>CM050399.1:11905800-12579167 GCA_027562975.1 Rhynchospora breviuscula | reverse complement strand
TTCCTTTATTCCCAGCGTCGTATCAGACAGATGTATGTTCTGATTTACTTGGAAAAATGAACAGTTGAAAGCTATTGACAAGCTTGATAGAATTAATTTAATCAAGCATAAGACGTAAGTTACATGATTTATGGAATCAAGCTATGCAATATGAATATTATCTAATATTTTATCCAAGGAGTTAAATATAAATAACTATGACTTTCGAAGTTAATTTGATTGATAGAAATTGTGACACTGTTATCATTTTTTTTATGACATAGATCGGGTATCATTTCTTATTATAAACAATCACAATAACATAGGTCGGATTTCAGATGTCAAATTTTTATGTTAGCTATAATTTGTTCCAAATTTCAAAATTCATTAAGAAAATGATTAATGAATTCTAACCCTAATATAAAGTCAAATTAAATTTTGTAAAGGATCCCCTTGCCCCAAAATATTCTCTGCCTCTAAGCGGCATAAGTGCAAGCTTTATGCTCCATAAATTTGAACTGTGCAGTAACACTCTAGATTGGTGAAAAATTAATTACAATCGTGAACCTGACTTCGTTTGATCAAAATGCTCTAGATCCATGACGTAATTAATAGAAAATATACATTTGACTTCTTGTGCATAACATGTTTTTTTAAAAGAGTCAACTTATGTTCTCTTAATATCATTGCAGTGAATGTGTATGGGCTTTCTCTCTCTCTAATAATGTTGACTTTTTTACCCTACTGGAAATCGGATAATTGGATAGTCAAAACCAGGTAAGCTGTCCGTGATCTGTTTTTATTGGATTGGATCTGCTTTTAAACTCGACTCTTAATTTCTTTTGAAAAAAAAAATTTTGGAATTAAACTTTCATCCTTTTGACCTTATTTGCTTGCGACTGATTTCTAGACGAATAATTCTATATGCTTTTGGTGTCGTATTTTAAGTGAAGACCATGAATATAAATTTTGGCTGAAAAATTCTTCATAAATATTTAAAATTAAAGGACTTAATCGTCGTTTGTCTTAAAAAAAGGGAAAATTATACCAGCTCTCTTAATTTTGAAGTCATCATCAGAAGTACTGAAGTGAAACACCTGATTATATATGTGGTGATAAATTGCACCACTCTGACTTGAAACAGATTACTACTGTGGATTGTTTTCTAAGAAAAAACGAGACTATATAAAACAAATAAAAAAAAAGTTAAATTCAATTTATCCTACTGAAATAATCGGCTGGAACAATTATGTGGTTACAAATTGTCATAAGTTTTTTTCCTTTAATATTTTAAAATAAGAATATCCAGAAGACAAATTTATTTATTGTAGTCACTAGCATACATACGCATGCATATTTTTGGAATATGCATTATGCAAGATCGAGAGAATAGATATTTCTATTTAAAATGTAACATTTTAATGGAAAACAAAGTAGATTTTTCAAGTTATTGTTTGCAACTTAGATATTAGAAATATTAATTAAAATAAACAAATTGTGGCGACTTGTAGTATCTAAAGAACAAAAATAACACAAGCTTGCGGTGCTATTTCTTATATTATTTTTTATTACATTTTTTTAAGTGCTGTAGCTCTGTTGTGTTCCACTCTCATTTTTTTCCCCCATTTGGTACTACTTAAATTTATGATATTATACTGATATTTTTCTTTGAAGTGAGAATCTGTCAACTCAATACTAATTTAATGCCAATTAAGTAGTAAAGAGAAGAGCCATTCAATTATATTCAAATGGAGTAATTTAATCTTTTTTTATATTAGCCTTATATAAATTATTTTTTATCGGACCATACTGATATCTTGAGTCGCACGATTGTAAAATTTTGATGTAGTTTACTAAAATTATTAGTCTTAATAAGTAAACTCTGATTTAGTGAAATATTTTTTGGACCGCCAGCTCAAATCCAGGGATTTTTTCTTAAACGGCTACACACTGAAATTTATATCGACGAAGCACCACGCACATGGTGATATTTACATAAAAGACCAAGGCGCAAGGTGCTTGTGCGCACAATATTGTTATGAAAATAAGGCGCTGATGGGCGGTGCGCCCTTTTTTTTCCTCGCTATTTGCACACCAAACATGCACCTCATGAAGTTATTATCCCCTTATTTGCAATTGCATCCGATGAGTGGGCCCAAGGCATGGGTATTTTAATGCATCCATTCCCATTTTTCCTCCCAAAACTTTAGATAAATACAAATAAAATAATAGGAGTGAGATAAAGTAAACAAACATATGTCAGCCCATATTTACATGAGTATTTCTGTTGTGCAGAAGAATATATTGTAATATGTATAGACAATTTTAAGAATATAACGCGTCACACTTTAATTTTAAGTCAGTCGAGTACTTATATTTAAAAGTAGAATTTTGATACATTTAGTAAAAAAGAGTATCTTTGTTTTGTAGTTGTTGAGAAATAAGGACTAAGTACGAGCGATGTCCTTTAACATTTATTTTATGTTGTTTATGTTATTATTCATTAAATTTTGAAAAAAAAAGTCGAACGATAAATGATAAGATATATATATATATATTTTGAAGATAAATTGGGGGTCAAGCTTTACAACTTATTTTTAAATTAAATGTCTATGAAAAACCTCCCAGTCGGGTTTTGAATGATAAGATATTATATTATAAAGAGAGAGAATATCTATGGTCCATACTAATGTTCTGGAGTTGGTGCATAGTGATCCAAACTCTTGGATCTGCTTTAAAATAATCGATCTAAATCGTCCAATATAATCTCCTTGTCGATCAAATTTTACATTTTTTTAATTTTTTTACTATTTTTTAAAATTTTAGAAAAACCGTTAATCTAATTTTTTCTGAACTATTAAAAAAAAGTAGTTTTTAAAAATTTGAAAAATACTTAAAATTTTTTTAAAAAAAATGTAAAATTTGGTCGGCAAGGAGATTTCAATAGGGAGATTATATTGGAAGTTTTTGATTGATCATTTTGAAGCATATATCCAAGAATTTGAAAGATCGAAACCATCCACTGTGTTTTCCATATCAAACTCTCATTGGAGATCAAAATACCAATTTTTTATATTTTTTTAAACAAACTTTTACTATTTTTTCATATTTTTAAAATCACTTTATTGGAGGGTTCAGAGTATTTAATTAAGAATTTTGAAAAATATAAAAAAGTAAAAGATGCAAAAATATATATAAAAAAATTGATCTCTAATGATATTTTAATATGGAAAATACATTACACTGTTCGGATCAATCATTGTTATTAAATATGAACTGGCAATGTAAATAAAAGATTTGTCTTTTACTAAATATTTAGCAAAATGCATAAGTAATTAAAAGACGTGGTGTACCAACATATATCATGTATATAAAAGAGTGATGCAGCGCATAACAAATAGGAATAACGTGCGTCTACAAAATAACTAAATTATTATACAATTGAAACAATAATAAAGTTAGACTTGACACTTGACGATTTTAATATTCACGCCATATATCATTCCAATATTTCATTGTCATAGATCGAGATTGTTAATCTTGGTAATATAAAATCAAATAAACTGATATTGAATAAAACAAAAGGTGTCACTAGCAGTATATCTCATCTATTACCGAAAAGAGGTGAAAAGGGGTTAGATGCAAAATTTGGTTCTTTGATTACACAGGGGTTATACTGTTCTAGGCTGTCTGATGTGAAAACAGGAAAAAAAAAGAAAAAAAAAAAAGGGAAGGCGCACATGCCATCTGCGCCTTATACTTAAAATAATTTTGCGCGCACAAGCTTCTTGCGCCTTGGCCTTTTAAGTAAATATCACTATGTACTTGGTGCTTGGTTGAGATAAATTTTCGTTTGTAGCCGTTTAAGAAAAAAACCCCAAATCCAAGGGCTGTAACTAGGGCTGTCAAACGTGGCCCAATACCACGGAATGGGTCCAATTCGTTTCTGTTTCGCATAAGGAAACGGAACACCATTCCATTTCGTTAACTGTTTCGTTTCTGAAATGGCACAAAATTCAGTTTTGTTAACCGTTCCACTTCAGAAATAACACATGAAACGGTTTGAAATGAGGCTGAAACAGTCGAAACGGTATAATTTCATTTTTTGTTTACCGTTTCGTTATTGGAACGGAATGAAAATCAGTTTTGTTATTCGTTCCGTTTCGCTAAACGAAACGGAATCACGTGCCAAAATGTCACGTTGACAGCTCTAGCTGTAACTGATGAGTGATAGAATAAAGCGAAGTCAAAAAGGACAAGCCACATGGCTCTCGTCATTGGCACACGTGAGTTTCCATAGACGGCAGTGCTACTTCTGTGAAAGCATTTTCTTAAACAATTTACCACTGCTTAATGATTTTGGTTCATGCTCAATGGTTTTCTTTCTTTCGTTTTTTTCGGTTGAAGGTTTTAGTAGTTCTGAATGTTTTCATTTAGTAGAGGTAGCAATATTAAATCTATCAAAAAAAAAAAAAAGTGTATCAAGAATAGAGAAGAGAGAGTGTGTTTGATTGCACCAAAAATAGAGAAGAGAGGATAAAGAGGCTATTTTTTATACCACCTCTCCATGGAAAATGAAATTGCTTCATACACACCTTGTCTTTAGACAAGAGATCCACACCCTTTGTTTAAAAAAATGACTCAAATGTCTTATAGATATACAACGCCTTAGGAAAAATAGAGGAATTCAAAGGGTATTTTAGTCCAAATAGGAGTGAATCTACAAACTAGAGGTGTGAGGAAAGCAATTCCCCGTGGATAGAATGTAGAAGGGAGATAAAACTTATACCCATGTTTATCTCTTGTTTGATTGTGTCTATTTCCTTTTTGGCCGTTTGGATGGGGCTAGGAATAGCTATTCCTAGACATAAATCTCTCTCACAAAGTTACACACTTTCCAATATTTTCCGTCTAGGAATAGGCTATTCCTCTTATTCCTGAGCGATCCAAACGGCCCCTTTGCTTTCTTCTCTATTTCTTATTCTTGGTGACTTAGTGCAACCAAACACAACTATAGCTCCGCATAATGCAAAAAATGAATTTAACTAGTGGGGGGGTGTCGCGCGTTGCGCGACCTATTTTCCCTCTCATCTTTTTTCAACTAAATAAGAACATAACTACTTGACCAAGATAGAATAAAGATATCTACAGATATCAACTAAATCATAGTCAAAGACTAATGCAGGCAATAAAAAAAACACTTATATTGCACAATTCTAGATTTGTTATAACACCAAACAACTTTCAATGATCTTGCCATGAATTTCATAACAACTGACAGTGCTTTCATTTAAGTGTTTGTGCATCCAAATTTAGAGATCTACATTAATCAATGACCTGCAAATGAAAAAAATATTTTTATAGAAGTTACATTGAAGTCGATGCATAGTATTCTGATATGAAGCGACAATGGTTCTGAGTTGACCAACCACCATAATTTCGTTTGTATGATATCTTTGTTCCTATTTAGCCTCTTGCATCAGTTTTTGTCAGTATTCTTCTTTGAAGGAAACACAAATTCTCTAAAGCAGTCATCAGAGATTCTTTTTGTCAGCAACACATGTATAACACAGTCATCACAACTGAGAAAGCAGTCATCACATCATTATTAATTGTTAACTTAATTTATTCAGTTTCTTTTTAATGGTAAGTTAATTAGCATTCAATTTATGATGTTCATTTAGCTAATAACTTCTGTTTTGCACTATGCAACTTACACAAAATTCATGCAAAAATAAAACGAATTGATCAAAACACTACACAACCAATTTAAAATCTATTGTGGGGCTGTACCGCTAAAGAACATTGAACATAGATATGATATGATACCATTTGGCAAGTACGACGTGAAGAACCAAGACAGAATCTGAGGCCATGCCATTGTAACCATGTACCAACAATTCATTATTAGAAAATTTTTATTTTTCAAGGCTGATTCACTAAAAAATTTTCAAGAACTTGGGTATTTTCTCAGATGGAATCCCTTTTCCTTTTAATTAAATTGAAGTTATTTAGGGTGTGTTTGGAAGTGGAGTGAATAAGAATGAATAAGGAATTTCATGAATAAGAATTGTGAATTAGAATTAGGAAAATTGTTTATTCATGAATAAGGAGATGTTGTTTGGATGGTGTGTTGTGAATAAGAATAGAGAAGAAAGAATATAATATTTGTTTGATAAAGACTATAATAATGGTTTGATTTTATTTTGAAACTATTTTTCATTAGAAGATTGGATGAAAATAATATAATAATAATAATTTATATCCATAATTCTAATAAATATTATTTTATTTAATAAATCATTATAAAATAATAATTAATAAATTATTAAAATAATAATTAACATAAATAATTTTTATTTATTTGCCGGGCAATATAAACAGTGAAAAGGTATTAATAAAAATATATAATATTTTTATTGATATAATAATAATAATTTAAAATAAATAAATAAATTATTAACAACAATAAATAAATTAATAATTATAATGGTAATTAAATAGTTTATGTAATAATTATTATATTTATTATTATTATTTAAAATGAATAAATAAATTTATTTAAATAATTATCGTAATAATAATTAATTAAACCAATCATTAAAATAATAATAGTTACATATAAGACTAATTTTTATAACTTTATAATATAATATTTATTGTAATTATAAGTATTATTACTATTATTATTATTATTTTAATAATATAATTTAATATATTAATTAATTAATATTAATTATTATAAATTATTTTTATCGGAAAGTATATGAAATATTATCTAACCGAACAACTTTTTCATGGTCAAACTTTTCGTTCTCTCTCTTTTGAAAAGTTTGGAAGCATTATTTTACTATTACCTCTCTCCTCTCTCCTCAGACCACTCTCCTTATTCGCTCAAATTCCACCTTTTTCTACGAATTGGAATAAGAGCCCGAATAGCCTATTCATCACTTTTGTTGCTTGTTTGGTTTGATCTCGAATTGGTTGTTCACGAATAATACTTATTCACTCCACTTCCAAACACACCCTTAGTTTTACTTCTTTCAGTGTGTAAAATCTCTTTCACAATTGGTAGCATCTTCAAGGAAATCAATTAGAAAGATAATACCATGCCTTCACCACACAGTTAGAGTCATTTAAGAATAACAGTAACACAGTTAGCAAAATTGCATACCAACTCATGTAGAATTTTGTTAGCCACCTCATCACTCTCTATGGCTGATGATACCACTATTGGTACCAGAGCTCCAATGCATGCCCATGATGCATCCGCATATGCCCACCTGTATCCAAAAGACAATAAGGCAATGTAATGTATATAAAATAAGAAAATTTGTGATTGTTCCATCAGGGTTAGGGCTCCAATATGCTGATAAGGTAATGTAATAACAACTTATTTAGATCAAACGTCACATATTCAGCTCAATCCTTCATCTCTTGCAAATCACAGAAAGGATCATGCTCAATAATCAAATATGAGTTCAGAGCAGGAACGATCAAAATCTGGCATAATACAATCATGAACACTGTACAATTTTGTTTTATTGATTAAATTTAACCATGACAGGTGAAGTAATGAATCATTAGTTTAATAAAATGAAAATACTAAAGTTTGAGAAATCGACAGTACCTTCAGAACAACTTATCTGCAATTTACTTATAAAAATATCTCAATTTCTACAAATGACCAAGACACATAGAGTATATGCAAATCAAATATAGTCCAAGCATGGTGGCAAACTATAGCACATTTGAATTCAGGGAGAGGCACGGTTGATCTCACTGCACATTGAAAATATTTTTAAATCATATATTAATATCAGAATTCTAAATATCAAAATTACCATCTGTTAATTACATGAAATGAGATTAATTAATTATGTTAAATTACTTCTCTATCTCCCCATCAGATTGTCCACCGAGAATAAGTTTTCTTCTAGGATTTTTTTTACCAACTGGTAAGTCACCGGCATCATCAAAAGGCCTAGAAAATCAAATGCAAAATAAAATGTAAATATTGTCCAGACATTCAGTCAGAGTTAGGGGCATATGGTTAAGTCTCTTCATCCTGAACTCTCTCACTTTATGGCTTAAATTTTTTTCATTGTATAAAAAAATTTATCAAAACAACTGAATATGTTTGTCATAGAGTAGGAGCATTAAATTAGAGATGCTTACTCACACTGTATGGACAGACTATTTTCATTTTAATCCTATGTGGAGTTTAAGAATATTGTTTCTGTCATGATAATTCATCAGTGACTGATACATATAGCAAGATGCGTAAATCTTCACAAAAATAATAAGCTTTATCTTATATTACCTCACTGTATGTGAAAGAAAAGAACATGCAGTGAGCTCCTGATCCAATTGTGCAATCTGCAAAAAAGGCAGAACAAACAAACAAATTTGCTTAAAATGGAACACAAAGAAAAATCAGGAATGACAACAAAAGAATCGCAGAAAGGAAAAAGAAAAAAGGGAGAACCTGTGTGTTAGACTATTGATGAAATTGACAATTATATTGAAGCTACACCCTCAAAATCGAATATGAAAAATGAAAAGTACAAAAAAGGAAAAAGGCAAAAGAATTATAAAATCTCTTGGTCTGATCATGGTAGAACCCAGATTGCCTCGCATGGGAGGAAATTAAGAGCCGTAGAGGAGTAACAAATTCAGAAGAATATAAACTTTCTGTGCATATGATGAACAATATAGGTGAATATGCAAACCGTTCGATAACTAAATAGTTCTATCGGCTGGCCAATAAAGGAATAGAAATTACCGTTTCAATTGGAATGAAACTAGCAACAACTTACCTATAGTTGGCATGAACACCAGCAACACGATAAGGATCGTAAGCTGTGAGATATACACAGTATAGGAATCAAAAATAGGAGGCAATAGGTAAGCATATTTCGATAAGCTAGAAATAAAGGCTTAAATTGAAACTGATCTCAAATGGCTTAAGGATCTAATTGATGAAACCAAATTTTTTGTGCGTAATTACGAAAGTTATAATCCTATCGCAAAATCAAAGCTCATACTATAAACACAATAACCTATACAAACACCAGCTATCTCACTGTTGGAGTTGTGTCCTAGAAGTCAATATTTAATGACTTAATATCTTAGTTTATGTTATTGATGATATTTGATCATTTGTTCCTAGAGTTTATTACTGACAGATCATTCAGGTTGAGGATCTGAATTGTAGATCTCTGTGGATCATTTATTAGAATGACAGTAATAAATCTAAATCGTCCGTAATCTTGATAATTAACAAGGAACATTAATTATCATAAAAGATTAGTATGCAAGTTAAGTGATGATTAAGTTCTACAAATCATAGGTAAGGAGTTACCAACTTAATTGCATATGTGTATATTATTAGAACATAGTACATGACTTGACCCAATGAAATAAACATATGGATTGTGTTATGTGTCATTGTTTATTTCATATGAGTTTGATTCTAAGTTTGAGATGGTTCAACTTTTCCACATGAGGATAGGTTCAATAAATATCGTCTACCGTTGATTCCTGATAAGGGCTGCTATACGGACTTTATTTATGCTCTCTTGAATTGTGCGGGGAAAAGTTGTTCATCAAGAAAACCGTATGTTCCTCATTAGTATACCTAGTGAGTGATGATATCTGTTTGGGCCCCTTGATGGAGTTGGATTGTTTGGCCAATTTATACAATCAACTCTAGATTAAGAAATGTATAATCTGTAAGAATGACACATTCATATCTTGGATTATACAGTGATATCATGTGACATAAGAATCAGACAAGGAGATACTTTTATTTCTTATGCAGGATTGAGATATTGTAGCAGTACATTATTTATGCGAATTGGGAATCATAACGTGTTGCTAGATACCGCTTATGATTATTGGAATTAAATAGCGATTTAATTCCATGGCCAACGTAGCATAAATTCTCAAAGGGTCACACAAATAGGACTTTAATCACACAGTGCATTGTTTATTTATTCGCAGCAGTGTATTGCGAAAATATGATAAGTTGATTAATTAATTATATACCGTTGCGAACCGTTATAATTAATCAAGTCAAGGAGATCATATAGAAATAAATTAATGCATTAACTAATCCCAAAATAATTATTAATAAGTTAATAATTAATTTTAGTTCAACACTTTTTTTTAATATAAAAGGTTATATTAATTAACTGGGCCATCATTTAATAGTAAATAAATAGTCCAATTAAAGAGCAAATATGAGAGGCCTTAATTAAATAAATTAAGGACTAAATTAAAGAAGTGAGGTGGCCCATAAAGGCCATTTATATGGCCGGCCCATAATGGTGGTAGGTAGGAGTGGCATAGTTGTAATTATGCAAGAGATCAATTAGGTTTTGTGCTCTATATAAGGACCACTTATGAGAGTCTCCACCTAACTTTCTCTCTCCACTCTTTCTTCATTCCTTAGCCGCCATTTTCAAGAGGAGAAAATTTCTGAAATTTTCTCTTTCTCTTGCTCTCTTCCTCTCTCCCTATTTTGCTCATGTGTTGAGCTCTCATCTCTCCATTTAATTAAAGTAATTAGTAGATAGAAGAGAGAAAACTAATGGGATTAGGCTTGTCCTTGGGCGTGCTAGCACATGCCTTGAGAACGTGGTTAATCTCCTTGGTGGACTCGAGGCCGGCGGCTCGACGGTGGTGGTGGTGGAGAAAGTACGCCATCGATTCCTAGAGATATGGATCGAGCCTCGCGAATACGATTTCGCGAGAGGTAAACGATTCCTTCCCTTCTCTCATGTTGTGTGTTGATTGCTTGGCAAGATCCTTTGTGCTTGATGGATAATTAAGTTAATTAGTAACTAAAATTGAAAATTGAGCACTTTCTAACATTCACAACGACCGTCAAATTCCAAGCAAGAAAGCATAAACTGAAAAGAAGTTTGTTGCAAATTTTATAACATATGAGCATACGATTCAGATATGAAACAAACAATCAATTATAAAAAAAAAGCGGAATGAGTAATAATTAGAGATATTTGAAAATCTGGCATAAATGGCACTCAAATCAAACAAAAAGAAAGTCAATGAAATTGATGGCTTAAAACCTGCAAGGACAATTGGGATGCACACAGAAATTGAGCCAAAAATAGCAAGGGCATAAAACTTCCAAACCTGAAATGCTGGCACAAAGAGCATGGAACATACATAAAGACCCAAATATACCAGGCAACTCCAAAGAACACGGCACCATGGTACAAATCCTGCAAATTCAAACAACTATATTTGATGAACAAAACAAAGAAGCAAAAATCCAGAGCACAAAGAGGATAATACACGAAGTATAAATAGAAGAAAAAAGGAAAAAAAAAGAAAAATTCAAATCTGTAAGTCACCTGAGCAAATCGACAGAGAAGAAGCACAACTTTAGGCCTCTAAACCTAAAACCAAACAAAGAAACAAAAAACAAAATACAATTTAACACTGAAAAAATCAATTGATCGAAACCAAATCAGACAAAGAAGAAGCATGACCTGACAAATTGATGGTGGGAAACCAATTTATAAAAAACACAAAAAATTATGTACCTAATCCAACTCTTATATAAACCTGACTTACTGAATTCTTGATGAATTAGTACCTTAATTTCATAGGCTTTTGACAATACAACAATTAACTACAGTTCAAAACACAGGTATGTTTGAATTCCACTTCAGTTTACTTACATTCCACTACCAAACAGCTTCAAGTTAGCAGCATTTAATTTTTTGTTCAAGAAGTTTGATCTCTTACCAATGCTAAACGTAAGTAATGACACATGCGATACCAAATCAACCTTCTACCTGCTTGATGAGCTCACCCATGGCACGACTACAATAAACTTTGTCCACCAACTCTTACTTGCATCCTTACACACCCATCTTTTTAAATCTGCCAAGAAACAAACAGAAAAAAGGGCACAAACGTAAGGAGCGAAAAATAATGTTGGTTTCCCTGTTCGCATAATGAAATCACAGAAAAGAAACAAAAAGGGCAAATTTATCTTTGATCAGAAAGAGAAGAAATGAAAGGGGCTAACTAAAGAGTAATCACAGGTTCTTACATTTCTTCGGAATAAGATGACAAACGTCATCTGACTTAAAAACCAACTGTAAATCTCAGGCTAGAAAACTTGCAAAAAAAAAAAAATGAAATCACCAACCTAGTTGATAGTCGCAACTAAAAAAATCCAAACAAAAATCGAGTTCAATCGATACTCGCAACAGAGATGAAAATAAAGAAGGTAAAGGAGAGAAGGAGCTCAGTTGATACTCACCAACCCTGTCCTGGTCCCGTGGCTACCAGTAGAGAGGAAAAGAGCGACTACGCAGGAGGAGATTGAGTAGTGGAGCGCATGGACCAAGATCAACCATCCTAGCAGGGTCGTACAGCAACACGACGCCGATTGACTCGGAACCATACCTCAGAAAGGGGGCGAAAAAAGCGAGAGACGAAAAAAACGGCAGCAACCCTCCAGCGGAAAAGACTGGTCCAAAATATCCTCCGAAAAAGAAAATCGCATGACTGAGAATAGAAGGATGTGAGGAATCTTATCGATGAAACCAAAGAAAAACGGCCACCTCTAAAGGCGTACGAAGACGAAAGACTCACCTTATCCTCTCAGCGGTACCCAGCGCTTGGATCTCCGGAAAAAAAAATGAACGGACGGGATCAAAACACTGTCTGAACAACTGTGAAGCAATAGTGCGGTCAACGCTGGAGTCAACATGCGCGCGTTAATATATTAATTGATGATTCACAAAGGATTGAAAATTCGATAAATTAGTTTTAAAGAGAATTGAACAAATTTTAAAATACACTAAAATTTTTCATGCAATTAGTCAAATAATGGAAAATAATTTTATTAATTTTATTTATTTAATTTCAGCAATTTTTGACTCTGAATATTGTGGTTGTCAGATCAGTTAGAATATGTATTAAGAAGTCTACACTCTTATCTATGTATCCTAAACATTTATACTTGCGAAAAGTTTTAATATTGAATTACAAAAGTGTTTGTACTTGCTGAAAAGATGATAAAATATTCATTGTGTAATATACTGTTAAGTAATGAAATCTGAATTTTCATGCATTTTCAATTTGCATTTAATGGATGAAAATATGACAATTTCGGAGTCTACTCTGTTTTTCAGAAACATGTAGATTTTTCACTTTCGAGCTTTTAAGTTTTAGATTTTTACGTTTTCCTTTCTCAGCTTGTAGCCTCTTTCTTTCGTTTTCTTCTCTACTAGGCAGCCGCTCCCTAGCTTGTCTAAAAATAAATATATATAATTTTTTTTCATCTTATATAAAAATTATGCATCAAAAGGTATAAATATTTTTTTTATTATCCAGAATTGATATACATCATTTTCGAGCAATAAGCTAACTATCGTTTGGCAATTTGTATTTGAATTTTGGTGCTCGCTAATGCTTGGCTGATTATATCAACTAGATATAGATATTTATTTAGTGTTAATTATTATTATTTTCAAATGATTTGTCCTTTCTCGCCTATAATTTTTGTCCTTGTGTCACTATTATACATTTCAATTGGGATTCTCCTTTCGGCAAAATCTTGAACTATTATTATAAAAAGAAATAAGGACATCCTGAATGATTATTCAAGATAATTATTTTTTTGTCTAATGAACCTCGTATGTGTATGAAGGGGATAGATACATTTAATAATTTTGATGATTTATTGCTGTGGCCCATTGGCATCTAGAAAATTGCCACATCAAATGCTTTGGTGTGACTAAACTATTATAATTGATTTTATGTCAAATGGATCTATTTTTCCAAATAATATGTTTGATGAGAAATTAATGGCATACTGGTCTTGTACTTCTGACTGTTTCGGTGCAGAAAGGAAAAAAAATTATAAAAATATAATTTTAAAATAAATTGCTCTACTTGATTTAAAAATAATATGATATTTCTGACTAAATATATATCTATCCCACATTTTTTTAACACGTCGAGTTGCCAATTCTTCTTCTTATCTAGAAGCGAAAACAACGGCTCCTCATGATGGCTTTATATTCCAATTTAAATAAAATTAAAATTGGATCATGATCGACTGAGACACAATATTTTTAGTATCCTCTCAATTGCGTGTCGAGCTTCTCAATTCCGTTTATTAGTATAGTGTTTTCGTATTGGGCAAACGTAATAACCAATCATTCCCAAAATCATATATATAATTTTTGAAGGCGTCACTTAATTACATCTAAAGAAGTAGATGCAAATTTACACGACGTTAAAATTTTTATGCAATATCATCTAAACTAACACCTATTTCGTCAAATATAAGTAATGCCTTAAAGATTCAATTGTTTCGTGTTGTTGTATTTTTTTTTTGCAAATAACGTGCAATGGTCATTAGTGTACAAAGGATTTGCTCAAAAAAGAAAAAAAATACTTTCTTTTATTTATTTTTTATGTTACCTCTCAACCTAAAAATCTTCAAATGAATTTGCAATTCGATGTAAGATGCCACAACCAAGAAAATAAAAAACCAGAAAATGTGTAAAACATTATGAATTATTACATATTAACATATTTTTGTAAACATCTCAAATGTCTGTGAAATAAAGTCTGACCGGTAAGATTTTATTATTTAGATTTGTTTTATGTCTAGTGGCAATCAAATCGTGGGTCTTTGTTTTCTAATTTGAAGCTCCAGTCACTATCAGGGGACACGTCATAAAAGTACCAAAGGGTGAACCTCCTGACTAATAAAAGGCAAGAGGGACCTACTTTGAAACACCTTGAAATATAATCTGTTCGGATTTAGTAGGAAGTGGAGAATTCAAACTAATGCTACGATGACGATGAAAGCATATAAGACAGCGCAATTTATTATATATCAAATCATGCCTTGTCTGGTACAAACTTCTAATAACAATGCAAAATTCATAATAACTGCCTTCAGTTGGCAAATAATTATTGATTAATCATATAAGGAATGGTCATTTGCTAAGGGTAAATTCTACTTAACACTTAACAGTTACCCTACAGAAATTCACAAAAAAAAAAAAATGACAACTAACTGTTTTACAGGACAATTTTGTTCCGTGCTTCTATGATTATTTTTTGAGAAATGCTAGTGTCCAATATATTGGATGGATGGGCCCATCCAATACGATCGTTTTCACGTTTTTAAATTTCAAATAACCGATCCGAACGTTCAATATGTTCTCCATATTGAGAACTTACAAGAAATCAATTTTTACATTTTTTTCGAACTTTTTTACTATTTTTTTGGTATTTAGAAAATTCATGATATAAACATTATGGATCGTCCAATAACAACGATTTTCTAAAATACCAAAAAAATAGTAAAAAAATTCAAAAAAATGTAAAAATTAGTTTCTTATAAGTTTTTAATATGCAAAACATATTGAACAGTTCGGATCGGTTATTTGAAATTTAAAAACGTGAAAACGATAGTATTGGACGGACCCCATCCATCCAATATATTGGACTCTAGCATTTTTCTTATTTTTTTGATGAGGTCAAGCCCTTATCTTATAGATGTTCTATAATTATAACAAGCTATTATTTATATTTGTTTATTTATAATTATATATTCCGTATAAAATTTAAAATTATATAATATTTATATTTACTTGAAACTCTTGCTTAATTCTATGTTGACACTGTATTTCACCCTAAAACAAGTTCCGAGGCAGGATTTCAATTTAAAAAAAAAAAAGTTCAGAGGCAAGAACAAAATTCAAAATAATTATTAAAAAAAAAAACCATTGCCTGATTATCAGGAACAAAGAAGAATGGACCCACCTGACCGGGACCAGAGATGCGATTTTGCCTCGGGAATTAGACAGCGTTTTATTTCGAGGACAGTGTGTTAATGCCCAATTGCCCACTTTCTTTATCACAATAATCGCACATGGTCAAACTTGCAATGCCCAGTTTTCGAGAAGTTTCTATTGGAGGATGGAAAAATCTAGTCAGCACTTTTTACTGTAAAAAAATAACGAGCTCCAGTTTACCCCCTGATTATATTTCAAAGTATTATATTCATCAATTGTAGTTATTTGATCATAGTTGGTTTATGCAAATTATATTCTTATGTTTAGTATTTAACTAGTAATATAAGCTTGAACGTTAATTTCATACATTGGAACAATGTATTAAAAGTGGTATTGTAATATGGTGTTTGCAAAGCACAATTATTTCGATGCGTTATTTATAAATTTTTTTTTTCAAAATTCAAATTCGGAACAACTAGTATGATTTTTTTATTTTTTATAATACTATTAATAATGTTTGGTGAGGTGTAAATCCTTTATAAATTTTTATTAAAACATGAATTGCCACAAAATTTCACAACCTGAAAAAATGGTAATTTCTTAAAATATTTCAATATGTAAATAATACTGAGTATAATTGGCAGTTCAATTCTTAAACGTATACTTTACTTCACTTGAATAAGGAAACGTGTTTGATCATTTGCTACTTAAAGAAATTGGATTCATGATTCAACCTCTGATCATAAAGATAGACCTTGGTTCTATTCCATCTCTACAACAAGTTTAGCAATAAGCATAACGGTTCTATAATTTCGATGGAGAGAAGAACCTAGAATTAATTTTTCGAGAAATTTCCAAATAAAAAATTTCAATGAGATCTTTCAGTTTCTTATTTTACTATGTTCCACTATTGAATTTGAGCATAATGTACGGGTTCACGTATGTTTTGATAAGTATCATAGCACAACTCATTAAAAGTATAGTGACATCTCTGAACATTTTCCAATTATAATTAATAAAAATAGTAAATTAAATTTTAAAAAGGAACTTCATAATTCTAGAAGAGCAATGTTTTCCCAAAAGTTCTATAATAACTTTGTTTAAAATACGCAGCTAAACATTCCAATATTTTGTGATTTTGGGATAAGTTCACATCGGAGAAAAATTGGGAAGTCTTCTTGTGTACGCTTTGCAAAGAAAAGTTGGAAACGAAAAGGACATGATGATGAGGTCCGTTTTTACTTTTTAGTTTCCACTCGGCTAATCAAATTACTCCTGTGAAAACCAGGCACAAATTCTCACTTAACAATCCAGATTCACTACAGCAGGATTAAAACCTTCAATCTATGTAGCTTCTCCTGACAATTGATCTCTACCTTCACAGCATAAATTATCACCATAATAATAAATATTAATCTATTCTAATAAAAAATTTCCATTATCCTTCAAAGAAATCCCATGTTAACCCTATGAGAACAACTGACCACAGGACTAACGCACCATTCTCGGTACAGAGGATCCGAACATGACCTCATCATTCTCTACTTCTACGTCTTCTATTTTTTGGCGTTACCATCTCTCACCACGCGGCCGCCTTTTCACTTCCTCATCATTCACCGCTTTGTCTGCGCTTGCGCCTTCTGACCTTCCCAAGAAAGCGTCTTTTTCCTCTCCAAATCTATAAAACAGCAGAAAATTTAACCCCCAAAAATAAAAAAAATTATAAAAAAAATCAAAAGCCGTGTAGATCAATTCCACCTCTTTTCCTTCCTTCCTCTTATAAGCTACTCTCTTATAACTATTACAACTAGCTTCTTCCAAATCTATTCTCTACCCCACCTGTCTCCGTTTTTATATTATACCCCGAGAGAGAGATCAAATCGAACTCGGGGTATAATTAATCTACGCGCCGTACTTCGAGAAATGATTCACTAATCATGTCACAACAACCTAATCAACCTTCGCCTGATTCAAGACGAGAGAGAGGGAAGCACTCGAGCCCGGCTCGACCCGAGACGCCGAACTGGAAAGCCGGTGTTGCCGAAACGGCAGGACAAGTAACCGCCGATTGTGCCGCTGTTTGCTGTTGTTGCTCCTTTGGTCTGATTAACCTCTTCTATCTCTGCTTCATCAAGCTTCCGACGGGGCTTCTGATTCGGTCGGCTCGTAAGATCAAGCGCCGGGCACACCGGTGCCGTAAAGGTCCGGAAACTGGGTCGTGCTCGTGTTCTAGCAAGATGAAGCGGTCGTCGTTGCTTTATTCGTTCGAGGAAGAGATTGATGAACGATTCGAAATGGGGGATCGGGCTCAAGGCGCGACGGTTTTTGTTTTCGATTTGGAGCCTTCGAAAGAGGCCATAGAGTTCAAGAAAGAGATGTGGAACAACATTGTCAATTCGGGATTCGGCCGGAGTCTTTCTCAGAGATACGAGTAGTCGGCAAAGTCTACACTGCTTTCTCTGGAATTTGGGGGAGGTCGAACTGCCGCATGCCAAATGCGAAAGACAAATGCATGATTGGTTAGTGTATGCATGAAATGTCATCGTTTGATTTCTAAGATTAAAAAAAATTGAGACATGCTTGAAGAATTCATGATGCTATGTTACTGAGTGAGTGCAATCACCAGATTCATAAATCTAGGTAACTCCTTTTAGGGTTTTTATGATTGGAGTTGCTGGATGGGTTTTGTTTTGGCTTTGAGGTTATTGAATTTGTTGGTTCATTATTGTTGTCTTTTGGAAATGGAGGTTTGTGTAAATACGGACTGTAACACTTGCTGATTCAATGGAACAGGAAAAGAATCGTTCTTAGTTCCCTTAATTGTTCTCAACCATTAATTGATTTATGTTATGTTCTTAAGTAAAAAAAGTAGAAGTTTTTTAGTCTGATCTACTGTAATAACTAACAAATCAATGATTTTGTTCCCTCTCCAGTATTGCTGATGTGCATTTGAGTACTCGTACCTAATTAACTTGCCATGAAATATATATGCTGGTGCATATTAGTACCATACAATTGAAGTATATATAAATGGTTATATGGTACAATACAATTGCAATAGTTCATATTTTGGAGAAAGAAAAATGTGACTGTCACCTAATTAAAACGAAAAAGAAGAAGCACGGAAAAGTGCAATTCTGCTGGGAAAACTGAAAGGAGAAAGCAAGGTGTAATTGTCACTAATTAAAGGAAAAAGGAAGAGGAAAGGAAAAGTGGAATTGTGACTGATTGAGCTATCTAAATTGTTGCACTCCATGTAAATTGCATTTATTGCCAATTGAGGCTAAACAACTGTAGGTGCATCGGTAGAAGTTTGGTATCTTATCCCAGTAGAAATCGTTGGACCATAAGTAATCAGTGAGAGTGAGAATTTTGCATCCGTTCACACCTCTTTTTTTTTTTTTTTTTTTTTGTCAACATGGTTTAAATTTTAGTTGTTTATCTAGAACTCATATGTTAACGGGTAATTGAAATCAAATTATTCAGCTGCTGTAAATTATAGTAATATACTTTACGTACTATGCTATATATAGTGCTAATTTATAGAAAAAAAATACAAATAGTAATATTATTTGAATAGGGTTAATTTATAGTAAATTATTATAGTAATATTCTGAATATTGCTAATTCTAGTATTAATTATATTTACTGTGCTTATCATTACCCATTAAGTTAATGGATAACGATGAGTTAACAGATAATTATTGAATAAATAAGTAATTTATATAGTCATCTTCTAATATATAAATACTTAAATAGTAAAAAAATTACTTTAAATACATTACATACATAATATCATTAGACACACCAAACTATATATCTGTTGCTCTTATATTTTAAATAATATAAATGACTAATTAAATAAGGCTATATGAAATACTCTATAAATTGATTTCATCGTATTTTAAAATGAATGACTGAAAATTTACAATATATACGATTTTGTATTTTTTTTTTAATACTCTATAAATCTCGTCAAATATTAACGCTCGTAATGCATACATTCAAAATGGACAACTCAACTAGTTGGTATGGTGGAATTTGAAGCTAAACTTGTATTTGGTAATAGAAATTTCAAGGTTCCATTAAGCAATTAAGGATTCAATCTATAAGGCCTGACATTTTTAGGCTAGGAAAAACGATACAAAAAAAGCCCAATAGAAATCCGTTATAACGTAAGTTTCACCAATCATTAACGAAAAAACAAACCACCCAGTTAATTAACAAAATTTCTTGAAACATAGCAAATAAGTGTTGTAAAAAATGAAATCTTGGATTGCAAATCTCAAATTTTGAAACAGCAGATCGATGTGAACTTCAAAACATGGACAAGACTTGAATATTTAAAAATCTGAATAACATGTCTACTAGTTCGGTTACATCATTGGCCGTGTCCACGCTGGACACGTTAATGTTTCAGTTTAATTTATTCTGTCTCACACATGCCGCGTGTGGATAAGAATGGTCGCTATATATGATGAGATAGACAGGTCGGTATCTGTCAGCCAGACACCAGGCACCAGGCTCAGGTGCGTGCGGGTCCCATTGACCGGATGCATGTTTAATTAATCTGGTACCGACCTTAGGTCCTTAGGTACCTGTTGGAATGGACGACGAGTCCTTGTCAGCCGTGCGTACGTGTACTCACAGAGTCACAGTCGATCCTATCATGGCGCTGTTTGATCTTTTTCATATTCGGTTTCAAATGGCACGTGTCTAGATCTTATTTGCTTGGGTGTGCATTGAATTTTGATTAATCTAAAAAAAAATAGGTAATAATTTTTCTGGACTCGTTTATAAAAGTCATAATATTGAAATGACATTTTTCTGGAATCTTCGTTTTTAGCGATGTTGTTAATTTTTTTCTTTTAATATAATGTCTTATTTAGAATGATTTGGCGTAGTATTTTTAAAGTTGAAATTTTCTTTTGCATCCCACAAAGTTTAAACCCGTCATCCATAGAAAAATAACAGAGTCACTAATCATTTTATGTGAGATTTTATGCTTTTATTGTTAATCAGTGATTTTAATTGTTTCTGAATAAAAATTTTGTAAAAAAAAATGGTCACCTAGGCTAGGAGACAATTTAGTTCGATTTTATAAATCACGCAAAATCCGAAAAGGAATTGATTGCATAGAAGTATAGGGCTTGGACAGCTCAATGCCTCAAACTTACAGAGGATATACGGAGTCAGACGAAAACACCCGGTTAAAAAATAAAACCAGCGGATACGGATCCGTATGTGTATCGGATTCACTTGGACAGAACTTTTGAATAAACGATGAGAAATGCTAGAGTCCAATATATTGGACGGATGGGGTCCGTCCAATACGATCGTTTTCATGTTTTTAAATTTCAAATAACCGATCCGAACCGTTCAATATGTTCTCCATATTGAAAACTTATAGGAAACCAATTCTTACATTTTTTTGAAATTTTTTACTATTTTTTTGGTATTTTAAAAAATCATTGTTATTAGACGATCCATAATGTTTATATCATGAGTTTTCAAAAATACAAAAAAAAATAGTAAGAAATTTCGAAAAAATTGTAAAAATTGGTTTCTTGTAAGTTTTCAATAGGGATAACATATTGAATGGTTCGGATCGGTCATTAAAAATTTAAAAACGTGAAAACGATCATATTAGACGGATCCGTCCGTCCAATATATTGGACACTAGCATTTCTCATAAATGATTCATTATTATCAAGGAACAATTTAGATGTCAGTCCATGTAAAAGAAAAATTGTCCAGAATCTGCTACTGATAAAAAAAGTAAAGCCTAACTAAAAATATTACTTGAAGACTTTTTCTCTTTCAGCCCGTTTGAACAAAGCCGCCCATCGTATATTTAACAGGTGTGATATACACCATCCAACAAAAAAATATCCAAACATCCAACAGGCCAGGGAGCCAGAAATGAGCTTAAAAATCCAGATTTCCGCGTACTGACGTCAGAAAAAAAAATTTGGTGCTGACGTCATCAAATATACTGATTTAAGGGTTCAGTTAGATATTTTAAGGGATGAATTAAAGTGTGTAAGTGTTCAGTTAGATGCACCAATAATTTGGATTTTTAGTTTTTGGGTTCAGTTAAACACCTTAAGGGATTATTTAAAAGTGTGTATGTGTTCAGTTTAATGCACCACTAATTTGAAATTTTAGTTTTTTGTGTTCAGTTAAATATGTTAAGGGGTGAACTTAAAGTGTCTATGTGTTCAGTTAGTTGCAGCAGAAATTTGATTTCGTAGTTTTTGTGTTCAGTTAAACTATTTAAGGGATCAATTAAAATTGTTTATGTGTTCTGTTGTCCCTAAAGGAGGCGGCTTAATCAAGGTTTAGCGGAAGCAATTAAGATTTTAGACCGGTTTGGTATGAACTACCCTAACACAATTCAATTGGTACCCAACACAAGCATGCACACAATCAATTCAAGTATAGCAAGATAATAAAGAGAGAGAGAGAGAGAGAAATAGAACACTTGGTATGATTACGGAGTTCCGACCCGCTAGGAAAGGCTAGCCTTAGTCGTACGTCTCCGGGAGTTTCGCTACCACGAAAGGGCGCGCTCCGTTCAATTCCAATAAGAACGGGTCTACAACTTCGAACCGAATCACCTCGTCACAAGGACACTCGAGGTGGATCGGCCTAACTCAAATGGCACAACGGCCTCAAAGGAGAAGAGCTCTCAACCTATTCCAACCTACACCTAGCGACAATGTCGGGGCGGTGGTGTTTGAGGCTACTAAATCTCTCAAAATGGTCTAGCTATGAAAAGCTCAAGTGGGAGAGTATCCCTGTGCTCAAAAGGCTCTATTCTGGTCAATTTTTGCAAAGCAAAGCTCTCTGTGGAGAGAGAACAAGGGGTGGATATAAATAGAGCTCATCAAAAGCTGTAAAACAACTCAGTTTACTGTTGTGCGTTACACAACGCAATATTGCGTTACACGACCCACAGATAGCCGTTATAATAAAATAAACAAAACGAGCTATCCGTTGCTAGTGCGTTACACGACCCAATATTGCGTTGTACGACGCACTGGACGACCGTTATAATAAAACAAAACGGATAAACTCTCCGTTGAGTTGTCAGGTGCGTTATACGACGCGGACCACCCGTTGTGCAACGCAACATTAAATGATATTAAATGATCAGGAAAAGTGAGTGAAAAAGGCCAGAGAAAAACCAAAGAAAGGTTGTACAACGTTTCAGTGCGTTATACAACGTTCTGGCTTTGACTTGAGGATATTGCGTTGCACGACGCGTAAATTGCGTTGTATGATGCAGCTAGTGCGTTACACGACCTTCTGTTGCGTTGTGTAACGCACTGTTTCTGTTAAAGGAAAAATGCTGCACAAACAGGTGCGTTATATAACCCAATATTGCGTTACACAACTCACTGGTGCGTTGTGTAACCCAATATTGCGTTACACGACGCACTGGGTCTGAAACTGAGAAAGATGCTGAGTTCTTGAGCTTTTCTGCTATCTAGACCATTTCAAGGAAAATAGAACTAAAGTAAACCTTCTATTAAAGTCTAAACTAGCCTATAAGCTCTCTAAAAACTTGATCTTGATCTTGCACATAGTTTTTATCCAAGTCTTCAACCTTTGCATCTTCTTCCTATAAAACTCAAAGAAGATCGTTAAATGCCAAATGATATTGTTTTGTAATCGACAAACTTAGAGACGTTTAGTACAACAATCTCCCCCTTTTGACGATTTGCAAAACAATATCATTAGTAAAGCGATTAAATTTTGACATTTCACAAGCTTTATTACAATTCTCCCCCTTTTTGTAAATCGACAAAAGGTGAAACAATTGTAACAAGCTCCCCCTAAATTTATGGCTCCCCCTTAAATGTGGAGAAAATGAATTGGAGAACCAATTTAGGGCACTACATGAAGTAGTGTGACCAATTTTTAACCTCTTAAAGAAATATGCAAAAAATAAAAGAGGCTCCCCCTAAATGTTTGGCTTATAAGACCGGGGGGTAAACTTGGTATTTAGGCCACATTGGTTACCATACCATTAGTTGTACCACTAGAGGTGCAAGCTTTTGGAACCCATTTACTTTTGGACTCACTATTTGGTTTCCTAAGTTTGCATTCCAAAGAGATATGTCCATTTTGGCAACAATAGTTGCAAAATGCATTGGTTGGCTTAGGTATGGTAGAACCCTTGACAAAATGAGAATAGTAATGGGCTCTAAGGTATTCGGCCTTCTTCTTAGGATCGGTGGATGAGACTTTGAAATTCTTGTTGCGATCCTTTTGGTAATGTTGGGAAACATTCTTTTGATGCTCATTAGATTGAGCCTTGTGGTTTTGAGAGTAGTGTTGCTCTTTAAATTCATAAAACCATCCATCGGGTCCTCTAAAATAAATTTTATTGGACGCCTTTGGAGCAAAAACCTCCTTGTTTTGATTATGCAAATTCTTTTTGTTTTGCACTCTAGTGTTTCTAGGCTTCCATTGGTACATATGTGCATGACCACGAGAATTCCTAGGTTTTTGAAATTGTGTGTTTTGTGCATTTTGTTTCCCATCATTTTGTGACAAGTTCTTTTTCTTGGTTTGATAAGACTTTTGGTAACCAAGACCGGACTTGTTATGAGGCTTTTGGCCCTTGAGAAGGTTCTTTAACTCAATTTTGGGAGCTTGAGCTAAAATCGGTTTTTCAAGTTGTTTTTCAAGTTCCTTTATTTTAGTCTCATACTCACCCATCTTAGAAGTAAGCTCATCTACCTTAGCTTTTAGGATGTCTATGGTATCGGCTTTCCTAACCAAGGCATCATGGGTGGCATCAAGAATAGAATTTAACCTATCACAATCAACACATTTGGTTGAACTAGTTGGTTCATCACCACTCTCACTATCATCATCGCTAAAAGAATCATTGAGAGGGAGATATACCTTAGGAGAGCTCAATTTTGGTGAAGTCGGTGGAGATGGAGGTGGTGGTGCCTTACGCGCTTGGATTAGTGGATGAACAAATCTTGTCCCTTGATTGAACTCGTTGAGGACGTCCTTCACGAAGTCATCTTCCACATCATCCGTTGAGAATACCACCTCTTCCACATTTGCCACCATAGCGTATACCTCATGAGAATCCGAGTCGGATGAGCTTGTTTCGGATTCAACATCCCACAATGCATGCATGGCTTGAGCCTTCTTCTTTTCCTTCTTGTGCTTAGGTTTTAGCTTGTGGTTTTGCACTTGAGGGAAAAGCTTGTGACACTTGTGCATGGAATGTCCTTCTTTATTGCACACAAAGCACAACTCCCGTTCATCATGGGCTATTCTCTCCTTGTTGAACTTCTCCTCATGCTTGAGCAACCCACGAAACATTTTCTCAATCACCACTTCTTGCCTTGCCTCATCAAGCTCGTAGAGGTTCAAGGGTGTTTGATGTGGGTATCGGCGATGGGAGGATTGAGAGTAGGATGTGGAGGTGGGATTGCTCGTGGATGTCATGGCTAGGGTTCTTGGAGGATGCCCTAGTTTGGCGAGTTGTTTGAGTTTCTCCTCCACACATCGAAGTTCGGTGTACATTTGCTCCGGTGTGTACTCATAATCCATTCGGATAATGGTCTCAAGCGAAGTGATATGAGCATCCCATTCGTGCATTCCACTCATAGCCCGCATCATCTTTCCTACAATCTTGCCATTTGTTAGGGGCTCACCTCCTTCGGTGAATTCATTTTGGAGTTGTACAAGACGAGTGTACATATCCTCAATGGATTCACCATCCTTTATGTGGAAATTCTCAAATTGAGAGTACAACTCATACAATTTAGAGTGTCTAATTTGAGAATTTCCCTCATAACGGGTGAGGAGAGCCATCCACATATCGTGTGCTAGATCAAAACGACTAAGGGTTACACCAATTGATTCATGGACCGAGGCTAATATGGCATTAACCGCACAATCATTGTCTTTTCGGTCATCAAGGGACTTCTTAGTCAAATCAGTAGAATTTGGCCTAAATTGGGGGGTATACCGATTTTCTACCATGTGCCAATATCCTAAGATATTGAGGTAGTTCACCATGCATCTCTTCCAAAAAGAGAAATTTCTACAATTTTGGCCTAATTTATCCGGTCTCTCTACAAATCGAGCCGCCATGACCGAAAACCGAGATTAAGACTAACTTAATCGAGGTTCCCGCTCTGATACCACTTTGTTGTCCCTAAAGGAGGCGGCTTAATCAAGGTTTAGCGGAAGCAATTAAGATTTTAGACCGGTTTGGTATGAACTACCCTAACACAATTCAATTGGTACCCAACACAAGCATGCACACAATCAATTCAAGTATAGCAAGATAATAAAGAGAGAGAGAGAGAGAGAAATAGAACACTTGGTATGATTACGGAGTTCCGACCCGCTAGGAAAGGCTAGCCTTAGTCGTACGTCTCCGGGAGTTTCGCTACCACGAAAGGGCGCGCTCCGTTCAATTCCAATAAGAACGGGTCTACAACTTCGAACCGAATCACCTCGTCACAAGGACACTCGAGGTGGATCGGCCTAACTCAAATGGCACAACGGCCTCAAAGGAGAAGAGCTCTCAACCTATTCCAACCTACACCTAGCGACAATGTCGGGGCGGTGGTGTTTGAGGCTACTAAATCTCTCAAAATGGTCTAGCTATGAAAAGCTCAAGTGGGAGAGTATCCCTGTGCTCAAAAGACTCTATTCTGGTCAATTTTTGCAAAGAAAAGCTCTCTGTGGAGAGAGAACAAGGGGTGGATATAAATAGAGCTCATCAAAAGCTGTAAAACAACTCAGTTTACTGTTGTGCGTTACACAACGCAATATTGCGTTACACGACCCACAGATAGCCGTTATAATAAAATAAACAAAACGAGCTATCCGTTGCTAGTGCGTTACACGACCCAATATTGCGTTGTACGACGCACTGGACGACCGTTATAATAAAACAAAACGGATAAACTCTCCGTTGAGTTGTCAGGTGCGTTATACGACGCGGACCACCCGTTGTGCAACGCAACATTAAATGATATTAAATGATCAGGAAAAGTGAGTGAAAAAGGCCAGAGAAAAACCAAAGAAAGGTTGTACAACGTTTCAGTGCGTTATACAACGTTCTGGCTTTGACTTGAGGATATTGCGTTGCACGACGCGTAAATTGCGTTGTATGATGCAGCTAGTGCGTTACACGACCTTCTGTTGCGTTGTGTAACGCACTGTTTCTGTTAAAGGAAAAATGCTGCACAAACAGGTGCGTTATATAACCCAATATTGCGTTACACAACTCACTGGTGCGTTGTGTAACCCAATATTGCGTTACACGACGCACTGGGTCTGAAACTGAGAAAGATGCTGAGTTCTTGAGCTTTTCTGCTATCTAGACCATTTCAAGGAAAATAGAACTAAAGTAAACCTTCTATTAAAGTCTAAACTAGCCTATAAGCTCTCTAAAAACTTGATCTTGATCTTGCACATAGTTTTTATCCAAGTCTTCAACCTTTGCATCTTCTTCCTATAAAACTCAAAGAAGATCGTTAAATGCCAAATGATATTGTTTTGTAATCGACAAACTTAGAGACGTTTAGTACAACATGTTCAGTTAGATGCCTCGTAATATGACGTTTTAATAACCATGTAATAAAGTAAACAATGATCATTTATTATGAATAATATCTATTATTTCAACAAATCGAACAATTCTTATAATAATAACATATATTAATAATAACACAAATCCTACATAATTTTAACCACTACAAGCTAAACACACTTCATCAACTCCTCCTTCGATTCCTTCCACACAACTCTTCTCACCCTGTCCAGTAATTCCTACACAAACAAAACAAAATACAATTAAGTTCAATTACTAATTAAATGCTCTTATAATACTTAATCCTTTCAGGTCATGTGAGTTTTAAAAATATATATATAATGAAGCAAGATGATTCCTTAGAAATACTAATTTAACACATAGAGAAACAAGATGATCCCTTAGAGATACTAACTTAACACATATGATGACTAACTAATCCTCCAAATACTTATGAGTGGAATAATGTGGAATCAGTGCATATGAGATGGAAGTAAATAGATTGAATAAACAGTTAGATTGACTAACTAATCCTCCAAGCCTTTGTTGACTAACTAATTTTTGCGCTCGAAAACAAAAATTGAATCCTCCAAATGCCAGTTAGATTTGGATTCAATCACAACACAATTGAACTAAAAATAACCAAATTAACAACAAAGATTGAACAGAATCAATATGCACTTGAGATGCGATTTGACGAGGATGAGACCTCATGAGAGATCAAACCGAAGTCAAATCTTAACACACCTGTAACACATCCAACAAATTCATCCATCATTTCTCGCAAAAAAAATTGAGAAAACCAAAACCGATTAGGAAATGAAAACAAACAAATCAACGCACCAAAGAAAACAACACATGCAAACAGAAATATGCAATAAAGGAAATACCATGCGTTGATTTGTCTCAGTCAAAACGTGCAGAATCGGCGATGGATCGGTGGAGGAAGAGCACGACGGTAGATCGGTGGCGACGGAGGCGGGAGAGGAGAGGATCTGGTCGGAGGGGATCTGATCCATTCCTCTTTTTCTGGATCGGAACTGAAGAGCAGAGGAGGAGGAGACGGCTAGGGTTTGGAGTGAGAGGTGAGAGAGAAGATTTAAATAGACTGGGCCAGTGTTGAGCCCATAAAGAATCTATTTAGAGCCTGTGAATTCTCTGGATGCCAAGAGAGTGGATGGTATACAGTAATTACCTATATTTAAGGCTCTGTGCTGTGCTATTTAGAGTTTCCGGCCCATTTCAATATGAAAACATTCGGATGAGGGCCTGTAACTCTAGCATTTTTCTCTCAACCAGGTCCATTGACCATTGTATTCTTATTTGCGAAGGAATGCGACTTTTGTTTGTGCTTGGGACAAAATCTCTTTCCTTTTCTTAAAATAGCACGAGATATTATGATGGCAGGCAGCTCGTCGAGTTTCTACTAAATAACTTTGAAAAGAAAATTTTCTTGAACATAATTATACTTACGATTACGAAACACCAATGCCACATTGTTCAGTACTATTCTTTGACTAGACTATTTTTAATTAATTTTTAATATAGAAAGGTAAGACTTAAGGCTTTTCCTTAATTTAATGTCATATGGAAGACTTCGATTTTGGTGGATGTTGTTACTACGGCAATTGATTGTGTGAACTGTTTAATTCAAATCATACTTATATGAAAAACTCATTTATTAAAAATTACAACATGGTCTGAGATATATGATTCAAATAAGACAAGTTAGATCATGTGCTAAGTTAATTGAGGAGCCTAACTTAAAATAGAGAGCTGTATAGCCCACAAAAGTCATGTTTCAAAAACACAGGAACAAGAATCCAGTTGCTCCTATTACCTCTTTTATTTTTTTAATAAAAAAAAAAAAACTTTTTGTCTGAGCAAGTTCTATACCGCCTCGCATTATCTCAATAAATCATACAACACTTGCAACAACCATTGTTCGACTACAGCATGTAACGTTTGGTTGGTTTCTCTGTCACATTTTGCGTTTGCAAGCCATGAGTACCATACTCGATTCAATTTCTACAGCTTGGCGTTTCAACTAATCGACTTGCACATATGACCCCAAAGAGAGAAACAACCATACATAAACTGAACTTTCTACATTAATAAACAGCAATGAAGGGCATGAGTACAGACCCGATCCAAAGCTTACCATCCTTCTCTTCAACCTCACTAGCTGCCCGTACCACCTTCCCTTGACTGTCCTCCAAGATTTCGAGCAATTCACCATTTGGGCCATACTTTAAGATGATAGCATGAAGCCGACCACCGATTTGCATCAGGTAGTGGTACTTGGCCGGGATAGGAAGCTTCATCAGAAACTTCCTCACATGGGTCCATTGGCTCATTAAATGTGCATAGACGGAACGCCGGCAATGGATAGCCACCCAGAATTCTCCTTTCTCATTGGTTCTGATGTTGTCTGGGAAACCCGGTAGGATAGTGAAGACATCAGTTGTGCCAGCTTTCTCTCCCTTCAGCCAATATCTGCTCAGCCTGCATTCATGAATTAAAATTGCATCACTTGGTCCAGAATAAATCTATACCAGGCCAAACAAAGATGTACTCATGATCATGTACAGGACTGGTATCTGGAACAGAAGTCCTGCCAAGTGCCAACCCTTAAGTTAAAAGAATTACTTTTAATTCGTATCAGCAGTGCGAAATCTGAAAGATTTTGCGATTTTCAGAAATCAACAAGCTTAAAGGTAATATTGTATGCCAACCTGCCACGTGATCCTTCACAAAACACAAAGAATGATCCATCCTTGCTCAAGGATACACCATTTGGGAATTGGAGGTCCCGAAGGAGAACTGTAGTTTCTTTTGTTTTTGGGTCATACTTCAAGAGCCGTCCAGAAGGTTCACCCGTAAAGATTAGCTGTATAAAATTCCTGTAAAAAATTTTGATTTCCTATTGTTAGCAAGTTACCTCAACGTTGAAGAATTAGAACTTCATATTTGGACAGAAAACCTGAAATATTTCATATCTTTGGACATACAAATCAGACCTTATATAACAGTATGACTATTATGTTAAGCAAGGCACACAATACCTAATCTCTCTTCTTTTTTTCCTTTATTTGCATTTCTTATAGACTTCTTTCTTTTCAATTTCACAATGCAGAGTTATTGAGACTTCATTGAGGCAAACATGGAGTGAGATGAGGCTCAAATGTACAATTGGAATAAATCTGACTCCAATATGAAACAACATAAACTTAGACTGAACTTCTGAGCTCAATTCATTTGAGAAGTAGCTCAATTGTTGATAAATTACAGGACAAAACTCAGACAAATTCCAAATGAAAACATGGACCGAAACTCAGATTTTAGAATCATGCAATTCGAACTAAGCTCTATTTGCCATACCCAACCCCAAAAATATGCACCTGAGAACTGACAAAAACTGTGTATCAAACATAAACAATAAAGAACACTTGCATTATTCTAAAATATGAAGTGTGATAATCTGACTTGAGCTGTAATATACAAGAATCAACCTCAGTAAACATAATTTGCTAATGCAACATTTGATATGAAATGCAAAAATGCCCTAAGATAAAATCACTCTGCACAATAACTAATTTATCCTTTTAATCCAAAATAAGCTGATTTGCAAATAAAAGTAAACCTTCTCTGGTAATTATAGCTGCTGTCAGTAAAATAGATGTTACCCTCCTCGTCAATATCCAGATCATTAGTAAATTTCATCGGCACACCTTCAGCTTCTGTGGTCAATGGAGTGGCCAGACCTCCTTCAGGCCCCACCTTCAACAACCCAAAATAGGCATCGGCAATGTACATGTCACCGGTCTTCTTGTCAAACCGGATACCTAGCGGCCGGCCACAGATATGTTCATGCTTCAAGTAGCTAAAAGCAGAGGGCTTGGGGTCACACAGCTCAGATCTGGAATTTAATTTTGTAAGTTAGTTCATGCTGATCTAGATTCTGAATAAGAATTATTAACCTGAAGGTGGGATATGTAGGTTGCAAGCATTGCCTTATTGTGCTTGAAATCAAAATCTCATTATTTTATGATTCCTTTTGGATAGGTGGAAACCTATTATTGATGTTTTTACTGATATTTTGGATAGGAGGTAAGCCTTTTCTGTGTGTGTTTGATACCACTAATGTGTACAGTGTCATTATCTCTATGAAAAAAGTAAGAATCAAAGTTTAACCAAATTATTAGCAGTTATAATGGTGATGCATAAAGTAAATTGGCATTCCTGTACAACCTGATAGTTTAATTAATTTTATTAGTATTCGGCTATAATATTAATAGGATTTAGTTTTTACTACTTTTCTGTTTAGAGAAGTGGGCCTACTATTCTTTGATGGACCAGCCAATTGAAACGAACAAACCATTTCCTATCAAAGAGCCCTCCAAAGGAAATTGGTAGGTTAATCATGGCTGTTCATTTTAAATTCAGAGTTTCAGAAGGTCTTAAATAGTACGGTCCTGTCTTCTAACAACAAAAGCAACAAGCCCAAACTTTTGGAGCAATACTAGACTCCCGTACGAGCATGACAAACTAAAAAGATGTTGCCAAAAAGTCGAATCTTGTTCTACAGTACACTGTACACAAAGTCAAGACAAAAAAGAATATTTGCATAACAGCCCATATAAGTAAAATATATGCAGTTATACCATGCAAATAACATCCATCGTCAATACATTTTATTATGGCAAGACTATTTTTTCTATATGACAAAAATATAAATTATTTTTATAATTATGAAAGAATATAATTAATTAGGATTCAAATCAGATTAAAAATACCTGTCATGATATGTGACAGAGGTCGCAGGTTCGAAACCTGGCTGGGGGGTCTTTTATAGACATTTAATTTAAAAATAAGTTGGGAAACTTGACCCCCAATTTATCTTTAAAAAAATGATCTGTGACAGAAATTTTTTTTTTTTCATTTATTATTTTCTTATGGACCAAATGTTGGATTTTAAATTCAGACGGTCTTAACTAGTAGGGTTGCCTTCTACCTAGAGGGTCTAGCCTTCCCTTAAATTTGATTTTTTTTTTTTTATGTGTTAATCTTTATATAATATACATAAATTTATAATTTAGTCTCTTCTAAAATTAAAATTATAAATTAGTCCTCTCCAAATATTTTCTCTTACTCCGCGCTGCTTCGACGAAAAGAGAGAAGCCCAAACTTACCAGACTAACAGCAGACTAACAGGGTCAAGTAGAAATTACCGTACGAACAAGACAAACTCTAAAGATGGCGCCAAAAAAAGTCAATACCTTTCTACAATACACAAAACAAGACAAACCAATTCTTTTCATAACAGCCCACATAATTTAATATATGCAGTTATACCATGCAAATAAAATCATCTTCAATGCATTTTTTTTTATGGCATGGTAAATTATGCAGTGCACTAATTTTTTTAATATAAATAAAATAAAAATTATTCTTTTATAACTATGATGACTATAATTAATTGTGATTTATGACTCAAATCAGACTAAAAGTACTTGTCACGATCCATGACATAACATTTCCTTATCCATTTATTTTTCTTATGGACAAAATTAAAACTATAAAAATTGAAGCTCTGAATTCTGAAACCTGATTCCGCCTAATTACATAAAGAAAAAACACACACACACAAGCTCATAAAAACATATATGAATGACATCAACTAAAAAAAAAAAGTACATGCAAATTAAGAATAAGAAACACACCTATTTGGGGAGGTCCAAGCAAAATCTTTCCAGGCAGAGCCGTCCCAAAAGAGCACCCGACCATCGGCGACGCCGGTATAGGGCCCGCGGCCGAGTGGGTCAAAGGCAACACTCTCTGGCCCCTGGACCTGGTTCATGAACTTTATCTCGGCCTTCTGTAGCTTGTTGTCTCTGTCTTTGGCTGTGGGAAGCTCAGACCAGTGAGGCAATTCTACTTTAAACACCTCGAAACCGGGGAAATCGGCCATGGAGCTGTGCTTGAATGGATCCGTGCCACAGTACACCGCTAGCGCCACCGCTAGAACGCCTAGCACGATTGTCAACGCACCAGCCATTCTCTCTCGCTCGAGAGTCTCGTGTCTGAGAGTGAGAGAGAAGAGAGAACTAGAGATTGATGTAATAACTAAAGCGTAGTTGTGCTTGGTGGGAAGCGCCTCTTAAACCAGCAACCTACCCGGATGTGGATTCTCTGCAATTCAAAACTATTGCACAGAGATAGGAAAAACATTCTTGGGAGCGGGTCCAAAATATATTTGATTTCTGATTCGACCTAAGGTGTAGTTTTATTTTTAAAAAAGCTTTTCAGTTATACTAAGACTATACTCCAAAATTTTGAGTAATGGAAAGGAATGCAATGAATTAGAATGGAGGTTGAAATAAAGAGATATAAACTTTTTTTTTCCACGTATTGATTTCTCATTTTCACTTTCTGCACTCCAATTTTTTTCCACCCTAATAGTAACAAGACTCACGCATTATTCATTAATTATTAATATAATATTCAGATTTTAACGTCAAAGAATAGATTAGTGAATAATATTATACCTGAAACATTCAGGTCTTTTAACGATTTTGGGTGATTGAATCGCATTTTTTTTTAAATAATTTGTTTTCGAAACACATGTACTTTCATATAGTCCAACAAAATAGTTACTTTCACATGGTAGCTTACGCAGAGAGAGAGAGAGACTAAATATGAACCGCATACCTATTTATTAGGCTTAGCATGATACACATGCAATTTTTCTCTTTTCTTTTATTTGCTTTTATTTATAAATATTATATTAGCATGATACACATGATGCACCTTTGTAAGTGATTAAGATGAAGTAAGATAGAATATAATAAAAAAAATTCATGAGTAAAGTTTTTTTTATTTATTTTGAAGATCATGAGCAAAGTTCATGATTTTTTTATCCAAAGTTTTTTACATGCTAGCAAATTATATAAAATTAAATAGTCTAAATATTCAATATTTCTTCATAGACTTAATTGCGATTTAAAACACCAATGCATTAAATTGATTAACCATGTCCTGTACTTCAACTTTACGTTATTTAATCTTACCACTCTTGGCCTTGGCCGCTGCCGTCAAGAATCTCGGGAAAAAATAAATAAATTCAAGAATCTCGGGAAAAAATAAATAAATAAACTTCACTTTATTTGTGAAATGCCCACTGCCTGTGATGATCAAATCAACTATTTTTCTTTTTATTCAAGACAAGGATTCTTGAATTTAAAGCGAAGATATGAAGTAAGTGAATACATTGTTAGTTTTTTCCCTATCACATCACTTTCATTAAATTTGCACTCCATAATTCTATATAATATTTTTTTTCTTGCATCTTTACTTGTAAATAATAAATAAAATAATACTTGTTTCATATCAAAACTATTTTGTGAATGCTATGAATAATATGAGAATTGTGTTCCGAAATGCACAAAATGTTTGTTTTATATGTATCAATATTCTGATAACTTAAATGCATTCTTAAAAAAAAATTATTCACGAAAATCCGGATTATCTCATCAAATTATTATCCGATTTGTTAGCATGGTTGCAATCGGTGAAAGTAGGGGGAGTTTATATTATTATGACACTTATAATTTGAATTTCATTAAATATCTCGACAAATGAAAAAAAAAATTATAATTTTTTAGTTATGATTCATATGTGATAATTAAAATTCGTAGTTCAGTATAAATAAAAAATTAAAAACTTATATAGTTGGTACGATATTCGATGATTTCAAAGATTTGGGTCGCTGTGTGTGTGTGCAATCTCTAACTACCACCAGAAGCATATGACCTGAAATTCTTGTGCCATTCTAGAGTAACGAGTCAACCTACCTCTCGTACTCGCACTTGCTCAGTTGCTCGTCTTACAAGTTACAACTACCCGATCAATCCTTTTTTTTTAATGTTTTTTTTACAGTTACAACCTTTTAAAAAGTTCTATACTGATGACTGACAGTTTAAAGAACTTTACAACTTTTGTTGTTACGGACAAATAGATCCATGAATGATCTCAGTGATTATTTCATTTGAATAAAGTCAACTATACCATCAGAAAGTTATATGAAAATACCTTTTGGCAGGAGCACATGCAGATGTACTTCTAGAGAACTGGCAGCGCACAAGACGGAAAGGGTGCACTGGATCAAACCAGAGCAATAACTGTTTAATAATAATAATAACAACAACAACAATAATAACAATAATAATAATAAATAAATAAAATCCTGCATATGCGGCCCAATAAATTTATGCGCAGTCGCGTGTTGAATATATTTCGCAGTAAAATTGCGACATTCACATGTATATTGAACATTTGAACTATTTAGATATTACCATATTAATATTAATATTTTATGCGGAATTCATTGATAAATTTTTTAATTTAAATTGTGTAAAATATATATGTGACATGCGAGTGCTAGACGAAATTTTAGAAACTGCACCTCAATTCATCGTTCTGATTAATCTACTTCAGCTCAAAGCGTACCTCATATGTATGATTAATACCGATCAAAATTTAATTATGCAGCAATCGAGATAATTGAAATATCGATCAAATTTTACAAAGTTGAAACTACAAACGTTCTATAGTTTTTTTTAAATGTCTTTATATTAAATTGCGTGTAACTCGACAGTCAGGTAATTTTTAATTAAGCAACATAAAAAAAATTAACTTTAAGTCAATTAACTTTTTATTAAGCAACATAAAAAACTTAATGGTGGAATCAATTTTTTTTTTATAAAGCAATATAAAAAATGTCTGTGGAGAAAATACCCTTATCTTATGCCTTAACTACGTACAACAAATTATTCATTCTCAACAGAAAGGATTTGGCGCACATGTTCTGACTTCTCTGAGTAACGAGGCGGCATTGTACCTCCAGTACCGGACATGTTTGCTCCTCTGTGGCAATCACACAAAGGTATATTCTGTTTAACTGTTTAGGAGCGTTTGGTTGCGTAGTAAGGATGAGTAAGTTAATGTATGTATATATTCATGTCAAAAGATTAAAATGTCTTTAAATTTGAATTAGTATTATGTATTATAGATTGTGACCTAATTACTATTAATTATTATAAAAATTAATTATTAATGATGATAATAAATCATTTTTATTATTATGAAATATTAATAATTACTTTTAATTAAATATTATAAATATTATTATTTATTTAATAATAAAAATTTATTATTGTATAATTATCTTTAATTAATTATTATTCTAAATCATTATTATTAATAATTAATATTACTTGTTAAATATTATTAATTATTATTATTTAATTATTAATTATAATAATTAATCTTTATTATTAATTATGATTTTTAATAATTATTGTTACTTATTAAATATTATTATTTATTAATTAATATTAATTATTTGTTAATTATTAATTATTATAAAAATTAATTATTAATGATAATAATAAATCAGTTTTATTATTATGAAATTGTAATAATTATTTTTAATTAAATATTATAATATTATTAATTATTTAATAATAAAAATTATTATTGGTTAATTATTATTAAATAATAATTATTATTATTAATAATTAATATTACTTGTTTAATATTATTAATTATGATTTTTTAATAATTATTGTTGCTTATTAAATATGATTATTTATTTGTTAATTATTAAATATTATTATTAATTATTTTTAAGGGGTATTGTTGGAAAAAAAATTTAAAAGGGACCGGTGCATAACTTATGCACCTTTAAGGCGTCTTATGTAAGAGGTGTTTGGTGCCTTAAGGGTGCATAACTCACCGTTTACATGTAGCACCAAGCAATGTCCCAATTGTCAGATCCAGAGCTTTGCTGTATGTATTTAATCGTCAGTTGATCAGGAAAGTAAGCTTCAAACATGCACAGCGATTACATAGATTGAGTTGAACTCCTGATTTCACTAATAACTCTTGACCATGTAACCAAGCAGATTCACACATGTAATTAATTAATATGTTAATATACATGCAAATACCACAATGTAAAATAATGACATAAAAAAAGTCATGTTCTGTTTTTTCTTCTTCTTTTATTCTTACCGTATAGTGGCAGTAATGCAGTATGCCTCTCTATGAAATGTAAAAGTAATTGGACGTGGCTGTCTCTAATTCTCGTATCAAAATAACAGAGTTTTCAAACGTTGGTCAATTAATGACATAATGAGACGATATGTAACAGCAATACAGCATTGTGACAAACGCCCAATTAGTTTCCCACCGTATTATTTAATCGGTCAAATTTAATCACTCGACCGCTTAGGCAAAATAAAAATATAAAAATATGTGCATATATTATTCCAAGACACCAAAATAAGGTCAATGTTCATAGATATATCAGCAGTTCAGCACTAATTATTCATCAAATTTTTATTAATCTGCTGCATGACAACTCATCGTCTGGCTGTATCCTAGAATTAATTAAAATTGTTTTAATTTATCTTTGTTACAAGTTTTAGCTTCACAATTTTTTTAATGTCTTTATGATTTTGTCTAAAAATGTAGGTTTCATCTTGAACTTGTTGATGGAAAATCACAAGAATAATTTTTTTTAAATGGCCTTTAATTTACATTATTAAATTTTGATAATATTGAATGAAAGTGGTGAATAACTGGACAAAATTGAAACTTTAATTACTAGCGTAATAAATGAGGTAAGAGGAGGGCCACACTTTTTTGGGTAGTTGGTACCATTATCGATGAAGTAAATGTTTTCATAAATACCCACCTCAACTGTGAATTTAATTAAAACGGCCCCCACTCAGGTCTAGACTTCAAACTCGGTAGAATTTATTACAGCGAAAAAAAAAATTGGATTGTTGTGAATTGAATTTTTTTTCTCCTATAAATTTAACTTCATTGTAATCCGAAATATAGACCGTTTCAGCAGATCAATTTACACTATGAATTACTCTAAGATACCGAGTTATAAACCAAAGCAAGCAGTGGTTATGTACGCCTTTTATTTTATTTTATTTATCTTTTTCCCTTTTTTTGCTCAGAGGTTATTTTTTTTGTCTTTTATTTCATCTTCTAGAAAGAACAGCATGGCATTTAGATCATCAGTTTGGACGTTGCCACATTGGTTGAAAACAAGAAAAGTCGAGGGATTCATTTGAACAAAAGTTATTAATTTAGAGCGGACTTTTTTCAAAGTTATATTTGCAAAAGTTAACCATACCAAGCCAAACTATATTGAGCTTTGAATACAAAAAAATATAGGCCTTTTGTATTTTTATTTTTTTCGCTGGCCTATAAAACTAACTTGATCGTATCAACACTGCAGAAATTTCAAGTCAAATTTTGACATTATGCAACAACTTGTCGGCTGGGTTATTGGAATGTGATATTTAAAATTGACTAATTGTATACGCATAAGACTAATTCTAGCGGAAACCATGTTAATTGTCGAAGACTGGCGTCTACAGTGGCGAAGCCACGTTACTTTTGGTGGGTCCAAGGACCCACCTGAAAATAAAAAATTTGTTTGAAACTTAGTATGTTTGTAAATAAAAAAAATATATAAGAAGTCAGGGACCCATCTCAAAAATTTGAAGGACCCAGCTGGACATGTCATGTTTGATTTGAATTACGTAACGACTCGTGAAATATCACACAGGGACCCATGTCATATTCGTCATAAAGAATCGCTTTCTTCCTCCCTCCGCAATAAATCTTATTAAGATAAAACTTATAGTAGAATAGAAGATTGTTGGATGAATGATTTCTTGACTCTTGAATTATTATTTTGTATATTGGATATATTATTCTAGATCTTCGGTTGCTATCATAATGGATATTTGATTTCTCATGTTTATTTATGTGAAATTATTTTGGAGTTGTTTATTAAAAAATTATTATTATACCGTGTTTATATTAGATGCAAGATTTTAAAATGTGATTTATGTGGTTTAACGGTTGGGTGATAATTTACCGTGTACCGGTGATAAAACGACGATAAAACGGTTGTACAACGATAAAACAGTGATAAAACGATAACATTGTTGTGCGATATAAACGAAAATCTAGATACAACGGATAAAACAAAGTTTTTTAAATGCTTGATTAGACATTATGTCATTATCGTACATATATTTTTTCAGAAAAAAAATATGGACCCTGCTGATCTGAAATCCTAGCTTCGCCACTGGGCGTCTAGGTAGATGTAGAGAAGTTGAATTACAGCTGTGATATAAAGAAGTACAGGCGAAAACATAAACCTTCTCAGCATTGCACATAAAGAAAAAATAAAATATTATTAATACCGTTTGCATAATTATTATGTAATTAAACAATAGGGCTGTCAATGGTACCCTTTTAACCGTTTACCCTACCCGTATCGTATTCGATAAGATGGGTATGGGTAAGGTTTTATTTTCGTTAAGTTATCGGGTATGGGTATGGATAAAAAGAAAATTTCGTTAATTTATTGGATAAGGGTATGGGTAATGCTATTTCGTATTCGTTAATTACCCGTACCGTTAATCTTTATCATAACCAAAAAAATATAATTGTAAGATTTAATTAATATGTTAATAACAAACTAAAATCAGAAAGATATATTCGTAAGATTCAATTGATATGTTAATAATTAAACTAAGGCAATTAAATTGTAAGATTTGATTGAAATAATACTACATTAAATTGGAAAGATATAATGGTAAGATTCAATTGAAATGTTAATTATTTTTTTTTTCATTCACGCGCTACATCGTTCATTCACAGGCTACATTAAAAAATAATAATAAACTTTTTAAGAAGATCCTTTCTTCTCCGTTGTCATTTGAGAAAATATTGTATAATTTGTAACTAGTTATGTAATTTTTTTTGTGACAATTGACATGAGAAGATATAATATGATTTTATTATATTTAAAGTATTATGCAATGTTGCACTTTATTAATATATTTATTTATCTTTATTGTAAATTTTTTTCATTAAGTTATTAACATTATTACCCATTTTCTACTGTTACCCTACCCTTACCGTTAATTCTTAACGGGTAAGGATAGGGTACGGGTAAAGTCAAATTTTAACGGGTAAGGGTATGATATGGGTAAAGAAAATTTTAATGGGTATGGATATGAAAAATGTCTCTACCGTATTGTACCCTACCCATTGACAGCCCTATTAAACAATTCAAGTAGAAGTATATATGGTAAGCTTTTTACATAAACATACATCTATATATAACTCAGAAATTTGCAAATGTCTGCTAATTCGCTTAAATCTGTAAACATTTCAACTAATTTTTTTTTTTGAAGGTTGGCTTTTCAACTAATTTTATTGACATTAGTTTGAAGACTGTATCAATAGACAGCGACAAAGGGCATAAGAACTGATCCCATCCAGAGCTTTCCATCCTTCTCTTCGACCTCGCTGACAACCTTGACCACCTTCCCTTGCCGATCTTCTAATATTTCGAGGAGTTCGCCTTCTGGACTGTACTTCACAATTGCCCCGTGGAGTCGGCCTCCTATTAGCGCCAAATAGTGGTACTTTGCTGGAATGGGAAGCTTTAACATAATCTTCCTAAAACTGGTATGACGACTGAAAAAGTGCGAGAACTTCGTGCGCATGAAATGAATTGCCACCCAAAATTCACCTTTATCATTTGTTCTGACATTATCTGGGAATCCGGGCAGTACCACAAAAACCTCCGAGGTTCCAGTTTTCTCTCCCTTTAACCAGTATCTGCTCAGCCTGCATTTTTGCATCACAGGGCATTATTGTTCTCAATCAAATTACAATTTAGCATTCCTGAAATTTTAGAATTTTCTTTTTCTTTTCTTAGTCTCTGTTTTTATTTTTCTTTTCTTTCACAAGTTGTCAGACTTTAAGTTTTGTGATATAACAAGTTGCCGAAACTAAAGTGGTTTCAGAAAAAGCTTGCTCACCTACCAAGTGGTCCTTCACAAAACACTACAAATGACTTGTCCTTGCTCATGGATACACCATTTGGCATGTAGAGGTCACGCAGAAGAACTGTCGTTTCCTTTTTCTTGGGGTTGTACTTCAAGAGTCGTCCTGTAGGCTCGCCTGATAAAATTTGCTGAATGAAGTTCCTATGAAAGTTGATTTCTAATTAAATGCTATCATATCCGCATTCTCATCACAATGTTGTAATCACAGGTGCTGTATTGTTAGGATAGGTCTGAAGTTTTTTCAGAAAAATTAGCAAAAAAGCAATTAAAGACTCACTTATGGTGCCATGGTATATTAAATTAGGTTGATCCATTGATGATTGAAACTTGGGTATCGCCTTATATGGTAGTGACTGAAGTGCTGGAATAAATGGTCCAAATCATTTAACAGGTGGGACCAACAAAGTTTTATTATCCAGGAGGACCATATTGCGTTTGTGGCGCTCGTTGATGACTTACAACAGAGGATGTAGGTCCCCAATTACAGATGTCATTTAAACGGGCTTGATGAAATTAGTTAAAACTTAAGAGAATGATCACACAAACTAAACTGTACATTTTGGATGTCCTAATTTCCTTCTGAAATGAATTTTGAACAATTCAATATTAGAATTAAACATCCAATATTATTAAATTGAAATACTTGGGCTATGCAATTGATATATTATATTCATAATATATCCAGTCTTCATTCTGGCCATACCCCAAAATTAAACATGAACCGGAGGGAATAACTTTGGGGTTGGGCATTCAGCTGCTAGAACAACCTCATACTTGTCAAATTAATAAATTGTCTTCATCAGAGGAATTTGTGAGTAGCAACTAACTTTTTGTACAGGTAAGTTTTGCTCAGATTGAAGGTAACTAATTTTCTTAGGCTTGTTATCAACATTGTCTGAAATCGAAAAAAGAAAAAGTACCTTCTTTGGAATCTGGTGCTGCTGTCAGTGAAGTAAACATTGCCATCGTCATCCAAGTCCAAATCATTAGTGAATTTGAACTGTTCGCCTTCAGCTTCTGTAGCCAAAGTTGTGGCTATACCACCTTCTGGGCCAACCTTCAACAAACCAAAGTAAGCATCAGCAATGTACAGGTCACCTGTCTTCTTGTCAAAGCGCAGACCCAAAGGCCGACCACAGATATGCTCATTCTTCAAATAGCTAAATACAGAAGGCTTGGGGTCACACAGCTCCGATCTGCAGTATATTTTGCGCACGATCAAAGATAAATTGTAACGAACTCTATTCAATTCAGTAATGATTTGCAGCTGCAGTACATTTCACCATTATCAAAGATAATTATAACTAAATAGTTTTCAAACTAGTAATGAACAAGTTTCATTTGCAATGAATCGGGTCTTATTCAAATTATACAGGAGATTTTTTTTCTCAGGTACAATTTTTTGAGTCTCTTTCAAGCATAGTGTTTTAAGAAGTCACTTCTTCCATCCCTAATTTGACTGAATTGGGTTTCATCTAAATAATGGTATGTTATTTATTTGTTTAATCCGGTACCTAAGAGTGTTTTCCTCTGTGCATGCAAGATTTTTTACGATATGTCTCAATGGCACTTCTGTATGGTTTAATGGAACCAAACACTTTTTTACAGGAAATAGTTAGTCCATTTGTTCAATCTCTATAATGTCCAAGTATACCAGAACTAGTCAAACTTCCACAAAAATAAAACTGAATAGCTCAAACCTGTTAGGGGAGGTATATGCAAAATCAATTATGGAAGAGCCATTCCAAAAGACCACACGGCCATCGGCAATACCAGTGTAGGGGCCACGGCCGAGCGGATCAAATGCAATGCTCTCAGGTCCCTGAATTTGGTTCTGGAACATTATCTCTGCCTTCTGTAACTTATCTTCGGTATCTCTCGCCGAGGGCACCTCGGACCAGTCGGGTTGATACATGAAGTAAGTCTCAAAATTGGGAAAATCTGCCATGGAACTCTGTTTAAATGGGTCTATAGCACAGTACACTGCCAGTGCAACCACTAAGGCACCTAATACAACTCTTATAGCACCAGCCATTTCTTCACTTTTTGTTGCGATCTAAGGTATCATCTTTTTATAGCATCTGCTCTTCAATTTTGATTTGGTCAGTGAAGAACATCAGGCGGAATTTTCGAAGAGGTGTTTTTGATTCGTACAGTTTTCTCCTTATATTCAGCTATTTATTTGATAGCGACACCCTAGTAATTTTTGCAAAAGAAGACAAAACAGAAAAAAAATAAATTAAAAACTTCTTCCAACAAGCAAAATCGATCCATTGGCACTTCCCGTCTCCCAGTCTAAACGGAGTGAAATTTTTTGCTGTTTGATTTGATATTTATTTTCTCAAAAAAATCCAGATACTCGTCTTCATTTCATTAATTAATTAATCAAAAGTTTTTGAAATATAGTACTTAAATTTGAGCGTACTGCTTAACTGTTTTAAGAGATCATACTATGTCTAATGGATACACGATTGTATTTCTTCAGTACTACATTTCTGAACAATTTAAACTTTTACGGTTATTCCCAATTAAATCATTAATCCGATTAATTAACAGAAATTCCCATTATAAAAAGAGATAGACTAAAATCAGCCACGACTGACGGATGGACCCGTCAGCTACGATTATATCTCAACTTTTGAGGTTCTAATGACTAATCTGAACCGTTCAATGTGTTCTCCATATTGAAATCTCATTGGAGACCAAATTTTACATTTTTCTGATTTTATTTACTATTTTATTGAGATTTTTAAAAATCATAGTTATTTAAGGGTCCAGAATTGTTTAGATTAAGAATTTTATAAAATACCAAACAAATACTAAAAAATTTCAGAAAAATATAAAATTTTGTCTCCAACGAGATTTCAATATGGAGAATACATTGAACGGTTTGGATTGACAGTTAGAATCTCGAAAATTGAGATTTGATCGTAGCTGACGGTCTCATTCGTCAGTCGTGGCTGATTTTAGCCTATCTCTTATAAAAATACTGGCATCTTATTTTAAATTAAAATTTTGAAATCTGCTTTATGGATTTCCTGTTTTTAAATTTCGGCCACTAATGACTTACGGATTCATCCTTTCAAATCAGCTTATTAGCAAAATCATTTCAGTTGGAAATTACTAATTACAATCAGTCTAACTGCCATCGCACGCCATCCCGGACGCTAGGCATGCATTTCAGTTGTATCTTTTCACTTTGTTGTAAAATATATTTATTTCATTTGTTCAATATGTTTATTATAATTCTTCATTTTTTATTCAACTTGTCATTTATATCTATTAATTTTGTTGTTACATTTGTTCACTTTATTTATTATATATATTCACTCTGTTGCTATATGTGTTGGAGTTATGTCCTAAAAGCCAATCATTTTATGGCTATGATATCAGTTTATGTTATTGATGATATTTGATCATTTGTTCCTTGATTTATTTATTGACAGATTATTCAGGTTGATGATCTAAATTGTGGATCTCTGTGTTTCATTTATAATTAAATAACAATAATAAATCTAAATTGTCCATAATCTTAATAATTAACAAGGAACATTAATTATCATAAAAAATTAGTATGCAAGTTAAGAAATGATTAAGTTCTACAAATCATAGATAAGAAGTTATCAACTTATTGCATATATATATGTTATAGAACATAATACAAGACATGGCCCAATGAAATAAATATATGGATTGTGTTATGTGTCGTTATTTATTTCGTATGAGTTTGATTCTAAGTTTGAGATGGTTCAACTTTTCCACATGAGGATAGGTTCATCGTCTAACGTTGATTCCTGACAAAGACTGCTATACGGACTTTATTTATGTTGTCTTAAATTGTGCGAAGAAAAGTTGTTCATCAAGAAAAGCGTAAGTCCCTTATTGATTTACTTAATAAGTGATGATATCTATTTTGACCCCTTGATGGAGATGGATTGTTTGCTAGCAACTTATACAATCATCTCTAGATCAAGAAATGTATAATCTACAAGAATGACACATTAATATCTTGGATTATACAGAGATATCATGTGACATAGAATAAAAATAAGCAAATACTTTATTTCTTATGCAGGATTGATATACTTAACAGTACATTATTAATTTATGTTAATTCGGAATCATAACATGTTGCTAAATACTGCTTATGATTATTGAAATTGATGTCTATCAAATATATGCATATTTTGACCATACTTAGCACCAAAATGACACTCAAACCAACATAATTGCTCATGATTAACTGTGTTTTCCAGGATTTTGGTACTGCCGCCGCCTCTATCTTTGTTTTGTAGAATTCTCGTGGAAATCAAAGACTAAACGCGCCGAATAAGAAGAATGGAGCCCAATTCTCCGCCGGACGACTCATTCCCGGCCCAAACAGACGTGCCTAGGACCAGAGAAGAGCTCTCATGGGCCAAGACAGATCAGATGTCACGCGAAAACCTTGGTCCCAGCCCAATTCATCTCGCCAGAGCCTGATTTCGGTCCGAAATCCATACATGGAAAGAAGATTTTGGAAAGTTTCGGGAATGGAAAGAGCACCTCTTGCCCTAGCCGCCTCCTGGCCTTCCTGGAGGCAGTATTTAGGCACTTATTTTTCGTGCAGAAGGGGTTCCACTTGATTCTGACTTTTGGATACCATATTTGGCATTATTTCGGGTGTTTTTGGCTCTTTCGACGGATTTCTTCAAGAGGCAGTAGCGTTTGCGTGCGAGGGCAGCGACTTTGACTCTCCATCTTGACTCCTCGGCCCGAGAACAGCGAGTATTAGCATAAGGATTCCTTGGTTTCATCTTTTATGCCTTTATTTCATTGTTTTATGGCTTGTATCTCTATTTTTCGCATGATACCTGTTATTTTCTGTTTGAACATGTTAGGCTAGATTTTATTATGTCTTAGGACCAGTTAGTAGTTTGATTTAGTACTTGGATTGACTTGATGAATTTATATTATGCTATGTGATTTGTTTAGTTGAGAAATTAATATTTTTGCTTAGTCAAATTGATTACCTGTTTGATTGCTACCTATTAATGAACTGCAGCATTTATAGGACATTAGACTAGAACAATTAATTAATCAACTAAGTATTTGAGGTAAGCCAAGCACTCGAAAGAGGAGGCTAGTTCACAACCGAAAGGTGTAACTTTTATCGAACCGACAGGACCTTAAATACCTCTAGAAATCCCTCTAAACAATCTTAAATAACTAAAGTCCGACACGAAAGTTTAGGTTTAGTTATTCACGCGGTGAAAATCGAGTTCCTTACCAAATCCAACCCAAAATCGCGACAGCTGAGGCTAGGGTTTAGGTCTGGTCGCCCAGTACCCTTCACATAGTGTTGTGTAATTTTGCCAAGTCGAAACAAGGAGTTTAAGGTTCGTTTCGGCCCGACTTGTATAGATTTCGGTCCGAAATCTATACATTTCGGTCCGAAATTGTTCTCTGTCTTGGTGAAAATCAAGATAGAAGCGCTTTAAAGCTAAATCAAATGAACACGAAGTCCTGAGACGTTCTATTGCATCTGTTAGAATCCCGAAAAATATATAAAAAGTAATCCAAAAATATCTCATTAATTATTTCTCTCTTTCTTAATCAGTATTTAGCTTGATTTTAATTCAAAACTCCACAAATACTTTTTCTGTCTAGCTTTTAAGAAAGATTAAGTCCGGTACTCATTTTTACCGTCCCTTGGGTTCGACCCTAAGCTTAACTCGAACGACTAGTGAGGTTAGGTCTAGGTACAATTTAATTTGATCCTAGGGTTTAATTCCTTCATCAAATTGGCGCCGTTGCCGGGGACGGTTTTGATATCGATTACTTATTTTAGTATTAAGAGACTAGATTCTTTTTATTTTATTTAATTTTTCGTTGTTTCCTTTTATTTCAGGTTGAGAACTGGCTGGAAAGACTAAGAAGACCAAGTCAAAGCCTCAGATTTCGCGTAAATACTTCACCAGAAGGCTTGACACAGATCCAGAGCTCAGCGACCAAGCGAACCCGAGCTCTAGCCACTCCGTGGATCAACCAGCGCTTCGACCAGAGCCCATTTCGGTCCGAAATCCTCCCATTTCGGTCCGAAATCTAGACAAAACGGAGGAAACAACATGCAAAATGGCAGGGAACGAAGGGCCGATCAACTTAGAGACAGAGGCCCAGCGATTGGAGGCCCTAAGACTCCAATTGGACCAGAGAGAAGCTCGTATCACCGCCGATCGTAATACTCTTGCAACTCAAAGGAGAGATTTTGAGGCCGAGCGGCGGAGATGGACACATGAGGACGAGGCAAGCAACCACAACTCCGAGGACGAGGAAGATGATGATCAGAATAGGACACTCGGAGAATTCGGAGCTCCTAATGCCAAAGACGTGGGCGGACCTGTGGTGATTCCAGGCATCGAGGCCAACAACATGCAGATCGCCCCCAACCACGTCACACTTGTGCAACAGAACCCGTTCTATGGAGATGACAAAGAGGATCCCCATGCTCATTTACAAACTTTTATTGATTGCACTAAATTGATTAAGTTTAATGGTGTTCCTCAACAAGCGATTAGGCTATTATTGTTCCATTTTTCCCTTAAGGATAGAGCCCAGAAATGGTATAAAACACTAAAAAAGGGGTCAATTCGGTCTTGGGATCATATGGCACAAACTTTCTTGGATAGGTATTTCCCCGCGGACAGATCTGATGCGATTAGAAGGGAATTAAATAACTTTGCTCAAAAAGAGGAAGAGTCAATGAGAGATGCGTGGGAAAGATTTAGGGATTTGGAGAACTCTTGCCCCCATCACGGGATTCAAGAGTGGATGCTTATTAAATCTTTCTATGGTGGCCTTTATGATAATATTAAAATTAACATTGACTCTCTTTCAGGGGGTGCATTCAAGCGTCTTGATGCGGCACAAGGACGTGATCTGCTCGACTATTGTGCAAGGAACTACACGTGGTATCCTATGCCAACTCACAGACGTCCGAGCAGCTCTAAACATCAAGTCCATGAGATCACGACAAAAGATGCGAGGATAGCCGAGCTCGAGGCGGAATTGGCAGCTTACCAGTCAGTTCAAGGCACCCACCTCAACTCCAACAATTGTGGCGCGTGTGGCGAAGAAGGGCACACCTCAATCGATTGTCCGCTCGCGAAAACTGGCAACGGAGGGCATAAAGTCAACTCGATCAACAACGAGCCCTCCTATTTTCCAAGACACATATTCAGTCGAAGTTATTCATTGAGTGATGGGGAACAAGCGGATTGGGAAAACATGAACCACCCCAAATACCATAATAATGTGACCAATAGACCATATGTGCCAAGGAACCAGTACAAAAATACCAACCAACCAACCTTGTATAAAAATGCACAATTCAATAATAACAATCGTGACCAATCCTTTCCAAAGAAATCTGTTTACAATAGAGATGGTATACCACCTGTTGTCCAAGACTTTATGCATGAACAAGGCAAGTTTAATCAAATGTTGATTGAGGGCATGGAAGAACTTAAGGCTAATTCTGGAACTTTAATCAGGTTGGAGCAAATGATGGAATCGCAGTTCTCAAGGCAACAGGGCAAGCTACCAAGCCAACCGGAGGTGAACCCAAATGCTCAGTGCAAAGCCTTGCACACCTTGCGAAGTGGCACACAATACAAGGACCCACCTATGCCATCTGGAGCTGAGACGCCTGCAACCAACATGGGCGAGAGGACCGCCGAGCAAGAAGATCCAGTTTTGGAGCAAGTTCTGCCTTTCCCACCTCTCGAGGGCGCTGTCGATGCGATGGGGCCTCAATCCAGTGCACCAACAGCTGAAAAGGCGCAGCCAGAGCCCTCATTTCGGTCCGAAATCCATACATTTCGGTCCGAAATGACAGGTCCAGATGGTGAAACAATGGTTCCAGAGAAGGTGAAAAAGGGCAAGTCAATCCCAGAGACTCCCTACCAACCCCCTGTCCCTTTTCCTAGGAGGATGACCAAAGAAAAGGAGGACAAACAGTTCAGACGCTTTTGGGAGATGTTAAGGGAAGTCCATATCACTATTCCGTTCTCCGATGTGTTCACCAAAGTACCCATTTATGCTAGATTTCTCAAGGAACTGTGCACTGGAAAGATATCCTTGGAAGAATTGAAAGCTGTGGTCCTGACGAACCGAAGCAGTAAGGCTTTACAAAACAGGATGCCACCAAAGTTGAAGGATCCAGGGAGGTTCGCTTTGCCCTGTGTGATTGGGAACACTTTCATCAAACAAGCATTATGTGACATGGGAGCAAGCGTGAGCCTAATGCCTAAGACGGTCTTTGAGAGGATAGGATTTGGAGAATTGGAGCCTACCGACATGATAATACAACTAGCAGACTCCTCCAAGCGCTTACCCATGGGTGAAATTAAGGATGTCCCTGTGCAGGTTGGAAAATTCTTGGTGCCAGGCGATTTTGTTGTGATGGACATGGAGGAAGACAGAGAGGTCCCTATCATTTTGGGGCGCCCATTCTTAAGGACCGCAGGTGTGATGATGGATGCCAGAGACGGCACGATCTTGGTCAGAGTGGGGGGGGAGACACTTCGTTTTTCCATTGAGCAAGCCATGAAGTGCCCCAGTCCCATCAACAACTCGTGTTTCATGATCGAAGAAATCGAACCCACAGTTGAAGAATCGCTCGAAGATCAATATGAAATTGCTTTAAATTCTTACCAAAAATTTCTCTCTGATGTTCAGAAAGCCATAGGAGTCGAGGAGACCATGGAGGAGCTAAAATACGACCAAAACAGTGATGAAACACCTCTGTCAGGACCCATTTCGGACCGAAATCTCCCCATTTCGGACCGAAATCTGTCCCTGGAGTAGATCCGAGCAGCAGCAGCAGAGGATTTTGGTCCGAAATCAGTCATTCCGGTCCGAAATGAAGCACCCCAGGTCGAATTAAAGCCCCTTCCCGCGACTCTCAGGTACGAATTTCTCGGCCCAGATCAAACCTTTCCAGTTATTGTTAATTCTGGATTGGATGCAGATCAAACAGAGAGACTTTTGGTGGAACTACGAGCTCACAAGGGTGCGATTGGTTATTCCATTGATGATTTGAAGGGTATCGATCCCTCAATTTGCACTCATAGGATTCTCTTGGAGGAAGGCCACAAACCATCCATAGAAGGGCAAAGGAGACTCAACCCCAATCTCAAGGAAGTGGTCAAGAAGGAAATCCTCAAACTCCTCGATGCGGGCATCATCTATCCAATCTCTGACAGCAAATGGGTGAGCCCAGTGCATGTGGTGCCCAAGAAAGGAGGTACAACAGTGGTCAAGAACGAAAAAGATGAGATGATTCAGACAAGAATGGTGACTGGATGGCGGATGTGTATCGACTATCGCAAGCTCAACACCGCGACTCGAAAAGATCACTTCCCACTTCCATTTGTGGACCAATTGCTCGAAAGACTTGCTAATCATTCTTATTTCTGTTATTTAGATGGTTATTCTGGTTTCTTTCAAATACCCATCCATCCAAATGACCAAGAAAAGACCACTTTTACCTGTCCTTATGGTACTTATGCCTATAGACGTATGCCTTTCGGTCTTTGTAATGCACCAGCGACCTTCCAAAGAGCCATGATGGCAATTTTCTCGGATTTTATTGAAAAAGAAATGGAAGTGTTTATGGATGATTTCTCTGTTTATGGCACTTGCTTTGATTCATGTCTAGCTAATCTTTCTAAAATTTTGCAGAAATGTGAAGAGGTTAACCTGGTCTTGAATTGGGAAAAGTGTCATTTTATGGTGCATCAAGGAGTCGTGCTTGGACATGTGGTGACTTCAAAAGGCATAGAGGTTGATAAGGCGAAGATCGAAGTGATAGAAAAGCTAGATATGCCAAAAAGTGTCAAGGATGTTCGAAGTTTCTTAGGACACGCTGGATTCTATCGCCGATTCATTAAAGATTTTTCTAAAATTGCCAAACCTCTGACAAATCTTCTAGTTAAAGATAATGAATTTATTGTCAATGATGAATGTCTTGATGCTTTTTGTAGGTTGAAGGAGGCTCTCGTCTCAGCCCCTATCCTACAACCACCGGATTGGAGCCAACCATTCGAGCTTATGTGCGATGCGAGTGATTATGCAGTTGGAGCAGTTCTTGGTCAGCGAAAAGACAAGAAGCCAGTGGCAATATACTATGCTAGCAAGGTGCTAGACCCCGCCCACGTCAACTACACAACCACGGAGAAGGAACTTCTCGCCATAGTCTTCGCACTTGACAAATTTAGATCGTATCTTGTGGGCTCCAAAGTGATTGTGTACACTGACCACGCGGCAATCCGATATCTCCTGAACAAGAAGGATGCCAAACCTAGATTAATTCGATGGGTGTTACTTCTTCAAGAGTTCGATCTTGAGATTAAGGACAAAAAGGGGTCTGAAAATTCAGTAGCAGACCATCTATCTCGTTTGCATTGGAAACAGGAACAAGGTAATGAAATTCCCATCAATGACTCCTTCCCTGATGAAAAGTTATTTTCTGTGCAGGATCATTTCGGACCGAAATGTGAACATTTCGGACCGAAATCCGACAATCTGGTGGCAGAAATCGTGGCGACAGCAGGAATTTCGGACCGAAATCCAGCCATTTCGGACCGAAATGGAGGAGAAAAACGCAGAACAGAAGAGCCTTGGTACGCGGACCTGGCTAATTTTCTGGCGAGTGGCTATGTACCTTCTGACATGACTGCACAGCAGAGGAAAAAGCTGAAATCGAACTCGAAGTATTACTTTTGGGAGGAGCCGTACCTTTTCAAGCTTGGAATCGATAATCTTTTTCGAAGGTGTGTGCCCTATGAAGAGGTTAGAGCCATCCTCGCTAGTTGTCACTCATCTGCATATGGTGGCCATGCATCCTTTTCAAAAACAGCGGCCAAAGTACTCCAATCAGGTTTTTACTGGCCTACTCTCTTCAAAGATGCCCATTCTTTTGTTTCTTCTTGTGATCAATGTCAAAGAACGGGCAACATATCCAAAAGGAATGAAATGCCTCTTAACCCTATCCTTGAAGTTGAAATTTTTGATGTATGGGGCGTGGATTTCATGGGGCCGTTTTCAAGTTCACATGGATTTGAATACATTTTGGTAGCTGTCGACTATGTCTCAAAATGGGTGGAAGCAATTGCATGCAAGGCGGCAGATTCAAGCTCAGTCATTCGCCTTTTCTCCAAGGTTATCTTCCCTCGGTTTGGCGTTCCGAGGGCGGTGATAAGCGATGGTGACAAGCACTTCATCAATCGACACTTTGATGGACTATTGAAGAAGCATGGTGTCATTCACAAGGTGGCCACAGCATATCATCCTCAAACAAGTGGACAAGTTGAAGTGTCCAACAGGGAGATCAAGAGCATCCTGGAAAAGACAGTGGCTCGCTCGCGCAAGGATTGGGCAAGCAAACTTGATGATGCACTTTGGGCTTATCGCACGGCCTTCAAGACACCCATTGGCATGAGTCCTTTCAAGCTAGTCTATGGGAAGCCATGTCATTTGCCAGTCGAACTCGAGCACAGGGCATATTGGGCGACTCGTGCCATCAATATGGATTTGCTTAAGGCTGGAGAAAAGCGAATTCTAGACTTGCACGAATTAGATGAGATACGCCTAAACTCCTATGAAAATGCTAAATTTTATAAAGAAAAGACAAAGCTTTTGCATGATAGGAGAATTTCGAGAAGAGAATTCAAGGAAGGCGACCTAGTACTTTTGTTCAACTCGAGGTTGAGGCTTTTTCCTGGCAAGCTTAGATCGCGATGGTCTGGACCGTTTCGCGTGGTGAAAGTCTATCCTTTTGGCGCTATTGACATTTGTGACAAGGATTCGGAGCCTTTCAAAATCAATGGACAACGATTGAAGCATTATATCGCCAACGAGGATATGGAAAAGGTGGCTAGCGTTTATCTCTCCGAACCTCCAAAAGAAACGTAGCCAATGGTGGTCAAGCTAATGACCTTAAACGAGCGCTTCTTGGGAGGCAACCCAAGACTCTCTCTCTTTCTTTCAAATTTTAAATTTTTAATTGTTTTTAACTCTCCGAACCTCCAAAAGAAACGTAGCCAATGGTGGTCAAGCTAATGACCTTAAACGAGCGCTTCTTGGGAGGCAACCCAAGACTCTCTCTCTTTCTTTCAAATTTTAAATTTTTAATTGTTTTTAACTTTTCAGTCAAAAAAAAAAAAATCAGAAAATCAGAAAATAAAAAAAATTGGAAAATGAGAAACTAATAAAAAAAAAAAACCAAAACAAAAAAAATATAAAAAAAAATATAAAAAAAAAAAAAAATATAATAATAAAAATTAGTTTAATTCTTTTCTTTTGCAGGTTACAAGGGGTTGATGAGAGTCAAACAGGCCAGCAACTCGTGCTAGAGCACCACTGGCCAGTAAGTAATGGCCTACGCACGACCTCATGCGAGTTGCACCGTCTTGAGCCTTGGAAAACACGAGAAAAGAAGACCTTTTTGGAAGATTCTGAAATTTCAGAGACAAATTCGAAATTTTCTTTGCATAAAAAATTCAATTATCTCTCTCTGCATTTACTGTCAAAATCTCACAGAAAAAGGAGCAACAGAGCCGTAAAATTTTGCATTCGAGATACCATTTCGGTCCGAAATCTTATTATTTCGGTCCGAAATCCTGACTGATTCAGACCTTTTGGGGTCAAATTGAATTGATTTATGGGTCATCTTTAATTTACTCGTTCACTGGGCCTATTTAATTTGCTCTATTCATTTTTACTGCAGGCCCATTTCGGAATGGAGGCTCTATTCTTATTGGATGTGAATTTCCAACCCAAAACCCAACTACTCCTAACCCACAACCCGACCCACTAAGCCTAAAACCCATTTCAACTATCCCCTCTCTCTTCCCCATTCGAAAACCCACAGCCACCTCTTCGTTCTCCTCTCTTCTAGCCGAAACCAACCACCAACACACACACACCCACCAACTCTCACCTATTTCGCCGGATCGAGACATCAATAGAACCACCTCACCACCCTCTTTCTATTGATACAATTGGTTTTGAGTGAAACACCTTCGTTGTGGACGATTTTTGGAGGAGAAGTGGCGGTTTTGGAGGGAGTTTGGGCCGAAATCAAGGAGTACTCGAGTTGTAGCGACCCAGCAGCGATCTATTGAACCCCATGCCACATTATATTGCTGCCTAGGCCTTCTTTTCTCTCGGGTTGGCCAAGTTTCGCATCTTCCTCACGGTTAAGGTCGAAATTCTCTTCCTCTCACTTGGGTTCAATTTTTATGGGATAAACAGAGATTGGAGAAAGGTTTACAGAGATTAAGGAAGTCCATTCTGGGTGTACCCGAAATTACACTGCCATTTGACAAACGACAGGGACCAAACCACAATTTCTGTGCACATTTCGGTCCGAAACCCTACTATTTCGGTCCGAAATCAGTGTTTGGCCTAACTGTTTTGTGTTGCTTTCTAAGAAATGAACCCATTCAAGCGTAGAACCAGATCCCAGTCTAGGCAAGGGGCAGAGCCAGTGCCTCTTCCAGTGCAAAGGGACCCTATGGAGTTGTATGACCACGCGGCCGCTCCATACGAGCGTGAGGCCGGATTCCATATGCCTACCAAGAGGCAATTTGAGAACTACAAGAAGCTCCACAGGCGGTCGTTTGAGAATACGAGGTTAGTTGACTTGGATGTCTTATCTACATTTGGAGTTATGGAGGAATTTCTGGAATTGACTGAGCGGGTTGGTTTTACACCGGATTTTTAGAGAAAGGATGTCAAGGCCTACAAACGGCTTACTCTTGAGTTTCTCTCGTCCTTAGAATTGATCAATCTCAATGGGATAGACTGGATTGAGTATAGGCTCATGGATAACCATTGGAGGACACCTGTGGACGTACTTGGAGAATTTTTTGGGTTAGAAGAAGGACATCCAGTGATGACAGTGGAGCAGATAGGGAACATGCTAGATAGAGATGATTTGTGGTGTAGGATCGCACGTTCCCCGGGCTCTGACACTCTAGGTACACTGATTGAGCACCCTACATTGAGATTTCTGCACAGGTGCATAGCTTCTACGGTTTTTGCTCGTGGAGAGACTGTGAGACGTGCTACTCTTAGTGATCTTTTGCTCATGGATTTGATTCTGAGACCCACCACACAGAAGATCTGCATTCCCAGGCTTATGGTGGATCATTGGATCGAGCAGCGAGATCAGACTAGCACGGGGGCCGTTTCTATGGGAGCCTACGTCACCCTTATAGCCATGGGATGTGGATTTCCTATTCCTTCGAGGACGGATTGCAAGGCATGGTCTAGGGCTACAGTGGACAAGTACAGGGAGATGAAATTCTTTGATATTGTGAGGACCGGTTCTGGTTATCGGTATAGATGGAACATGAAGAATCGTCCTGGGTTCTTCTTATCTTATCCTCACAGGATTGATCTTAGGGACCGGAGCACTTGGCTGGTCCCACTTGATTATAATGCACCAGCTCCAGACATGGGTGCAGTGCCACAGCAGCAGGCCCCTTTTCAGACTGACATACCAGAGGGATCCCAGAGACACGAGGACCCCAGTGAGTACCCTTCTTGGTATGGGGAGTTGAGTGGTATGATGAGGAGCATTCTGACTACCTCCGCAGCAACACAGGAGGCAGTAGTTCGCCATGGGCAGCACCTTGACGAGTTGACTCGCATCACCAATGCGAACAACTTCTTCTTGCGACATGGACGGTGGCCACCCGACTGGGACTCCACGCCATCTTCCTCGAGCATACCATCGGCTCATTCACCTGGACAGCAGCCACCTGGCGGGCCATTCGACGGCCCCGATCCTTCGCCCTACTGATTTGGTATCATTCCCTTTCCCTCCTTATTTTATTCTTCATGTGATGAATATATAGCACTAGGGACAGTGCTTAATTCAAGTTTGGGGGGGGGACAGGAAGAAAAGGAAATTCTGGACTTATTGAGAAATTCTTGTGAAAATTCGAGTCTGTTTTGATAAATTTTATCCCATTTCGGTCCGAAATCTGACATTTCGGTCCGAAATCTGGCCATTTCGGTCCGAAATAACTCTCTGGAATGTGAAATTTTGTGCAGAACTATTTGAAAAATTTCGAAACTAATTTTGATGCATGCTTGATCTCTGTTTGGACTTAATTGATTGAACTTATCACTGTTTCACACTGTTTTGAATTTTTAAAAGCACTTGCAAAAATTTTTCTCAAGGACTCCTGCTTGTTTAAAGGCTTTAAATTGTTTTGTGCACCAATAGACCAAATCGAAAATTAGTTTGAAGGATAAAGAACCTGAATTTGGATGCTTGAAAATTGTCAAAACAGTTTTAGTCGATTCTCACAAGTTTTTACCGAGTGAACGGATTTGTATTTGACAAACTTTTGTTTAAAAAGAAATTTGTCAACCTTGGAAATTATGAAATGAACTTGTCTTGTTGAAAATTATTTTAATCGCTTGAATCACCAACGAGCAAAATTTAATGGGACATTTAAATCAAATAGTTGTGAAAACGAGGATGCGTCGAGGCCTTTTTCCACCAACTAAACCACAAAATTGGAGGCTTAAGGTACTTAGCAAAATGCTTGAGTCCGTAGTGGTCTGTAGCGAAAAAATACGTAAAAACCGGACCGACCTCCCTGGCGCGACATGTGCCAGTAGCTATTACAAGGCCAATGACTCGCACAAAAAATCCTCTAGGGTGCAAAGCCCCACGACTCGACTTGCAGAAACAAATCGGTGAAAAATGGAATTGATTTTGAGAAGAGTTCATTATAAAATTTCTGATTTTGACAAAGGACTTTACAAATTTTTGTGAGATATGGAAAAGAACGGGTAATTGAAATTGAGATCGCTTTTGAATTGACAAAGAGAAGCTAAGGTTCTTGATTCGAAAAATGAAATTCATTTAGGACTAAGAGAGGCACAAATTCAGTCCAAAAGAAAACTAAACCCTTGTCCTTGAATTGAATTTTTGAACTTGCTTTACATTTTCAAACTTGTGTGAAATCCCGGGTAAATTCGGAAAATTGGTCTTTCATAAATTGGTTTGAGATGGATTGAATTTAGGTCTAAGTATAGTTAATTCTTTTAAGCTTAGGATCTTGTTTGAGGACAAACAAATGTTTAAGTTTGGGGGGATTTGATGTCTATCAAATATATGCATATTTTGACCATACTTAGCACCAAAATGACACTCAAACCAACATAATTGCTCATGATTAACTGTGTTTTCCAGGATTTTGGTACTGCCGCCGCCTCTATCTTTGTTTTGTAGAATTCTCGTGGAAATCAAAGACTAAACGCGCCGAATAAGAAGAATGGAGCCCAATTCTCCGCCGGACGACTCATTCCCGGCCCAAACAGACGTGCCTAGGACCAGAGAAGAGCTCTCATGGGCCAAGACAGATCAGATGTCACGCGAAAACCTTGGTCCCAGCCCAATTCATCTCGCCAGAGCCTGATTTCGGTCCGAAATGGCTCCATTTCGGTCCGAAATCCATACATGGAAAGAAGATTTTGGAAAGTTTCGGGAATGGAAAGAGCACCTCTTGCCCTAGCCGCCTCCTGGCCTTCCTGGGGGCAGTATTTAGGCACTTATTTTTCGTGCAGAAGGGGTTCCACTTGATTCTGACTTTTGGATACCATATTTGGCATTATTTCGGGTGTTTTTGGCTCTTTCGACGGATTTCTTCAAGAGGCAGCAGCGTTTGCGTGCGACGGCAGCGACTTTGACTCTCCATCTTGACTCCTCGGCCCGAGAACAGCGAGTACTAGCATAAAGATTCCTTGGTTTCATCTTTTATGCCTTTATTTCATTGTTTTATGGCTTGTATCTCTATTTTTCGCATGATACCTGTTATTTTCTGTTTGAACATGTTAGGCTAGATTTTATTATGTCTTAGGACCAGTTAGTAGTTTGATTTAGTACTTGGATTGACTTGATGAATTTATATTATGCTATGTGATTTGTTTAGTTGAGAAATTAATATTTTTGCTTAGTCAAATTGATTACCTGTTTGATTGCTACCTATTAATGAACTGCAGCATTTATAGGACATTAGACTAGAACAATTAATTAATCAACTAAGTATTTGAGGTAAGCCAAGCACTCGAAAGAGGAGGCTAGTTCACAACCGAAAGGTGTAACTTTTATCGAACCGACAGGACCTTAAATACCTCTAGAAATCCCTCTAAACAATCTTAAATAACTAAAGTCCGACACGAAAGTTTAGGTTTAGTTATTCACGCGGTGAAAATCGAGTTCCTTACCAAATCCAACCCAAAATCGCGACAGTTGAGGCTAGGGTTTAGGTCTGGTCGCCCAGTACCCTTCACATAGTGTTGTGTAATTTTGCCAAGTCGAAACAAAGAGTTTAAGGTTCGTTTCGGCCCGACTTGTATAGATTTCGGTCCGAAATCTATACATTTCGGTCCGAAATTGTTCTCTGTCTTGGTGAAAATCAAGATAGAAGCGCTTTAAAGCTAAATCAAATGAACACGAAGTCCTGAGACGTTCTATTGCATCTGTTAGAATCCCGAAAAATATATAAAAAGTAATCCAAAAATATCTCATTAATTATTTCTCTCTTTCTTAATCAGTATTTAGCTTGATTTTAATTCAAAACTCCACAAATACTTTTTCTGTCCGGTACTCATTTTTACCGTCCCTTGGGTTCGACCCTAAGCTTAACTCGAACGACTAGTGAGGTTAGGTCTAGGTACAATTTTATTTGATCCTAGGGTTTAATTCCTTCATCAGAAATAAATAACAATTTATTTTCATGGCCAACATAACATAAATCCTTAAAGGGTCACACAAATAAAGTTTTAACCATATAGTGCGTTGTTTATTTATTCACAGCAGTAAATGCAATGAAAATATGATAAATTGATTAATTAATTATATAATGTTATGAATCGTTATAATTAATTAAATCAAATGGATCATATAGAAATAAATTAATGCATTTGCTAATTCTAAAATAATTATCAATAAGTTGATAATTAATTTTATTCAACATATTTTAATTGGTTGAATTAATTAATTTATCTAATTCAGTCCAATTAGAAAGTAATTTAATTTGACCATTAAATGACTGATTTAATGTGTTAATATGAGAGCAAAAAAAATAAAATGAAATAGCCTATTTTAGGCTATGATGAGGTCGGCCTATAAGGGGGCATTTTTGTCCATGTAAAATAAAAGGAGAATGAGATTTGGATGCCTATTTATAGGGCCGTTAATTAAGGAAACCCTGACCTCCCAATCAGGGACATAGCTAGGATTTCATTTTAGCAGGGTCCATAAATTTTTTTTTGGAAACATATGTACAACATAACGTCTAATATAGAATAATTCACTCGTAGGAGGAAACAAATTAATTTCTGATTTCCTAAGACGGGTCCTTCGAACTTTTTTAGATGGGTCCATGTAAATTTTGTTATTTACATATAGGTACTGCTTCAAATAACAAAAAAATTCAAGGTGGGTCCCTGAACCCAACAATCAGGCTGTAGCTTCGCCCCTGCTCCCAATATAGCTTCCATCTCATCTTTCTCTCTCTTATAGTTTGGCCGAATTTCAGGAGAAAAATGAAGTTTTTCTCTCCTCCATTGTTCTCATATCTTGCTTTTCTATAGGGAATTCATGTGTTGAATTAGCCACAAATTAAATAATTAATTTGGTGAAGAATGGCAACAAGGGATTGGCCTCGTTCTAGGGTTTGCTAGCACAAACTTCTAGAAGTTGGTTAAGACTTTAGGTGGACTCGAAGCTAAAGGCGAGGTGGTGGTGAGCACGCCATCGACTTGAAGAGAGCAAGGTCGAGCCTTCCAAATATGATTTTGGAAGTGGTAGAAAATTCCTCCCTTTTCTCATATGTGTTTTAATGCTTAATACTAGATCCTATTTGTTGTGAATGTTTAATTAGATATTAATTAGTAATAAAAAATTAAAATTGCACAAGGACTTGAGTTCCTAACAATATGTGTTCACTTTATTTGTTCAATTTGTTCATTCTATTTCTTATTCAGCTACTTTTATATTTATTCACTATAGGTTATGTTTGGATACCACGCAAACAGGCTTGTTCGCGAACAGCCTTGTTCGGCGAAACAAACATGAGTCGAACAAGAATAAACCATTGTTCGCTTGTGGGTTCTGGTTCCAAGTTTTTGGGGAAATCGCGAACTAGGCGAGTGGGTTATGGGTTATGGGTTCGTGCGTTGTTCACGTGATTTGCCAAACATAGCCTATGTTTATTATACGGAATTGCTTAGGATCATCCCCCTCTTCTATCATCCCCATCATCCCCTCTACAGACGCGTTAATATTTTCCATTTTTAGAAAACACGTTAATAACTTCTCTTTCATTTTCGGAAGTCCAGGGGATGAGAGGATGATAGCTGGGAGGATGAGCGCCAGAGGAAAGAGGAGGGGAGAGGGGGGAGGGAATGAAACATAGAGGGATAGAGGAGATGAGTTCCAGGAAATGATTTATTAACCAGAACAGTTATATATTTAACCAGAACAATTATATATATAACCAGAACAATTATATATTTAACGAGAACAGTTATGTTTTTAACGAGAACAGTTATGTATTTAACCAGAACAATTATGTTTTTAACCAGAACAGTTATGTATTTAATCAGAACAGTTATGTATTTTACCAGAACAGTTATGTATTTAACGAGAATAGTAATATATTTTAACTAGAACAATTGCTATATTAACTAGAGAAATTGTATACATCAACCAGAACAGTTATGCGTTTTAACTAAAACAGTTGCTATATTAATTAGAACAATTGTATATATTAATTGTTCTGGAGAAAGTGAATCAGAGAGGGAGGGAGGGGGAGGGGGGGGAGTGAGCGAAATAGAGAGGGAGAGAGGGGATGACTACCAGGGATGATGGATGGGGATGACGCGCATTAATTATATTCCGAAATTAGAAATCAGTTAATTACGTGTTTTCTAAAAATGGAAGACGCGTTTTTGGGGATGATAGGGATGATGGATTTCGGGGATGATCCTTATCAGCCCCGTTTATTATATCTGTTCACTTTATTTGTTGAATCTATTTATTTCATTTCTTATTTAGCTAATTATGTTCACGTTGAAATGAATATGTTATAAAATCATCCTCGAGACATTTAACTCAACACATAAAAATGTTATTTGTGCCATGGGTCACACACACATAAAATGTCTAAATTGAACAATAATTAAAGACTTCTTTCCAATAAAATTCCTAATTCAACAATAATTTCATGGACATTTAAATTCTATGAGAAATATATAACAATTCTCGTAAAAACTGAATCATAGCATTTTTTTCATAAAAAGATTTCATGAAAATGCACTTACGGGCTTACGGCATACATATCCAAAAAAGGGTGCGTCGATGGCGACAGGCCCAATTGACGCATGGATGGCGACAGGCCCAAAAGTGCGCTTCCTATAGACCCTCTCTTAAAAATAATATTAAAATAATATAAAATATTAATAATCATATCGAAACAATTGAAATTATCTAAATAATAACGTAAGTACGGAATCCGAGATTCCGAACTGAATTACGGAATCTCAGATTCCGTAACTAGCGTTCGACCCTATTTTGGCTTCCGATCTCAGCGACGCGACACGAGGTAAGTTTATTATATTTATTTTTATTTAATTTATATAATTTATTAGTTTATTAGTTAATTAATTACAAAAATAGATAATATATTGTAAAAATAATTTAAAAAATATGAAAAAATAGGATAAATTTTTTATATGCAATTAAAATTTATTTTGAAATTTTGTTTGCATTTAATAATTAAAAATTTGATAATTAAATATTAAAAAAATTAAAGAAAATTATTAAAAATTGATAGGATTAATTTTAAATGTAGGAAAAAATTGTTGATTAGAACTTTAAATATGCATAACTTTTTATAGGAATGTCCGTTTGCGATAAATGACCATAATCCGGAAAGCAGGCGACGAGATTTAAAAACCCCGTAACGACCATTTCGGAGCCAAAAAACGCTCTCTGAACCTCCAAAATCCACTTTGAAAGTTTGAAAACCTAAAACCACTCAAAACTACTACAAATTTTTTTAAAATCATAAGTTAATCATAAAAAAAAGAAATGTAATTAATCAAGTGACTTCCATGAGAGTTAATACTTGTTGTAATTAATCATAAATTATCAGATATCAAGTTGTAATAATTATATTTTAATCATTGGTGTATTATATCATATTAGTTGTCATTGGTGTATTATATCACAGTTGTTTAAATATTAAACGCTACTAAAATAATATTAAAATATTAATAATAAAAAAATAATATTAAAATATTAATAATAATAAAATAATATTAAAATATTCGGTACGGAATCCGGGATTCCGTAACAGGCTACTAAAATCATAGTCTGTTACGGAATCTGAGATTTCGTAATTCAGTTCGAAATCTCGAATTCCGTACTTTTGTTATTATTTAAATAATTTCAATTATTTCGATATTATTATTAATATTTTATATTATTTTAACATTATTTTTAAAAGAGGGGGTTCCTATAGCCTCTCTAAGTCTCAGATGGCGGATTTTTTAATTAATAATTACTGTCTTATTTTTTATTAAAAACTAAATATTATATTAAATTAATTTTAAAATTAATGTTGTAACTTCGGGGTTCAAAATTCCGATGTGACCCGGTGACCCATTTCGGGGTGTGAAACCCCGAAGTTATGATGTGACAATTTTTTTAAAATTTTTTTAGTATTTAAATTAATTCATTATTAGATAAATAGAAAAAATATATATAAATTATGTCAAAAAATTAAGAAAAATATAATAAAGATAGAAAAAAGTTTTGATTATTAGATAAATAAAAATAGACAAAATATGTCAAAAAATAATCTAGAAAATCCATAAAAATTTAATATTATTTCTAAATTTTTAATATATTTTTTTGTTTTTTTGGCATAGTTTATCTAATTTTTATTTATGCAATAATAATGAATTAAATTTGTTAAATATTAAAATATTTAAAAAATAAATTTATTTTTTCCTAATTTTAATATATTTTTCTGTATTTTTTCACATTATTTATCTATTTATTTATTTATTTTATGATAAATTAAATTTAAATATTAAAAATAATAAAAAATTTGCCGCGTCATAACTTCAGGATTTCAAATCCGAAATGGGTCAACGGGTCACTTCGGGGTTTTGAACCCCGAAGTGACAATGTTATTTATAAAATTTAATTATTATGATATTTTGTTTTAAAATATATAATGTAATTATATTTATTTTGAGAAAAATTCGTTCAGATGGTGCGGGAGCAGGATGGCGGATTAGCTAATTGCAGTTATTAGCCGTGAGCCCGAGAGAGAAAAAGAAGAAAAGAACCCCCACCCACTCTTTGGGCCGTGTGGCCCATGAGTAATGAGCTTTATATTTACTAAGAACTCTCTAAATTCTAATAAGATCGATTGTTTTTCTTTTCCGGTGATGGGCCCATATATGGAAAATTTATTCTTATGAACCCTACTCTGCGACTCTTGGTATTTTTGGAGGCGCCTTTTATATATATATATACCCAATATAATAAGCATTAAAGTTACTCAAAATATAACTACGCGTTAAACAAAAATAAAACAACGGCTTTGCGGCTATATAATCACGGGGAGCCAGCACCTCAGACTCAGGCTCAATACGTAGGGATACAATCATCTTTATCTACACATGGGGAGCCAGCCTTTTGTATACCTACCCCACACCTACTATACTTAGTCAGGTTGATACTTATTATCAGGCATATAGTACCCCACTAGATGACACATTCACATCTATCTCTCACCGTGCATTTGGCCATTTTGGGACCTCATCTAGTAGACCGTCTCGTCATCCCACTCCAGTTCCTACAACTCTTCATCCCCCTCATCTAGTCAGGCTTTTAAAAAATATTAATATTTTCAATTAAAAGATATTAATATTTTCTATTATTTTTATTATTTTTATTAATTTTTTGAAGCAAAATTTATGTAGAGATAAGAATCCAATCCTATCTCTTTTCTATTATTTTTATTATTTTAATTAATATTTTTATTAATTTTGTAAGTAAAATTTATGTAGAGATAGAATCGGATCCAGAATCCGATCCTAGCGATTTTTAGGATCAAATTCCGGGAATCCGTTTCTACACCATTAGTTTTAAAATTTAATTTTTTTATTTATTTTCGAAATTTAAGTGAACAGTAAACTTAGTTTTAGTTTTAATTTTTTTCGGCTCAATATATTTACTAAGAACTTTCTAATAAATATCGATTGTGTTTTCTTTTCAGGTGATGGGCCCATATATGGAAACGTCTTAGGAACCCTACAGCTACACCTTCTATTTTTCTACTCTTGGTATTTTTGGATACGCGTTTTACCCAATAATACGGGTTAAAGTTACTCATCAAAAAATAAATATGCGCTTAACAAAAATAAAACAACGGCAGAGATTGAATTGATTAAATTAAAGGAAAAGATCAGACGGGGGAAAAATAAAATTTGCAGCTATATAATCATAGACCCCCGTCGCTACACTCGAAACCATTCTCGAATTACTGAATTAAAATACAATTTCTCAAGTTTCTCTCATATATATCTCTCTGTCCATTCGCTCTCTTCCTTCCTTTTCCAATGACGATCGGTTCGAGGCGTGTCGGATACAAGATTTATCCGAACCGAGCGAATGCGCCTGCGCCCCCCGTGAAGACCGTGAAGAAGAGGAAGACAATTTTACTTGATCAAGAACACATGGTAAGAATTTAATAATTAAGCAAACAAACTCTTAAACAGATTGGTCTCCAATTGCACAATGGGTAAATCTTTCGTTTACCCTAATAAATTAAGGAAAATAAAGTACTTTTATTATGGACAACTAACTCTCACTTTGTTTGAGACTTCCTCTTGCATATGAAAATACTTATTGTGGGTGGAACAACTTTTTCATCAAACGGTTTTTCCATTTTGGTTTGTTTCTGAACCGACTCTTTTATGTCATCAGTAACTATCTCGGTTACTCAATCATATAAGAGTTGTTTGTTCAGGCAAATTAAAGTCTGAGGTAACTTCTAACTTCGTACCTCTACCCTCATCATATTTGTGAAGATGTAGTAGGAATCAAATTAATTGCCCTATGAAAAACAAAAGTCTTGAATATTTGTTAAGGTATTTTAATTGTGTTGCAGTGGTGACCTTTTCTTAGGAAAGTACGATTAATTCTTTTTTTATTTTTCTGTTCTGTACAATTGACCCCTTTTTTCATATTATGTTCATTGTTTCTATTTGGATTTTTAAGTTGTCTCATAAATTTTATAACAGGACTGAATAGTAATCTGATTCTATGTGACTTTTTTAAATTACATACCATGTAAATTTGTTCATATATTTTTGCATGGAACATGATGGGACTTCAAGGTGTGCCATGATTAAATATTGGTTACTGATTTCAAAGGCACCAGTTAGGATTTATTTATTTCATTTGCTTAGCATTTTTGTTTCTTTATTATTGATGATCTTCAGATAATAGTCCATGGCTGAAATAAATCCATTGACTCTGCTGATGTTCAAACTTTTTCCCCCCAATCATTGTTAGTTGCATCTTAGCCATCTTATTTAAACATTAATGTCCTGTTCGTTAATTTGGAATCAGTTGAATTGAGATTAAGTGTATTATTTATTATTGATAAAAAAAGAAATATAAGTTGTGCTTGCTTACTTTCAATTCAAGTTTATCTTAGTGTTTGTATAAAGAGGTGTAGATGTTTTGTGAATAAATATGACGGCTTTACAAGCAACTAACGGTTGAATTTAATTATGGTGAATGCCTAATTGCAGAAAAAGGAGGGATTACGTGATTGGGAGGAACCAGAAGATGAATTCAAAGGGTACTGGATTACGTCGATCCATTATGACATCACTGGGACCTATTTCTCATCAGAAGGAGAGGATTTTTATCGCCCGGACTCGCCTTATCTCCCTGACTCAAGACTCGACTACAGTACCAATGGGACCCTTTTCTCAACTGAAGGAGAGGATTCTAATCTATCAGACTCGTGCCAACAGTACAAGACCGCTGAAGGAAACAGTGAGGATGAAGGAGAGGATCTTTATCGCCCAGACTCGCCGTATATCCCTGACTCGCGACTTGGGTACAACAACAACACCTATGGGACTCATTTCTCAACAGGAAGCAGTGAGAATGAAGAGACTTCTAATGCTGAATCTATGGTGGATATGTGGGCTTGCAGTGTCTGCAAGGCAGCAACGGTTTCTACTTCGGCCTTCCCATGCCGCCACCTTTGCCCATGCTGGGACTGTGAATTTGAGATTAACAATTGTCCCATTTGTGGGGTGGCCAGGACTGATGGTCACGTATTCACAGCCAAAGATGGAGATTCTCATCCTCCAGGCTCACCCCAGTACAACATCAACGGGAACTGCTTCCCAGCCAAAGGAGGTGATTCTTATCTCCAAAACTCATGCCTTCAGTGCAACATTAATAGGACCCACTTCTCAGCCCAAGGGGGTGATTCATATCGCCTAGACTCGCAGCCACAACACAACACTGAGAAAGAAGATGCCACTGAAGCCAAATCACAGGTCGACAAGTGGGCCTGCCGTGTCTGCGAAACGGCTGAGGTTTCAATCGTGGTCTTACCATGCAGACACCTCTGCCTCTGCTGGGACTGCGAACCAGAGACTGACAGCTGTCCCATTTGCGGAGAGGCAAAGACTGATATTTTCTACATAAGGAATACCTGATTCTTTTGTTTAGAAAAGTTAACAGTAGTTGTAGCTGCCAACTCTGAAGTGCCTGATTCTTGTAGTTATGATTTATGTTAAGTGAGCTATATATTTGGGGCAGGAAGTTAGTTTCAAGTTAAGGCTAGCTGCAACTACAGGAAACATTTATTATTTCTTTCTGGAATATCTTGTTGTTCTCCTTGGAGTAAATTGAATGCAAAAATAGTTACTTTGGTTTTGTTAATATATTTTATTTTTTTTTCTGGTAAAGATATCAGGTGGATCGATTAATTAATGGTTTTCCAATTTAATTTAATATTTAGGTGGATCGTTTTAAGAATTATAGTAATTGAGCATTTTATATACGAGTTCGGAGTTTCCTGTACAAAAATTAAATAAACGGAACAAAAATTAGTGTTGAACATTTTCTCAATAATTCGGTTACACCAAAACAAGCAATTAAAAATTGATTTAAATCTTCAAGGCACAACCATCATGGCTTTTCCATGAAGCGTCCCGTTTAGAAACAGATAGAGCGAGTACAATTGTGAATTTCTTTGTGTATGAATTCCCAATCTTTTTGCTATCTAAAAATCACGTGTTCAATAGCTACTTAATTTGTTTTTTTTTTCTAATTTCCACTTAAAAAGTCCTAGCATAGGTTCAATTTTACATTTTATGTAATTTAAAAGCAATTATAGTTTCCTCAATATTTATTTTGGCATTTCTCGTAGAATTTCGTCCTGCGGATGTGTTTATTGAAAGAAATCCTCACTTCAGAGAAAACAATTGAAGCATTTCTGAAGTTCACATATACCCTTCTTTTTTATTTTCTTAATGATTTAGATAACTAGTGTCAAAGAAAAAAAATTTAATTTAAAATGAATTCAGGGCGGCTTTGGTCCCATGTTATTCGAGCTGAAAATAATGCTCAATTTTATTGGAACACTTTTTTTTTTTTTTGAAGAGTAAAAGCCCGTAGGCATTATTGGAACACGTGTGGCTCTGCATGGATGATCTGAATTTTTCCTTCATTTCTGAAATCTGAAACCAGCGAATATCTATCAGAAATGATAACTGTCATCGCTTAAAAAAACCATCGCACGCCATCGCTTATGTAAAAATGAAAATCGCACATCTCTTTCGTTCTGCCTCTCATTCGATTTCATTTTCTTCGCTTTCCCTTCTTTATTCTGCCTCTCTCCTTCAACCTTTTTCTCCTTCCCTCTGGCCCCTCCATCTCCTTTCCTATGTCCTTCCATCTCCTTCCTTTCTCTTCCCTCTATCTCCTTTTCTCTGTCTCCATGTGATCTCTGGCACATGATTTTAACCATATGAACTCTGACGCGTTATCAATATGAACATATATAACAATAAAATGAACAAAAAAAAAAACAAAGTGAACATATACGACAACAAAGAAAAACACACATAAAATGAATAAATTGAACAAATAAAGTGAACTGACATGATAAACAAAGCGAACATCTATAATAAATTTAACCGATATAAAAGATAAAGTTGAATAATAAATATAATATGAACAGTTTAAACAAAATAAAGTAAACACTTATAATAACAAAATTGAACATATACAATAAAAAAGTGAACATATATAACATCATAAAGTGATATAACAAATAAAGTGAACACTTATAACAACAAATTTGAACATATACAATAAACAAAACGAACATATATAACATCATAAAACGAACTGATATAACAAATAAAATGAACACTTATTATAACAATAAAAATAAATAGTTCCCAAATAAAATAAAATAAAACTCACGAAAGAGAAAAGGAATATAGCACGGAATAGAGAAGGCAGGAGGGGAGAGAGAGAGCGTGAAAAAAATAGAAATGGTGGGAGAAATGAGGAGCACTAGGTGAGGGGACCACAATTATAACACCAGAAGGCAAAGGGAGGAAGGGGAGGGGAGAGAGGGACCACAAATATTGCGCGCTAGTAGTCAGCGATGGTAATCATCGCTGATGGCAGAAATCAATTTTCTATATCTATGGTACATAATTGTTAGTTTCATTCTTAGATTTAGCTCGCATTTAACCATAAATGTTTCATTTGAGGTGTCTGTGGTATGTTACTTTTTTTTTCTTCTTTTTGCAGGTGATATATGGGAGAATATGGTTTAATGACCCCCAGAATAAATTAGTAATTTGCAGTTCTTGGGTTTTTATGGTGGCAAAGTTTGCAAGCAAGTTATGGATCAGTTTAAAAATAAAATCCCAACAGTTATGGTGTTTAGCAGTTTAGGAACACTTTTCTCTTTCTTTGTCCTCGGCCTATGTTTATATTGTGCTCATGGTCATTTGTTTCTTCTTTGCCTGAGTAGCAGTCCCTCAGCATTTTAACCTTGGCTGAAATGTAGACCAGAGAGTTGACAATTGAAGATGCGATTTGTAGGTTTGAATACGATGATAATGATGTTAACATTGTTAAATATAATCCACAATCAACATAAAGAAAAGTAGATGTTGCATAATGGTAAAAACAAACTAACGAAAATCATCAATATCCACTAATATAGGTTTATTCCATTAGCACAGCATTTATTATCATACAAGGTCCCAGAAGTAATTCAAATGAAATGAACATCAACACACCAACAGTCAAATTTCCGATCTTAGACCACGGGGTACGATGCCAACGTGGTAATCCCACAAAGGCCCAAATCCCCCTGTACTCCGCGCTTCATCCTCATATAGCCTCTCTCCCCCCAACCAGCACCCCACGAATTCTTAGCAATCCAATACGTGTCTTTACCATCGGTATCATACCCGACTATGGTAACCCCATGGTTCAGGTCTACACCACATGGACCAGTGAAAACGCCATTGGAGTAAAACTGGAAAGCCATACTACCAGCATCAATACCCACTGAGACTGGCTGTGAGGCCACAGCCTTAAGCAAACTTTGCTCATTTACTGTCACATTGCGGTATCCTTTGATGGTCGCAGCATGGTGGTCTAACTTTGAGGTCTTGCACTCCCCTTGCTGGCCTTGATATGGGTAGTCTGACTCAGTTGTGAGGCCACCATTCAGGCGAACGAAGTCAAAGGCGTCTGTCATGAGACCGCCATAGCAGCCATCATCTATCATATTACAGTCCACCAGCTCTTGCTCTGAGAGAGTAACCAGACGACCGGACTTGATTTGAGTGATTCCTTCTATGGCCGCCACTGCTGAGAATGCCCAACAAGCCCCTGGGAAAAAATTAAGCAAAAATGATTTTAAGGATTGGTTACTAAAGATGAATAATAGCTAATTGAGCAAACAAGGGGGTGATATTACCGCAGGGGCCTTGGTCTCTCACTTCTGATACTGCACCTTTCTTTCTCCAATCAATCTTTTCAGGAACTGCTTCTAGCATTTCACGGGCTTTCTCGGAATGCTCTTCATTCTTCTTTGTGTCCTAACCAAAGTGTCACTTATTTAAATTGTTGATACCGAGAGAAACCTTGTTTAATATATGTTTACTGATCTCAAGAATCATCGTTATGATTAGAGCTTCATTTAATTAGAAAAGTTGCTTCAATGAAAGAGAGAGTTTTCTTTTAAAAAAGAACACAGACTGAGAACTATATTATGAGGTACCAGAAATGGAACACGACTAGAGGATCCCTTCAACCCCATGTACCGTTCCCTGAACTCGGTGTTTGTGATATCAGCAAACTTATTATCAGTGAGCTTGTAATCTTCATTGATTGCATTAAAGGCCTCGATGAGTTCGACATTTGCCTTGTATATTTGGAACCGTTTCTCTCTCTGGTGGTCGTCCTTGTGTGTGCGGTTGTACTTGGCCATCCACTTTCTATACCTCTCTCTCATTGGATCATCATCTTTCTCACAGGAGATGGGTCTGGTATTTGCAAAGACGAGTAGAATTATTAAGAAAGTGATCAATGGCCTATTGATGAAACCCATCGTGTCTGTGTGTTCCCAGGAGAAGCTAGAGATGAATGAGAGAATTAATTCATGTGGAACTTTGACATAAGTAGCAGCAACAAGGAAGATATTCCGTATGAGAAACAGTTTGCGATCACACAACATGCATGAGCAGGATCACCAAAAGCCAAGGGGTGTTTCAGGTAACTGAGTGGGAACTGAGAGCACAGTGCATGGAAAAAAGAGTCCGTGCAAGCAGACTCCAAATATATTCACATATAATGTGTGAAGAACAGATGCAAGGAATTAGCATGCAACTGCTGCCCTGTAGATAGCACCATATGAATAGGTAAATAAAAAAATAATAATAATCAAGACATCGACCTACAATTGTGAAAATCAGAATGAAGAACATTGTTTCCCAAAAGAAGAAAAGAAAATAAATTTGAACAAGACTTGAACATAATAAACATTTTTTTTATTTACTTTCATACATTATTTTCAGCAATTTTACCATAACATGTTAAATTAGCCTGCAGTCTTATCCACATGTTAGGATACAGCCTCTATATCTGATTTCCTGCAAAAGATCCCATAGATACTATACTCAATTCTCTACGTCACAACAGTTGCCACACTTATCAACATCACCATTGCTAAGTTGAAAACAAGTTTCAAGTTTCACAATTTCTTGCAAAGATGCTTGGAATTCATCATGCCTACTTGATTTCTGAAACTTGAACAGAGCATCATTAGCATCAGAGCCCTTCCTTGGTGCAGCCATGCTATTTAATACTTGCTTGAGTTTCTGCATTGTAAAAGGATTGAAAGAAAATGGGAAAAAACAAGGTTACTAACTACTGAGTCCTGATAATGACTGCACATGTGCTATTAGCAAAGAAAGTTAGGGTTCACCTTCCACAAACCATGCACGACTTGGAACAGTATATGAATAAAAATAACTAAAGGAGAATTTGTTTAACTACATCTAATAGAGAATTACCAAACCGCAATAGTTAGAGCATGCAAGGTTATTATAATAACCACATTCATCTGCATGCTTAAAATGCATCTGCATCAGGGCACACCAGTTTGTTTGTAAATTGGAAAAGATTGTGCAACAGAGACACGTATCAATTTCCTGGAAGTCAATTAGATTTTACTATACGTGATGCTACAAATTGCTAGTGACATCGTATGGTGCGGTCCTTGACATTGTCTTATATTCAAATCATGTACAAGTAGACAACCCAAAAGCACAGTGGTGCTGGTCTATACCAAGTGCCGATTCTTCCATCCGCTTTATTTTCCTTTTCCTCCACATAGAAGGAGCAAGAAAACTGTCAAGGATAGACTGCATAATTAAGTTAAAATTGCAAAAAGACCCAGATTTTTGCAAAATTATGATTCACTCTCCATTCTTTGATCCCCACATGTTATCAACAAGCAGAACATAGATTGTAACCCACTACTGGAAGCTTTCAGGATAAAACAGAAATTTTCATCCTGATGAGTGATAACTATCCCCATCTACCCACCAGGAAGTACAAACCCCCAATTCATGGGAATTACATTTGATCATGTAATGCAAATCAAGTGATACGGAAATTTTCATCAGGTGATTTTTTCATAACAAGCATCATGTTGAACTGTGAGTGATCATAGAAAAGGTTCATTTCCAAAAGTCGGAAAGACAACATTTGGAAAGTGCGTGGTGAAATTAGTGGCCAGAATTTGCAGTATATTATTACTGGTGGATAATTCAAGTGAGTTGATATGTAATACTAATCATAGCATTTATGTGGTTTACTGTTTGAGCAAACTGAAACTAAGAAAAAAACATAACGTTTCTAGTTCATTGAGAAACCTCAAGTAGGCTTATGAAAATGGTAGTACCAGAAGTACTGATATTCAGAAAAAGAAAAGACAAGAAAGAAATAACCAAAACAGTAATTGAACACTGACTATTACCAAACATGACTGGTACTGAGCCATATCAGATAACCTAATTTCAAACTTTCTAAAGAAGATGTCCTCTACTAAATGAGATGACATGAAATAAATTCTTGAAGCTCTATCAAAACACTGGAAGTAAAACAAGGAAACTGAAACTCAACTATTAAATGGAATATTAAAGTTAGGCACCAAGCAAAATACAACACCTCATTCCAAACTCTCAGTATTAGACAGGAAACTCAAGGGAACTATTTAAATTTTATCAAAACACCAGAACTAGAACCACGAAGATGAAACTTTACTTTTACATGGAAAATTTAAGCTCCCTGAACTATATGTCAAAGAAGCAAATAGCCCCTGCAACTTGAGCTACAGGATACTTCTGAATTTTCCCCTTGGAAAACTGTTTAGATATATACCTCGGAATTTTTCCATGGAAAATTGTTCGGATATATCTGAATTACCTTTGAGAAAGCAAAGGATAAAGTTGGCCATTGAAATTACATTGTCTGAGGTCGAAAGATTTTCCTAAATGAAGTCTTCCCAAAATGAAGTGCCTATTAAGGCAAATTATAAAAGCAAAGAAATTACTGCGCATAATTACACAGTGATCATTGATCAACAAATTACTGGAACCCTTATAACGAGAGTATAGAGAAGCAAGGTATGATCATACTTTCCAAGTAATGTGAACAGAAGTGAAAATAGACTTGGCGGTAACCACTGAACTTTTGTACCTTCAAACTATTGAACTACATACCAACATCTGAAGGATGACGCATGTTTTACTTTTATTCTTTTTTGTCAAATAAAGATAACTCAAACCCACCATGCAAACACCAAAATGTAATATCTTATAAGTACCAACCCAGCATTGAGTATGACCGTTACATAACCTTATGGTCAATGTAAAAAAAAACATGCATACCTCCAACATGACCGGATCAAACTGTGGCACGCCGACCTGACCAACGGTAACAGATCCTAGTAAATTTCCAAGCAAAGCCGCATCTGGCACTGTCAAACCCCATAATAACCCCACAACTAAACCACCAAAAAAGCTATCACCCGCACCAGTAGGGTCCACCTGATTTGCAGGGAAAGGCGCAACATGCAACTCCCCATCCTTCCAATAAACCCTGCACCCATCCTTCCCTTCTGTCACAAGCACACAACAAAATTTGCGTGCTTCCTCTATATCCACAAAAGGTGCCTCATCCGACGACACCTTGAGGAAACCAATTTGAGGAAGGAGGTTAAAATATGGGGTCGATTTAAGAGGAACTAGACCAACAGTACCATCCTCTGGATCAAAGGAGCGAATCAATCCTTGAACATCCACAAAGACAACTCGGCAGAGTTCAATCATGTGCTCGAGGGTTTCAATTGGGATCTCCCCAGCTACACCCACAGCAAGGCCAAGTTCAAACCTCTCCTTCAATTCTAACAGATCGGACGGGTAGATCGGATCACACACCCGAACCCGCTTCAAAACACGATCGCCATGGTAGCCCTCGTCAGAAATCGGGTCAGGGAAGTGCGCATGGAAAAGAGTGGTCGGAGAAGAGGCGGAGACGAGAGGAGGATGCGAAACGGAGTAGGCGAAATCGGCGCCGACTTTGGAGATGTAGCGAGTGGGAGAAGGCGAGAGGGAATCGAGCACGTTGGAGATGAAGGAGGCGGCGCCGCCGAGGGTTTCGCCGATGATGTGGCCATCACGATGGAGCACGTCGTGGCAGTAGTTTCCGACGACGAGGGCGGCGGAGATGAGATCGGGATCGGAATCGAGAAGCATTGGTAATGGTTTGGGAAGGAAGGAGAGAAATGGGGAGGAAGAGGAGGAGGAGAAGATGGTGCCATTTTTGCAAGGCGGGTGGAAGCGGCGGGTGTAAAAGAGCCACGACCAGATTCGCGTCAGCTAGTAAAGTGTGCCGACGGGGTAATGCTCGGCTGTTATTGACGATTTTCTGTGGTTTAGTTTAGAGTGATTCTGTGTGGCGGGTGATAAATTTCCTTGTAAGTGACTTGTTACATTGTTCTGTCTTTTGAACTCTATTTTTAAATGTTGCATGCACGGAAGTATGGTATCATTGCTGGCTGTGGAATATGGATGGATGGGCGTGGGACCGACCCGGATGAAGAACAATGAAATGCTGAGTCTATTTTTCAGATCTTTGCTATACGGTTTAGTATTTGCGTAGAGCACTGAAAATCGGAGAAGTGAGGAATTTAATGAAGTGACGGTGTTGGATGCCAGACGGCGCTTTGGCAGCTAGCTATAGCTAGTTGGGAACTTTGGTCTTTGGGTTTGGAAATTTGGGGGGCGCCATATTTGACTCTGTCAGTTTTTTTATATTTTGTTACTGTAGGGGTCGTTTGGATGTGTCCGGAATTTGGGGATTTTCCAATTCCGGGCATAAATTTTAATATAAACAATTCATCTCTCTCACAAAGTTACACACTTCCCAACGAAAATCCTTATTCTTTCCTAGGAATTAGCTATTCCTAACCCATCCAAACGACCCCATAAATGTTTGTTCACGCTCCGTTGATGTTCTTCGTTTAAATTTCAGCCGACCAAGAAGAACGATACTTACTCTAAATACTCAGTAATTGTTGCATTGATTATTTTGTTTGAAATATCTGATAATTATGTATTTTCTGATTTTTAATCGTTATTGTTTAATTATATAGTTTCTATCAATATATATTTCAATCAAGTTTTATTTTTAATTTAATCAAGTTTTATTTTAATTATAAGTTTTATTTAATTATATTTCAATATAATTAAATATATATTTTTAATTATAATCAGTAAATATAAACGCAGATATAATTATTTCTTTATGTATTCCCTTTTACGCTCGTAGGATCAATGACAAAAAAAATAATTTATGACCTATGGGGTCGTTTGGATGTGTCCGGAATTTGGGGATTTTCCAATTCCGGGCATAAATTTTAATATAAACAATTCATCTCTCTCACAAAGTTACACACTTCCCAACGAAAATCCTTATTCCTTCCTAGGAATTGGCTATTCCTAACCCATCCAAACGACCCCTATAATTTTAAATGATGAAGCAATCACCCTCAAAATAAATAAATAAATAAAAATTCTTTAACATTTACATACAAAATAACATTTATTTTGAGAAATGTTTAATTACATGTAGTAGCCCCCTCCCGGCGCCCCACCCTGAAATATTTAATGATCACTTTGAACACTCGCACTAACTGATAAGTGACATTTGACAACAAAGAAGACAAGAGGGGTGCGGCACTTTGTTTTGGGCTTCCAAAAGAAGCAAAAGTAAAACCAATACAAAGATTCCGGAACAGATAGAATTCATATTGCGCATGTATAAAAGAAAAAAAAAATGTTATTTCTATGAGGTTCATGTTTGTGAAATAATAAATTCACCAACATCTGAATCAAAAGCAAATGATGCAAAGCATGATGGCTATCTGGCATACCTCAGCAACAAAATGAAATATGCATTCTCAATCCCCTACTTATCTTTGAAAACGATATCTGTACATGAATTATCGTCTTTTTGTTATAAACAAATACATAGAAATAAGCGGATTAGACCCTCAAAAAAAAGAAATAAGTGGATTAGTTTTACTTTTGGGGTACGAAGATATTCTCAAAATTTATATCTTGTAATCATCATACAAAAAGCTCTCATATCGAGTACCATTAAGAGCATGGTACACTTCATCCCAGTTCTCTATCTGGTCTCTTAATGGCTTCCTGTGGATCTTTATTTGCTTGCTAAACAACACTTTTTGCGGGACTCCTAAGAAATGTTGCACGTCCAAAAGCACCTACATAGAATCAAGCAATGTCAAGGATTACAGTGTCAGATTTGGATATTGCACCAAACAGATCTCATACACTCTCTACGAAGCAATACTTCTCTGGTACCAGTCTCCAAAGTACCGTTCTGGCAATGTATCTGACTGCACAGGAATGCTTTCACAAACACCATGTTTGTCAGGTTCGATACTGTTATATCATGTGCCTTGAAATGGAATAAATATTGATTTGTAGCCAATTCAGAGTACAAGTTCTTCGGTTAATTGGCCCCTTTATCTTTACTACCATCAGCATGTGTAGACATGTGGTTTTAAACATTATTGCTAAATTGCTTACCGAGCTGTTTTTTATTACATCCTCGTAATAGACGACTAAATGAGGGACCCTCTTCATTTTCTGTAAAGCGGCAGCTATATATTCATTAGTCCAATCCAATTTTGAAACCAAATTTGTTGCATTAATCGTTGGCTTGAATCTAGCCAGTACTTCTGCCTACAAAAATTATTGCATCACATGTCAGAACTTGAGAACTCATTGAGCTTGAATAAATAAGGAAAAAGAAAGTCACAAGATTACACTTTTAGGTCTATGCAAAATTTCAGACATTAGGACTTGGGCCTTGAGAGGCATTATTTAACATGGGTAAATCTTTCTTTGTCTGCCGGTGGTGGTTTGCAAAATTGAGCCTTTTTATATCCTGATTTAAATCCCATCTTTCCACATTCTGCTAGACTATTTGTCTGTATAGACTTTTGCATACATACCCAACTGTTAGATTAATGTGCATATTCTTTTAATTTGTGACAATTTCACCCTAACTAACTACTGATTTCTACTCTCCATTAGAAAAATGGGCTAAATCCATGTTCTCTTTTGGTTCAGTTAGCAATACTACTTCATTTTCTCCTTCGTATGGGCTAAAAGAGTCCTCAAGGTAATTAATTTACTCTTATTTAAAGCCTCCTTTAATAACAGGGAGTAATTTGCCAATGCACTAACAAGGCTCAGACTGAGTCAAAATAATAGAAATGTAGGAGCAAAACAAGAAACACAAAAATAGTAACTGAGGCTTAAAGTATGTAATCTCTCCTATTCCCTCCAAGTCTAAATGCATCTGATGTAGAAAAAATGTTTTAACCTCTTGTATGGTGTGGACATGGGATTTATGGGTCCCATTTAGCTGCTTGAAATCACGGTCAAAATCATTTGCTATTTGAGAGACCATCCGTCTGAGTAGATTTCTTCGAAAAATAAAAATTGCAGAGATACCCCTTCGGACGAAGTACTCAACAATGTCGTCATAATTATCCAGAAGTCCCTGGAAAAAACATTATTTTATCTTCAAGTTGGGCAAGAAAATGTTTTATATTGAGAAATAAATAAATAAATAAAATTAGTGAGCATTTAAATTAAGAGATTCTCAGATAGAAAAAGTTGAACAATAGACACAAAATGTGCTACAACTTTTGTAGCATCAAGTATGACACTCCTAACAATGCTTCAAAAAAGAGCTTCCAATGTATCCTTGGAAAATTTCACAGGGTCCTCTAGAAAATCAAGGACAAAGCCTTCCTGCCTGAACTTTTAAATTATCAATTTGCCCTCATTAAAAGAAGAAGTATGATAGGAAAGTATGGTCAAAGACTAATACTTCGATGTAAATGGAAAGTCGAATGTTTTGAATGCTTATGTCATATAACTCTCAAAAGAGAAGGAATGGTTTGTGTTATATGTGTGGTATTTTGAAATTTTTCAGGATGCGGAATAAATTGTCACATAGTCTTAACAGATACATATTCTAACAAAGTGTTATCTCAGGCCAAAATTACAAAGAGTCCTATCCTAAATGAAAATTGCATCCTTACTCCACTACTGAGCTCCCTAAAGGAAAAATGAAAGGCTTGTTTGAAAAGCAGATCCCTTTTGCAATATCTCGTATATTCCAGGGTACAATTGTAGATTACTCTTCAAAATAAATACCAACCTGATTTAGCATCCACTTGATGCCAACAGCAGCAGTGCATTCATTCTTGGCAGCACTAGTGTAAAAATCCAAATTATACACTCTATCTAGTATTCGTTTTATGGCTGATATATTACTTCTCCTCTCAAAAATTTGGAATATCTCTCCATTGGAACTTATATTTTCGTGGCTGTTTAATAATGTCTCAAACCACCCGCTTCCTGACCTTTGCATTGAAATAATGGCAAAATACCTTACTGGTGTACAGGCACATTCCTCCCTGTATGTGAGATTAAAGAAAAAATTAAAGCGTATTTTATGTTTACACGGCAGAGCTTTCTTATTCAGTTCGTTTTGATGCGGACCTCATTGTATTTCCATACTGGTCCAAAAACATATTGAATAGACACAATCACCCAACTGATACAATAAACAACTGGTACAGTACGGATAACTGACATCCTTGTCAGTGCATGAAGTAGATGATATTACGGGAATAGTATAGCTACGTATTTACAAATTAAGAAAAAAAAAAAAAAGGCCATGACATTGATAATGGTCTCAGGGCAATACTAATGACAACTTAAGTATCAGAATTCATCAGTACATCATTAACTGGCTTGCAACCATACCTGCATTGTGCCTAAATCCTACTATGAATATTAATGTGAACTGAAGTACCAGAATGCATTGGTACATTAAGTGGCTTGCAATCACACTTGACCTGTGCCTTAATCCTACTATGTATATTAATGAGCATTAAAATACCAGAATGCAATCAGTACATTAACTGCACTGTGCCCTACTATGATCCTTCTTTACTCCTGTTAACCATACATATTATTTAAAAATGTTACATGTTAATACACAAAAAGCAACTGAAAAAAATAGATTTCACCTTTTATAATTGCTTGGCTGCGGATAGTGGACATAACCAGTTTCAGACTTGGAAAACTGGTATCCTTGACAGAGGGATCTGGGTGCAGAACTAATGCTAACAAGTCTCAGCTTTTTATCGATTCTAATTTGCTCGAAACAAACCAGAAACATTAATATGCCAGAAATCAAAAGGAAAAATGGAACGAAGACCTTCAGTACAATGGGCAATTTCTTTTGGGGTTTCATTACAAGAGAGCCCTGCAACAGTTGAAAAGTTAATTAGTACATCATCTATGAAGCAAATAGGAACTGGTCCAAAGAAAAAATTCGTCATAAAAATCATAAACTTGGGCGAATCTTGATTCTCCACTACTTCCATCAATTTGTGAAATTAAATTGGAGAATAATACTGAAATCATCCACCTTCAAAAAAAAAAAAAAATACTGAAATCATCCATGACAAAGGAAGATGAATAAATCAGCATATGAAATAGACATGACAAAACTAACTCCTAAAAACCATAAATTAAAAGTACTGGCCCTTAGAATATGAATAGATACCAAAGTACTGACACTTATTAATCTCTTTCCAGCCCCTTTTCGAATTAACATCGCAATGCACAAAAAGGGCGCGAGAAAAAGAGAGTAAGAGAAACAAAAACAACAAACTCCTTCAAAAATAAAAAAAGGAAACAAGAAACAAATCGAACGAACCTTCTTGTAGAGAAAAGCATGCTTCAGCTATACGTCTTCTCTTAAAAAAGAAGGCAGAGGCTGCGTTATGGCTGTCTCTCTCACACGCTCGAAAAAACAATCAAAACCCACACACAGTCTCTAGCTCAAAAGAGCAAGCAAAACCCCACACATACTCATTAAACCCACCTCGCGAAGCTTAAGCTCCCATTACTTCATTAATGCCACCGCCCAGCCGCTCTATGTGTGTGTGCGTGTCAGTGTTTGTGTTTATGTTTGAACATTATAAATTATAAACTAAAATAAAGCATTCCCTTTTGAAAACATCAAAAAACAAAAATATTTCATCGTTTGAATTGGGAGTAAGTGAGGAAAATAAAAATCAAAAGAAAATAAAGAGATGTGTATTTGCGTCCCAGAAAATATTTTGACAAATAATATATATTCACTATATTTATTATTTAAGGATTTACGAAAATAAAACATTTCAGGATAAAAATAAATAAGTGTTGTACTGGGCCCACTCAGCAGTCAGCAGAGTAAAGAACTGGAAAGAGCTAAAAGTGGGAACTTTTTGGTCGGAAAGAAAAGAAGGTGAGGTTTATTTAAAAACTAAAAAACAAAGCTTTTACATGTATACCCATCAGATTTCTTTATTTATGTAAACCGTACATGTTCTTGTACTTGTGCTCCTTTCGATTTATTATCGTTATTTCGGAATGATATAGAATGTTATTATTTCAAATTTAAAGCATGTGCTATCATTTAAGTTAAAAGTTTTTTTTATTTAAATCATGTGCTATCATTTAGTCTATCACGTGTACGCATATTCCCAATGGTTGAAAATCAATGAATGCGATTGCCAAAACAATAATATCAATGAATGCTGTATAGGCAGTTGACAGAAAGAGAACTTAGCTTTTTGAGCATGCGAGTTTATTCCTCCTTTTTAAGTAATTTTTAGTCTAAATGCACTCCTTTAATAATAAGAACCCAATACAATACGGTTCTGGACAAACTATTTAACTAAAATTTTAATATATTAATTGAGACCGATCATATAAGTATATAACTATCTTTTCAATATCTAGTAGAGTGAATAGGTGGACCGGAGGCTAAATCTTTTTCTTTACTATTTATGGGACACTGCTCGGCACTCAAGTGATACGGCAGACAATTTTTTCATGTTCATTTATATATACTTCTTTTTCTTTTAATCCGCACATCGTCTTTTTAGTCGTTGATTTATGATATTTATAATTTATTTGTACAGATGATAGAAACAAAGAAAATAAATGTAAGTTATATTGATAATAAGCTAATTGATAACTACAAGAACAAATCATATTAGTGAGAACATCGGCGCTGCGAGATCAGTTTTATTTTTAAAATTATCAATGATTTCATTTTTTTATTATTTTTAAAATTTCTCAAATCCACGATATATATTAATAAAATAGAATGCAAATTTAAAAAATCATCTAAAAGATTTTCAACATCCAAAATATAAAAATTTAGTATCACCTGATTCTCTATGTTTTTTTCAGAATTAATATAAAATTTGACGCAAAAATAAATTTTGGAAAGCTGACAAATAATTAAAAAGCTAAAATACAATTTTTTGTGGAATTTCTAAAATGCTAAAACTATGTAAATTAGTTTACATGTTGAAAAATATAAAATTTTATGCTGCTGATCGTAATTTTGTGAGGGTGAATACTTCATGATTTTGAAATATTTTTTTATCTCTTTTTTATTACATATTATTCTTCACGATTTGTTACGATACGTACGGACATTTTGGTCTTTTGACATTAATATATACATACACTAAATTACTCTTCCTTATTCAATAATCAAACATCCATTACATAACACTACATAAGCACTTATATATCCTTGAGTAATGCCACTCCTTGCTCCACAACCAAACGGGCCAAAATATACAAAATAATAAAATATGGAGAAGATAAATATAATTAACTAGATATAAAAACTTAATTAAGAAGACAACATTCGATGCTAAAAATTTATTTAAGAAGAAATAAAATGACTAAGATAAACATTTGATGCAAAAAATCTAGAGAACACGTAACAATCCAACAAGGAAAAATAAAAAGGAATAAATAAAAGATACTTGATAAATAACAAATGTAACCAAAAACTTAATTTACGCCTAAATTTAAGATAAACTGTCCACCAATTTCTTTAGTAATATATTCAGAATAAAACTTCTAAGACCTATACAATTATAAACTTATCAAACTTACAGAATTGTGGAAAAAGAAGCAATATATAAATCAAACATTTTCGGTGATCTCAAAATCAATTAGACAACATATTCGATAATAAACTTCCATTGCACAGTTACTTCTATAAACACGATTAGCTACATAACAAATTCTATTTGTTTCACAGTTGTAATATTGTGAAGGGTGATTACTCAGACTCTCAGAGCATTTTATTTTATTTATTATCAGTTGACATAAAGTTAAAAACTTTAAAATTATTTTTTTAATAATTTTTTATGTTATTCCTAGAAAAGATAAAGTTTATACAAGAATACTCGGTTAAAACGACTTCATTTTTGCGTACCAATAATTTATAAAGAGATACTGCAGTTACAATAAGCACATATTGACTATAATTGAGTTAATTTTTAATTCGTGAGCTCCAAGATAGTTGTTTACTTGTTTTGATTACGTTATTGTTGATTGCAAACAACTATGAATAATTTATTGATTAATCCAATTAGTGAAAGGACAGTTTACATGTCCCCAAGGCAGAGAAAAGGTTATTTTTCTAAATTTGCTATGTATTTTACAAAATTTCATTCCTGCTACTTATAACTGGAAACCTACATATGTAAATTGAATCAATTTTACTGGACATTTGCTAACAAACACTTAAAAGTTAGCATATGTTTTCTTTTGGTATTTAAATTAAGCCAATGTACAATATCTCGCAGCTTTTCAATACCTAATAATTTATTTCTTCAATACCAAAACTGAAAAAGCAGATTGCATATTTACAGATCTTTTTTCTGAACTAACAATAATTAAACTTTTAAAGAGAAAGTTTTCGTTAGTACTGTACAATCATAATTAATATAGGAAAAATATTGATATCCACATAACAATAAACTTCTTATTACAACCATTATAACGTTCAGCACAATTTATATCAGCAATTTGTTATTGTGTCTTTTGTTTATCACGTATTGGATTTTTTTCATGGTGAATACTTCATTATCTGTATTTTAAAAACTTAATTTTTCTCATTACATTTATGTATTTATAAATGTCTCTAATTGTGCTAACAGGAGATACAGAATCCAGGTACATTGGTACGATAAGTGATTAGAAAAACAAGAACCACTCTAATTGTGCTAACTAACTTTCTGTTACAAGTTTAGTTCCTAATTACACCCTCTGATCTTCTGTGACTAGTGTACATAGGTTACTGGTACACTGATGCTTATTAGATTTATTCGTCACCTCTCAAAATAAAAATCTCATGAAATTATTTTGTAAATTTCATGGAAATTGGATGATTAGAATTCATTTTAGGTGTCTCGCATAATTTATTCTAGTAATTTTACCTTTCAGGTTATTGACTAAACCAATTTTTTTATCTCCGAATGTCCACTCAATTTGGAAATATATATATATCTATATATGTACTTTCTGATCATTTCGCACCATCAACTAGTACCATAACCAATTTAGCTGGCTAAAACATTCTCATTATTTCACTTTTCAGAGTGTATTTTTTTTCAATTGAATTCTTTGACCAAAAAACATTCTGATTATTGTTTACCATTAAAGCTGAGATGGAAGAGATGAATATCAGAGAAAGGTATTTAGTATTTACTCAAATGATTTTTGTACATAGTTCCTGATCTATTCTAGTGTATATATAGGCATCCAGTTACAGTCGGCTAAAAAAAAAATTTTTTTTATAATAGCACCCCAGGAGGGTGTCTTCATTCATTAATGCAAAGAGTTGTTCATACAAAAAGTCACTTAGACTGTGACTTATAAAACCTACCAGAAAAGGAAAACTAAGTTTACAGTTTATCTCAGCTAAGCCAAAACACAAAAGAAGAGCACAATTATAAAGCAAAACAACCCAAAAAACAGCACAAAGTACAGCACTAAGAAATAAATCGGGTAAGAAATTAATGTGTCAATTACTTCTTGATTACACTGGACGTCTCCATTACGCTGAACCTCCCAATAGTTCGGAGCTCAAACTTAGAACCACCTCTGAAGTCTTTATAAACTTTCTCTGAGTCTCCTCTTCCCTTCTCTTCACTCCTTCCTCTGTAACTTAAAAAATAAGCTAATCGCTTTCTCCTTCCTTCCTACATTCCTCTCTTTCTCTTCAGTTGTTCAGAAAGAATTGAAACCAAGAATTGATGGTGAGAAAGAGACCGATTGAGAGAAAGGGGACCAAGTTCGAGAGGCAGTTGTGTTTTGGAAAAAGACACCTTGGTCTAGTCAAGAAAGTCTACGAACTTGCCGTTTTATGCGACGTCGATGTCGGTTTGATTATGTACTCTCCTATTGGCGTTCTCCGCCATTTCTCTACTAAATCCCCCAAGTAATTAATCTCTCTCTCTCTCTCTCTCTCTGTTCTTTTTTTTCTTTCTTTTTGCAAAGTTTTCACTTGTTTCTAATTGTTAATGTTCATCATTGTTTTTGGTTTTTTTGTATTCTTGTAGTGCCGCGAAATTGCTTCAAGGATTGGTTCTTGAGAATATGTCAGAGGAAGAGAGAGCACAGTAAGCATTTGTATAATTAATTAAATCCTGAAAATTTGTCTCTATTTACAAGATTCAGTTCTTCAGTTTGCTAATGGCTGGTGCTTTCTTTTTGTTCTTTTTTTCTTTTTTTCTCCCCTTAATTTGTCTATGTTTCTGTTGATGTACCAGACTGCAACTTTCTCAGGTACGATTCTTCTCAAAATTTCTTCACAACTAATTTGCTTCTGAGAATTTAACCTTTTCTTTTGAAGAAGAAATGTGAACAAACATACCCTTTTCCTCACCCTTTTCCTCAAAACATTATACAAATGGCAAATAACAAATTAACTAATGGAGAAACATTATTGGAGGCTCTCAGTTGATATTCACCTTTAATGGCATGTCCTGATATGCATATGTTTTTATTTTAACAATTCTCTTACATCCAACATTAAATAAAAGTGATTGTTGCTTGCAGGATATTATTAATATGATCAACAGAACTGCTGCACAAGATGATGTGGCTGACCAACCAGGGTACATAACTTTTTTTACTCTGAATTGTATAATTGATAGATTACCTCAGAATAATAGCAAAAGATAAAGAAATTGAATAAATCCCAAAATATATGAATTATGTAAAATCTTTTGCACTGCTCAAAAGCATGACAAATGCTTTAGGCGCTTTCATTTTCAAATAAAATTGTGGTAAAAGAATGCCTTTATCTATACTAACAGTTTCACTTTCTTGGTTTTTCTTTATGTGATGTCCTGCTCAGCCTTGATACAGCCAGAAGGGAGGTATGACTTATGAGGCATTACCGTTTTCCTCATTAATTATCTATGAATTATTATCCTACAGTTTGTTTAAAAGAATCTTTGCATTTGTGTGTATGTTGAAATTGAAACAATAGTCCCATCATAGTCCAATATTTTAGTACTGGTACAGAACAGATGAAGCAGTCCTGTTCCAATGCTGAAAGCTGTTTACAGTCTTCTTTGTATTATTTGCATGCATGTATTTCCTCAAAAAAAAAATTGCATGCATGTAGATTTAGTAGGTCAACATAACTAAATTGTGGCAGGTTTCAACTAGCAGAAATCATTGATTATAATACTCAATATTAAATTCATCTTGTTATGTACGGTGTTATGCTTGTTTCTATCAACTTAGGTGATCGAAAGAAAGAATAGAGAGCTCAAATTGCTCCAGGAGACAAAAAGGTATAAAAAAACATTTTTTTTTCCATGCAATCTCTCTTTCTATATTGATATTTGATAAGTGATTTGTCAATTATTTGAATGGTTTTTATCACTTAACTTGGTTGGTGCATTTGTAGAATGGTGTGCCCTGCCATGGAAACATTGTACTCTTCGTCGGAAAGAGAGAAGCTTGAGAGATGCCTTGAGACGCGACTTAGTGCGATTGTCGAGCTGAAGGTCATTTCTTGTTCTTAAAAGAATTTAATTCGAATTTTACTTTTCTATTTCCTTATATCATGGTAGTGGGATATTGGTTATTATTGTTGACGCCTTCCTAAATTAACATGTTGGATGAAAAATGTGAATATATACTGAGGCAACGAGAACTTAATTTAGAAAAATACCAATGGAAAATGTAATACAGACAAGAAAATCTATGTTTTGTTTGTCTGTTATGCTGGGGATACCTAGTTGCAATAAATTGAATAAATCTTTCCCTTATTTTTTAAACTTCCAGAGACAAATTACGGTGCAACAAGTGCGTCATCAGCAGGGAGTTCAAGCACTTGGAATGAGAAATCCATCTTCATCTTCAGTTCAAGTGCATCATCAGCAGGGAGTTCAAGCACTTGGAATGAGAGATCCATCTTCATCTTCAGTTCAAGTACAGCATCATCAGCAGGGAGTTCAAGCACTTGGAATGAGATATCCATCTTCATTTTCAGTTGAAGTGCATCATCAGCAGGGAGTTCAAGCACTTGGAACGAGATATCCATCTTCATCTTCAGTTCAAGTACAGCAGCAAGCAGGAAGAAATTGGGACCCACCGCACAGAGGAGGCAGACAACTGCAGCGTCAGCAGGTACTCTCAGCAGGTGGAATGGGATGTGCATCTGCACATTCATCTTCAATGCAAATACAGTCAGAGGAAGAGGCCTCACTTGAAGCAGATGTGGAGATGCATGAGGCAATTCAACAAGCTCTCTTCCACCCTTCAGTCGATTCTTTTGATGGTTCAATCATTTGAAGCAAGCGCTAAAGCCCTTTGTTTCCTTTTCCGTTGAATTATATGTATTGTTTCCTAATTTATGATTTAGGAAGCTTCTTAATTTTGCTTGGGAAGTTTTTGCACTTATATTTATTATAATGTTTCTGATGTATTAAACTGAGATGATATGCAGTGGCCCATCAGCCCATGAATTATGTCAATCTGCTAGTGGGTTATTTATTAATGGACTGATTGTCAACGCCGATTGCCACAGAAAATCAAAGACACTATTCTCATAGAACTGTTGCTCTGTGTCCGTACATGTAGCAAGTCAATATCTGTATAGATTGTTACGAAAATCACGCAAGTAAAATTAATAAATATTTTATAGTTTACACTATGGCATATCAAACTTGATGCAATTTAAATTGATTAGCCTTCAATCAGACGGTTTAAATTCATATATATAGTTTATCATTTCTTTCGATCAAAATATTGACTCTCCCCAAATAAAAAACAATCTACCCGTTGGGATGATCATAAACCCGTCCCCAACCAATCCTCATAAAAGAAAATGTCTATTTTACTGTTAAAAACTAATCTAGAAAAATAAAAACAAATTTACAACAAAATGATAAGGCGAACAATCTTCCCCAAGTAAACAAAAGATTTTGTGGCTTCTTGTAGGCATGTATTTTTTTCATTGCGTGTCCAATGCTGCATTGCAAAATGAAAGTTAAAACCAATATTTCAATCATAAATTTGGAATAATTTAATAAACTGGTAAATCCCTTAGAAGTAAGAAATCAGTAACACATACCTTACTAAGATTATTAAGTGATTCTCTTAAATCCTTCAAAAGCACTTGCACGTCACTATCCCAGTTATAGAATTCAAGTTTTCGCTCTTCCGATAGCTTTTGAAACACCTAATTTCACATATATGCATATAACTGGTAAGGTGAGTCATTGTATTAATTAAGACACGACAGAACCAAAATTCAATACACCATACCACATGCCAGTACATTTATCGGCAATCAAGAAAGTCTTGGTATCAGGAATCAAAAGAATAAAAAAAGAAACAACATTCATTTTAAGGAGGAAACAACCGAGGCATGCCAGAAACAGGGATGATTGGCATGTAGACTAGACTTGTATTGTTCTCTTCCCAGTCTGCTAAATTGGCAACCTTAATGACATGAGAAATGAAATGCATAATCTACCTTGGACCAGTAGAAAGCCTCTGAAATTAAAACAAAAAAAAAGGCAGAGATCCTGCACCGTAACCTTTGTACAAAGCCAGTTCATCTTTGTCTGTCGTTTGTCCTTTTGGGGTTTAACAAGACTTTAAACATGAGATGCCAACATAGATGTGAAAAGAAAAGAAAGAACATCTAATACTCTAATAACTTCACTATTTCAGTACTCGGAAGATCAAACTTAAATCAAGTAAAATTACCTGTTTGCCGATCCCTACACCACCAGTAGCATGAGCAAAGTAGATATTGTAGCAATGGCAAAGAAATGAAGGTGCACTTCTCTCAGCCAATTTTTTCAGATAAGTGGAATAGTTCACTCCAGGAAGACTTGGCTCGGGGATAGCAAAACCTTGCTCCTTGAACCATTCTATATCTTTCGTGAGACTTGCTGTTCTCTCCAATCCACTTTTTCTGAAGTAAGCATCTGACATTGACAAAAGTAACAAACCATTAGCATTATCTATCACTAGTCGTCCAAATTCAAAATTGCTTCTCTTTTTTTTTTATAATAATAATTAGAACAGAAAAATAAAGCATAATAAGTTAATAACATTGATAACAGAATTAAATTGTAATCAGGTGCAAAGTACAGTAGGAAAAGTAAGGACAAATATCAATTTCAATACCCAATATAACTGGTTTGACAGTCAATTATAACAAGCAATCACTCAATTTGGTCATATATTAACAAATAAAAATTCTTCAGAGAGCCTTATTAAACGGGTTTGGGAGTCAATTGACAGCTAAAAAAGTTAGAAAGAGAACTTACAAGATACATGGCTCGATTCATCAATGATTCGTTCTATAGTATCAAACACGAGTTTGCTATCCACCAAGTACTTAAGAAACCCTTCCATGCTAGGCTGCCACGTGTTCTCATCGTCCTTCTCCATCGCCTCACTTTCAGTTTCAGCGCTCTCGTCTCTGAGTCGCATAGCGACAAACCGCATCTCTTCGCAAATTCCCTCGCTCTCTCCGGGGCAGAAGTGTCGGCGTCTCTGTCTCTTCCGCCGCACCGGAGCAGTGCTTGAGGTCGGAACGGCGGTGGTGGTGGTGGCTGAGGTAGAGGTAGAGGTAGTGGTGGAGCTGGAACAATGGAGAGGAAAGGAGAGGCGTCTAGGGTTAGGGTTTAAGGAGAGGGGTTTGGAGAAGAGAAGATTTGGGGATGGGCATGGTGAGAGAGAGGAGAGCATTTGTTGTTGCTTCGGAGTTGGGAGGAGAAGTGAGCTTGACGAAAGAGGAGGTTTGGATGCAACGGAATAAGCCGTGAATAGAGTATAAGAATAAGGAATTTCGATTTGCGTGCTTGTCCATATTCCTTATTCTTATATCATGGTTTTGTTAGTATAGGAATAAGAGCTCAAATTTCTTATTCTTATACCGTTTGTTTTGCACAAGAATAAGAATAAGCACGTAAACCGAAATTTTTTATTCCTATTCTCTATTCCCGACCTATCCAAACACACAAGGATCTGCTCCAGGCAGAACACTGTCGGAAATCGACCATGTCAAATTCAAGCATATGTGAAAGAATGTGATTAAAGGCAAATAAACCAAAGGTAGTTATTAATAAATTAAAACAATGTGATTAAAGCGAAGTAAAAAGAAAAAAAAGGTAGTACCTTATATAAGTGGAGTCAAATCAATGCATCAAATCCTGATATATTTTTTTTTATATTTACTAGCTCACTTGCTAACATAATATATTTAAAAAAAAAAACAAATCATTCAAGTTATTTCATCGACTTAGTATGTGATTGAAGCTGGGGCTGTCAAAAACCATAAACGTTTACGTTCCGTTCCGTCCGAACGGAATGTTAAAGGAAATAGAAAAATTGTTTTCTTTCTGAAAACGGAATGAAAACGAAACTGAAATATGTAAACGTTACTGAAGCGAAACGAATCGGAACACGAAAATGGACTGAAATCAATGGTAAATGAAGGACGGAACGGAAAACGAAATAGAAAATTGTTACGTTGAACGAAACAGAACCAAAACAAAATGCTTTTCTATTTCGTTGGCTGGAACGGAACGAAAATGAAACAGTCAGTTTCCGTGCATGTTATGCACGTTTGATAGCCCTAATTGAAGCAAAGTAAAAAGAAAAAGGTAGTACCTATATCAAGTGGAGTAAAATTAATGCACCAAATCCTGATATATATACATTTATATTTACTAGTTACTTGCTAACATAGTATATTTAAAAAAAAACAAATCATTCAAGTAATTTCATCGACTTAGTTCACTACTAAACACCAACATTTCAAAACAATTTAGCATCTACTTTACTCTAACACTACTTCACTCGTCAAAAATCTCCTGAGCGCAGAAATTATAAGGTGAGAGCAGCATGCAATCATGCAAATATGCCATAGATCCAAAATGAGGAAAAAAAAAATTATGACACTATGCTCTATAAATTAAAATTCCCACCAAATTTAGTTCTATTCCACCTATGAAATGTGGTCGGTGGAAATTGCTACCAAGTTCCCAAGGGGGTGTTTGGATGGGCTGGGAATAAGGCTATTCCCGGAAGAGCCCTATTCTCGGCAGAAATTTCCATCCAAACGGTGTAGGAATAAATCAGGATGAAGTCTTCTTCCGCGAATACCTGTCTTCCGACTTAAGGAATATCGGAAGAAGTCTGCATTATAAAAGTGTTTTTTCGTACTTCTCTCTCCTCCGAAAAATATTATTCTGAGTCCTCTCTCCTCAATTATTTCTCCTCAATTATTGAAGGCTCTTTATTGCTTCCAACGGAACTCTACGGTTCCTCCTCCATCGCAATTGATCGCTTCTCCTTTTTTCCTCTTATGCCTTCCTTGTAGACTGTCGCCGATAGATCGAAAGAAGGAAACGCGCCGCCGGATCTGCGATTCCTCCTTCCTTCTCGACTGTCTCCTCTTTCTTCTCTTTTGAGATTGTATCGCCATTCTCATTCATCGCCGACTGTGGTTAGTCCCTTTTTCTATTTTGTAAATTTTTTAATTGTTTTCTTTTATGGCTGGATGGTACAAATTGCAAGTGATGGTAAGCTATTTATTGAATATTTTGATCGAAATTTGTAGGATCTGTACTCTTATGAGGACTGAATCCTTCCTGCTGTGATTGAACCTTTCCCCTTTCTGTTGACGTTCCCTGTTATGCCGATAGAGGCGATCGTCTCGAAACGCTATCGGAGGATAAAACTGTGTCGCCCTTGTCCTTTCTCCCTTCTCTCCTATAGATTGTCTCGACATTTTTTTGTTCATCAGGCACTGGTTAGTCCCTCTCTTTACTTCCTGGTTGACAAATAAATTTCAATTGTTTTTGAAGCCCAAACATGGTACTAATTGGCATTATTGGGGAGCAATTTTGTGAAGGTTTTCATACTTTGTTGGATATGTACTGTGCGTAATAATATTGTTGACATTTCGATCGGAATTGGTACGACAGTCGTTAATACTTGCGTTCCATTTTCTGTCCTCACATTGCAGATCTCCAGTCTTGCATCTAGCGTTGGCGTGAGCACCAAGTGGAGAAGGCATTATCTTCCATTGAGACCTCCAGTGCTGTAAAACCTCAATCCTATATAATTTTTAATCAATGACAAATTGTCTGTACAGATCAAAACTAGTATAGTTTATACAACCAAATCATGGCAGATGGAACCTTTTGATAAATTAAATCCTGCTTCATTGACACCAATTTGATATTTGTATTGAATAAGTACAGGAAATGCAATAATTAAATGTGTCATCTGATATAATGGCCTGTGATTAACTGAAATTTATTTACAATGGTCTATTTTATGTAAGTGTGCAGTCTGATAAAAGTGATACCATTTATTTACAGGAAATGTAATTAGTTAGCATTTTGGTTAATTATAACTGATCATTCATTTTAATTGATGTTTGTGTGATTTTAATTGTGTCATCTGAAGTTAATTAAATCAATATGTGAGTGTTGTTGTGTTAAATTTCATGAATTAGTCATATTTAAGTGCATGTGTTCAATTAGTATTGAACTCTTATATGTAGTTAAATTTCCCTATAGAAAAATGAAACCATCAAGTTCACAAAGGTCACGCAATAAGAAAGGAGCACCAAGTGCTAGTACAATTTCTACTACTGGGAGGGCCCGTATAAATCCAACTCGAGTTCCGAACTGGTTAGAGGACGAGACAAACGTTCTCCTCGATGTTCTTGGAGAGGTTAAACTCCAGCGTGGCATGAACCACATCAATTTCAAGGACTACACTGAAATCTATGAGCTCTTCAAATCGAGACTGCCCAATTCGACTTATACTAAGGAAAATTGCAAAACTAGGGTCAAACATTTGAAGGGCCAATTTAGTGCTGTCAAACACTTCACAAGCCTTTCCGGTGGTTACAGTTGGAATTACAATACCAACATGTTGAACATACCAAACGAGGATCTTCAAGAGATAATTGAGGTATGCCCTCCAATTGTACTAAATAATTTTACTTAAGTATTTGTATACAATAGATTGTTCAAGCTGAAAATTACTCTTCTTTTTTATCATGCTTGATTTTACTTAAGTATTATTATGTGAAGTGTATACTGTATATGAAAACTTGCCCTTTACAAAAAAGAAAAGGGATAGTTCTGTCATTTGAAGCCTTTCTTTTCCACAGCTTAGGTAGTATATAGTTCTGAAATTTTCCTAGTGTTACAATTTCTATCATTATGATGTAAATAAGGTATATGTTAGGATCTGTCATATGGAAATATGATTCTTACTGATTCCTTTCAAACTGTTCTGGCTATTTTAGTTAATCCCTTCTTTTGATCATACATGATTCTCTTTTTAAAAGCATAAAAACAGATTATGATTTCTTGTATATATATAAATATAGTAAGATTTCTTATGTTGATTATATATTCTCTTTTCCTTTGTGTTAACTGCACATGCTTGAGTTGAAACCCTCAATTAAAAGACCGTCTTTCAAGGATTTTTTCATATAGCATTCGGCAATAAAATAGAAGTGAGGGTCCTTTTGATGAATATCACATATCATTGACAACCCTTGTCAGAGTTAGACTTACACAGAGCATATTCTTTAGTAAAAAACTTTACAGTAGTATAGATATTTTAGGGGCATCTGTGGGAAAATAATAATATTTTACTGGTAATTTCATGCAAAGTGCTAGTTTAGGTATATCTTCTAATAAAGTAAGTATCAAAAGGGAGGTCCATAGAGAATGGCATTATCTGTTTTATAGAATTACTTGCTGCATTTTAAGAGGGGTTGTTCATATTTCTTAGTGTAAAGAGGGGTTGCACCTTCATTTCAAGGACTGGAAATAATACAAACAATCGAGTATTTGACAATGCTTAAAAAGTATATGGTACTCATTTTAAATGAAATTGCCTATTTATACTACATTTCAGTCCTGTACCAGTGCTCAAAACTCACCACCTCCACTACTGTGCCCCTAATACTGGTAAGTCAATGGGTGTTGAACTGACAGAAGCCACCTGACTGCCTAATATCGACTCAACTTTTAATAAACTCCAAAATTTGATAACTAAATTAAAATAGTTGACTGATGAAAGATAGAACATGGTTTACTTGACCCTTATGTCCCTTAATTGTATTGCTGATAAAATAGTGGACACTCTTAAGCAGTACCCACATCAGTTTCATTGTCAGAAGCTTGTTAATTGTATTGCTGTTGACTCATGTACTTACTTTTGAATGCAGAGGAATACACAGAAGTATGGTTTCCTAAAACGATCATTCCCTTGGTTCAGAAAATTGGAAACAATGTGTGAAGGCAGCCGAGCTGAAGGGGACGATGAGACAATGTACGGTGACAGAACTGATGCAGAGAGGATTGGGGATGCGGAAGGATCTGGTAGTTCTGATACTCCAGATGTTGGAGGACCGGTACGGGGGCGTATAGAGGTTGATGTTGATGACGACCCTTACCCTAATGCACCGTCACATTTTGAGTTTGAACCGGAGCTTCAACATGATGTTCAGTTCAATCGTGATGTTGGTCAACAAGGCTCTGACAGCACCATGAATGCTAGTAGGAGCTCAGGTTCCAACAAGCGTAAAAGCAGTGACGGGGCTGGACCTTCCGTATCGAGGGGGAAGAAAATAAAAGATACATTGAATGTCAGAACTAGGTTGTTTCAAAGTGTGGCCGACAATGATGCACACAGTTTTGCCTTGAATGAGAAGTTAGTTTCTATATTTGAGGGCCAGTTGAGTGTGGCCGAAAAAAAACTAAATAAACAAGACAAGGAAATGGATCGTTGCATTGAAAGGTTGGACAAAATGATAGAAATAGATGGTGAACTACGGTTAAACATCATAGAAAAAATGACTGAAGGTAAAGCGAGAAATGTTTGGCTTCGTGGAAGAGATGCCGATGTGTACCTTTGGATCGCAAGGAATTTCCCCCAACAATTCCGTCGACTTCGCAACCAACAACAAGGCAGTCAACCTTTCCCAAACGAACAAACCAATCCCCCATTTGGCAATAATGATGACTACTTGATGAATTTTGTTAACCAATATAATGGATTTCGACCACCACCTCAATCGTGATGTGTGAAAGAAATTGTTGATTAATTTGTGTACTGTGCTATTTAATTTGTGTGAGTGTTAAGTGAATTAAGTTAGTTAAGTGAGTTCTGTGAGTGTTAAGTTAATTAAGTTAGTTAAGTGAGTTGTGTGAGTGTTAAGTTAATTAAGTGAAATAAGTTATTCAAATTAATTTGCGGAATTTGTGTACTGAGTTCAGTTAACTAATAGTAGCAGTAGGTACATTTAATGATGTTCAGCGTACTGTTGCATGTAGTAATATTAGTTAAGTTAAGTAGTTCTATTACATTGCTTTTGAGATGATAATATTTGTTGGAAATTCATTGTTCATATTAGTTATAATATTTGTTGGTATTAAATTGTTCATATCTAATGGAAATGATAATTTCATTTTTAAGGTTAAGTTGGTCACAACATTGAACGCTAGATGGATTCGGATTCGGATTCAGACGAGCTTACTCAACAACAAATGCAACTCGCTGCATTGTTGCTTATGCAACAAACTAATAGAAGGCGTGACGGAATTAAAGCATGTATGCTTGAGTGGAGAGAAGTGAAAAATGATAGACCAATGAGTGGAGCTGAAATGATTACGGATCAATTACAAGGTCACCACCGACGCTGCTATGAGAACTATCGTATGAGCACAGATAACTTCAACACTCTATGCAACGAGTTGAAATCGAAGGGATTGCAATGTAATGGTGAGGTCATAATTGAAGAGCAAGTGGGGATGTTTTTGCAATTATTAGGTCAAGCAAACAAATTGCGTAAAATTGGAGAGGATTTCCAACATTCGCTCGAGACAGTGTGGAGATGTATCCGCAATGTGCTACACTTTGTGGAGAAATTATCTTCCGATTATATAAAACAACCAAATGAAAATACCCCACGACACCCTATGTTTGAAGAAGGAACACAATATGGTTTGTTCAAGGTAAAATTTTTTTGTCCATAATTTATGTTGTCAAAGATTCTAATTCGAAGTGACTGAACATAGAAAGATTCATAAAATTAATTGAAGGTAATATCATTTGTAGGATGCTATTGGAGCAATTGATGGAACACACATACGGGCATATCCAAATAGCAAGGACAAATACAAGGAAAGATTCATAAATAGAAAGGGGGAATACACGCAAAACGTAATGGCAGCCGTTGACTTTGATGGTAATTTTTTAGCTGTAGTTGCTGGGTGGGAGGGATCTGCGCACGATAATACGATATTGCGTTCTGCACTTCAGAAGGGTTTATTATATGTTCCTCCTGGAAAATATTATTTAGTTGATGCAGGTTATGCTAACACACCGCAATTCCTCGCTCCATATCGTAGGATCTGTTATCATTTGGGAACGTTTCGTGATCAATCTCGTGGTCGATCCGAGTTTCGATATGACAAACCAGAAGAGTTATTTAATCATCGACATGCTCAACTAAGAAATATTGTTGAAAGAACATTCGGCGTGGTGAAGGGTCGATTCCATATTTTGAAAGATATGGCACCATTTGATTTCAAAATCCAGGTCAAAATTGTGGGCGCCTGTTGCACTCTTCATAATTTTATCAAACATCATAATAGAGTTCAAAATGTATCAGATGAGAGATTTTTTCAGAACCCACAAGGGAGTAACGGTTCACAAGTTGAAGATAATGGCGATGACGATTACTCGCAAGATGGAGATGCGGAAAGTAGTGATGTACCAAACGGAGCAAACTTGCGTGAGCATATTAAGAATTCTCTTTGGCAAATGAGGCAAAATGCCTAACATAAAATGGATGGTTAATTTATGCTAATTAAAACTATGTTGGTTAAGACTTGCATTAGTTAGAAATGTTGTACTTTATTTATAATGTGTGCTACTATGTGTTAGTTTCAATTAAGTTGTGCCTAGGCTTTGTTTGTTTTTGTTGAATGACACTAGCCATATTTTAATAATGAATGAACTTTTCGTGGTTTGTTATTAGTAATTAATTGCGAGATGTTGTAAATCCGATTAATATCTTATTATTGTATGATCACATCTGTCCAATTGAAGCCTATGGATACCTGACTGCTTATTGCCCTCTTTACCTCCATGCAAAAAGAAAAAACCTTCAACTCAATTGAAAGCTGGTCAAGTAATAAGGGAAAAAGAAAGAGTAAATAGTCATTTCTTAATCTGCTTTTAACAGACAAATTTATGCATCTTGAAATTAATTTGAGATCAAAGGCCGCTCGTACAGTGGCTTCGACAAACACATCATCAGTTAGCTACAATCGTCACAATCCAGAAATATTGAAATAAAAAGCAAGATTACGGCACTAGAAATATTCAAATGTCTCTCTAGATTACTGCATAGTCAGCTTACACTAGAAACTTTTGTATGAATTCATTTTAAATTAACTACATCAGACATATATACAGAGGAGAGAACTCTAGGGACATGACAAAAAACAATCAATTCAATTTAAATAGCAGTTTTAGGTCTGAGAATATACCAGAGAAAACAATCAATTCATTTTAAATAACACTCTTCCATTCGGACTCATATTCAGCATCTAGTAAAGCAGTTTTTAAAAAAAAAGGAAAAAAAGACAACACCAACTGCACTATTATAAAACATTAGTTCTTCTGATGTCTTCCTCCTATAGCAACCAGCACAATTACAAGACTGACAATCACAATGAAAATTATACAATTAAACATTCTAAAATTATCTAATGATGAAACCAAAGCTTTAATTTGCTCCTCATCTTGTTCACATTTGTTGTTGAATTCATGTGTCAGAGAATTGAATTGAGCTTCGAGTCTTTCCAGTCTACCAACTACCTCAGATTGAATAGATGGAATAACAATATTTGCATTTGTTAGATAACTCAAGTAGTCATTTTCCCACTTCCAGAACTTGCATGTAGTATTTTGTTAGGAAAATACAGAAAAAAATAAAAGATTTGTGTTAATTAAAAGGGACATGCAAAGGAAATTCACAAGTGTTTTTGAACAACTCAGTTTCAGCTCCTCTTTTGTTACAGTTCCTCCATTCAGCAACAGGTACAGTACAATACCCCACTAATTTTTGTTGTTTCTTTTCCTAGTTGTTTGTTGTCTTGTTGTCAGAATCCATTCAATTTTGATCCTTCTTACATTCAAACTGGTGCACCGACATGTCAAGTTCAGGACAGATGATAAACAGCGACAAGAGCATGTTTGATTAATTGATATTTTCTTGTACAATAGCCCACTTTTAAAGTATTAAGACAAAGAATCATCCCTTGTTTATCTAAAGTAGGGATTCTATCACTGTAAATGTCCATGTAAGTAAGAGGGACATTTAATCTAATAGCTCAAATGTTACTATTCTCTAGCTTCAATATAAAAAAAACGTGTTTCATATATGTAAGATGCAATGTAAGGATATGTTGGTTTGTTCAAAGCTTGTACAATTCTTTAAAAAACTACTCTATTAATTTTGAAGATGTTCCAATGTGAAAGTAGAAAATTAAAGCTTAATACCACAATGCAGCCGAAGTTACTGCTATTTTAGTAGCCCAGTAAGAAATTCCAATCTTAAAAGCCATTTTCCCTAGCCCTGTACAGCACAAGGATTTCACTAACGTGCCTGACTGGACCCTATTTGAGAGGAGATTTTTACAGTGGGCGAAAGGCACAGTACTTATTTAAACCTACAGTTGTGCCTGCTAGTGGGGCAAGTCAGAATCATATCAGTTTGGTGAGCTGATAGAACAATGTAACTGTAATGTAGTAACTATAGGCAGCTGCATTGTGTACGACAGATTGAACAGGAAGTAGCCTTATTGATGAAGGATGGTACATATCGGTCAAAGTGCCCTCACATAAATCAGCTAAGATACTACCTCAATTTTTAACGGATCAAAGAAAATACCCAATATGACCAGATGGAAAAAGGCCAAAATTGGTACTTGTGCACTGGAATTGATTTTCAATGCAAAAAGGAGAAATCAAATACGAACTCAATTTTACCTTGTTGATGCATCTGTAGAACACTCTCTGTGGATTCGATTTTGTTGTGCTGACGAGCTTTTTGACAGTGAAACCACAGTCCGGGCATGGTACGAGAGGCGAACCTTCACTTCCACTTGGCTGAGAACCGAAGCTCGACGATGCTGAATATGAGACGGATTCTGCGTCTCTGAAACGACGATGCATGACCTCTGCTTGTTAGGGTTTTAGAGGGAGGCGACTGTGCAGTGGACAGAAAAATGGCGGATGAAGATCGAGCGGGGATGAGGAGAAGAGATGAGAGAAGCTTGATCGACAGTGGCAGTGAGACAGGACAACGACAGAGCTTATGGAGAGAAGTGTATTGACATGAGCTCGCTCAATTAGGTTTGTTTCTCCTCTTCAGATGAGAAGAGACGAAGAGAGAAAAGAAAGAGGGGATCGTGCAAACCTAGTCGACTTAGTCGACGCGACTCTCATCGAGTGCGTAGCAAGTGGATTCGGATCGTATCGGTGGTAAAATGGGGCCGCCAGATACATATTTCCAAATAATATTAAACAAAAGTTAGTTGGAATAAAATATATACAAATGATTATTTTAATGCAATATCCTTATTCCTTATTCCTAACACATCATCCAAACAACATTTCTTCTTCCCGGAATAACACTCTTCCCACTCTTCCCGAACTAACAATTCTCCGCTCGGAATAGTTCTTCCTTCCTTATTCCTAAGCGATCCAAACGGCCCCCAAGGGAGCTTTTGCTTGGAGAGTAGCATGTGGGCTTGAATTATGTCTGCCTTTCAGTAAAAGCTAAGGCTAACTCAATATTTCCAACGAGGTACACAAAGCCTATTTGGACCAGTACAATGCGTGGCCCATAAAAGAGGGACCCAAATGCTAAATTTTGCATCCCATTCTCCAGACATTTGCTAGGAAGCAGCTGGATATTTTTGTTGCGCTCTCTGTCATTGTAATCCTGATTTCGTTTTGTTTCAGATATGAATGAAATTTATTTATTTGGTCTAATATATAAAATAATTAAATAATTACTTTCAAATTTTACAAATGTTCTTCTAATTGGAAGCATAAACTGCTGAGAAAAACAAAAAAAATTAATTGAAAGCATAAATTGGCAACGCTTTACATATCTCTTTGCCATTTTAAATACAAGTTCTTCGTGTCGTAAGTCATGACTCATGGACGATTGCTTACAATTTACCCTTTCAAATTCATGTTCCTCTATATCAATATGAAGTTTCCATCTAAATATCTCTGGCAGACTGGCACCATCAATAGTGCACATTAAAAAATAATAATTATTAAATATAGCAGAATTATTAGTTTATTTTATTTGTTTGCTTCGATTTCCAGAGGAAACTGAAAACCTACTCAGCTTGAAGGATTCTATGGCATGATTTGCGGCTAGTCTGTTCATGCTAAATCATTATTTTATTTCTTCTGTTCTGTTTTGATTTGCCAAACTTTTGGTGGGGCCATGGGAACAAGGATCAAAATTCAAGGAGCAATTTCCGAGAGAGAGAGAGGATTTCTTTCGGCGGGTCTAGAATCGCCAAAATCCTGACAAAATGACAATTATCTCTTTAATGTGTAGATATTATTTTTTTTGTACCTTCACGTGCTTTTGTTCAATTATTGTGGGTTAATCAAGCCAAATTTCTATTACTAGGCAGATCTTGTCTACATACTTGTATGGTTTTGCAAAGTGTAGGTGAGGTTTTTTTTGGTAACGTGTATACAAATCCCTAATTATTAACCTAATTAAATCAATAGAGTCATAAAAAAAATCAAGGTAAACAGCTGGTTGATATTGCCTAGAAAATGCTAGCTAATAAAGTAAATTTTTTTCTGACATATTAATTATTAATTAATTAATAAATAAATGCGTGAGAGATTAGGATAGGAGGGACATATTAAGGAACATGGAAAATATATCACTGTTGCATGTCTCCTGTTTGCTATCCTTCGTATTTCATTATTTTAATAAAAAAGCGGTATATTTCAATTAGAAATTTATTTAATCTAGAAAATTAATTGTGTTATGTGCTGTGGATAAGTGGTTATCATATACTCTCATATTTTTGGCACCCCAAACGCGCTTCCAGGCTAGTGAGATATATTATATATTATTATAAAAAATTGTTAAATATTTGTAGTGTGCTGGTGGTTCGGATTTCATTGTTGTTATTATGACGGTTGAGATACTATAATTAATTTAATTTTTGTAGAGAGGTTTTTGATCGCCAGATAAGTAATCGTCAAATAGAGCAAGGGTCACGCGCGCCACTGGAGACCTACCACGTGTCATCTCCTTTGAACCTTTCCTGTGGTCATGTGACAATGTTAGACTTAGAGCAGGAGCAAAGTTTTGTGTATGTGAAACAATACTTAGATATATACAAAAATATATTTTAAAATCATTGGCCTTGTATTAATTTCTATATTCGTGTTGTATTACATAGGTTGAATCTTTCTTTGAAGAGCATCACATGTTTATTTTTTACAGCGGCATTCTCTTCTGGAGAGACTTGTGAATTGTGATTGTTCAACCTATGACATAATCACAAAAGAGGGGAACGATATGAGATGCTAGGTCTTGAGACACATTGACAAAATTACCATCTAATTTGCATTGCGGCTTAATTGATAAAAAAATCATATTATGCCGTTTAGTACGGACATGTTATTATATTTTCTAATCAGATAATTTATTTAGAAAGATAAATATACGATTTATTCATCTTCCATGTTTAGCGAGAATTTAACTCATTTTCTTTTAGAAAAACAGAAGAGTCAATGAACATTCGTATTGAACTCTCACGTTCATATTATTATAATTTCCATTTTGTAAGCTTAGAAAACATACAACTTCTAAAATATATCATATTGATCAGTTATTTTGCCTATCGCTTAAATGTTAATTCGTTAAAGGTCATTTTCTTTGTTAAATATCGCTCAACGCTTTTTAAATAAGCTGATTGACTTTATAAATTCAATGGTTTGGTGGATTGAATTTATTCCTATATTACTACATTACAAGGAATTGCCATCTGTTTCCTCTTACATTACAAATGACCAAAAAAAAGAAACAAAAAAAGTATCTTATCCATCATTTTCTTCGAATCATCACTTGCCCAAGTTGCAAAAGGAAAAGTGGAAAACTAAGAAACTGTCATTACGTTCTTTCCATTTTCCACAATTTTATTTTCTCTCTTTGAGAAATAATGATAATGACAAGCTAAAACAATTTTTGTGTGGGATTTGGTAGTTTTTGTTTGTCGGGCCGTTAAACTTAGGCCGCAGACAAATGATTTCAAATGGATAGTTTCGAGGTGTTAATCCATAAATAACGTCAATTTACCTATGCCAATAATAGATGTGCTATTGAAATGAATTTTTTTTTTTTCTTAAGGTCGTTCGTCTAACGATCAAACCTGCAGATTCTGTTGGTAAAAGAAAATGTTAGCCTTGCTTATGGTTTCAAATTTATGCATGCAAACCTTTTTATATTTCATTTAGGGTGGATATTTTATCTGATTTTATTCTTGTCAAAGAGTATGATATTTTATTTGAAATCAATATCTATACCACATATCAGATCATATCACACAAATCAATTGTTCATACAAAGATTGTTTACACCTAGCGTAATTGTTGCGACCTTTTGGTGTGTGCTTTTATAAGTAGTAAGAATATGCCGGTACAATCATAATAATGATATAATACACTAAAATTCAAAAAAATTAACTACGTGCATCTAAATTTTTATTCTAAGATAAAAACATCAGGTTAAAAAAATATTGCAAGAAAAAAATTAGATTTACACATTCCGGATCCGGATTCGTTGTATTTTTAAAGTAGCACCTAGGGCTGTACAACGGACGGGTTCACCATTTTTTATCAATATTTCAACTCAACCCAATTATAACGGGTTAAAATTTTTTTTTTATTGACCCATCCGTAATCCAACCCAACCCATATAAATTTTTATCTACGGATTTATACGGGTTTTTACGGGTTTCCGGGTTAAACGGGTTATGACTTATATATTACATAAATAAAATTGACAATATAAATTAAATTAAAAAAATTAACATAAAATATTTTTGACAAAAACATAAGGTTAGAACATTATTCATAAACAAAAGACCGACAATGTTCACGAAGCGACAAACAAAATTCATGATAAAAGTCTAAAAAACATAACAAATAATTCATAACAATGGAAAAAAAAAATCGAACTAAAACTTCTGCTCTTAAAATCTCTAAGTTTCCGGTCTTGATTTTAACTTCTTTTTCCTGCAATATTAAAAAGACATCAGCAAGAAGTAAACTAAATAGCAGCTAGATGAAGTAGTGGTCATCATGTATTATTATTTATAATTATTAAAATAAAAATTAGTCAAAGTAGCATAGTAATCAATCACATTTTGGAATTAATCACCTCTAGTCTTGAATTCGTACGATGGACCCAACATTTGATGTCTTCACTATTGCAACTTCTGAAAAGAAAAAAAGAGTGAATGTGAAATTTTAAGTACAGAAAAAAGAAATAAACACATTAACACACAATATAAATATAGCATAGTGATCCAACAGTTCAAACAGTTTATGCGATATTTCTATACCAAGGGAAAAAAAAATGTTGCTGATTTTTAAATAAAGAAAAAGAAATTTGACAAAGTTTTATATTTTTATCCTCGCAAAAGTTGCAGATTAAACCTCGTCGGACTTCGTCTAGACTCCTTTGACCTTCACTGATCAGTCCCACCCAAACTCCTAAATTTCTATTTAATATTTATAATGAAAAAATTAAATATATGTGGCGTGGCCTAAGCTAAGAGGTTGGAGATCGAGGTTGGGAGATAAGTCGAGGCATTGTGTCGAGAGGAGAAGCCGAGGCGCCTCTTCTAGGGTTGTCGCGTGACTCTCGCGTCCCTCGTCAACTCAGCGTGCGTTGTGGGAAAAGAGAAAAAAAAAACAGTAAATGGATATTGGGATAAGGAAAGCAGTAAATGAGATATCGAAAGAGATGAGATCCCTAAATCTAAACGGGTCGGGGTCGGGTTACAAACCGGATTATCAAAATAAAAACATAACCCGACCCAGTAAAACCGGGTTAACAAGATTAGAACCCGACCCAACCCGAATAATGCTTGAACCCGTTATAATACGGATCGGGTTGGACGGGCTAAACGGGTCGGGCGGGTTTTTGGTTTTCATGTACAGCCCTAGTAGCACCTATAGCCAAGACAAAATTCTGGAATTTGAATGGTAATCCGAGGAATATTGACTGTATCTAGAATGCCGAATGCGTCTTCTGCTGTACACTTTACAGGTAGATTAACACAGAGTACGGAGGAAGTTTTAGAAATAATAAAAAAATGTCTTGTCAATCTATAGGTAAAAAAATTTGGGGACAGAATCACACTTTTAATTGAAAATATTTAAAATTAAAATTTAATATTGCATAACATAGTAAAATAAAATGTAAGGAGACGGTTATCTGACAATAATTTAATCTAATAATTTTGGCAATTACAAAATAAAGTTTAAATTTTTAATTGAAATTCAATATTACAAAAATGTCGTGCCTACACAAGATGATGAGACGTCTTTCATGTTTTACTATTCATCCAGTGATTATTATTATTATTTTTTTAGAAATTTGATTTATTTTTTGTTAACGTTTTGAAATGGACGACTCTAGCTTGATGCATCATTAAAAAAAAAAATACTAAAACTCTATATATTTTAATTAGCACTTTATCCATATATCCAACATAATGCCTATAAATTTATTTTGAAATTTCAAGCTATGTCATTGTCTCCAAGATGTAATAAATATATGTAATGTTGGTTGAAATGATCAAATAATTCTTTCGCATCGCATGGAAAAATATTAAATTAGGAGGGTGAAAAGATTAAAATGATCTACATACATAAAACTCTTATGTTTTAAATATAAAACATCCACTGAATTACTTTATTACTGAACTAAAACTTATTTTTATATTATCTTAATATACATTACGCAATTTCGCAAAGGAGAGGTGTTAATTTAATCATTAATCGGATGAAACACGTTTATGTAGGAGAACAGTATGCTTTAGTAGGCTAATACGTAGGAATTTCCTCCCTTTTCAAATGAGATCACAATGCCTGTTCAGCTATCTTTCACATATATATATTTTTTTAATGATTAACTGTTCAGATTATTATCAGTTTATCACTGTGTAAGATGTCAGAATTAAAATTTTTTTACAAAAATCGATTCCCATTTTTCAAACTTGCTTCTGAACATAAAGCGGTTAGAGAAGATCTGGAGATGTTAAAATATGATATGAAAAGGTTCATGCTATTCTGCTCTCACTTGCACCAACTGTTCAAATGAAAGTGTCCCATCGATCAAGAAAAAAAAAAGTGTTTTGTGATATATACCTTAGGATTCCTTTAAAAATGTTAATATTTTTCACCACAATGCATTAAATTTTTTTTCCAAGAAATAAAAAAAGCTCACATTGCAGATATCTTCACACATAGTAGAAACAATTAGTTTGTACTTGTTACAATTTTATAGATGAACTTGTATAATATAAGAATGATTGTCTAAAAATCAGTACGTTTTTTAGAAATTTTGCAAACGTTTCTTATCCCATTAAACAATTTTGGCTCATTACTAAAAATAATAACAATTTTTTTTTTTTTTGACGTGGTATAAGCTCGATCACATTTGATTTCTAGGCGATGTTTGTTCTTCTTTTCAAAAATGACAATTATACGAAAATTGCAATAGTCAAAACTCATTTAAATCTAAAAATTATTATTATTATTATTATATAAAAATAATTTCCATTTCAAAATTTCAGCTACTATATTTGACATTTATGATCTTATTCATGAAATTCATGTAGTTACATAGTGTGATTTGAAACGACCACACATGATTATACATATTGTGGTCGTATATCACTAAGATGTCAAACATGGTATCAGGAAATTATCTAATAACTATTTTAAAATATACTTGAAGGATTGAAACCTCCAGAAGTAAAAATCTTTGAAAAAAAAAAGGAAGATATAATTTCTAGGAATAAAACTCTAACATAATGCACATGCGGATTCAAATAAACAGAGGGGCTAAATTAAATGGTATTAGAAAATTTATGAGTTGACTAGAACAAAGTCTTGCATTTTTTTTTTTTTTTGAGAAAAAAAAGAAGAAAAAAAAAACAAAGTCTTGCATTTGGGTTAAATAACCGCGCTTGTAAAATATATTTCCTTAGCTCCACAGCTGTCAGTGGAGCAATTCGGCTCCCAGTAAATCTTTCTTTAATAATTTGATATAAGTAATTATTAAGTAATGTTTATGCAGAGTCGTATCATTTATTAAAACGAGTCAGCAATAATCTGCGATTAATTCGACAGCTCAGGATTTTATCTTTCTGGCGCGCACGTTAACCTCTCTTCCATCTCTGTCTTTTACAACTCTCCATTACAAAAACAAAAACAAAACAAAACAAAATCTCACTCGCCTCTGCACTTATTTTCTCCCTTTGTGCCTTTTTCTTTTCTCCTTTTCTCCTTTCTAGTAGCTTCATTTCCTTCTTTTCTTGGCCAATTTCTATCTATCCTTTTGTTCTTTACTAGATAATCTCACCTTCTCAGCCGAATCCATCCAATTTTTTGGTTTGTAAAAGTTAGTCAAACTAGTTTTCTCTTCCCTTAATCGGTTCCCTTTGAGAGATATTTTGTCAAATATTCTGAATCGTGTCTTTCAATTAGCAAATTGACCCAAATTAGGCGTGATTTGGCAAAGATTTGTAAAACTGGTGTCAAATGGAGGCGAAGGCAGGAGATATAACAGTACCATTAGCGGTGCTATTGAAGAGGGAAATGTCAAATGAGAAAAGTGAGAAGCCAGATTTATTGCATGGTCAAGCTAGCCAGAAGAAGAAAGGGGAAGATTTTACCCTACTAAGAGCAGAATGTGAAAGGACACAAGAGACTGGCACAACTTCCTTCTCAGTTTTTGGGGTATACCTCTCTCTCTCTCTCTCTCTCTCTCTCTCTACAGTATTAGTTATTGCCTCATTGGACCAGGCTGGAATGGTACAAGTCAAATACCACCTACATTCTGGAAGGTATCAGTAAGCTCAAATTGTCTATCCATATGTGTTGTTGTGGTTCTAGAAAAAGAAATTCATGAATTGAATTTTTTTTCCCCTTCCAGTTTTTACAATTATGGGGTCTTAATTTAACATATTTTTCTTTTTCTTTATGATTTTTTTTTTCTTTGGCTGAAGCTTTTTGATGGGCATAATGGGTCAGCGGCTGCTATATACACAAAAGAGCATCTTGTAAACAATGTATTAAATGCAATCCCACCAAATGTTAGCCGAGATGAGTGGATATCAGCATTACCAAGAGCTCTTGTTGCTGGCTTTGTCAAAACTGACAAGGATTTTACTGCTCAAGGTACAGCATTTCTATATCCTAAAAAAAATCAATTTCCTTTCTCTGAGCCAAACTTGCCAATCAGACCACACTATTTCTATCAGCTTACGGGCATACCACAAAAATAAAATAAAAAATTTCGGTTTGCCAAGCTGAAGCTTGAAACTGAGCATAATTGGCCACAAATTTCAATTCATCCTTACATGATAACCACCTTTTAATTTATCTTGCAGCACGTTCTTCAGGAACGACCGTGACATTGGTAATAATTGACGGCTGGGTAGTTACAGTGGCATCAGTTGGGGACTCCCGCTGTATACTTGAATCAGCTGAAGGCTCAGTATATGTTCTATCAGCTGATCACAGATTAGAGGTCAATGAGGAAGAGTAGGTTTTCTCTTTTTGCCCCTTTTGTTTGCACTTATAGAACCTCTGACTGATAGATGGACAAAATAATTGTAGGGTTGAGCGTGTGACTTCAAGTGGTGGAGAAGTCGCAAGAATAAATATTGCAGGTGGTGCTGCGGTAGGTCATTTGTTGTCTTTTTCAATTACGGATATCCTGACATTGCATATTTTTGCGTTGAAAACGAAACTTTCTATTAGTCCTGAAATGTAGATAGTTGCCATTTTATATACAATATTTTGCAACTTTTTGTACAATGATATTTACAAATGCATTGCTGTATATGATTTATTTGCAGATTGGCCCCTTGAGATGCTGGCCAGGTGGGTTGTGTCTGTCAAGGTCAATTGGAGATTTGGATGTTGGGGAATATATTGTGCCTGTACCTCATGTGAAGCAAGTAAAGGTACACGAAATATTATGTAATTTTCTAATGTGCTTAGCCCAGCTAAATTTTTTATACAACTTTGTAAGAAGTAATCGATTTGATATAGTTTATTGTTCTTTAAAGTTATCAAATGCGGGAGGGCGGCTTGTTATAGCAAGCGACGGTGTATGGGACGCCCTCAGTCACGAAAAGGCGCTCAATTGTTGCCGAGGCTTACCAGCTGAATCAGCTGCTGCTCGCATTGTTAAGGTACATCTTCACCTCCTTCTCTCCCTTTTAGACCTAAATTTCACCTAGGAAGTTTTATGTTCATGTGTGCTGTTTGTTAGTATTGGGTACCGTAGATGGTCATTCTTGAAACGAAGATGCTTCCTATATGTTTTAAAATTTAAACCGATGTTGTTCTTAATTATCACAGGAAGCTGTTAAGGTGAAGGGTTTGAGAGATGACACCACTTGCATAGTGGTTGATATTCTGCCACCAGAGAAGGTAAGCCCCCCTGTAAAGAAGCCAGGAAAAGGAGGCATAAAATACATTTTCCGAAGAAAATCATCTGAGACCTTGTCAGAGGAGCATATTGACCGTGGCTGCTCAGAGCCTGATGTTGTTGAGGAAATGTTCGAGGATGGCTCAGCCATGCTCTCCCAAAGGTACAAAATTTTAGATGGATTTTAATTTCCGATTGTTCTCGTGGGTGGTCAATTGCACAACAAACTGTTGTTTGAGGCTAAATTTTACAGATAAATAATGCCAAGATGGGGCTTAGAATGGTTATCCCATCCTTCTGCCCGTTTCAATTTGGGTGTTAGACTGAAGTTGGCCTATATGGGATACGCAACTATTGCTTCTATTTTGTTACCCTTTTTGCCATTTTGGTCTTCCAGGCCTCCTAGTCGGTTCAAATTGAGGTTGGACTTGATAGTATAATTCTTGTTTGAAGATTAGTGTATGTAGAGTTGATAAATTTATTCCATAATTGAAGCTTAATTGTTTAAGTACTTAACTGAGCTTGATTAGTTTTTTTTTATTTTTGACAAATAGTTGAATTAATTGGAATGTTGGTATCATCATAGGCTAAGCACAGATCACACAACCAGCAATATCTTTGAGCCATACAATTGTGCTGTTTGCCAATTGGAAATGAAGCCGGGAGAAGGCATCTCGGTTCACAGTACTGCAATCAAGCCGATCAGTATCCGAAGTCCCTGGGATGGGCCTTTCCTTTGTGTATCATGCCAAGAAAAAAAGGAGGCCATGGAAGGGAAGAACTCTAGAAGTATGCACTTAACTTTTTCCAAGCCAAGCATTGCTAGACTATTTAGTATCAGTGCGCATCTTTACCTTATGACCAGAGTTAGCTTGACCTATCTCATTCTTATCAGAAAACCTATCCATGCTATGTAGCACCATAATAAAACCTCAAGCAGAAACGTACATGTCAACATGTACCTTATTTGAACTACTGGACCTAGAAAAGCAGTTTGAAAGTAATGCTAATTCCTGCCAATGTTTGTGCATTTTTCAGTGAACTTATCTCAATTTTTAATTCAGATTGCAGATCTAGAGTGCCCCAAGAGATATAGCTATCCATGTTTCACCTTCTGATGGGATTATTTTCTCCTTTGAAATAATTGAATTGTTGGAAGTACTAACTGATGTTGCTGAATTCTGACTACTGATGCAAAAAGAACCCTTCCACGAGGGAAAATTTGCATAAAATGATTGCTTTTCCCCTGAGCTCACATGCAAATTCTGCACAAGTCCAGTTCGAGAAGTACTTCATTTTATTGATTCATTCATTATTCATTTATCTACTAATAAGTTCGTTGATAACTACCTTGTAATAACCCAATTCTTTCTAGGCGTTTTCTGTGTAAATAGGGATAAACGAAGGGATACTATTTTATCCTCTTGTATCCTTGTTTGTCTTTGTAAGAGAAGGATATTGCTTTCTCTTTTTTTTTTTTTTTGGTTTTGTTTTGCTTCCGTACCACGGATTACCTAAATTCTTTGTTTCTATCACTGTGAGGTTATTTTGCCTACATGCTATGTCTTACAAACGGAACATTTTACACCGAGAATATTGTTTCTTTGGAATATTTTCTTTGTTTTTTGTCCCTTTATTATTTTCAAATATAAGTGTTGCTTAGTAAATATTTCTCCTTCAGGAACGATGAAGAACAACATGAATACGCATAATGTAAAAGTATTCACAGATTTGGAACTACTCTTGTGCTTGAAGAGTAGCAAAAACATCTTATCTTACAAATTAAGAAAAAGAAAAACTATATACGAGATACAACTGCTTGAAATAGCCAGGTAAACATGATATATGATAATCAAGACCAGACTCTTATACCAAAATTTCTTTGTGCGAAGACAATAAGGTTTTCTACCTCTGCCTCGTCAATGAATCCATTTCCGTTTTTGTCGGCCAGACGTGCACTCCTAAAAGCAGTAATCCGACCAACACCTCTCTTGCGAAGTGCTTGTCTCAGCTCGTCCCGGCTTAACTGGCCATCTTTATTTGTGTCAAGTTGCTTTAGCCACTCCTTGAATTCTTCAAGGGTCATGTCAGCGCTAGATGTGCTGATTTGCTTGAGTGCCATGGTGTTTTGTTTCTCTTATATAGTTTTATTTGTGGAGTTTGTTTGGTTTGTTGCAAACTTGCAATGAAGGTATTGTTCTTGTTGGGTCTTTTATAGGCCTCAGAACCAAGGTTCCCAGTTCCTTCCCTGCTCAAAGTTCCGTTCCGTTCCGTTTCATACTTTCATTCCAATAGAAATACAAAATTCATATACGAATAACGATACTGGTAGAACGGATTGATTTCTCAGGAGAATCTTCACATTGCATGAGATGGTAAAAGGAAACTGTTGGCCACCTAAATGATCACTTTATTCCTCTTTATCTTGTCGAGATGATGGGTACTGGGCTACTGGCTGATGTGGAAAGGAATAGGAGAACCAAATTACCCACTAGATTGGAAATGGGCACGAGTGCTCCTTTGACTGAAAGTGTCTGAAACCAACTCAATGGTAATTTTGGTTTTTGGTGTACTATGATTATGGGATCGATGTTAACCTTTGGTGTTTTCTTTGAAGTCTATTTGGTGATATTCTCTAGTTTAATTTTCCTTAAGCTTCAATTAGAATCAACTAACCAGTTAAGAGGAGTTTCCTCTTCCAAAAAAAAAAAAAGAGAATTATAAAAAAATAATAAATACCTTAGCAGTTAACCAAAAATGGAGTAAAGCGAAAAAAAGGAGACGAAACGGGGGTCAAAAACTTAGCGGGTACTTGAGTAACGTGATGCAACAAATCCACGCAAAAAGATATACGCCGAGCGTGTTTGTAAAATGTAAATATAATTGGAATATCGAATCTCAGAAAGTCCCGCAAATTGCATATATATTCTCTTTGATACGTGTATGAGAAATTGTGTTGACTTAAGAGTCAATAGCCAAGCATCAGACTTAATATCACCTCGTGATCAAATATTTCTCAGACAGGAATTATAACCACCATCAGCAAATAAACCATCGCGAGCCATCGCTAAACACAAAATGAACACATACAACAAACAAGATAAACATATAGGCTAACAAAGTGAACACTTACAAACAAATAAGTATTGTCATCTTTTGTTCAGATTTTTATATGTATATTGAACTTATTTTTATTAAACTTACTTGTTTGTATGTGTTCACTTTGATCACTATATATGTTCACCTTATCTATTCTATGTGTTCACTTTATATTTAGCGATGGCAGGGATGGTAAAACTGAAGATGGCAGTAATCAATTTTCTTTCTCAGATTACTTTTCATTCAAGTGGGTGATAGAAAAAGTCTTCAATTTAAAACCAATTAAGCAATTAACAAAAGAAAAGGCCCGAAATACCACGAAAATCAGAATAACTTGCTACTAAACGGGCTTTACAGACTGCTTGTACTAGCATGAGTCCAACAATTTTGTTGCATTAATTAACACAACGGAGCAAAAAGAGAAATGCAAAACTTTCAGAATTAGCTTGTATCTTCTTAACATTTGCTATAGACATAACAATAGGGCTCAAAATTTATACACATTAACTTTGTACTTCTTTAATGCAATACCACCATGTCTTTCAAAACCTCATGCACAACAAACAATACATGCTGAGATTATACAACCCGACCGACTTTATTATAACAAAGCTAAAGACAACATAATACCACCTTGCATTTACACAGCATAAACATAACCAAGACACTTTTATGAAAAGAAAAGAAAAAACATGAACAAATTATCAACGAGCTCCCTCTGCCTTCTTTCGAGCTATGTACATAATAACCCGAGGGAAGAAAGATTTCTTCCTCCTAAGCTTAAGCTCAGCCTGCAAGACAGGCAATTCCTTCTCAGGTCGCACCATTCCATGTATCTCTTCTTTCTCATCCCTTCTAAGAGCAGCTTTATGACCCGGACTCTTAATTGGGTTAACGGATCCAGCCCGTGCTGCAGCTTCATTAGCCCGTCTCTTCTGCTCATTCTCAGCTCTCCACTTGCGCAATTCCATTTCTGCCCCTAGTTTTCCTTCCTTGGCTCTCTCAGCTCTCTCCAAAGCAACCTTCATACCTTCTCTCTTCCTCTCCATTTCCTTGCAAGCCTCGTCTAGTTTCTCCAAGCACTTGGATTCAACTTCTTTAGCCTCTTCCACTTGTGCAAGGGCATTTTCAACCTTCCCATGTGCTGCCTGTTCAGCATCATGCGCCTGTTTGCTCATAGCATAGTACTCTTCCAAAGGTAAGGTGATGCCTTTGGGGGAAGCGGCTTCTATTATGGTTTGCTCACTCTCCTGGAGTGCATTTATAGCATCTTCGGCTAGTTTCTCTGCAGCCTTGGAGGCTTCAATTTCTTTCAAGGTAGCCTTTAGGCGAATTTCATTAGTGGTGAGGCTCGACTTTGAATGGTTGAGCTCATCTTGGGCCCTCTTGAGCTCTTCTTGGGCAGATTGAGCTGCCAATTTGGCATCTTCAGCCTCTTGGGCTGCTTGTTGGAGCATTTTCGGAAGCTCCACCATCTTCTCTCTTGTTTCTTTCTCCTTCAACCTCACCTGCAATTAAATTAACCATACATTAACCTTGTTTTATTTCTAATATTCTTTCTTTCACACATAGGATACCTTGAGCAGATACAATACTGACACTGAACCAGTATCAGCGTATCAACTGTATGTGTGGTCAATAACTCTACATTCGTGTATGAGGTTTATGGAACTATAAATAGATGGCTGATCATTGATCCCACTGGTAATAGATACTGACCATTTGGCCTTAGACTGGTAAAGTCTGAACCATGTACTAATATGCTGTCACCACTACAACTTACCACTTCAAGCTCTTCTTTGGTCCTATCAAGTTCAGCCTCAAGGGAAGAAACAGCGATAGATGCCATCCCCTCTCTCTGCTGCAAGGTCAGAAGTGCAGCCTTTTCATTATCCAGCTCCAACTTGAGGGATACATTCGCCATCTTGAGGATTTCCACCTCATTTTTTGCCTTATCCACATTCCCTTTTACTTCCTCCAACTCCTTTTTTGCCTTGTCCAACGCCTCCTCAATTGACCTCTTTATTTCTCTCGCCTCATTTGTACCTTTATCTCCTGCACCCATCATCTCCTGAGACAATATTGTCTCCATGTATGCTGCCAGTTCAGCCTTTAACTTGCCCAAAGTAGATGTGGCTGCATTCAATTCTAATTTCAAATCCTTCGTGGATGAGTATTTTTCGTTTAATATTTGTAATTCCTCTTCTCTCTCTTTTAGTTCCTTCTCCCATGCGAGACAGTCCTGCTCTCTGACGAGAGATGCCCCGATTCTATGCTCCTCTGCCTCAAGATGCACACTATGAGCCGACTCCAGATTTTCCTTGGCAGAGATGAGCTCTAGGGTTAGCTCCTCCACCTTTATTTCAACCTCTCTACAAGTCGTCACTGCCTCTTCAGCTTTTCTTACTGCTATATCTCTCTCTATAACCAGAGAGGAATATTGCTCTTGCAATTTTTGAAATTCGAGTTGTACTGACTCGAGCTCTGCAACTGCACTCGTGTGGCGCTCCTTTGCTAGGTCAGCTTGTGCCTTGGCTGCAACACTTGACTCATCGGTGATCCCTTGTTGAATCTCTTGAGCTCTTAGTTGAGCTAGCTCCGAGTCTTGTCGGGCCTGAGACTCCTCAGTTCGAACTTTTTCTAAACTATGCTTGAGTTCTTCTACTTGCTGCTTGGCACTCTCCAGTTCAGACAGAAGCTTTGACTTCTCCAGTTCAGCTGATTCAGCTCGGGCTTTGTATAGAGGGATTTCTTTATGGAATTTCTCAAGTTCGAGCTTTATCTGCTTGCTTCTCTAAAAGATATTCAGAAAAGTGGAGTTAATTTTTACAGGACCAGCAATTTCTTAAGGCAGGGCCTCATTTGGATATTTAGAGTTATGTTTTGTATTTGTTAGATAATATCAAGGCCAGTAAATGTCGATAGGTTCTCTTCAAAAGGTAACAAAGAGGTACTAAGGGTATTGGCAGTATACCAGTTCTGTGCCGGAACTGAAGTTTACTGACCAGTCAAAACTTGAGATTCGCTTAATCTAGGGTCCAGAATCCCTCAAATGTTTAGCCTGACAGCAAATTTTCCATACCATTCATATCAGGTACCATAACAGTACCAATAAGTACAATAGAATCTTAACTATACAAAACTATTAGCGATATTGATAATTTGATACCAAACTATTCGAACCAGTTGACAGTAATTTACACAAAATATTTACATTCCTTACAAAAACAAAGAAAGGAGAAAACTACCAATGAGTACCTCTATTGTTTGAGCCTTGTGAGCTTTCCAATCAGTAATCCCTCCATATTTTGTAACAGCTTCCTTGACTGACTCAAACGGGGCTCTGGTGTCAATAAGACCCCTGTTTTGGTATACATTTTTGACAGCATTTTCTGATGCCTTCTTTCTCACATCCTCCACCTTCTCCATTCTGTCCTTGGATTCTCCAATTCCAGTGACAACCATCCCCAATTGTGCCCCATTTTCATGTCCATTCTTTGTAGGACTTTCGGTCACCTTATTCTCTTCACTGATAACTGTTTCCAATATGGCCACCTTTTCATCTCCATTTTCAGATATATGTTTACCTGGTACCAGAGTATCTGTTTGGGTTTGCACTGCTGACATGGCAGGAGAGTCGCCTGACATAGTGGGTGCATTAGATAAAACATGGTTCGCATTAATAGTAGTGTCGATAATTGGCGAGGTTGAAGACTCCACAAGTGGGGAAGATTCTGCAGAAGCTGAAGATTCCCTCGGAGGAGACTCTGGTTTTAGCTCAAGTTTTGCTTCAGGGTCTTTTGGTTCCTCCATTACTAAAAACATTCATTAAAATGCGAAAGAAAAGGACGAAATTCACCATCAGCTTTACCGTCAGAATTATAGAATATTATGTAGTCCTTGACAAGGGTTACCACATGGCATGTGAGCACCAGAATGATCTGGGTATGGATTTTAATAATTCCTTTTACGATTTCAAAATGAAGACAGTACAAAACAACTTCATGCTGCTAAGGACTTGGTACTAAAAGTAATTTTCTGGTACTGAGATTTAACTACTGGTACAGAAATCAAGTTTTAGTTGCAGAATGCCTAGCTCATAACTAGACAAAATGATCTCTAAAAATAGGTGTATAATTAAAATAAAAGTATTTATTGCACATGTGTGGCAGCCACCTAAGGATTATGCAATTAAGGTCCTATTAGGTGGATGAAATTAAATTGTCTACATTTGGCATAAATATGAATTACACTAAATTAAGTAACCCAACCATCCTCTCCGTTTGAAGAAACAAATCAGTGAAGATAGCTTACCTAATGCACTTCAATTTTTCCAAAGACACAGATGCCTGACTGCTCAGCTCCGTCTAACCCACACAACAAACTGTATTTAGGAATAGCAAAAAAACCTATCAAAGTACAGCATAAGCACTGTATAAAGAAGAGAAAATACCTGAAAACAAAAATCATAACAATCAAGAGGGACCCAAAAATTGGAAAATTGGATGAAGCTAAACTATTTCGTACAATCAATTAAATAAATGCCATAAAAAACGAAATACAACACGACAAAAGGAAAGAGAGTGTGGGACCATGCATTACCAGGAGTCAACTCAATACTTAGAAACCCTATGATCGCCAAAAACCCCAAAACTTGTCACTCCCAAACTGAAAAGGAACAAAAATCATTCGTTATTTTGTGACCTTACACCATGATTTCAAGCAAAATCGACACAAAATTCGAAACCAAGTATCAAAGACCAAAATTTCTGCTTATATGACAACTAGGAGCTAGAAAGAGAGAGACTTACTATGATCTAAGAAGCTTCTCCAGCTACAAAATGGTTTAATTTGAAGCTAATTCGGATCAAAAATCGAACTGGAGAGGTGCAGTAGACTTTCCTCTGGCTCCTTCCTTCTTCCTCTAGCTCGCTCTCTCTCTCTCTCTCTAAGCGCGTTTCACAAATTTCTCTTGGTCTCTTTGTTTTGTTAGAAAAATGAAAAATATTATTTTGTTATAGTAATAATGATAATGATGTTGTTTACCTTATACCATCATAAGGCATAAAGAGGTATAGAATAGACCCTATCTTTAATTACAGTCTATTAGATAATAAATAACCTGCCTTACTTTAATGATTTTTATATTTTGTATTAATATTATTTTTTTCTCTAGTTCAGAGAATTTTATTGAAAAGAGGAGGGACAAAAGGATGCTGTCATGTTGACCACGAGGATAGCATTGCGTAGATTATACCTGCACCTGGTTCATTATATTTAATTGCACCACGGATTATCTGACACTTTAACTTTAAGAGAAGCTTGTAAATCTACATAATTTAAATTTTTAAGCTAAAATAATCTTGAATAACAATGATGATAATCGATGAAGTCTAGAGAAAAAGTATAAGACGAATGTAAAGATCTATTGAACACCTTTGATGCTGCATTTGAGTTTTCTAATGTTTTAATTTAGTTGGTGATTAAATTGTGGTATAATATCATCATATATTTGTTAAATTATCAAATTAAAATAAGGAATTAAAATCGAATAGTGCTTTTGTTATTATTCTAATTCATTTTTTTCTTCAATGTGTTCTGATTTTTATCTATTATTGTGAGATGTTTAAACTTCTACATAAACAAATATATTTTTCACCAACCAAACTCAGGTAACCAAAAAGTCATCTTTGATATCCGTGCATTGAAAAAAAAAAATGGCTAAGTGTCCGTTAACTTTGGTGCCAACTAGCTCCGAGAAATAAAAATAGAACAAGTCCAATCACAAAATTCATTTAAAAACAACGGGAGAGTCTAGTCAGCTTACCATTCTTCTCCACTCAGTATCCAATCCGTCTCCATTCTTACGAACTGGAGAAGTCCTTTCTACGTTCCGGTATGCATTAAATGCATGATTAATTCATTCGGCTCAGTGGAATGAAAAGGCATTAAATGTAGTTCTTTTCAGGGATTGTTGATCCAAAAAGGATGTTCCAAAGTAGTGAAAGCGGAAAGATTAAGTACGGACATGTCCATTTTTTTTTTAATGGAGAGAAGTTAAGGCTCTTAAGGGTCTGCCTTCAGCCACTTAATCACAAATGTATCCGCATACTTTCCTTACCTGCCTCGTTAGATTCGCCGTTGGATTTGATTTATGATAAGACATGAACGGTGGATAAATGGAGTGCTAGTAAAGGAGTTCTATTTGATAGAGACTCCTGGAAGGAAAGAACAAAAGTAGAGGAGAGCAGATTAACTAATCTTTTTTGACAAGTAGATATGCTACACGTCTCCGACCTATGCTCCAAAGTAGTCTCTAGTCTCTAATAAAGTAATAATAAGGTGGCCCTATTGTCGACATGATTGACACCAATTTATTTAATAATTTCGACGACTGATCAAATAATTATAAAATATATAATTATATATTTTTTATATTTATAATAAACTGTATATCAAATTTGATATAAATTTAAAGTCACTTGATTATTCACCCCAACTGTTGAAATATTTTATTGTCAATTTTTATCAATACATTGTGCATGATCGAAGATTAAACAATTTTCAATTTCTATCAAATTAATACGTAACCTGTTTCTATATCATAGATGATATATCTATAATTTATTTTTTTGTTTTACCATTTTCTTTATTAATCGTGATTGTTAGATTAAAAAATCATTAATATAATCCCTTCTTTTGTTGATTGGTTATTTCAAAATGCTTTGATTGAACTTTAATTTTCATTATATAAAATATTAATACTTTAAAATAATACGAAAGAGAGTTAAAAAAATAATTCTAAATCAAGAACACTTATGTCGGATCGATTAATCTCACTAAACATGTCGGATAAATTAATCTCGCTAAATATACGAAAGCACTCTTATGTACTTTTATTACGAATTCCGTACTCTTAACGTATGTTGTCGAATCCATTTTGAGTTTATGACCTTATCATATAATTAATTTCATTACATTACTATAATGTATTCTTTTCACTTTTAAAAATAATTGTTAGTCCTCAAGAAAAATAAATGAGCTACTTCAAAATGACGCATCAACTCAAGTTTTTTATTATTGCATATCTAAAAAAATAATTGGAATGACAATGACTCCATATGCTTCTAAGAAGTAATGAGCTCAAGGTTTTATGAATAAGAAATCTGGTTATAGAGCTTACAATTCTCGTGTTTATTTAACGGCTTGGATTTATTTGTGACGGCTTACCTCGACAACATTCTGTCAACAATTCTTTTAAAATAAAATATTCAGTGATATATTGTTAATCTTATAAATTAGTTGTATGTCAAGTCAGGTAATAAGTGGCAAAATTAATTTTGTATCAAAATCATAAGTTAAGTTTTACTATTGTCAAAATATATTTAAGTTAATTCATTGTTACTAGCTTCAAATCCTTGTTAATAATAGTGTTATCCTTTATTAGTCTAGTTAGTCTAAGCCTTTAGGGTCGTGACTGGTATGATGGCATCGTATCAGTTTATCACCGCAATTGGGAATAAAGAAGACGGAGGAGGTGCAGTACCCGGGGAACCATGAAAACAGTGATTTGGGGTACGCGTCTTAGCGTCTAGTTAAGAGCGGCATTAAATGATTGACTGTCTAAGAAGCACCCGCACCGTTAATCCGTTGTGTTTTCAATGATAGCGTGCGCATATCCGGGAATTTAGAGGTCCAACTCATCCAGTCATCCTAGCTTTCTGCGGCGTAGTCTGTGTAGTAAAGCGCATAGCGAGACATAGGAACAAGTTATAGTTTGGAAAATAATTCAAATTTCAGAGAGTTCTACAGTCAGTTAAGCTATTATAATAAGAATATAAGATATAATGTGAGATAAAATTTTATTCCGGAGTCTAAGTATGTCAAAATATTATGATTTTATAAAGCATATATGAAAATTCGGATATAATAAATATATATGAATTTGGAATAGGAAATTAACGGTAATGAATAGTGTCATCCTAATATCCTAATATCCTATTTGGATGCTGTTGGTTTCGTATGGACGGACATGATGGGTTGCAATGTGATATTACTACCCATTATAAGAATATAAGAAAAAATGTGAGATAAAATTTTATTCTGGAGTCTAAATATGTCAAAATATTAAAATTTTATAAAGTAGATAGGAAAATTAGGATATTATAAATATATGAATTTGGAATAGGGAATTAACAATGATGAATAGTGTCATCCTATTTGGATGTTGTTGGTTTCGTATGGACGGACATGATGGGCTGCGATGTGATATTACTACCCATTATTTTGTCCATTACGCAAGCAATAGATTTATACAATATAAAAAAAAAAAAATAAAAGAACAAATTTACCAATGCAAATTAATAAGCGTTAGCCTTAATTAAAATCCCAAATAAAATATCTACAAATAATTGCTTCTCATGCATCCAAACTAACAAAAATTAGTTTCACACTTCGGAGTTTATCGCAAAAAAATACAACCCACAAATATTACGCAAAAAACTACAAGTTCAATTTACACTATTATAAAATCAAATTAAGTTCCTCGTGAACTTAATCAATTTATTTCCATTTAAGTTGGGACATCCTAGTTATATATATAATATCTGACAAATAGCATGTTGTGAGTACAAATTTGGTTAATTCATGAGTAATTCGAAGAGGTGTTAAAGTAAAATAATACGAGTATAATATAGGTATTATTTGAAAATTTTGTTACTGCGATGATGACCAAATCGTAGACAAGCAACTCATATTTGTGAGTCTTGATATTCCCTATCTAGCCTTTTCTAAAAAAAAAAAAACTCATATTTGTGAATATTAAAAAACCCGTTTAAAAGGTTGTCATCGCTTTTGTTTTCTCATGATCTTTTTATTTTTGAAAATATGTTTATTTTCTTGCGGGACTGTTTGTCTTGTATAGTCCTAAAATATAGAACATATATATGACGATTTTTATCATTTGTCGAGTTTTACATTTCCTTTTACCAGACTTGTGTAAATTTTATTGTAATCTTGAGTGTTGCTCTTTTATATGATTTGATATACAAAGAAATGAAACAATTATGATTAATGAAATAGAATAAACTCCGAATAAGCCTCTGGTGAAGAGAGGAGAGGGCGTTGTTGGTTTATTGGCTCGTTCTTAATTTTTAAACTGAAGAACAAAATTGCTATGACATTTGTCATCCTTAAAGAAAGTTTTCTTCTATTTTTGTAAAAGCATGTTTGTCCATATAGTATAATTTAAAAATAATTACCAATTTAAACATTTTTTTAGCCGCTTTGATTTTTTGTGCCTATACTGTTTTCACGCTTGGCAGGTGACATCGTTGGGCGGCATACCTAAAGTTATTTAGACAAATTATCTCATTATTTATTGCTGATCATAAACTCATGATTTAAAACTATTAAGAAGGCAAAGAGTTCACTAAATAAATTAACGATGATTATATATCAACTGCGTTTTATATTGGCGATTGATTGCATTAATACACATAATAATCATCCATTCAAGTGTTGGATACTTGGATGTAATGTGAATCATCGGTCAAGTATTGGACACAATGTTTGAAATCTGTGTTCCTCTACTTTAAAAAAGAAAGAGGGGGAGAAATACTAACCATCCAATTCTCTACTTCAAATGCTACAGCAACAATCTTTACTACCAAACAGAGAATGCACCAATCACCAATCCATTAACCAAGTTATCCCTTTCCACACTTTCTGCGGTGCTTTCATTGCAACAGGAGAAATACATGCAACATGCTCCGGGGCGGTGCTATAGTAAACAGGCAGTGGTCCAGAAAAAATTAACTTTCCCTTTCAATGACCCAGGCTTGATGTGAACCGGTCAATAACGCTGTTCCTTTTTGTAGACCTTTCGTGGCGAGCATAAATATTTAAAGAATTATGACGAATCCCCATCACACGGGACGTACGTACAATACAATATAATTAGTTTATTTATTATTATTATTTTTTTTGTGTACTAGATTGAGAGTCGATTGTCCAAGCCCACTTCTGATGATGCAAATGAAAATTAATGTCTAATTCTTTCTTAATACTATTTTTTTGAGACAATTCCTTTCTTATAACTAAAAACTTTGTTTATTCTACAGAACCTTGCCAGGAGACATTAATAATTTCCTTTTCGATTAATCAAGTGTTCCTCGACTAAATATATGACAATGAAATTTAGGGGTGGCAAGACATGCAAACTTTACTTGGGTTAGGATTCATGACGAAGGTTTAACAACGTTAAGGGTCTTAAAAAATTTGACCATCTTGTATATATATTTATAAATTTTTTGAACAAATATTTATTTATAATTTAGATAAATTTTAGCTTAGAATCTGATGGTACATACCTAATTTTCTCCTTTTCCGGTTCACGTTGACTACTGAAAAAATTTCATAAGGTATTTTATATATATAGAAAATATTAGGTACTTGACTACATTACGAGCTAGCTATTATATGTAAAACCATCGACCTAAGCTGTCTAAAAAATTTGATTAAAAATATTATATAGCATAACGGTCAGCTATTACAGCGACAAGTTAGTTTAATACAGCAGTAATAGCGTCTGCTCTACCATTTGTAGCTGACTTTTTCCAACCTTTTGGCATATCTAAGTGATTTAGGGCTCGTCTGGATCGTATGGGAATAAGGAAGGAATAAGGATTTTAGGAAAAAAACGTTAGAAAGTGTGTAATTTTATGAAGAGTTTTATATTTAGGAAAAAGTTATTCCTAGGAAGAAGCTATTCTTAGCCCCATCCAAACGAGCCCTTAGGTGTAGTGATGCCTAGGGTTCTCCAAAATGACACGATACGATCGTGTTGGCACGACACGATCGTGTTATCGTGTCGTGTTGGCAATCTTGAAAAATTAACACGATTTGACACGACACGACTAACACACAACATGACACGACAACACGTATTTAATTTTTAACATTACCAAAAATAGCATCATAAACATACTTCTTCTTTTAAATTATTTTCTAAAAAAATATTTAAATTGATTTTATATTGAAATTCAAATTATAACTTTACTTTTTTTTAACGTCTATTTACTTTTTTAAAATATTTTATTTTTTTTAATCTGTTCAAACAATAAAGAAATGAGTTAGCAAAAAAAAAATCATCAATTAATCTTTTAACAAAAATATTCTGGCAATTTTGTACTGATATATATACTGAATTTTTAGAATAGTCAAATAAACTACAACAATATTTTTTTTCTCCATTTTAATATTTTAACAAAAGAAAAATTTCTGACATGATTAACACGACACGACACGGTCGTGTCAATCGTGTCGTGTTGGCTCTTCTCACCACTCAGCATGATATGACACGACACGATTAAAAAAGTATATGTCAACATGACATGACACGACACGAGACTCTAACACAATCGTGTTTGACACGACACGCACATTTGAAGAACACTATGATGGATGGCGAGGCTGTTCTAAAATAAAATAAAAAGTTTTGTGCCATCGTAAAGTTTTAAAATTAGAAAATTGTCATTAGTTTTTGAAACTTGTCGCTCCAAAATATAATTAAATTAGAAAATTGCAACTTTTATTTATAAATCACCCCATCTCCACATCCTTTTTTTCCGTATTGATTAAAATATGGCTGTCCTCTTCTTCATGTCTCAGCCTTTAACGGTGAAAAAGTTTTTTCGTGGAGTTTGACTATCAATTTAATGCTACTCAATAATCTCGTTCCTCCTTGTCTTGAATCTATTATCGTTTGTTGTTAATTTAGATTAGAAGTGGCCCAATTACAAAGGTTTACATGGTCCGTATATGCTGTTGTTATTCACAATTGATGTTGACCAGCACTACATGAAATATCCCATGCACAAACGTACAATAGAAAAAAACCCACCGAGAGCAAAAACCTCAAGTGTGTAAGAAAAAGAGCTTAAATTAATCAGGATGTAAATCGAGCGCAATAAGCTACAGGTGTTTATTTATACTCTCTAATGCATGGTGGAACACAAGAGTGGTGCTCTATTTCTCCTCATCTTTAACCATTGTATTGAATTCGAGATTTGTGTGTTCCTTCGATCTGATGATTCAGATTTCCATCATGTTTTGGGAAATGAAGAACAGAGAGAGAATGAGAAAACCTAATAAGAATTTTACTACAGGAACTAGCCCAAAAAAAAACCTTTTATTTCTACTTGAAAAGAAATCTGATCTCTTTTCTATTTCTACTTTGATGTCGTACGTAGGCCGTTACATCATACACTTTGACTTCGATCTCCTTTCATTCTAGTAAATACGAAAAAATAGATGTGCAAATGGGTGACTTATACAGTAAAAGTGACAATTTTCTAATTTAATTGTATTTAAGATGACAAATTTCAAAAGCTTGACTGTAGCTAGAGTAGCAATTTTTTTATTTCTCAAGTTTATTTTTTTTTTCTAAAATATACTGCTCTGTAGACGAACCTCATAGAGGATCTATTTGAGAGGATTTTGTGCATACGTTACGGTTATGGCAGAGTCCAAAGAAGTGATTGACGATGAACTTGTGTTGTTAAATTGTGGAGTTCTAATAATCGACTTTATCAATTTAAATTATGTGACGTACTATGTAACAGTGCTTAAGCACCTCGCGAGAAATTGATTTCTTCTAAAATAAGTTTATTTTGTTTTCGGCGATTGATAATTATTAGAGAATGCCAATGGGCTTAAGATTGCCAAATAATAATAATAATGCTAAAATAAAGAAGAACTACCTTAAAGATCTATTCATGCGATGCTAATATATGTGCGTTCCTTCGTTTAATGAGATCACGAGGACTTATTTGTCTCGATTTGAGAAAGGGAGAGAAATTGTTCAAGCGCAAGATCATATATGGAATTTCACATTGGCACTATTGATAGCATATCAGATGCAATGTTAGACGTGTCACCGTCTAGGGTAGAGGTTTACTCCAATAATGATATTTTGCACGGTAAGAAAGAAAAGTGGAAGTAGAAGGTAAAAAAGGCTTAAGAATATTTCATTGATCTTAATGGTTAAAGATTACATGCTAGATTTGGCAAAGTGCTGACCCCCTCCCTAATGGTGGGGGTGTTCTATTTATAGACAACTGTTACAATAGTACTCTGCTCTTGTCAGTCCAGCTATAAGTTGTATTTGTCGTATCCTCGGGGCTTCCCGGGGACACCTAGGACCTCTGAGCCCTCGGAGGCTTGAGGTCCGAAGCTTCTGGTACCCCTTGGGCCCTCAGGGCTCAGGGTATCGTCAAGAGGGTCTGAGACTTTCGTCGTGTACTCTCGAGGGTTGGTTAGCTAGGAGGCCTTTTAAGGGTCTAGTTGTCTTGCTATCCTTGGGCTGACCTGGAGCGGTGGGAGGTCCGCTAGGACCTAGAGCCTATCAAGAAGCATTGTCCGTCCGCAAATTTAAACCCATGATCGTGTTTCAACGGACATGTTGACTAACGATACTATACAAACTAATTTTATTATAACTCAAATATACCATACAACAAACTCATCACTAACAAACACATACATATACACTAGCTAGACTTAAGACTATTGGTGCGCATAACTAAAATGCACCATGAAGTTCCTATTTATACATAGTAATGTCGGTACTAAGAAGTGCCTAACAATTTCTAGATTTGTCTAACCGACATTCATAAAGTCGGTTCATACATATACTTCTATATTCTTCTAGATTATTCTATATTAATCGGTGAAGATCAATTCTAGGTGGGTTGGACCATCATCAATCAAACAAATTCTTCTTGGGCCTTATTTCGTTGCTGACTTCAACACTCCCCCTCAACACCGACTTTTGTTTTTCGGTACTCCACGTCCATCTAGATCATCATGCTTCTTGTGATCTCTGTGATATTTTCGAACATGGCATCGCATTTTGTTGTTGGCCTATCTTCAATTTGCTTCACAAATTTCGACTTGGAACGTGGTACCTGCAATTGTTGTTGTCGAATTTTTCTGTCGTCTGCTCGACGAATTGCATGACCATTCACTCCTCGTTGGGAAATCACATGTGCTTCAGCAGCCTTTTCCATGACTGCGACATCATCACTCTCCTTAGTGATGGCAATCGCTGCGTCCTCTCGTGGCTTGTCCTTGACTGCCACCGACACGCAACTCCCTATTGCAGTCTCCTCCTCAATTGCCTCTTCAAAGAACCATGGTTCGAAGTCTATCTCTTCTTCGAACTCCAAAACTGTCTTGTCAACTATCGCGACGGTCACCAAACCGTCCTACTCATCTTTACTCTTCACGTCGTATGGTGCCTTCTCATTCATGGACACCACGGCGTTTCCTTCTTCATTCTTGAACCGGTACTCTCTCGCATGGTGCCCTTGTCGTCTGTAGTTGTAGCACACCACGCTTCTCCTACGGGATTCACGATCGGCTCCATTGCCCTCCTGGCCTCTTGGAGCTCTCCCTAAACACATGCACTTGCAACACTCGTGCATAATCTTCTCAACCTTCTCGGTCATCGGCTGCCGTTTGTGTTGGCTCCTGCTCGACACTCCATGTCGACCACTATACAGGGCCGTCTCTTCTTCTTCCTTCTTCATCGTCAACCCGACAAGTTGCTTAACAAGTGCCTCTTGACTTGCCAACAAATTCTCTAGATCCAACAAGGATGGTTGTGTCTGCCACCCTTGGATCGCCGTCACAAATGCGCCAAACTCCGGCCGCATTCCGTTTATTATTATTCGCCGCATTCTATCTTCGCCAATCTTCGCGTTGGCGTCGAGTTGCTCAATCTCTCTACATAAGTTCTTAACTTTGAGAAAATACTCACTTACAGTCATGTTGCCTTGCGAGATGTTCATCAACTCTCTCTCAAGGAGTTGCAATCGACTCGTGTTCTTCTTCGAAAACAATGCGGCGAATGTATCGCATGCTTCTTTCGGCGTCTCGGCATCTTCGATGTGCGACAACGGGCTCTTATCAACCGTCGCCTTCAGTGCGAACAAGGCTCTACCAGCCTTCACCTTCCACTTCTTGTACGCTCGGATCCAGTTCGGTGGCGGCTCCGTCTCATCACCACCGACAACATCCCACAAGTCTTGTCCCTGCAAATAAGACTTGATACACGTACGCCAATCTCTATAATTATAGTTATTCAACTTCTTTATCAAACTATTCAAGCCACTCAAATCTGATATATCGACTCAACTAACTTTACTCAAGGCACAACTCGACAAACCAAACAACCTAACAAGCCCTAACCGGCTCTGATACCAATTGTTGACTAACGATACTACACAAACTAAATTTTATTATAACTCAGATATACCATACAACAAACTCATCACTAACAAACGCATACATATACACTAGCTAGACTTAAGACTATTGGTGCGCACAACTAAAATGCACCATGAAGTTCCTATTTATACATAGTAATGTCGGTTCTAAGAAGTGCCTAACGATTTCTAGATTTGTCTAACCGACATTCATAAAGTCGGTTCATACATATACTTCTATATTCTTCTAGATTATTCTATATTAATCAGTGAAGATCAATTCTAGGTGGGTTGGGCCATCACTAATCAAACAAATTCTTCTTGGGCCTTATTTCGGTGCTAACTTCAACAGGACATATATACTTCAGCATGACAAATTAATTAATTGTATGATATATTGATGTAGTATGCAATTGTTATTATTATTATTTTCTTTATTTATTCATTTATTTTTAGGCTCCATGGCAAGCACCAGGAGCGATTTTCATTAAATAAGAAAATTATGTACAAAATGTAGTATGATTTTTATCTCGCATGCATGTGCTTTACTGACCATTCAAAATAAGTTGAATCAGTTCATATTTTCTTGTTACGCAAGTCAAAATCCAAAGATCAAATTTTTTTTTTTTTTGGAAATAAGTGGGGAGCGCCCACCACTCTTTCAAAAGAAGAGCATCCAAAGTGTAAACTAAAAACAGAAATTACAATCCAAGAGTTCAACTGTAGTACTCACATACCTATGTTTTATATCTTCCTACCAATACAACTACTCCACCTTCTGCCTATGTTATATCTTCTTATCAAAACAACTCCACCTTCAGCTCGGAAATAACTCCAAAAAAAAACACAACACTTTATTAAAGAATAAAAGAAAGCTAGAAGGTCCTCCACAAGAGAAACAAAAGCTGCTACAGCCAACAGCTTTGTTATTGGGGTTTTTCTATCATAACTCCTTCTGGCAGCAAATCTAAAAACCAAACCATCTTTGATCATTCTTCAGCTCTGATGCCCACTCCCGGACTGCTATTGTACGCAAGTATAGGAGCATCCATCACCATTTTTTCTGGCCCCACCACCTCACGGTTTGTCCAAACACCAATTGCTCCGGACTGGGCCCACATGTCATAGAAAGCTGGCTCTCTCACCACCAGCACAGCAGGATCATCCTCAGCCATCATTCTCTTCAGCTGTTCCTTAACATTGCCTGCCCATAGACCTGACCAGTATAATAATAGATGATTGATTTTTGCGATATAATTGTGTAAGGTGGTTTGAGTAGCTTCCTTAAAGCAAACATCATTCCTTAAAAGCCAACAAGACCAAAGTATGGCTGCACTGCCCAATCTAAAAATTGTTTGCTCTTGATCTTGAATCACACTGGCTAAAATTAAAAACTCCTCTAGAGAATGAGGAGCAGTATGAATATTAAATTTTGCCAGGAACCACTCCCAAACTCTCTGAACATGGGAGCAAGCAAAGAATAGATGATCAGTTTTCTCATCATTAGGGCAGTATACACAATTAACTGGACCATCCCAACCAATTTCTTTAAGTTTAGATCTGGTAAGGAGTCTTTTCCTGCATAGCAACCATAGGAACATTTGTATTTTTAAAGGGATTTTCAGCTTCCAGATGTAATCATAAAAGCTGCATGGCACCCCTCTATCCTCAACCCACAGATACATATCTCTGGTACTAAAATGCCCTTTACCGTTCCCTTTCCACACAACTCTATCTGAATCTAAAGTTAGAGTCGTATGACTAGAAATGTCCTGCACTAGAAACATAAAATCTCTTAATTGGGTAAAAGAAAGTTGTCTTCGAAAATGAATATTTCTAAAATTGTTGGAAAATGCATCTGCCACAGTAATCTTATGATTAGAACAGATCTCATACAAATGAGGATAAAGAATCTTCAAAGACACATCATTATACCATATATCTTCCCAAAAAAGGGTATTCACCCCGTTACCTATTTTGACTGATCTAAGAATATCCACCATTGGTTCACATTTTTTACAAAATTTCCAAAAAGGAGACCACTTTTGTTGATTGGAACTGTTCTTATATTTTTCTTGTAAAATGTCTTTCCACCAACCCTTACACTCTGGATCTTTAAATCTCCAGCTCCATTTACTGACCAAAGCAACATTAAAATGCAAGAGATTGGTAATCCCTAGCCCCCCCCTCTCCTTTGGTCTGCACACACCCTCCCAATTGAAGAGGTGAATTTTCTTGTTACTTCCAGCATTCCAAAGAAAGTTAGATCTGATAATATCCAATTTTTTCCTAACTTTAGCTGGCAACTTATGAAAAGACATCATGTAAGTTGGTAAGGCAGACAAAACACTTTTTATAAGAGTTAGTTTGCCTCCATAAGACAAAAAATTTCCAGCCCATCCCTGTAATCTTTTATGACATCTGATCACTATATTCTCCCAATCCAAGGGAGTTGTTTGTTTCCAATGCACTGGTATACCCAAATACAACATAGGCCAATTACCCACAGAACAACCAAACAAATGTGCTAAACTATCTACTTTATCATCTGGCACATTAATCGGAAATACTTCACATTTATTGTAATTAATCCTCATACCTGTTAAGGCCTCAAAACCTATGAATGCCCACTTTATTGCTTGTATAACATCAGAATCAGCTTTACAAAAGATGACGGTGTCATCAGCATAATGGAGGTTAGTAATCTGACCTCCATCTTCCAAGATAGGACCTAATCCTGAAATAAATCCTGCCTTTTTAGCTTTCATTATTATATGATTTAACGTGTCAGCTACCAAATTGAAAAGAAGGGGAGAAATGGGATCTCCTTGTTTCAACCCTCTTTTCACTTCAAAAAAAGGTGACATTTTCCCATTCAAATTGATGCAAGTATAACCCCCCGCTAAAAGTGTTTTAATCCAAACAACCCATTTATTAGGGAAACCTCTTGCTTGCATCATATCTAGAAGAAATTGCCAATTGACTCTATCATAGGCCTTTTCCATGTCAATTTTCAACACGATTCCTTCTTTCTTTTTAATTTTGGTATCATGGACAATTTCAGATGCACACACCACATTGTCCAAAATATATCTATTTTTAAGAAATGCAGCTTGTGATTGATCTATTAGACTATTCACAATTGGTTCTAATCTGTTGGTCAGCACTTTGGTAATTAATTTGTAGCTGCAATTAATCAAGGAAATAGGTCTAAATTGTTTAATCTCATCTGCATCGATTTTTTTTGGAATCAAGGTAACCATAGCCCTATTTAATTTGGCCACATCAAGATTATGTATAAAGAAATCATTAAACAGTGTAAGTATATCATTCTTAACAATAGGCCAAAACTGTTGATAGAATGCAAATGAAATACCATCAGGGCCAGGTGTCTTTTCCCCTGCAGATGAAGTCAAAGCTTCGAAAATCTCTAATTCTGTAAACGGTTGAATCAACTTTTCTCCTGCCTCTCTGGATACTTTTGGAGCATTATCCCAAAAATCAGATTGAAGGGTAGCATATGTGTCCCCATCTACACCAAAGAGACACTTATAGTAATCCATTATATGTTGTTCAATCAAAGTTAAATCATTGGTAAAAGTACCATCAATGTTCATCCCTAAGATCAGATTTCTTTTATGTCTTTGGGTTGCCAGTAAATGAAAATATTTTGTGTTATTATCTCCTTTTAAAAGCCAATCTGATTTGGATCTTAAATGCCAATACAATTGCTCATCATCATAAATTTCATCTAAAGTAATTTTGGCATCAAAATATGCAGACTGTTCCTCATAGGACCAATCTCTCTCCTCCTGTATATTCTGGAGAGAGGTTAATAGTTCAATCTGTTGGGCTTTAGTTTTATTAATCTTGCCATAAAAATTTTTTGCCCACCCTCTCATCTTCTTTCTCATACCTTTAATATTTTTTGTCCATCCCACAGCTTTATCTCTAACATCTCCAATTGACTTCCACCATTTGGGAATGAGCTCTATGAAATCGACTTTATCACCCCATCTTTTCTCATATCTGAAAATTTGGGTCTCCCCTTCTCTTTTATCTGAATATAACAACAACGGGGAGTGGTCAGACATATATCTAGATAAAGCCTTGACCGATAAATCTGAATAATGCAAGCCCCAATCAAAAGAACAGAAATATCTATCTAAAAGAGCCATACATGGTGAAGCTCTGTTGTTAGACCAAGTATATTTTTGTCCCATCAAGGGAAACTCCATTAGATCCAAATCATCAATCATATCATTGAATAGATGAGCACCAGAAACATTAAAACGATTATTATTCTTCTCATTTCTATATCTAATCATATTAAAATCGCCACATAAAACCCATGGTCCCTGCCACATTGCTCTAAGATCTCTCAGTTCATTAACAAAATCTTTTTTAAGAGAATGAAGTGTGGGGCCATAAACAACAGTAACTCCAAAAGTGAAATTGTCTCTTCTATCCCTAACTAAGATAGAAACACTAAACTTAGCTCTGTGTGAAAAAAGAAACAAAAATTTTTCCTCGTTGTAACCTATCAAAATCCCACCTGCAGACCCAATTGCAGGTAAACACTTATAATCAAATCTGTTGGGAAGAAAGGATCTTAAAAATCTAGTAGAATAACTGCTTTTTTTTGTCTCTTGAAGACAAACAAAATCAAATTTATTAAACTCAATCATCTCCTTCAAATATCTTCTTTTAACCCCCCTTCTAAGGCCTCTAATATTCCAATTGAGCATATTAATCATAAATGACCATTAGAAACCCTAAGAAGAATTCTATCTAATTGGGACCTTTTCTCATGTTCCTTTTTAAGGAATTTAGCCCCATGTTTGATCTTGAATTGCATTTCCTCAAAGGCTGACTTAAATTGTTTCTTTGATAACGTTCTGAGAAAATTTACAGCCTCTATCCTATCCTCTTTTTCTGGAGCTAATTGAATATTAAAACACTCAAACAAATCCACAACTTGATCATTGGATAGCTCAGTAAAAGGGAAAACATCAGACATAGATTTATTACCTGACACCACCACTGACTCCTGCGCCTTCAGAGACACTGCTTTCTCATGGACTGACTTTGCTGGCTCCTTCAATTTCTGCCTGAGACTTTGTCTTGTGACAGGTGGCTCCTGATAGATCACCATTTGCTGTTCTGGCGCTTCCCTGGTCAGATCTATCTCTTGAGACTGCACCTCAGTATGGTTCTGCTCCCTTTCTAGCAGCACACATCCTTGTGGAATTATAGTGATAGCTAGTTCTTGCTCAATCTCTGACTGACCACTCTTGACAGCAGCAGTATCAACTTCTACCTTTTTATCAGCAGGCACCTCAGTAATCACTGATCTCATAATTTTTGTTACTTTTCCAGACTCATTCAACCCCTCAGTATTCACAGAAACATCAACCACTACTCCCTGTTTTTGTGTATCCATGATTGGAGCTTCTTCACAAATGATTTCCTCAAGCTCTTCTTCTGCATTTTCTTCCTCTTCCCAATCATCATCTTCAGCTGTATCATCAAATTGTTCATCATCTTCAACCAGAGGTTTTTTGCCCTTATTGCTTGAACTAGGAGCTTCAGTATCATTCGGTCGCCTGTCTTTGCGCACCCACACTCTACGTCTTTTCACACCTCCCTGACGTTGCTCCACTGGTCTATCAAAGAGAATCTGGACCCTGGTCCAGCAATATTCATGGCGATCGTTGCGAAACACCACATTCTTGGAGCTTGGGATCTGATCAAATTGACAGATTCCAACTCTCAGCTTAGCTTCCCGCAGAGATCGTCGATGTAGAGTATTCTGATCAATCTCTAGCAACACTCCAAACTCCCTGATCAGTTTCTCAAACTCTCTTCTAAACCAGAGTTTTCTTGGAAACCCTACCACTCGGATCCACAAGCTCTTCAATCGGAACCCGTTCTCCATAGACGGATCCCATGGGTAAACCCTAAGATGCATCTCCTGAACTATTGCTTCACCTGCTCTCACCACTTTATCCTTCCACCAACCAGGTCCTTCAACTAGCAAGCGATAATCAGCAATGTCGATGACCCGCCATGGAAACCCTGGAGCGATCTTCTTGAGCTCAGTTTCAATCACCTCTTTGGTGAAGTCTTGATTTGTCTCCATTACTACACACTTCTTGAAACTCTCTTCGATTGCTTGAGAATCCGGAGAGTTCTCAAAACAAAGGATTGTATTAGTCGCCATTTCCTCAATCTTGCTCTCTGATAGAGGAATCTCAACTCTAGGGTTTTCAGATCTAGTTTGTGGAGTGGAATTAGAGGACGATGGAATGTGGATCTTGTATGAAGAACACTCCCAAGCGCGATGATTTGTTTTCCCACACTTGAAGCAAGTGAGTGAGCTTCGACAAGTGCGAGCAAAGTGACCTCGTAATATTTTTATTGCCAATATGGAACGATAGAATAGCTTTTAATGGAAAATAAATGAAAAGTGTGAGGAGTATACTTCGACATCACATGTACTGTTGGTTATTTGGCGTGACCGGTGAAAGAAGGAACTCCAGCCGCTTATATTTCTCTCATTGGCTTCCGCAAAATTGGGAGGAGATATCACTGCAGACCTCTTATTGATATTGATGCTGGCACAAATGACAGGCAGTGGAATACACTGAGCAGGACTATGGAGGCTAAAACTTGGTTACAGTAGTGCATTGTTATGTATGCAAGCAAGGCAATTGTATGCAAAAACAAACTCAATTGTTCCACCAATTCTCTGGAGCCTATCAGGATCTTTTTTTGTGGAGAGATTTGATGTCCCTTTGGCACTATTTTCGGCTTTCAATTAATCATGAGGTTAAGGATGACACTTTCACCTCTTTCTGGTATTCTAATCGGGAGGGCTCACTCTTTTCTTTTTTTTTGGTTTTCACTCACATCCCCAACTGAACTTGAAAAATAAGCGCTTGTCAATTGAGCAGGCCATTGTTAATCCACATTCTTTTTCCCATGCACCTCACACACAGGAAATTACCAATCTGCTGAACAAAGCAAGGTTGCTGGTACTAAATCAGGGCTGTGATAAGGTTTTCTGGCGCTGAAATGCAAATGGACAGTTTACTGTAGCCTCAACTTACAAATGGCTGGTGATGGCAGGAAAGACTAAGTTCAAATTTAGAAATTTGTGGGCGATCTAAGTTCCTGCAACACTCAAACAATTCCTTTTTTCCCTCTCTCTAGCCAGAATCCTAACGCAAGACCAGTTGTTGAAGCGCAATATTCAAGTTGCTCCCTTTTGTGTCATGTGCCAGCAACACATCCTTGAAGAAGCTCAACACCTGTTTTGTGAATGTGCATATGCTAGGGATGTTTTGAGTAGGCTACAATTTTGTGCCGATGAAACTGAGAACATGGAGAGCGTTTTTCTTTTCATGCATATGCCAAACCAGAGCATATCAAGGTTTAAGAAAACTTGCATGGCGGCAACACTGTGGAACTTATGGAAAGAGAGAAATAACAGGGTTTTCAGAAATGACAGAAGGAATTCTCAAGCGCTTCATGATTGGATATTGCAGGAGGCCACCTTTTCATGAAATTTTGTTAAGGATATATATATATTTTTCCCCTTCTGTTTCTAGTCCTGTTTCTTAGTTGTTTTTTTCTGTACGGAACTGGATAGTCTCTCTATCTAGTCAATATCTAAAAAAAATTGTATGCAAGCAACAGGACAATGAGCAGAAAGAAGGTTTCAATGGGATCATTCGTACATTTTAATTCGCAGTGATAGGTTAGATGTGTTTGTATCTGATGGAGCTATAGGAGTTTTAATCAACTCGTCACATGTCAATGTATTAGGTTAGTTGTGCATTCTGTTACTGTTTGTCAGTGAATAGAGGATCCATAGGATTTTTACTTTTATAGACTTTACTGTAATTTTTTTCATTTGAATTAAACGGTAAATGTAGGTTTTTTTTATTAATAAAATATAGCACATGCACATCATTAGTGCGAGGAAAAGCTGGTTTGGACGTATACTGAGAGAACATGTCAGAATCAAAGATAATTAGGTAAATCAGTGTATGTTTGCATGTTTAGGAATTTACATCGATTCAGTGCGTAATTTCTAACAATCTTTACGGCACTCAGCCATCGATTCCTGGCAATTTGAGAGAGAGAGAGAGAGAGAGAGTACTAATATTTATTTGTGAGAATCAGTTTTGGTCTAGTGATAAAGAGCAATGCATCTCAAGTGAGAGGTCGCAAGTTGAAAATCCGGCTAGAGAGTCTTTATAGACATTTAATTTAAAAATAAGTTGGGAGGCTTGACCCCCAATTTATCTTAAAAAAATATATATATTTATTTGCAGAGTTCAGTCTGTTCTTACTCTCGTCTTAAAAATAAATTTAGTTTTACAACAAAAAAATTGAGAAAAAGAAAAACATAATTTAGTAAAAAAAATACAATTTGTTTGTGAGTATAATATATTATTTGAACAGTCTTTTAAGAATAAAAAAATGAAAGATTTGTATTATTTCCTATTCTACGCAAATGCAAAAATATCGAACAATATCTGTTTTGCAATGAAAATTATATTTGGTTACTTACAACTCGTAAATAGAAATTAATTATTCAAGGACTAGCTAAACACACCCGTATACTTCAAACATTTGAATAACAACGATGAATGTGCGAAGAAAAATGCTTAAAAGAAAATTGGCATATAACTATATGAGTAAAAACCATTTACGTTCTCAGTTAAGAACTTAAGATGGATCATTTTATAAAAGGATCAAAACTCATCAATTTTCGAAGAATATAAAATACTCGATACAAAATTCAAACAGAAAATATCCAATTAGTGAAAACAAAATTAATTTATAACTCCGCCGTATTATTTAGCGTTTCAATGAGCAGTGGGCCTGTTTCTGACTCGGTAAGAAAACATTTGGCGACTCTTTTCTCTTTTAATTAATTTTCCTTTTTACCTTTTTCCCGTTTCTGACTCTCCTTCCTATTCCTAGTTCAAGCGTTTGTTGTGCTGTCTTGTATAGTTGCATCAGGGAGCCCCTTCGGGCATTTCACAAAGAGAAAAAAATAAAAGAAGAGAGCTCGAAAGGAGACAGATGGCGTCGGGACAAGACACGTCTGGTACGACGCTGATGGACCTCATAACTTCCGATCCGGCGGCGGCTGCGGCGGCGGGAGGTGGCGCCTCCGCCACTTCGTCGTCAGGAGTAGGCTCTGGCGCCGCGCCGACGACACTGGGCAAGCCCGTTTCGACCGATCGGAAGTCAAAGAAGAGCACCTTCACTCAGATCCAGAATGAGACCATCTCTGCTGCCAGAGCTATCAATCGCAACCTCCCCCAACGTCGAAGGAAGAAGAAGAAGGTGCCATCTCGTCTCTTTTCTTTTTCTCGTTTTGAGCCTCTTTCGGTCTGTTTCAACTCATGTTGTATTGCATTTCCAATTTAAATGATGCTGAATTACTGAATTGTGGAGTTTTAAAACCATTACATTGTCTGTGTCAATTCGAATCTAGTCTCTAGTATGTTACTGGATACTGTTGTAACTACCTGATGTACTTGGAAGAATTTAGGCGATTGGTTTTTATTTTTGAAAGGGATCTAAGTGAGTAATGCCCCGGATCTGATGCAATTATGAATATTTTAGCTACCAGTTCAGTCCAGGAGTTTTTGTTGAGATCTGAATGAGAGTTTCATTAACCCCCTTCTTACTCTTTATCCTTAATCTTCCTGTGTTGCTCCTCTTGACTGTTCACATCTCAACATTTTAATGTCACCTCCTGCCAGTTTTTTCGTTTCCATTTCTAGAATTTTTTTTTCCTAATATGTGTTGATAATAATATGGTAGTGATGCTTTCAAGTATGTTAGTAACCTTCAAAGCTTGGAGATTTGATCACATTATCTGAACTATGATACATGTATAACTGGTGCTACCAACTACAATGATTCTGAAACGAGAAAAGGCAAAACAGATGGACACAAATCACAACTGCAAAAAACTTAAGAACCGTATAGTTATAGCATAATACCTTGCATCATGTTGAATACTTTTTGGCAGTAGAAAAAAGAATAAATTTTCTTTTTATTTTTTTTTGCTTCCTTTTCCTTAAACTGAAGGAGACTGTCATCTCATATTTCACTAATTGCAGCCAGTATCATATGCTGACTTGGTACGCAAAGTTCACGAGCATGCGGCAACTTGTGATCAGGTAATCAATTACTATGAGCTATATCTATGTCATGTCTGTGACAATTTGAAATAGTTGTTCACTGTTTGATATGTTGGATTTCTATTTTCTTTGTTTTTGCATAGAAAAACTCCCAGAGGGAACTTTTGCGCTATGTATTCCCCAAGCTTGCTGTGTATAATTCTGTGGATCCTTCTGTTGCTCCTTCCCTTCTCATGGTATGCATTCTCTTCTTTTATGTCTGCATCTATAATTTATTCATCTATTGAAAAAAATATCCGGTACTATAAAATGGAACCTCATAATCATAGGGCTACATCGGAATTTGTGTTCAGTTGCGCAGTTTATTCAAAGATCCTAAGCAAGCTTGTAAAAACTCTAAAGCACCCAAAAGATTGGTACAGGATTGGTATTATTGATGAGATTTCAGATGCCTTGATTTAGACGCGTAGTCCAGCACTTATGTTGTCATTGGTAAGGTACTTTCTGAGCTGTCGTTGCACTGTGATTACAGCTCCATCAACAGTGTGAAGACAGTAATGTTTTGCGCTATGTCTATTACTACTTGGCGAGGATCTTGTCAGATAGTGGGTCTCAGGGATTAAGCCAAGGTGGGATCCCAACTCCAAACTGGGATGCACTTGCTGACATTGATGCTGTGGGAGGGGTTACTAGGGCTGATGTCGTGCCTCGTATTGTGAACCAGCTTTCTGCCGAAGTTACTTGCGACGATGTTGATGGTAACAGTTCATCTGATAACTAAAAAAAAAGTTCTCTTCTTAGCTTTAATTTATCCAGCTGGTTTATCCTTCACAGAATGATTATCTTTTATTCATGTTTCTTGTGATAAATTCTTTTTGCTTATTTTAATTCCTCATCTATGGCATGAAATTCTTATTTGTTAGTTTATTGTCATATTTTTCTAATAATAAATTATTTTTTCTTCTTATTCAAGTTCATGCACGAAGACTTGCAGCTCTCAAGGCTCTTACTTCAGCTACCTCAAGCGACTCAGAGGATTTGGAGAAATTGTATGTGATTGTATTTGGAATTTTAGAAAAGGTATTTTTGTCACCATCTTAACTTATTTCTCGCTGTTTTATTGATTTTTTGTGCTATGACTGCTATCCGATAAACTTTTCTGTATCAACTTTCTTTCAAATTCTTTCTATATGTACTATGATAAGTTTTTCGAGAGCTGGTTTTGATGACTTATTTGGCACATTGTTTTCCCTCTGTGGTACTTCAGGTTGGAGATCCAAAGCAAAAGCGCAAGAAAGGTATTTTCACCAAGCAAGGTGGAGATAAAGAGGTACCAACTTATATTTTCCTATGCTGTAGTGTTTTCTTTATTGCCAATCATTTCAAAGTTTATAAAGAAACAAGGACTATAATTAAATGAAATAAAGGCTCTCAATCAGTGATTGAGAGTTAAGCTTTGCTGCAAGCAATGGTGAACTCTCCTTTGCGATGGATAGTTCATTTATTTGGTTTCATTGCCATTGCTCATTTACTTCTTTGTATTTTTTTTCATTGTGGTTTTTCAGTCAATTATAAGAAGCAACTTGCAATATGCATCTATGAGTGCTTTGAGGAGACTTCCCCTCGATCCTGGAAATCCTGCTTTTCTCCATCGGGCTGTCCAAGGGTCAGTATCCCAACCCCCCCCCCAGCCTCTTCATTTTTGCAGAATGTAGAGATCAGGATTATTTTGTTCCTCTTAATGCCCATTGATCAGCTAGATTACCTATGGTTTAGCTTAACAAGTCAGTGGTTAAGTGAGTGTAATTTAATATAAAATTATGCTGATTTTGTGGCAATTATCTGGATGTAGGATTCAATTTTCAGACCCGGTTGGAGTGAGGCATGCATTAGCAATCATCTCAGATATTGCTTCGAGGGATCCGTACTCTGTTGCTATGGCATTGGGTTAGTTTATTTTTAACAATTCATGAATGCTTAATATTTTATTCTATTTCTTGGTGCTAGGATTTCTCTCATAACTCGAGATAGGTTTTACTTTCAACTTCTGCTAGTTGAAATCTGGATATTCTTAAGTTCTATTTTATTCACTCTCTTTTTTTTTTTTTTTTTGCCTTTCGCAGGTAATCATGCACAACCTGGAGGTAAGATCTCTTTTAATTTCTTTGACTTTTAAAATTGCTGTCAATTTGGTTTGATTGCATGATCTGTTGGCTGAAGATGTTAACTTTTGGATGAAATAGGGGCTTTGCATGATATTCTTCATCTGCATGATGTCCTTGCTAGAGTGTCCCTTGCAAGAGTGTGTCATTCCATTTCCAGAGCCCGTGCATTAGATGGTACATGCATTTTGTGATTTACTATAAATGTATCTCCAATTTCTATTCCTTCAACCATTTCTGTAGAGCTTAGTTAGCTACAGAGTAAAGAAACAAAATACTTGGTTTTGCAGAGAGACCGGACATTAAGGCGGAGTTCAACAACCTGCTCTATCAGCTGCTCCTGGACCCCAGTGACAGGGTTTGTTTCGAGGCAATTCTCTGTGTTCTTGGGAAAGTTGACAGCTCCGAGAGGTACTAGCTTATTATGCGAGACTAGTACTAATTATTCGTGCATAATTGAATTACTCTCTGGAATTTTTCTTAGAATGTGATGTAACCTTTGTGATGGAGATGTGTTTCTTGGGTTGCAGAACTGAGGACAGAGCAGCAGGCTGGATAAGACTAACTAGAGAAATACTGAAGTTGCCCGAGGCACCATCTGTCAAAGACAAGGAGAAACATTCTAAGGCACGGCGACCCCAACCCCTTATCAAACTTGTGCTAAGAAGGTAATAAATTTTGATATTTCTCATATCTTTTGATTAATATTTTTGAGAGTCTTATTTGTTATATCTACCTTTGAATGAGTCCCATGAGGGTCCTTTTGTTTTTGGCAATGAATGTTTAATGGATGCTAACGTGTGTCATATATTATATACTGTATGAAACATAAAGGCTGGAGAGCTCTTTCAGAAGCTTTTCTCGTCCGGTTTTACATGCTGCAGCAAGGGTGGTACAAGAAATGGGTAAAAGCAGGGCAGCTGCACATGCTTTAGGTGTTTATGATGAGGGTGCCCGCCTCCATTCTCGTTCTGAGAGTGTTGATTCAATTGATGCCTCTGACCTTAATGAATCCGAAGGTGCCTCCGCTCCCTCTTACTTTTTATGCTAATATTTATTCTACAAGCAAATATTGTTGATGGAAATTAGAAGGAAATTGTTTAGTGTTAACAGCAAATATCACTTGACTTGAGCTTCTCAAATTTTTTGCTTCTGTTTCAATTTTTTAGTTTATGTTTGACATGTGCTTTTATTTTATTGTAGGCACAAGGAGATCAAATCCTTTGTCTAATGGGCCTGGAGGTGTTGAGACGATTGCAAGTTTATTGGCTTCATTGATGGAAGTAGTTCGCACAACAGTGGCTTGTGAGTGTGTGTATGTTAGAGGGATGGTGATTAAAGCACTCATCTGGATGCAGAATGCACATGAGTCATTTGACGAGCTCAAAGAGATAATTGCATGTGAGCTGTCTGACCCAAACTGGCCTTCTTCTGTGCTTAATGATGTCTTGCTTACTTTGCATGCTCGATTCAAGGTGCTTGCATTTTCAATTTCATCGTGTATTAAAATATTACATGAGATTTAGATTAATTTGTGACGATTCTGCTGAAGTTTATTTTTTAAAAGTAGATCGTTTCTCCTTGTTTTTCTCCTGCCTTACTTGCTGGATCCTTAGTTTTTTTTTTTTTTTTTTTGCCATTTTTATTTATTATTTTTTTTTTCAATACCAGGCAACTCCAGATATGGCAGTCACTTTACTTGAGATTGCAAGAATATTTGCTACAAAAGCACCTGGAAAGATTGATGCTGATGTTCTACAACTTCTTTGGAAAGTATGCTCTTACTTCGCTCTCACGGATTAAGTCTTATTCTTCTTAAAAGATCTTTTTGACCAAGCTGTTATGTTCTGCATTAGTTTCTCTTAGTTCTGCAGAAAACAAGCTATTCATTTAATGAACAAAAAACTTGATGTCTTGATCTATCAATAGTATTTACTAAGATATAATATTGGACTGTTGTCATGGCAGACATGCTTAGTTGGAGCAGGACCAGATGGGAAGCATACAGCTTTGGAGGCAGTGACAATAGTTTTGGATTTGCCACCTCCACAGCCTGGTTCAATGTCGGGTCTCACCTCTGTTGACCAGATCTCTGCATCTGATCCCAAATCAGCTCTTGCATTGCAGAAACTGGTTCAGGCTGCTGTAAGCTTTTTTCTTCTTTTCTCTCTTCAATCCTTGTCTTAAGTTTTATATTTCAACTTTGAAAATTAGTAGTCATTCAAACTAATGTGTTGTATAGGTTTGGTTCTTGGGTGAAAATGCAAATTATGCTGCATCAGAGTATGCCTGGGAGTCTGCCACCCCTCCTGGCACTGCTCTGATGATGCTAGATACCGACAAAATGGTTGCAGCTGCTAGCTCTAGGAATCCTACTCTTGCTGGTGCACTCACTCGTCTTCAGAGGTGTGCCTTCAGTGGTAGCTGGGAGGTATGTGCAAAGTTGTTTCTACATCATAATGCAATTTTACTTTCTTCTGTGGGAGCTTGTTGTAATGGATAAAGTATTTTTATTGGACAGGTTCGCATTGTTGCTGTGCAAGCACTAACAACATTGGCTATAAGATCAGGAGAACCATACAGACTACAGATATATGAATTCCTGCATGCTCTGGCTCTAGGTGGTGTGCAATCCCAGTTTTCAGAACTGCAGCTAAGTAATGGAGAGATCCAAGGTGCTAGTGGCACAGGCCTCAGCACCCTTATAAGCCCTATGCTACATGTTCTCGATGAAATGTACAAGGCTCAAGATGATCTCGCCAGGTATTTTCTTTTTAAAAGTGATATTCAGAAAATGGTTTCGATTCTGATTACAGAATGTGTGCTTACATAGTAAATTGTCAATATGGGTTGAATATCGTTACTTGTAGAGATATACGCAACCATGAGAACAGTAAGCAAGAGTGGAGCGATGAAGAACTAAAGAAGCTTTATGAGACTCATGAGAGGCTTCTCGATTTGGTTTCATTATTCTGTTTTGTCCCACGTGCCAAATACTTACCCCTAGGTCCTACCAGGTACAAAACCATTTATGTTCTCATCTCCCTTGCTTTTTATTTTCTTAATTATTTTTGGTGACTGCCTTACTGGGGGTTGGCAGGGTGAGGTGGTCGGATAAATTATTGAACTAATGATTATATGTCTTGATATTCCAGTGCCAAGTTGATTGACATATACCGCAACCGGCATAACATAAGTGCATCGGGTGGACTGACTGATCCGGCTGTTGCGATGGGCATATCAGACCTTGTATATGAGTCCAAAGAGGAAACACGTAAAGAATCTCCGAAAACAGGAAACCTCATAGACCCTGAACTTGCCATGGCTTGGGCTGCTGGTCTAGATGATGATATGTGGGCTAGCAATTCAGCTGGTGTTGACAAGGTATGGTTACTTGATGATAATGGAGACTTATCATTTGCATTTTAAAATGCAATCTATAGTTACTTGTATATATATTATTTTATTTTTTTTTTCTCCTAAAATAGGTGAATGAATTCCTTGCTGGGGCTGGAACCGATGCACCAGATGTTGATGAAGAGGAAGAAAATATAACATATCGGCCATCGGTGACCTATGAAGACATGTGGGCGAAGACCATCCTTGAGGCTGACGAACCTGATGTAATGTCACCCTTTATCTATTTTAATATTTGTCTTAGTAGAAGATGCCAAATCTATGGACATGCTGATGTTAAATTATTAGATGATCTGGCACTGAGTGATGAGACCTGTCACAATACATCTTATTCCAGAAGTGAATATCCTAGGAAGGATACTCTGTACATATGAACATGTAGTTGTACAAGTCCTGAGCGAAATGAGGATATTTTGTATGCTGCAGGATGATGACTCAGGCGGGTCATCTCCAGAGTCGACAGGATCAGTGGAGACATCTATTTCTTCTCACTTTGGAGGCATGAACTATCCTTCGCTCTTCAGTTCTCGCCCATCTGGCTATGGTGTCTCCCAGTCGGTATATACCTATTCTTATTCGAATTTTCTTTTTATTTTTCTTATTTATCTCTCGTGACTGTTGTGATCTCATTTATCAACTTGTTTACTGTAAGCTTCCAATTTATGCAAGTTAATGGTGCTGAATTACTCATGAACCTTTTCATGAAATGAGTTAATATGAATAAATTTCCCTGTGTATTTCAGGATCAAAGAATATCAGGTTCTGGAAGCAGATTTGGAAACATGGACAGCCCTGTTTCACCAGTACTTGGCACAATCTCATCTCTTAAATTGATGTTGACACCAACTTATCTTTAGTAACTGACTATCATTTGTATTTTTCAGGCAAGAGAAGAACCACCATCTTATTTACAGAGGTACGAGTCATTTGAGAACCCAATGGCAGGTCGTGGGGCCCAGACCTCTGGGTCCCGTGATGATGATGAGAGGAGCTCTTCTAACCCACAATTTGGAAGAGCTTTGTATGACTTCACAGCTGGTGGCGATGATGAGGTATACCATCTATATGATCAAACTGGTGATTTAAAGTGCTTTAGTGCATGAATATCGTCTGTTAACATGATTCTTGTTGGGTTTCAGCTGAGCTTGGTAGCTGGGGAGGAAGTTGAGATCGACTATGAGGTTGATGGGTGGTACTATGTAAGTCAGATAAACTTTTGATAAAATATTTGTGGTCATTTAGCAGTAATGATGATTGAATGCTGAGAATGGCAATTTTGTGAACAGGTGAAGAAAAAGCGCCCTGGAAGAGATGGGAAAATGGCTGGGCTTGTTCCTGTTCTGTATGTTAGTTCATAATGAAATATAAACTAACGGCAGGTCACACTATTAATTGTGAGACACCAAAGAGGCAGCTTCACTATACAATCTCTCTAAATTTCCTTTCTGTTTCCTGGCTTTTTATTGGTAGATGTGTGTAAAAGGTCCATTCTTTCTATTTTTTTCTGTATATCGAGACAACATAGTATTTCAAGAGTCAAAATTTTCTGGTGCAGCTACTTTAGGTGAGGCCATGAAGAACAGATGTTTTCACTTCTTTTGTTGTTTGGTGATATGAAGTTTTGGATCGTTACTGTAGTTGTGTAGAAAGCGTGTATAATAATAGGGTATTGTTTTCTGGTTTCGTTTTTGAGGCTGCGTGGACCGTGTACCTTGATGTATCGAGTTGTGTATCATGATGGGTTTTCTTAATTTACGTGGGAATTAAATTTAGGACATCTTTCCTTGTTTTTGTGTGTTTTTTAAATTTCTATCTCTAGAGAAAGGCTCTCGAACGCATTTTGCATTTGTTTCTATACACTTGCTGCCTTACCTTTGTTAAACGAATGCCAATTGTTATATCATCTAACCGTATATGAAGTTGCGATTGGATGGATTCATTTTTTTTTCCCTCTCTGATTAAACGTGTGCTTGATTTTGCTTATTAAAGGAGACAGAACCCTGATAAGGATGGAACTGAATCCTCCCGATGATAAACGAAAGAGATAGCTGGCAGGAAGTGAAGAAGGCGTGGGAGAGAATTGCAGTTGAAGGGTGGATTTTTCGTGCTGAATTCTAGTAACAAAAAGTCCGTCTCGACCTTCTATTTTTCTCCTCGAGGGCTCCAACCGTTGAGTTAATTAATTTTATTTGACTGTGCAGGGTTTTCTCCATTAAGCAAAGCGGTATTTTGTAATTATTATGTTTTTTTTATAATAGTATCTTGTAATTATTTTGCCTTTCCCTTCGGCCCCCATTTTCAGTAAAATTGATATGTAATCCTAACCAATATAGTTTACTGGCATGAATCGTAAATTGCTTGAAATTCTTTGACAATAAAAAATCCTCGTTAGTTCAACAATTACGAGCAATAAATTTCAATTTTGATCATTTATACCTATATTAATTTTATTTAATTAAGTGCATAATTTAAAATATATATATACTTGAAATAAAAATCAATTTAGATCATTTCTTAAATTTTTTATTTTTAAATAATTTTATTATATTATAGAAAACGATTCAGAGGATCCCAGAATTAACAGCGATTTCAACCAAAAAAGGATAAAAACTAAAAAAGAATAAAAAAACATAAATGGAAAAAGAAGTGACGTCCAGTTGCTGCTTGCTGGCGTTGAAATTGAAAAGGAGAGGCTACCAGTCAAGAATCCAATCCACTCATCTCGCGTCACTTGTCTGACTCGACCACCAAGAAATCAAATCATCACATAGTCACATACTAATCAAAACCACAACAATACAATACAAAACAAAAACAAAAAACCCATTACACTGTACAAACCCCACCTCCTCCGTCTAACCTTCCCTTAATCCCTTTTCGCCTTTTCCGTTTCTCTACGAAACCACATCAATCAAATCAAGCCATGGAATTCCGCAACTGGGATGAATTCTGGGGCTATTACATGGGCCAACACTCGAAGTCGGCGACACGGCGGTGGCACTTCGCCGGAACCCTAAGTGCGCTCGTGTGCTTCTTGTTCGCTGCTTTGTTGGGACGGCCATGGCTGGTGGCGCTCTGTCCCTTGTTCGGATACGGCATGGCGTGGTACAGCCACTTGTTCGTCGAGCGCAACTCTCCGGCCTCCTTCGGCCACCCGGTCTGGTCTCTGCTCTGTGACTTCAAGATGTTTGGTTTGATGCTCACTGGTGGCTTGGATCGCGAGATCAAGCGCCTCGGCAAGAGGCCTCTTACTAGTTAGATTAGGTTTTAATTGTTCTATCTCTCTGTTTCTCTGTATGAGAAAAGCTTGTATATATTGTAATCATGTGGATAATTGATTGCTCTTCCCATCTTGTTCTGTTGTACTGTTTTTCTACCAACTAATTAACTACTTAGACGAACCTCTCTTAATTTCATTTAATTTCCACGGATCCAATCTAATTGATTGCTTTAGCCATGGCAGGAAATTTCCCAAGTCAGGGGGTGAGAATTTTGATACAACATGACTGAACTAAGATGGTGATTTGCACGCTCTCAAAAATTGTTTAATTCATTAGACCCAAATAACATCAGTGAATTATTAAGAATATTTCAATGATGATGTTTCCAAATTCTCAATTGATTAGAGATATTTTAATCTAAAATGGAGTGTTCTATCAATTTTGGGTTTGGGACTTTGGAATGTGCAAATCATTTCCCGATAGAACAACCAAGGAATCTGACATCTGTCAGAATTACTCGATAGAGTAATGAGTCAGTCTGAAACATAAGTTCTATTAATCGTTGATTGTTATTGGGTGTATATTTATATTAGTTATGGCTCGTTAGTTCTTACCATGGATTGGCTTGTTAGGCTCAACCTGATCTGATCCGATCAGTGTTGCGCAACCTTTCTTTTATTTTTTTATTTTTGGTTAAGATATGAGGGATTAGACTACGATTAGTCGGAACTTATGTGAGGAACAAAAGCTCCAATGGATATAGGGATCAATTAAATTTTACAATTTTGATGTTGCCAGTACCCAACCAGACCGGATCCACAGGCTGGTTAGGCACTTATTAGGCATATGCTTTTAAGTGTTTTTTAGAATACAATATTACCTAAATTCTTTTTTTTTTTTCTCCGATTGTTCACTACAATGTGCTGTTGTTTAATTTAGATCTGAACAAATTTAGCTTTATCAGACCTTAAGTTGGATCCGATCTTTCCTATTTAATATCTAATTAAATGTATAGAAAGTTGACCGTAGTTATTTTTTATTGACAAATTTTCTTATCATAAGATAAAATAAAATAAAAAATGCTAGAAGCCGCTATAAATTTTTTTTCAAAAGAACTATATAGATTAGTATGCTTGATTTCCAAAGAGCGGCCCTACCTGCACATTATCCCATCGCTTATAAAAAATAGTTCATCAAAAAAAAAAATCGATTATAAAAATATATCATTAGTTATTAATAATTAAAACATTACTATGCTCAGCTTAAAATTGTTATATAAAAAAAGGCTCTCGCCGTCGGTACTAACATATTATTTGATCAGCTTAAAATTATCAGTATATTTTGACCAAAAAAAAAAGGGTCTCTACTAGTAATTTTTTTTTTTTTTTTTTGAATTTCTCTACTAGTACTTTTATCGATGGCATAATGGTAAAACAAAAACAAAAAGAATCTTACTCTCGCAGAGTCTCGCTATTAATTTAATCTAAGCGCAAGACCCCGTAGTTTTTTTTATAATAATTGTGAATGTGAACTATGAGTCTATGACTCTATGTTGAGCAGTAAAAACAACAACCCACAGTTCCGTAGAAGAACGTAAAGAAGTACGGACCAGGGAAAAGTGGAAGACAATCCAGTGAACTCCGCAACTGCCAACTGGCACTGAAATTTTGATTTCCTGTTTCTCTTTTCGAAGCGACAAACGTGTGCGAGTCGTGGAGAGTTGACGATTTAAAAATACTTCCAACTCGATACATACAACACACCATATGAAACGGAGAGATTACTAAACATAGAAAAGGAACATGTGCGGAAAAAAAAGAAGCAGCTTGGTTTGGGGTCCTGTTGTCTGCAATACAAAGAACCGCACCACCGTATGTGCCTTTGCTGCACAGACCGGCACGGTCGATTATGTTAGTTTGCAATAAATATGTAGAAAGCCAGATAGATATAGTATTTTTTTTTTCTTGTACCAAAATGTTAAGGCGTTTTATATTGTTTCGTATTGATTCTATTACAATTGGAATTTTCTAAATTGATCGATATCCTGTATTAGTCGGAACAAGATGTTAGGAGGCGTTAAAATTTTATGTTTTAATACTATTTGGTATCAAACTACTAATGATAAACAAACAACTATAATCACGTGAATAAAATATACTACTAGAAAATTTTTATTTTGTTAATAAGAAATAATTTATAACAGCTTTTTTTTCAAAATAGTAATAATGTATACAATTGCGCACAACATAATTATTCGTGTGATAGAGAGTTCTCAAAGAATTACATTTGTTTTTAAAATTTCAATGCACTTCAAGCATTTCAATCACACATCTTTAATGAATATACAAAAAATATGGTATACAAGTCATCCGATTAAGATTAAGTTGTGTGAGACAAAATCAGACATACGAGAGTATAGGATAATACAACATGACTAACAAAAAATATACATTACCTATCTTGTGTTGTATGAATATTTTACTAGTGGGGTGTATCGATCGAATGAGTTTTTTTAATTAATTTTTTATTTTATTTTTATAATTTATTTATTAATAATTAGATTATCTATATATTTAAGTTTGTATAATTTAATTTTATTTATTTGCAACATACTAAAAAAATTGTCTAAATTTGTGGATGGTTGTAAAACATTACCAAAGACAAGATGTTTTAAAAATAAAAAGCTAATTTGTGTTGAAAATAATATTGTAGATTAGAGTAGTATATGATTAATATGATTTCGATTTGTATAAAGTAATAGTAATTACGCACATAAATGTACAAACAATGCATATTCAAAGTATCTTATTTATTCAAAAAAATTAGATTATACATGGTAATTACCCATATAAAGAGCAAATAATGCAATTCTGAGTATCTCTTGAGCATTTCAATCGTTTCTAGATTCATTCTAAATCATTTCATCACAATAATCTACATTCAAAAACTATATACTGTCTAGAATATGATTCACATCTTGTTTATTCGAAAAAATTGGATTATACATGGTAATTACGCATTTAAATTACAAATAATACAGTTCTGCGTATCATTTGAGCATTTCAATCATTTCTGGATTCATTCTAAGTCATTTCATCACAAAAAACTACATTTAAACTCTTTTTACTTTCTAAAATATGATTCATATCTTATTTATTCAAAAAGATTGGATTATAAATGATAATTACGCTTATAAAGTGCGAATAATGCAATTTTGAGTTTCATTCGAGCATTGCAATCTTTTCTAGATTCATTCTAAGTTATTTCATCATAATAATCTACATTTAAACTCTTTATACTATCTATAATATGATTCATATCTGGTTTATTAAAAATGGTTGCATTATTCATGGTAATTACGCATATAAATTGCAAATAATGCGATTCAGAGTATCTTTTAGGCATTTCAATCATTTTCAGATTCATTCTAAGTCATTTTATCACAATAATCTATATTTAAACTCTTTATACCGTCTAAAATATGATTCATACCTTATTTATTCAAAAAGATTGGATTATACATGGTAATTACGCATATAAAGTGTAAATAATGCAATTCTGAGTATCTTTGAACTTTTCAATCGTTTCTCAATTCATTCTAAGTCATTTCATCACAATAATCTACTTTGAAACTCTTCATACTGTCTAGAATATGATTCACATCTTGTTTATTCAAAAAGATTGGATTATACAAAGTAATTACGCATATAAAGTGCAAATAATGCAATTCTGAGTATCATTTGATCATTTCAATCGTTTCTGGATTCATTCTAAGTCATTTCATCACAGTAATCTACATTTAAACTCTTTATATTGTCTAGACTAAGATTTATATCATGTTTAATAAAAAATATTGAATTATTCATAGTAATTACGCATATAAAGTGCAAATAATGCAATTCTGAGTATCATTTGTGCATTTCAATCGTTTCTGGATTCATTCTAAGTTATTTCATCACAATAATCTACATTTAAACTATTTATACTATCTGAACTATGATTCATATCTCATTTATTTAAAAACATTGGATTATACATGATAATTACCCATATAAAGTGCAAATAATGCAATTCTGAGCATCTCTCGAGCATTTCAATTGTTTCAAGATTCATTCTAAGTCATTTCATCACAATAATCTACATTTAAACACTTTATACTGTCCAGAATACGATTAATATCTTGTTTATTCGAAAAGATTGGATTATACATGGTAATTACGCTTATAAAGTGCAAATAATACAATTTTGAGTATCATTTGAACATTTCAATCGTTTCTGGATTCATTATAAGTTATTTCATCACAATAATCTACATTTGAACTCTTTATATTGTCTAAAATATGATTCATATTTTATTTATTCAAAAACATTGGATTATACAAGGTAATTACACATATAAACTGCAAATAATGCAATTCTGAGTATCTCTTGAGCATTTCAATTGTTTCTAGATTCATTCTAAGTCATTTCATCACAATAATCTACATTTAAACACTATATACTGTCTAGAATATGATTCATATCTTGTTTATTCCGAAAGATTGGATTATAAATGGTAATTACGCATATAAATTGCAAATAATACAGTTCTGAGTATCATTTGAGCATTTCAATCGTTTCTGGATTCATTCTAAGTCATTTGATCACAATAATCTACATTTAAACTCTTTATACTGTCTGAAATATGATTCATATCTTATTTATTCAAGAAAATTGAATTATAAATGTTAATTACGCTTATAAAGTGCAAATAATGCAATTCTGACTATTTTTAAGCATTTCAATCATTTCTGGATTCATTCTAAGTCACTTCATCACAATAATCTATTTTTAAACTCTTTATACTGTCTAGAATATGATTCATATCTTGTTTATTCATAAAGATTGCATTATGCATGGTTATTACGGATATAAAATGCAAATAATGCAGTTTTGAGTATCATTTGAGCATTTCAATCATTTCTGGATTCATTCTAAATCATTTCAACATAATAATCTTTATTTAAACTATTTATGCTGTCCAGAATATGATTTATATTTTGTTTATTCAAAAAGATTGGATTATACAAGGTAATTACGCATATAAATTGCAAATAAAGCAATTCTGAGTATCATTTGTGCATTTCAATCGTTTCTGAATTTATTTTAATTCATTTCATCACAATAATCTACATTTAAACTCTTAATACTGTCTATAATATGATTCATATCTTGTTTATAAAAAAATTGCATTATACATGATAATTACGCATATAAAATGCAAATAATGCAATTCTGAGTATCTTTGAGCATTTCAGTCGTTTTCGGATTCATTCTAAGTCATTTTATCACAATAATCTATATTTAAACTCTTTATACTGTCTAACATATGATTCATATTATATTTATTGAAAAATATTGGATTATACAAGGTAATTACCAATATAAAGTGCAAAAAATAAAATTCTGAGTATCTCTTGAGCATTTCAATCGTTTTCAGATTCATTCTAAATCATTTTAGCACAATAATCTACATTTGAACACTATATACTGTCTAGAATATGATTCATATCGCGTTTTTCGAAAAGATTTGATTATACATGGTAATTACACATTTAAATTGCCTATAATACAGTTCTGTGTATCATTTGATCATTTCAATCGTTTCTGGATTTATTCTAAATCATTTCAACACAATAATCTACATTTAAACTCTTTATAGTGTCTAGACATAGATTCATATCTTACTTATTTAAAAAAATTGGATTATAAATGGTAATTACGCTTTTAAAGTGCAAATAATGCAATTTTGAGTATCATTTGAGCATTCCAATCGTTTCTGGAATCATTCTAGGTCATTTCATCACAATAATCTATATTTAAACACTTTATACTATCTAAAATATGATTCATATATTATTTAATAAAAAACAATGGATTATACAAGTTAATTACCCCTATAAAGTGCAAATAATGCAATTCTGAGTATCTCTTGAGCATTTCAATCGTTTCTAGATTCATTCTAAATCATTTCATCACAATAATCTACATTTAAAAGCTATATACTGTCTAGAATATGATTCATATCTTATTTATTCGAAAAAATTGGATTATACATGGTAATTACGCATTTAAATTGCAAATATTACAGTTCTGCGTATCATTTGAGCATTTCAATCATTTCTGGATTCATTCTAAGTCATTTCATCACAAAAATCTACATTTAAACTCTTTTTACTTTCTAAAATATGATTCATATTTTATTTATTCAAAAAGATTGGATTATAAATGATAATTACGCTTATAAATTGCGAATAATGCAATTTGGAGTTTCATTCGAGCATTTCAATCGTTTCTGGATTCATTCTAAGTTATTTCATCATAATAATCTACATTTAAACTCTTTATACTGTCTATAATATGATTCATATCTTGTTTATTAAAAAATATTGCATTATTCATGGTAATTACGCATATAAATTGCAAATAATGCAATTCAGAGTATCTTTTGAGCATTTCAATCATTTTCGGATTCATTCTAAGTCATTTTATCACAATAATCTATATTTAAACTCTTTGTACTGTCTAAAATATCATTCATACCTTATTTATTCAAAAAGATTGGATTATACATGGTAATTACGCATATAAAGCGCAAATAATGCAATTCTGAGTATCTTTCAACATTTTAATCGTTTCTCAATTCATTCTAAGTCATTTTATCACAATAATCTAATTTTAAACTCTTTATACAGTCTAGAATATGATTCACATATTGTTTATTCAAAAAGATTGGATTATACAAGATAATTACGCATATACAGTGCAAATAATTTAATTCTGAGTATAATTTGATCATTTCAATCGTTTCTGGATTCATTCTAAGTCATTTCATCACAATAATCTGCATTTAAACTATTTATATTGTCTAGACTAAGATTTATATCATGTTTAATCAAAAAGATTGAATTATTCATAGAAATTACCCATATAAAGTGCAAATAATGCAATTCTGAGTATCTCTTGAGCATCTCAATTGTTTCTAAATTCATTCTAAGTCATTTCATCACAATAATCTACATTAAAACACTATATACTATCTAGAATATGATTCATATCTTGTTTATTAAAAAAGATTGGATTATACATGGTTATTACGCATATAAATTGTAAATAATACAGTTCTAAGTATCATTTGAGCATTTCAATCGTTCATAGATTTATTCTAAGTCATTTTGTCACAATTATCTATATTTAAACTCTTTATACTGTCTAAAATATGACGCATATCTTATTTATTCATGAAGATTGAATTATAGGTGGTAATTACGCTTATAAAGTACAAATAATTCAATTCTGAGTATCTTTAAGCATTTCAATCATTTTTTGATTCATTCTAAGTCATTTCATAACAATAATATACTTTTGAACTTTTTATACCGTCTAGAATATGATTCATATCTTGTTTATTCAAAAAGATTGCATTATGCATAGTAATTACGGATATAAAGTGCAAATAATGCAATTCTCAGTATCATTTGAGCATTTCAATCGTTTCTGGATTCATTTTAAGTCATTTCAACACAATAATCTATATTTAAACTATTTATGCTGTCCAGAATATGATTCATATTTTTTTTATTCAAAAAGATTTGATTATACAAGGTAATTACGCATATAAATCGCAGATAATGTAATTCTGAGTATAATTTGTGCCTTTCAATCGTTTATGTATTCATTCTAAGTAATTTCATCACAATAATCAATATTTTAAACTCTTTATACTGTCTATAATATGATTCATATCTTGTTTATTAAAAAAATTACATTATACATGATAAATACGCATATAAATTGCAAATAATGCAATTCTGAGTATCTTTGAGCATTTCAATTGTTTCTGGATTCATTCTAAGTCAATTTATCAAAATAATCTATATTTAAACTCTTTATACTGTCTAACATATGATTCATATCTTATTTATTCAAAAAGATTGGATTATAAATGGTAATTATGCATATAAAGTGCAAATAATGCAATTCTGAGTATCTTTGAGCATTTCAATCATTTCTGAATTCATTCTAAGTCATTTCATCAAAATAATCTTCTTTTAAACTCTTTATACTGTGTAGAATATAATTCATTTCTTGTTTATTCAAACAAATTAGATTTTACATGCTAATTACGCATATAAATACTAATAATGTATTTCTGAGTATGATTCGAGCATTTCATTCCTTTCTGGATTAATTCTAAGTAATTTCATCATAATAATCTACAGTTCAACTCTTTATACTGTCTATAATATGATTCATATCTTGTATATTAAAAAAATTGCATTATACATGGTAATTACGCATATAATGTGAAAATAACGCAATTCTGAATATCATTAAAGCATTTCAACCGTTTCTGGATTCATTCTAAGTCATTTCATCACAATAATATACATTTAATCTCTTACATTTAATCTCTTTATACTGTCCAAAATAAGATCATATCTTGTTTATCAAAAGAGATTGGATTATACATGGTAATTACGTATATAAAATGCAAATAATGCAATTCTGACTATCATTCGTGCATTTCAATCGTTTCTGGTTTCATTCTAAGTCATTTCATCACAATAATCTACATTTAAACTTTTTATAGTGTCTAGACTTAGATTCATATCATGTTTATTCAAAAAATTGGATTTTACATGGTAATTACGCATATAAATTGTAAATAATGCAATTATGAGTATCCTTGGACATTTCAATCTTTTCTAGATTCATTCTTAGTCATTTCATCACAATAATCTACACTTAAACTCTTTATGCTGTTCAGAATATAATTCATATTTTGTTTATTCAAAAATATTGGATTATACATGGTAATGACGCATATAAAGTGCAAATAATGCAATTTTGAGTTTCATTCGAGCATTTCAATCGTTTCTGGATTTATTCTAAGTCATTTCATCATAATAATCTACATTTAAACTCTTTATACTGTCTATAATATGATTCATATCTTGTTTATTAAAAAAGATTGCATTGTAGATGGTAATTATAAATATAAATTGCAAATAATGCAATTCTGTGTATCTTTGAGTATTTCAATCATTTTCGAATTCATTCTAAGTTATTTTATCACAATAATATATTTTTAAAATCTTTATACTGTCTATAATATGATTCTTATTTATTAAAAAAGATTAGATTATAAATGGTAATTACGCATATAAAGTGCAAATAATATAATTCTAAGTATCTTTGAGCATTTCAATCATTTCTCAGTTAATTCTAAGTCATTTCATCACAATAATCTACTTTTAAGCTCTTTATACTGTCTAGAATATGATTCATATCTTATTTATCCAAAAAGATTGGATTATACATGATAATTACGCATATAAATTGCAAATAATGCAATTCTGAGTATCATTTGATCATTTCAATCGTTTCTGGATTCATTTTAATTCATTTCATCACAATAATCTACATTTAAACTCTTTATACTGTCTAAACTAAGATTTATATCATGTTTAATAAAAAAGTTTGGATTATAAATGGTAATTACTCTTATAAAGTGCAAATAATGCTATTCTGAGTATCATTTGTGCATTTCAATCATTTCTGGATTCATTCTAAGTCATTTAATCACAATAATCTACATTTAAACTCTTCATTCTGTCTAAAATTTGACTCATATCTTATTTATTCAAAAACATTGGATTATACATGGTAATTACCCATATAAATTGTAAATAATGTAATTATGAGTATCTCTTGAGCATTTCATTTCTTTCTAGATTCATTCTAAGTCATTTTATCACAATAGTCTACATTTAAACACTATATACTGTCTAGAATATGATTCGTATCTTTTTTATTCAAAAACATTGGATTATAAAAGGTTATTACACATATAAAGTGCAAATAATGCAATTCTGAGCATCTCTTTAGCATTTCAATTGTTTATAGATTCATTCTAAGTCATTTTATCACAATAATCTACATTTAAACACGATATACTATCTAGAATATGATTCATATCTTGTTTATTCGAAAAGATTGGATTATACATGGTAATTACGCATATAAAATGCAAATAATACAATTCTGAGTATCATTTTCAATTGTTTCTGGATTGATTCTAAGTCATTCCATCACAATAATCTACATTTAAACTCTTTATACTGTCTAAAATATGATTCATATCTTATTTATTCAATAAGGTTGAATTACATAACTGGTAATTACGCTTATAATGCAATTTTGAGTATCTTTGAGTATTTTAATCGTTTCTGGATTCATTCTAAGTCATTTCATCACAATAATCTTCTTTTAAGCTCTTTATACTGTCTAGAATATGATTCATATCTTGTTTATTAAAAAAGATTGCACTATGCATGGTAATTACGGATATAAAACACAAATAATGCAATTCTGAGTATCATTTGAGCATTTTAATCGCTTCTGGATTCATTCTAAGTCATTTCAATACAATAATCTATATTTAAACTATTTATGCTGTCCAGAATATGATTCACATTTTGTTTATTCAAAAAGTTTGGTTTATACAATATAATTATTAACTACGCATATAAATTGCAAATAATGAAATTCTAAGTATCATTTGTGCATTTCAATCGTTTATGGATTCATTCTAATTCATTTCATCACAATAATCTACATTCGACTCTTTATACTGTCTATAATATGATTCATGTCATGTTTATTAAAAAAATTGCATTATAAATGATAATTATGCATATAAATTGCAAATAATACAATTTTGAGTATCTTTGAGCATTTCAATCATTTTCGGATTCATTCTAAGTCATTTTATCACAATAATCTATATTTAAACTCTTTATACTGTCTAACATATTATTCATATCTTATTTATTCAAAAGATTGAATTATACAAGGTAATTATGCATATAATGTGCAAATAATGCAATTCTGAGTATCTTTGAACATTTGAATCGTTTCTGAATTCGTTATAGGTCATTTCATCACAATAATCTCCTTTTAAACTCTTTATACTGTCTAGAATATGATTCATGTCTTGTTTATTAAAAAATATTTGATTTTACATGGTAATTACGCATATAAATGCTAATAATGCAATTTTGAGTATCATTCGAACATTTCAATCGTTTCTGGATTAATTCTAAGTAATTTCATCACAATAATCTACAGTTAAACTTTTTATACTGTTTAGAATATGATTCATATCTTGTTTATTAAAAAGATTGCTTCATACAAGGTAATTACGCATATAATGTGCAAAAATAACTCAATTCTGAGTATCATTAGAGCATTTCAAACGTTTCTGGATTCATTCTAAGTCATTTCATCACATTAATCTACATTTAATCTCTATATACTGTCCAGATTAAGATTCGTATCTTGTTTTTTCAAAAAGATTGAATTATACATGGTAATTACGCATATAAAATGCAAATTATGCAATTCTGAGTATCATTCGAGCATTTCAATTGTTTCTGAATTCATTCTAAGTCAATTCATCACAATAATCTACATCTAAACTCTTTATACTGTGTAGACTAAGATTCATATCTTGTTTATTCCAAAACATTGGATTATACATGGTAATTACGCTTATAAAGTGCAAATAATGCAATTTTGAGTGTCATTGGAACATTTCAATCGTTTCTGGATTCATTCTAAGTCATTTCATCACAATAATCTACTTTTAATATCTTTATACTATCTATAATATGATTCATATCTTATTTATTAAAAAATATTGGATTATACATGGTAATTACCCATATAAAATGCAAATAATGCAATGTATCTCCTGAGCATTTCAATCGTTTCTAGATTAATTCTAAGTCATTTCAGCACAATAATATACATTTAAACTCTTGATACTGTCTAGACTTAGATTCATATCTTTTTTATTCAAAAAGATTGGATTATACATGGTAATTACGCTTTTAAAATGCAAATAATGCAATTCTGAGTATCTTTGAGCATTTCAATCGTTTCTGGATTCATTCTAAGTCATTTCATCACAATAATCTACATTTAAACTCTTTATACTGTCTAAAATATGATTCATATCTTATTTATTCAAGAAGATTGATTATAAATGGAAATTACGCTTATAAAGTGCAAATAATGCAATTCTGAGTATTTTTTAACATTTCAATCGTTTCTGGATTCATTCTAAATCATTTCATCGCAATAATCTACTTTTAAACTCTTTATACTGATTCATATCTTTTTTATTCAAAAAGATTGAATTATGTATGGTAATTACGCATATAAATAATAATAATGCAATTCCTAGTATCATTAGAGCTTTTCAATCATTTCTGGATTCATTCTAAGTCATTTCATCACAATAATCTACATTTGCACTCTTTATACTGTGTAGAATATGATTCATATCTTGTTTATTCAAAAATATTGCATTATACATGGTAATTACGCATGTAATGTGCAAATAATGCAATTCTGAGTATCATTTGATCATTTCAATCGTTTCTGGATTCATTCAAGTCATTTCATCACAATAATCTATATTTAATCTCTTTAAACTGTCCAGACTAAGATTCATATCTTGTTTATTCAAAAATATTGGATTATACATGGTAATTATGCTTAAAAATTGCAAATAATGCAATTTGAAATATCATTTAGAATTTCAATCGTTTCTCGATTCATTCTAATTCATTTCAGCACAATAATCTATATTTAAACTCTTTATACTGTCTAAAATATGATTCATATCTTATTTATTCAAAAAAATTAGATTATACATGTTAATTACCCATATAAAGTGCAAATAATGCAATTCTGAGTATCTCTTAAGCATTTCAATCGGTTCTAAATTCATTCCAAATCATTTCATCACAATAATCTACATTTAAACACTATATACTGTCAAGAATATAATTCATATCTTGTTTATTCGAAAAGATAGGATTATACATGGTAATTATCCATTTAAATTGCAAATAATACAGTTCTGTGTATCAGTTGAGCATTTCAATCGTTTCTGGATTAATTCTAAGTCATTTCAACACAATAATCTACATTTAACCTCTTTATACTGTCTAAAATATGATTCATATCTTATTTATTCAAAAAAATTGGAATATAAATGGTAATTACACTTATAAATTGCAAATAATGCAATTCTCTGTTTCATTCGAGCTTTTCAATCTTTTATGGATTCATTCTAAGTCATTTCATCATAATAATCTACATTTCAACTCTTTATACTATCTATAATATGATTCATATATAGTTTATTAAAAAAAATTGCATTATACATGGTAATTACGCATATAAATTGCAAATAATGCAATTTTGAGTATCTTTGAGCATTTCAATCATTTTCGGAATCATTCTAAGTCATTTTATAACAATAATCTATATTTAAACTTTTTATACTGTCTAAAATATGAATCATATCTTATTTATTCAAAAAGATTGGTTTATACATGGTAATTACGTATATAAAGTGTAAATAATGCAATTCTAAGTATCTTTGAGCATTTCAATCATTTCTCAATTCATTCTAAGTAATTTCATCACAATAATAAACTTTTAAACACTTTATACTGTCTAGAATAATATTCATGTCTTGTTTATTAATAAAAAATTAGATTATACATGGTAATTACGCATATAAATGCTAATAATGCAATTCTGAGTATCATTAGAGCTTTTCAATCATTTGTGGATTCATTCTAAGTCATTTCGTCACAATCTTCTACAGTTAAACTCTTTATACTGTCTAGAATATGATTCATATCTTGTTTATTCAAAAAGATTGCATTATACATGGTAATTACGCATATGATATGCAAATAACGCAATTATGAGTATCATTAGAGCATTTCAATCGTTTCTGGATTTATTGTTAGTCATTTCATCACAATAATCTACATTTAATCTCATTATACTGTCCAGACTAAGATTCATATCTTGTTTATTCAAGAAGATTGGATTATACATGGTATTACGCATATAAAGAGCAAATAATGTAATTCTGAGTGTAATTTGAGCATTTCAATTTTTTCTGGATTCATTCTAAGTTATTTCATAACAATATTCTTCATTTAAACTCTTTATACTGTGTAGACTTATATCCATAACTTCTTTATTCAAAAAGATTGGATTATACATGGTAATTACGATTATAAAGTGCAAATAATGCAATTTTGAGTATCATTTGTGCATTCCTATCGTTTCTGGATTCATTCTAACTAATTTCATCATTATAATCTAAATTTAAACTTTTTATACTGTCTAAAATATGATTCATATCTTATTTATTCAAAAATATTGGATTATACATGGTAATTACCCATATAAAGTGCAAATAATGCAATTCTGAGTATCCCTCGAGCATTTCAATTGTCTCTATATTCATTTTAAGTCATTTCATCACAATAATATACATTTAAACGCTATATACTATCTATAATATGATTCATATCTTGTTTATTCGAAAAAATTAGATTATACATGGCAATTACGCATATAAATTGCAACTAATACAGTTCTGAGTATCATTTGAGCATTTCAATCGTTTCTGGATTCATTCTAAGTCATTTCATCACAATAATCTACATTTAAACTCTTTATACTGTCTAAAATATAATTCATATCTTATTTATTCAAGAAGATTGATTATAAATGGTAATTACACTTATAAAGTGCAAATAATGTAATTCTGAGTATCTTTGAGCATTTCAATCGTTTCTGGATTCATTCTAAGTCATTTCATCACAATAATCTAAACTTAAACTCTTTATACTGTCTAAAATATGATTCATATCTTATTTATTCAAGAAGATTGATTATAAATGGAAATTACTCTTATAAAGTGCAAATAATGCAATTCTGAGTATCTTTGAACATTTGTTATTTATAATAAAATAACACATTAACTCAACCGCTAAGAACTTACATTAATTTATTATTTTATTAAGAGAAACACTAAAGTCTCATTTGTTTGATGCAATCGTTATCACATTTCAAATTTGATCAGGTGATCAATATATAATACAAAATTTTACAGTATTATTTATGGTAGTGGAATAAACATTAAACTTTTATCAAAATAAAATTTAAAAGATATTGCATCATCATTATACTAAAAAAGAGTTTAAATTTAGATTATTGTGATGAAATGATTTAGAATGAATCCAGAAACGATTAAAATGCACAAATAATACTTAGAATTGCATTATTTGCACTTTATATGTGTAATTACATTGTATAATCAAATCTTTTTGAATAAACAATATATGAATCTTAGTTTGGACAGTATAAAGAATTGAAATGTATATAATTTCGTTGAAATGACTTAGAATTAATCCATAAACGATTGAAATACTCAATGATACAAAGAATTGCATTATTTGCATTTTATATGAGTAATTACCATGTATAATCCAATCTTTTTGAATAAACAATATATGAATCATATTGTAGACAGTATAAAGAGTTTAAATATAGATTATTGTGATGAAATAACTTAGAATGAATTTAGAAACGCAATATTGAAATGCTCAAAGATACTCAGAATTGCATTATTTACAATTTATATGAGTAATTACCATATATAATGTAATATTTTTTAATAAACAAGATACGAATCATATTTTATACAGTATAAAGATTTTAAAAGTAGATCATTGTGATGAAATTTTTTAGAATGAATCCAGAAACGATTTAAATGCTCAAATGATACTCAGAATTGAATTATTTGCAATTTATAATCGTAATTACGAAGTATAATCCAATCTTTTTAAATAAAGAAAGATATGGATCTATGTCTAGACAGAATAAAGGGTTTAAATGTAGATTATTGTGATGAAATAACTTAAAACGAATCTAGAAACAATTGAAATGATCAAAGATACTTAGAATTGCATTATTTGTAATTTATATGGGTATTTATCATGTATAATGCAATTTTTTTAATAAACAAGATATAAATCATATTATAGACAGTATAAAGAGTTTAAAATGTAGATTATTATTTTGAAATGACTTAGAATGAATCTTTTGGATTGAAATGTTCAAATGATACTCAGAATTGCATTATTTGCACTTTATATTCGTAATTACCATACATAATGCAATCTTTTTGAATAAACAAGATATGAATCGGTATAAAGAGTTTAAAAGTAGATTATTGCGATGAAATAATTTAGAATTGTCCAGACTAAGATTCATATTTAGTTTATTAAAAAATATTGGATTATACATGGTAATTACGGATATAAAGCGGAAATAATGCAATTCTGAGTTTCATTTGAGCATTTCAATCGTTTCTGGATTCATTCTAAGTTATTTCATCACAATAATCTAGATTTATACTCTTTATGCTGTCTACAATATAATTCATATCTTATTTATTAAAAATGATTTCATTATATATGGTAATTAAGCATATAAAATGTAAATAATACAATTCTGAGTATCATTTGACCCTTTCAATCGTTTCTGGATTAATTCTAAGTCATTTCATCACATTAATCCACATTTAAACTCTTTATATGGTCTAGAATATGATACAGATCTTACTTATTCAAAAATATTAGATTATACAAAGTGCAAATAATGCTTATTCTGGATATCATTTGAGCATTTCAATCGTTTCAACATTAATTCTAAGTCATTTCAGCACAATAATCTACATTTGAACTCTTTATACGGTTTAGAATATCATTCAGATCTTACTTTTTCAAAATGATTGGATTATACATAGCTATTACGCCTATAAATTGAATACAATGTGTATTCTGAGTATAATTTGAGAATTTCAACTGTTTCTGAATTTATTCTTAGTCATTTCATCACAACAATCTAAATTTAAACTCTCTATACGTTCTAGAATATGATTTAGATCTTACATATTCAAAAAGATTGGATTATACCAAGTAACAACGAAAATAATGTGCAAATATTGCATATTCTGGGTATGGTTCAAGCATTTGAACCGTTTCTGCATTTCATTTCATCACAATAATCTTCATTCAACCTCTCTACATGGTCTAGAAAATGATTCATATCATATTTCTTAAAAAAAAAAGTAATTACACATATAAAATGCAAATAATGTTTATTCTGAGTGTCATTTGAACATTTAAACTTTCTATACGGTCTAGAATATGATTCAGATTTTACTTATTAAAAAAGATTGGATTATACATAGTTATTACACATAAAAAGTGAATATAATACATGTTATGAGTATCGTATGTGGATTTCAACTATTTCCGAATTATCCACTCTATTATCCAACGCATAAAGTAACATGTCTATGTTTGATGACAATTAGCTTCAATCAAGTACCATAGCATGCTGGCATGTCTATATTGTGGTTCTATTCAGGTTAATTAGGCTATAAATTTAGATACAATTAACTAAATGAACAAAGTGAAGACAATTTTTTTTACTTCTTTTATGCAATTAATATATGCTGGAGAACAAGAAGTACATTACATGATAAAATATTTCAGATAGAACCTTGATTTTCTATTGGAGACGACAGAGATGGAGAACTCAGCTTGATTTTGCATGTGATGCGATGGAGAGGGACAACATCACGGCGATGAAGACAGACAACAACGGAGAGTGATAATGGTACCGAGAGGGGCAACGGAGGTGGGGGAGAGACGATGAAGAAGGAGTGCAGACACGAAGAAGGACGACCAAGAGAGAAGTGAGAGAGATGAGGCGATCTAGAGAAACTACGGAGGCAGAGAAAAAAGAACTTAAGGAAGAACATAATATGTATATATAACTCTGCGACTCATGTGTAATGAGTAGGGTTGAAAACGGATTGGATAAACTCCGATCCGATCCGCATCCGTATCCGAAAAATAGCGAATCCGGATCTTTTTAAACGGATACGGATGCGAATATAAGAATGCAAATGGATGCGGATACGGTTGCGTATTCGGATATTTATCCGGATCCGAAAAAATTTGCAAAGCGGATATCCGAATTCCCCCTTTGTGATATAGTTATTTTATGTATATATATATATTGGTTTGAGTCTCTAGATTTAACTTATCTAAATTATATAAAAAATAAACGGTAGGATAATAATTGTTATTTATTTTTTAAGAAAATTAGTCAATTGTTATTATGGATTATATGGTAGAATTAATAGAGACGATAAATAGTGATTAATGTTAAAAATAATATTATTAATTTATACATATTTCATATTGCTTTTAATAAAATGTTATAACGAGATTATTATCTTGCTACTTTAGTTTTATTTCTATTTGTTTGTTAATTTATATATATTTGCTTAATTATCCGAAATATATCCGTATTCGTATTCGTATTCGACGATATCCGATTCGTATTCGTATCCGCTTAACATCCGAACCGTATCCGTATCCGAGCATATCCGTATTCGTATTTCTATCCGAAAAAAAAAATGCGGATGCGGATATGATTTGACCACTATCCGATCCGTATCCGGTCCGTTTTCATCCCTAGTAATGAGCCAATTTTCATGGTAATAGAATAAATTTTGATTCGCTGTATATTGGAAACAGAATGCTACGCCATAGAAAAAGAAAAGAAATCACTAATATTTATCAAGAAAAATGGCGTGTCGCAAGAAAAAATCCAAAACAATTCAGACACTGCACATCTTATTCAGTATTCTGAAGCCTCTCATAGCTATCTTAGCAACCTAAAATAAAAGTATAATACCAGCAAAATTTAATATATCAACGACAACAATAGTTAATTTTTTTTAGATTCAAGTATTATAATCTTTAAACTATAAAATTTAATCAATAATTTATTTATAATTTTAAAATTCTTTTACTAGAATAGTATTTAAATCTCCCACAGATTAATTTGTCATCTCTTTAATTCAACAAATTATGCATTAGAACATATGCGTTTGCAAATGTTAAGTATTTTCATTATGTACTGTGTATACACAAAGTATTAAGAAAATCACTATTAAAGAATTTGACAGTATTAGCCTTTCATTTTACAGAGATAATAAAATTCATTTTTTTATGAAATAAAAAAAAAAGATAAACGCCACGATTAACAAAATCTTTATTTTGGAAAAACATTTATGTTTTCCCCATGGTAATATAAATCTTGAATAAAAATGTGCACTGACGAATATCTCGAATAAAAATATGCACTGGAAAATTCAAGTTGAAACCTGCCATATGCACTTTGCTTATTCGCACTGTTCATCCCAGGCTTGATAATTTTCCATTTCCAATCAAACCAGTATTAGGCCCAAGAATTCGAACCAGTAACTAATTACACATCGCGTCGTCTAAAATAAAAATCGGTGCACTAATTTGGGATTGCAGAGAACACAGGGCGAAGCGGGTCGGTCCCTGATGAATCCAATCAACCCGGTTGAAGTCGCCTCTAGATTTGCGTCTCCTCTCTCTCTCGTGTCCCACCATCGTTTCCTCCCTTTCTCTGTCTCTGTCTTTCTACACCGAAGAATCTCCTCTCTCCTTCTCACCTCCAAATTCCAATTCGATCCTTACATTCCCTTCCCATATCCTCTCGAAACCCTAACCCTAGCTAGGGTTTCACCTTCTCTACATGCAGTTTTGGCCCCTGACCTCCCCACCTCCCCCGATCCATGGCTCACCCAGCCAAGTTCGTTCCCGTTAACCTCAACAAGTCGTACGCCCGAAACTCCTCCGTCTCCGCCGGCGGTGGCGGTTCCGCCTCCGCCGTTGGACCCCACCCAACTCGATACGGTCGCCATGGCGGAAACTCAGGCGGCGGCGGCGGTGGTGGAGGGATGGTTGTTCTCTCCCGACCAAAGGCTGCGCCTAAGCTCTCTGTACCACCCCCCTTGAATCTACCTTCTATGAAGAAGGAGCACGAGAAGTTCGATTCCAATGGATCGGGTTCAATTCCTGGTCGACAGGGTCTGGGGCATGGACCTGGTTCTTCCACCATGGGATGGACCAAACCTGCTGTCTTGAAAGATTCTTCAGTCCCTGATCCAGGTGCTGGTTCTAGGCCAGGCGGGCCTAGTGCGCCGGCGTCCACATCGCAAGGTTTTACTGAGAAAGCTGTCATTCTGAAGGGAGAAGATTTCCCGACGCTACGAGCAGCCACCTACACACCTCCTTCTAAACAACGGGATGGATCGAATCGGATTGAAAAGAAGAAGGTCGCTGGTGAGGAAGGGTTAGAGAGGAGGCCTCTGTCTCCCATTTTGATGGATATGCGTCCCCAAATGAGGCCTTCGCGTAGTGGCTCAGGCAATTCATCAGATAAAAGGGACGGCGCTGGGTTGGAGAAGCAAAGGAAGGTAGATGAACCCTTATCAGGTCCTCTGCCGATAACGCGGGTTGACTATAAATCTGATTGGGAAGATGATGAGCGTAATACAGGTCTCAGTTTACATGAAAGAGAGCGGGGAGGGAATGCAAAGCATGAACTGAGTTTGAATCGGGATTTTTATGATACCAATCGTCGTGATTTTGACCCTAAGGATGTTTTTAGAGGTGATCCTTTTGGCAAAGATGCTGCCTATTTTAATAAAGATAACCGGGACAATTCATGGAGACCACCTGCAGTGAACCAGAGAGGGGATCGATATGGGCCCCACGAATCAGACAGAAATAATGACAATAGGCCTTATAGTGCTGGGAGAGGAAATAACACTCAGTCTTGGCATTCCAAGCGAGACCCAGGGAGTCAGACATACAATTATATGGGAGGTGAAGAACATTCAACTGGCTGGCACCGAGGAAGTTTGTATCAGAACAATTCTGGTCCCAAGACATATATTTCGCCCCTCAGTAGTAATAAGAGCCTTATGGCAAGTGATGTTGTATTAAATCTTAGTAGAGAGAAGCGCACAACCTTGGGCCCTGCCAAGCCAGTTGCATACTTGGAGGATGTCGATGATATTGGAGAGGTCAATGTAAAGGCGTTGAAAAAGAAAAAGGAATTGCAAAAGCCAACTGAATTTCATGATCCAGTTAGGGAATCGTTCGAGGCTGAGCTGGACAAGATTCTACGAATGCAAGAGATGGAGAGGCAACGGGCCATGGAGGAGCGGGCCCGGGCTCTAGAGATGGCCCGCAGGGAGGAAGAAGAGCGAGAGAGAACAATGAGGGAGGAGAGAGAAAGGCTTGCAAAGGAGGAGGAGGAGGCGAGGAGGGCCGCTTGGCTGGCTGAGCAGGAGAAGATTGAGGCTGCTAGACGTGCTGAGGAGCAGAGGGTTGCTAGAGAGGAAGAGAAGAGACGATTGTTCTTGGAAGAGGAGAGGAGAAAGGATGCTGCGAGGCAGAAATTGTTCGAGTTAGAGGCGAGAATTGCAAGGCGTCAAGCCGAGGCCCATTCACAGGGGGAAAACAACAGTAACACTGCCATTCGTTTGGAACCTAAAGATGCGCTAATTGCAGGTCTGAATTTTGGAGATAGAGAGGATGGAGAGAGGCAGGCTGAGCGTCTGAACACTGGCTCCTCAGATTCTTCCTCTATGAATAGGTATTTTGATACGGGCATCAGTTCTGGTGTTACATCTAGGTGGTCTAATATGAGGGATGGTGTCAGCAATGAGAGCTCTTCTTTACTGGACAGAGGAGAAAGCCATCAGTATTATGGGACCTGCAACCCTTTCCAAGATCAGGACTATCCATACCGAAATCCTGGTACAGGAATTGGTACCACACGGCGGGACGTCTTAGGACCAGGACCTGTTAGACGGAGCTACAGTAGGAAAGATCAACAACCTTATGATAGTATGAGGGTGCAGAGATGGGAGAACAACCCTGCTTTCAACAGGCCGCAGTCAGATTTTGAATCCGAATATCTGGAAGGAGATCGGTTGGGGGATGCAGGGTGGGGGTCACCTAGCAATTCCATTGGGAGCCCACATGCACAATATGATACAAGTGGAAGCTTTTCCTCTTTCACAAGATACCGGTATGGCTCACGGCAGCCACGTGTGCCACCGCCTCCTGCCGTCACCTCTATGTACAGGAGCCCAATTGCTGACCGGACAGGTCCCAGTTCCTCATCAACAACTGGCAGGGATGGTGTACATTCAATGGGGACAAGTTATGTGGATGCATATCAGGAGAGCACTCAATTGCACATGACTGAATCATCATTAGTTGAAAGGGATGCATCTCTTGTTGCTAGTACAACTAACCACTTAGAGCAATCAGAAGAGAAGGCTACTGGAAGGTGCGGCTCACAATCTTCACTTTCTGTTTCGAGTCCCCCTGTGTCGCCTCCGCATGTTTCACATGATGAAATGGATGTGAGTGGAGACTTGCCAGCACCGCCAACCTCTGCTGAAACACCACAATCTTACAATGAGAATGGTGAGATAGACAGACCATCAGACTTGTCAGATGCAATCACTGATGTAGAGGACGAAGAGTGGGGCCCAGAGGAGAATGCTGAAGAGATGAACCGTCCTGATGATTATGAAGGGGAGGAAGAGGAAAGGGGTGTGGTGGGGGTGAATGAAGGGGTTGATTCGAACCTTGACTTGCAGCAAGATTTTGGGGATGTAGCTGGGGACACAGAGCAAATCATTCTTGGTTTTGACGAGGGTGTGCAGGTGCCAATCCCCCGCAACAGCAGTGAGTTTGACAGCCAAAAGGCAGTTGAAATGGACTCAGGCCCTAATGCTCTTGTGAAGGAACCTATCAATACACTCATTGAGGAAAGTACAATCCTTGGGGAAACGGAGAAGGCATTGCGTGATTTATCTCTTGATCAAATGATGAAATCAGTTGCTTCCCCACTCATGCCTTCTCAGGATAAATTGGCAAATGTGTCAGGATTACCCACTCCAATTGTACCCCCAGTAAAACCTATCATGCCTCCATCATCTACCCAAGCTGTGCCTTCACAGGCTGAAGCGCCTCTTAATCTTCAATTTGGGTTGTTTTCTGGACCTTCCCTTATACCAACTCCTTTACCGGCCATTCAAATTGGTTCTATACAGATGCCAATCCATTTGCACACACAGATGTCTCCATCTATACCTCAAATGCACCCTTCATCTGCTCCACTTTTCCAGTTTGGTCAGTTACGGTATGCATCATCAGTTGTATCCCAAGGCATTACCCCACTACCTACTCAAGCTATTCAATCATTTGTCCGTCCTGCTGGACCCTCGAATCCTTACATGGTGAATCAGAATAAAACTTCCACTAATGCAACCTTGCAGTCAAAACCAGAATCTCAAGTAACTTTATCCCAGAAGAACATAATAGAAGCTTCTCAATTGAGTATACCAGCAAACAGCCAAAACAAAGAATCCGAGAAGTCAAAAGAAATCTCCTCACTTATACCTTCTGGTAACAAGGAACTCCAGGTTCAGCTACAGTCCAGCAGTACTGAAACAAGGGTTTCTAATGGCTCAAAAGGACCTATGACTGGTGCACGGGGAAGGAGATATGGATCTTATAATACTAATAATCCTCATAGAGAATCCAATATGCGATTTGTGCCTGTCGGGTCTGAGACATCTCGTAAGGACCTAAGAGGTGGTTACCGGCGGCCCCGCAGGAACATCAGAAGAACTGAACTTAGGGTTAGGGAGAACAGTGAAAGGAGAGAGAGGCCAGTTAATGGCTTGTCTAATCAAGAGAGGACCGATGAGAGAAATGTGGAGAATGTTAGTGCTGCTTCAGTGGGTGGTGGAAGGGATAACCCTCGACCTAAGGATGATGTCATAGAAAGTGGAGTTGTTAGAGTTTTTGAGCAACCTGGGATTGAGGTGCCGAGTGATGCTGATGGGTTTATTGAAGTGAGATCAAAGAAGCAGATACTGAATGATAGGAGAGTAAAAAGGGAGCGAGAAAAGGAGAAAGAAATTAGGCCCAAACCAAGAATGCAAAAGGTATGCCTTTATTTTTTCATTCTATTTTAGACTGGAATGAGGTGGCATGTTGATGGTACCATGCTTCTGCAGTAATAATCTTGCATTCTTTGTCGTCCCTTCCATTTAGGCCTAAATGTGAAATGACTCTAATTGCAGAAGAAAACCAGAGCAGACCTAAAAATTAAGTCCAAACTTGTTCCTGTTTATTCTTATTTGTTGTCTGGACTATAAGACCTAAAATAGCTCTATACCATCTAGGGTCTTTTGTTTTCTTTCTTTATTCTTAATTTTCTAAACTTGCGCATGTCAGGTGTCTCGTAAGCAGAACACGGGGGCAGTAGTTCGGTCTGTTGCGCCCAATTATAACAGAACTATTAAAGAGGTCACTGAATCCACAGGGAATAGCCTTTCAAAAGTGCAGCCTTCTGTTCCACTTGGAAGTTCCACATCTAAATCTCTACCACCAATTGGCACGCCATCCCAGAAGCTCCCTGAATCTGATCCTGCCTCTAGCTCCTTGAAGTATGTGTTGTACCTCATTTTGTACTTTAATAACCAATTTGTGGAGTTTTCAATGAAGTATTATTATATATGTGAACATACAGAAGTTCTCCTTTCTTTCCACATTTCACTATTTGAACAAAGGGAACTTACTTTATAACGACAATATCTTCTGTCGTGCTTGACTATTTTACTGTAGCAATTGCTGGCCTTAATTTTAGTAAATAGACCACGGCGACCTTGAATCTGGTTCTAGGGACTTGAAAAGGTCCCTCATTGGATATCTAAAATAGAGGAATGACCTATAAGTGAACATCCTTCTTTCATTTTTGCTATAAAAGCTATAAGATAAGTTGTAGATTTGTCTAAGTTTCCAAAATTCCTGACATGACAGGCATATTCTTTACATACCAGAAATGGTTTCCAAACTAGGTTAAGCTGAGAACCCTGAGAATGTCAAACTGTGTAAATAGAGTGCTTTTGACTGACTGCATTATTGATGGGCTGTTGCAATTTTCTGAACCTTTTCTGCTTTCTGAATTAAAACTTCTTCCAGGACTAGCCAGCCTTCAAATATTGGGACAGGGCTTTTATTCGAGGGAACAACTGTGGCTGAGAAGCCTCTGGCTTTAGGATCCTGGGAAAGTTCGCACACTGACCAGCAGGTTAGTGTTTTTGCATCTATATTGTATGCATACTCAATTTTACACTTCTGCCCTAGGTTTTTTACTTTTGAGTGTTTATAGCTAAAAAGCTTACCGTTTGTGTATTTTAAATTATGATGAATGTATTATTCATCATGAATGTATTATTCATCATGAATGTATTCTAGTTTATTTTAAACGACTGTATTATTCGTTTAGTCTGTTGGTTTTGGTCTAGTATGGGATTGTTACAGACACCGTGGGAGAATGATGAAATACCTTCGTTCGTCCTTGTAAAGAATCTAATATTTGCTTAAGTTTCTTAAACCATTTCATTTGAAAATATATCAGGTCATGCCCTTGACCCAGTCACAGCTGGAGGAAGCAATGAGGCCAGTACAGTTTGAGCAGCAATCATCCGCCAAGTCCTCTCTGGAGCCGAGCAAGCCTATAGTTTCAGCTCAGGAGAAACCTAGCCCTATCAATTCCCTACTTGCTGGAGAGAGAATTCAATTTGGTTAGTAAAATCAGTTCTGTTTTGATATATACCTTGGCATATCCTTTGCTTGTTTGAAATCTTTAATTCAATTTGGTTTGTATAAAATCTGTTCTATTTTGAATTATACCTTGACATGTCCTTTTGCTTGTTTGAAATCTTTTTGATGGCTCATTTTTCTCCGGTCTGTTTTTTAAACATACGCAGCAATTCTAACTTCCATAAGCCCTCATCTGTCTTGTTTTGGTAGTTGATGTGAACAGCACCTAATTCTATTGGATAGGTTCATTGTGTTATTTTAGTGGATTCCTTATTTGTATGCCTCGACTGACCTGGTATTTAGCTCTGGCAACATAATTCTGTCTGTTCTGTTTTGTTTACTTTATAGGTCTCAGCTTCAATTTTACATGAATGGTCCGATTCATTGCTGCTGTTGATCTGTTTTTATGTTATTATTTTTGCTTTTTGAAAAAACTAGGAGTGGTAACTTCATCTCCAATAATACCAGTCAACCGGCCAGCAGCACCGAATGGACTAGGTGCTCCTGGTTCATCACGGCCTGTCCCACCAACCAAGAAGGAATTTCCACCGATACATTTGTTTGACAAAGTAAAGTCAACAGCACAAGAGCCAGTCGTTGCGAATATGGAAGAAGAGGATGAGGATGAAGCTGAAGCTGCTGCTTCAGCAGTCGCAGTTGCTGCCATCAGCAATGATGAGGTGGCATCGTGCACAGTCGTCAATAGTAGTGTGATTACAGAGCAGAAGAATACCTCTAGTTCTGATGCCCCTGGGTTGGCTCCAGGTCTGGATTCTTATCTTTGTGGTTGGTGTGACAGACCATGATACTCTTATGTATAAGCAATAAGCATTTATTTTTCAAATCTAGCCCTCTACCATGTATCCTTGCCGGATCTGGTATTTGATCCTTTTTTTCAACATGTGTTTAAAAACATACATCTTGCATGAAACCTCAAGATTGGTAATCATTAATTGGCTTGTTGCCTGGCTGATTTGTTCCCATCATTTATTCTGGCACTTGTTCCAGGTAGCATCATAACTTGCACTTGGATCAGGTAGAATTATAAAGAATTCTGTTTGTTTCAGCCTCTTCGGGATGAAAGGCATGACTGAAATTGAAAGAATCAGATGGTGGCTTTTCTGTTGCACTCTATTTTTGTAGATCTCCATTGATACTTCTGATTTAATTAATTTGGAGGCATATTACTGAATGGCTTTTCCTGACAAGTTCTGAACCTTTTAAACAGGTGAGCCAACTGTTCAAGATGCACCAAGTCAATCAACAGCAACCGAAGAATCGTCCTCATTGACGGTGGCCCTTCCAGCTGACCTCTCTGTGGACACTCCATCTATCACCATGTGGCCCCCACTACCGAGCCCTCAATCCACCGGTCCAAACCCAATGTTCTCTCAATTTCCTGGCACACAACCGTCTCACTACAACAGTTGCTTTGATGTGAACCCAATGCTTAATGGGGCCCACCATATCTTTTCCTTTGGACCCCATGACGAAACTGCTGCACAGAGCCATGCACAGAGGACTGCTGCAGGGGGGGCACTGGGAACATGGCCTGGACCACACCCATCAGGTGTCGACTCATTCTACCGTCCTCCTGCTGGGTATGGTAGCCCATTCATAGGACCAGGAGGCATTCAGGGCCCACCGCACATGGTGGTATACAATCACTTCACACCAGTTGGGCAGTTTGGTCAGGTTGGTCTGAGTTTCGTGGGACCTGCTACTTACATTCCTACAGAGAAGCATCCCGAATGGAAGCAGTTGGCCCACTCCCATTCAGTTGCTCCTGTCGGACAGGGTGATGTCAACTGCCAGAACTTGGGGCCGGGGCCTGTTGTCTCTCAGGGCACGGCAGGCCCTGGACAGGGTCAGATTCAGCATATAAGACCCACCTCACCTCTCATGCAGCTGCCTGTGTTCGATATTTCTCCCTTTCAGGTTAATACATCACGATTCTTGACCAAAGAACATAGAAAATTCTGGCCGACAACAAAATTAAACTGATTTTATGTAAAATCCTCTTTTTTTTTCCTGATTAAAATAAAAGTATTTTGTTAAATATTATTCGACTGTAGATCTAAATCATAAGTTGATGCAGCCAACAGGGGAACTGCCAATGCAAGCATGCTGGCCTCACATGCCACCTGGACCTCCTCCCCTCCACTCTGGGCCACTAATTCAGCAGCAACAAATAGATATCCAGTTGGGGCACAACCATCAAAATCAACCTGCCCACAATGGGCCCCACTTCCACGAACCCCCAGCTGCTCTACATTCTGATAACCGTCGGGCCCCACAATTCCCTAATGAACTTGGTCTGGTCGACCGTTCTGTTTCAGCCAATGGTACTGTTGGTGTTCAGCCTGTATTGCCTTCTCTAGCAAGTAGTGATGAGGGTAGCTGCGCAAAGCCTGTTATGAAGCCGGCACCTGCAAATGCCGTTGTTAGTTTAAGTGAGAAAAGTCCTGCTTCTGGTACTGCCACTGCCGCCGCTGGCGGCGGCAGTAACACAGCTCCCGTGGTTAAGGGACAGCATGCAACGGTGATTGATAGAAGAGGGAAAAATGAATGGCACCGAAGGGGTGGATACAGCCATGGAAGGAAGCAGGGTTCAGGTCAGGACAAGGTTTTTGGTACAGGTACTGGAAGAATGAAGCAGATATATGTTGCCAAGGCAACTGTTACAGGCAGCATGTCAACCCCAACAACAGCAACAAACAGCTAGATGAGAAGCTATTATAGCTTCGGATCTTGCTTTATTTGAAATTGGATGGGCTATTATGGTATAAAATTATAAGAGCTTGATTTGGATAACTGGTTTGTTCAACCTGCCTGTTGTATGTAGGGCTTTGTTTTTTACTTGTTTTTGGGTTTCTGAAAGAGTAGGATAGATGGGTTTTAAATGTGTGTACTCCCAATTTTGCTCCCCAAATGTTCTGTGTGCTGGGCGGAACATGCGGTGCACTTAGGTTGGGATTTGTTGTTGTTTCTTTTTTGACACTATATATAACGCTATTTATTTGGGCGGTTTCTTGTGCTATCTGTCAAATTACAACAAATTGAGACTGGGAATAATCGGCAATATAGAAAATTCATGATTGGGTGCAATATCATATATAATTCTCAAGTAGTTCGCTTTTGTAGAAATGTAAGTAATAATAGGTTAAATACCAATATTTTTTGAAAGCAAATAAATTGTTTAATTTGTTGAGAGCAAATAATTGTCAGATCATTTGCGAGTTAGTTGTAAAAACTTTTAGTATGTGAATAATGTGCGTGTTAATTGAATCATTAATGAATATTAGTAATTTGTTTATATACTCGAAGAGGTGTGGGAATCGATGGTAAAAGTTGTAAAAGAGAAATCTCATTTGCATTGCAATGCCCTAAGCTCAGCGAGAATATCTATTGTGAACCATGATGCATAGAGGGCTCCGAGCACCATGACAGTTTGATCGGTGATTTTGTAAATTGACAAATCTAAATTAACCAATTTGATCTATATATTGAAATCTCATAGCAAACAAAACAATATTGGCTGATATTGTTCTTTTAAGTATTGGTTTTAAAAAAAATGATCTTGCGATACTATTTATATAATTTTGATTATTTTAATATTATTTTTAATTTTTTTGTTAGCCAAACTTTATTTAAGGAATAGAACAACTTGACCTGGGTCCATACACTGATACACATGAAGTCAGCCGAAGCAAGTCATTTTCTTTTTTGTTTCTTTTTTTTCCAATGAGAAGAAAGTCATTTTCTGAACTACTGAGGTGGAGTGGATATGGATCCTTTGGTCGTTTTTTATAAACGACCACTGAACGTTTTTTTTATCCGGACCGTCTGATTTAATCTCAACGATTAACTTTTTTCGGGCCTATCAATTCTGGTATTATGCACGGGGCATCCTTAACCGTTGAGATTAAATCAGACAGCTCGAATCTAAAAACAGACCAGAGGATCTCGTTCCGAGGTGGAGTGGGTGACCCTTCAGTCCTTCACCCTTATGCCGAGCTGAAGAAATAAAATTGGCGTAACTGCTGACGAAAGAAAAGAAAAAAGAAGACGGGGATAGGCCTAATACAGTCGGTTCAATTTTTAAAAATAAAAATAACAAAATAAAATAATGTTGTAGGGAGAGGGATGAAAATCCGAACCGAATCCGATAGATATTAATCCGTTTATCCGCATCTTCAATGACACGAGATGATTAAGATAATTACTTCTAGTTCTATACATTAGAGAAGATTTTTTATTAGATAATACTTAACTTTTATTAGATAAATTCTCTTACAACAATATATTTTGATTTGGACTAGTAATATAAAATTAATTTGACTTTTCATTATCAAGATGATTATATATGATAACAATATTAAAATTATTTTTTCTCTTAGCATGATGATAACACATGATTAATAATATTTTTATGTATGATGACATTTGATATCAATATTATTTCTTGCTTATTTTTTTAGTTCTATTAGTTTGTTAATTTATAAATATCCGTTTCAATATCCGAAATATATCCGTATTTATATCCGTATCTGACAATATTCACTTCGTATTCGTATTCGTTTGATATCTAAACCGTATCTGTATCCGTATCGGATAAAAAAATATGAATATAAATATGATTTCACCACTATCCGATCCGTATCCGATCTGTTTTCTCCCTAGTAGGAATGGAAGAGTCGAATACAACAGGTTAATTTTAGCTGGAAGGAGAGGAGAAATAAATTGTATTTCACATAGAGGATTGGGTATCTCTAAATAAATGTCCTTGTTTCAAAAAAATTATTATAAGAATTTGAGATTTACAGAACTGGAAAGTGGAAATGCGGGATTAGAAATGACTAAATTGGAGGAAGTACGATTGTCGTAGACCGTGCGTTGAGTTTAGATAATGCTACTAGATTCGAATTCAGAACTCGCTGCTTTATTTTTTAACGTCTTAACATAAGTTCATTATTTTTTTTTATCTAACTTTAATTATCATATTTTTCTGATTTTTATTAAATTCCTTCGGATTTTCCCTCACCCTACGTATGACTCCTACCCCGCTCTCCCTTGCCTCCGCCGATGCCTCTCCTCTACCCCTGCCACCCTCACCGCTTCGTTTGTCCCCGTCGCCCCTACCCTGAATGAGACAAATTAAAGATTTTACCTACAATCTCTATCTCTACTACTTATAAAAGCACCCAAAACAAGATTATAATAATTTCACAAAAGAGAGTTCAAACATTTGTTAACATCATTATAAATCATTGATTTATCTAATATACGGTTTGGATTTCTATTTTAAATAAGAAGTCGGATCTTTTGACAGAAAATAGTCAGGGCGCTGAGTTGGCAAGCCTTACGCGTTTCGTTGTACACATCGCGGGTTCGATGCATCCTTTATGCAATAATTTTTTCCTTTCTTTTCATACCGCTTCATACCTTAATCAGCGATATATATTTTTGCCCCTTCGCATCAGATAAAAAGGAAAGATAATCAGATATTACTTTCTTTCTCTTATCCTCTCCGTATACCCTAATCATCGGAATTGGCCGCCCCCAATATCTCTCTCTATTCACCATATCCTAGAGTCTAGGGTTTCACCAAGTCTCAACAAACACAGAAAATACCTCTCCGCCATTTTTTTCCCTCTGCACTCGCGGCTTAGAGAACCAAAAACTCACTCGCGCCTCACCCCACCTCCTTCTCCCTCTCCGATCACCTCCTCTCTTCTCCCTCACGCACTTTATCAGACCCCCAAGGCCCCAACCCTCTTATCCTCCCCGCCATTACCTCCCTCTCCTTCTCCTCTCAACCCCACCAAGCACCACCTCGCCCCAAAATTGAAGCCCATCTCCTCCGTTCTCGCACTCAACCTCCCTTCTTCTACCTCGAGGTCGGGCATGGCGACCCACAACTTTGACAGTGGACTGCCGGACATACCAATCTTTCTCCGTTCACCTCCGTCACAGTCCTGACAACTGCCTTCTTGAGTGGTCGCTCTTGCTGCATCAAAAATGAAGTGGATCTACATATTTAATCCTTTTGATTTTGTAATGCATGAATTGAGTATTTTTTTTTTATTTAATCGACTTTTCTTTCATTTTTTTTTTCTTTTTGTGCTAATTTGTTGATTTCTCTATTTCGTATGAAGTAAAGTTTATTGAAAGAAAGAATGAAAGAGATGTAGCAGGAGCAATTACAGAGACCAACACTTGAGGTATGATTTGAAAGCATTGGAAACTAAAAATGAAATTAGTGAAAGAGTTTATCAACACTGCAAGTCTGCAGTGCTGCTTAAATTGAGAAGTTCAATTCATGTCCTGCTTTGTATACTATTTCGTATGTCTAACATGACGATATGCATTATGAAAAATTATAATAATAATTGGATGATTTTCTTTGTCAGATTTAGATTGAGAATTTTTTTTTATAATGCAGCAATAAAACTGACTATGAAATAATAGTACTTCAAGCACTCGAGAATCACAAGCTTAGAGAGATGGTCAAATAAGAAATTTGGATGAGACTGGTCCTGTCGGTGAGTGAGTCAATGTGATTGTCAATTTGGGATCAAGAGAGCAGCCAATCAAGAGGATCAAGAGAGGGTGATGCAGAGGCAGACTCCAATGGCAAGGCTTGTTGATTGTGTGTTAACTTGTTGGTTGTGCTACACTGGTAGAGCAACACTGATATGAGCACGCTTGAATTCAATGCATATTATTCTTTAATTACATATGATAAGAGAAAGAAGCACGCTTTAATTTCAGTCTCTTCTTCTAATGGAAGGAGATGGTTCATGGGGTTCTCCTTGCCACTGGTTAGAATCTTAGTGGTTCAGGCTCAAATTTCACAAACATAGTGGGTAATTCTAACCAGTCCATGTGCTTTTATAGTTTTGATGCATTAGGAGTTGGGTGAGTTAGTGACTGACACTTTACCTTTTCTTGGTTAATTACAGCACACTGGTCTCATAGCTGGAAAAGAGGTATATGTTTCATTCTTTTTATTTCTTTAGAAGTTACCTCTTTTGGGGATTAGTTCGTTTACAAACATAACTTATATAGTTGCATATTCGCTACATAACTATTCATTATCATTTTCTTAACACTTTTATTCTTTATTTTTATTTACAGCCCTTTTCAATGACAAAGAAAAGAAGGTGCACTAAACACAACACCAAATGCAAAAGTTTCAGGCGTAGAGTTTGATTCACAATTGTGCAATTTATATGAATACTATAGTCTAAGCAACGGGTTAACTCCATTGATTTGATTATATTTCTGTTTTTTCAATTGACTCTCTTCAACGGGAGGGAAAAAAAGAAAAAAAAAAGTATTATAGTATTTTTATTTAATACAATATTAAATTTATCTTTACTGGCATTTCATGAAGCACATGCCATAGTTTATGCAACTTATACCCAATGTTTAGTTTTATCATCTTCATCTTGTATTTCAAAATTTTGGATCCGTACCAATTGATGAGGTAATTGAGTTGAAGGGATCAAGGGTAAATTTGTCAAATTTAGTTATTTCACAATTCTGTCATGCAGTAAATCTCCTTTTTATTTTCATACTTGTCATTTTTGTATTCTGATTTGTAGGATTACACTTTTGTTCTGCACTGCCTTCGTGAATTAAATGTGTCTTTTACATGTATCAAGCGAGGGATTCGATTTGTTACATGAGCTTGGTATTTAGATACTTTCAATTGAGACATGAAATTAATTTCAACTGTTAGATATCGGTGGCCTGATATGAGTGTTGGTCTAATGACATATCGACCATCTTGTTGCTGATATAGGTATTTACCTTTTCTTTTCACACTACTTTTTTTTTTTTTGTTAATTATTACGTGTAATTTAGGCAGAAATAAGGGCTCAATGAGAAAAAATATTAGATTAAAGTTTTATTTGCATGTCAGAGGTTTGATTAGGTTTTAATTGAATGTTAATTCCAGATACAATAATCTTCTTGAATCTTTTTTTTCTAATTGTTTGAATAATTTGACAGAGGCCTGTACCAAGCAAATTGCTTGCAGATACTTGTACTTGATAATATATTGTACTTAAAAGATTAGGTGAGTTAGATGAGTTTTAGTTTAGGCGCACTTTTAGACATGAGGAACAAAGATTAAACTGATAACCAATTGTACGAATTTGCAGTATGCAGATGATATTAGTAGAATTGAGGAGACCAGAGCAACAAGAGGAAGAAGTATATGTATGCTCCTGAGGAGGAAGAATATGATACATACACTACTGATGAGTCGTCAGACAAGTGGATGGTATACGACTTACGAAGCTGCCAACTTTTTTCTGGTGGCAGATCCGATCCGTTTATTTTTAGTAGAACAAAATTAGAGGTGTAAAGATGAGAAGCACAAAAGAGTAGCTCTGGTTTTATTATAAAAGAGCTCCTCTTGTCTTTCTTAGTAATGAAAAATTGTACATGTAATTTGGTTTAAATTAACCTATAAAATGAATTCTGTACATAAGTGAAATAAATAAAAAAATTCCTATTTTAGTAACATTTGATAAGTTATGTTTAATAAGTTTATGCAATGTTCTAACTTTGTATTCCTTTTAATTACGTATTTATTTTTATTGATAACTTTCTCTTCATACTTAATGGTATTAATTGCCAACATGTTGCATGTTTTTATTATCTTGGACTTGAATTTATGGCTATCTTTCAAGAAATATAATTTTCTATTGATAAAGTATTTATATTTCAAGAAATATAATTTTCTATTGATAAAGTATTTATATTTAGTGTCCCATACTCGAATATATTTACGTGTTCTATAACTAAAACAATACAAAGCAAGAAATCACGAACAAATTAAAAATCCAATAATATAGGCTTATATAGCCAAATAACCATCAGATGGGAATCACAAAATGATGAAATATGGAAACGCACCTTAATAAATACTAGGAATATACAATTTAAGAAATTGCATATTGCATACTACTTAAAAAAAAAAAAAAAGAGTGTTGGGACTTGAGAGGAGATTAGCTGGAGAGTTTTTGAAGAGGGATAAAAAGAGTGTTGTGAGCAATTTTTGAGGTGTTGTCATTTTTGAGTACTTGTAATAGTTCTTGTTTTGCACAGATATTTGTTAATTTTTTTAGGTTTTGCAGGGCATGAAATTGGCGCTCACTAAATTGTAAATGTTGTAAGTTTTGTGGAAATATATGGAATTGAGAGTAGATACAGGAAATAATAAAATCTATAGAAATATTGAAAAACGGGGGAAGAAAAAAAAAAGAAAAATTATATTTTGTGGAATATTATATTGGACAAAATGCAACAAAGATTAAATGATCCCTTTGACCTCCGTAAATCTACTCAGCATATAATAGTCGCATGCTTTATGTTCACTGCTTCAAAATAATAATAATGATCATCAATTCATAATATTCACTAGAAAATATGTCACCAATTTATACTACTTTTTGTTTCTTACTGTTACTTATAGGAGTGGCACGCTTCCCAGAAATATTAACAACAGTTTTTCCGACTAAAAGGAAAAGTCAACTTTAACATTAGTAATTTTAGCTGGTTTGTTTATTTTTTTTTTCCATAAATAACAAAGTAACTTCAGCTGGTCTGTCATTTTTTTTTTTTAAACCAAAATAACAAAACAACTTTAACTAGTATGTTCACTTTTTCCCAAAATAATAAGGTAACTTCAGTTCATCTTTTCATTTTTTTTAAATCTAAATAACAAATTAGCTTCAGTTGGTTTGTTACTTTTTTTTCTCCAAAATAACAAATTAACTTCAGCTGGTCTTTTTATTTTCTCTTTTTTTAATCAAAATAACAAAGTAACTTCAGCTGATATGTTAATTTTTTTTTACCAAAATAACCTCAGTTCATCTTTTCATTTCCGAATTTTTTAAACCTAAATAACAAAAGTAACTTCACCTGGTATGTTACGTTTTTTTTAACCAAAATAACAAAGTAATTTTAGCTGGTTTGTTCATTATTGTTTATTTTCTGTCTTCATATTTAATAAGTTAAGAGGTACATTCTTGCTTTGATATTGTGCCTACAATTCTTTATGTCAAATTCCTTCCTATTATGTCAAATCCTCTTGTATTCTTTCACTAACAAAGTACAAAAGAGATATTAAAATTTAAGTGAAAAGAACGACATACATATAACAAACTTTATTTTCAAAACCAAAAGATTACCATGTATCATCCCTGGTTTTAATTAACGTTGAAAGATATATATATGTTTGAAATATAGTAAGAAAATCTAAAATCATATAATAATTGGGTGTACCATGTATCTCTTCGGTTTTCATATATTTCTAAAAACAAGATAATCTAAAATTACATAACAAAATATGATGGCAATAGTAATCTTAAGAATTCAAATTTTCACATATTAAAATCCGCCCACACATTTGAGTGGGCACTGCTGCTAGTTATCATAACTAACAAGACAAATAATAGAAATAATGAAACAATTAACATAACTAACCAAACAAATAGAACTAACGAGACAAATAACACAACTATATGAACAAACATATATTATAAAATATAAAGTCGATTTGATACTTGATTAAGTGACCAAATTATGAACGTATTAGAATTAATCTAACAAGATTCGTTCATTTGTTGGCCACTTGATCTAGTATTAAATCAACTTCAAATTTTATAAAATTTATATGAAAACGCATCGCCGGTAAAATTTAACAAGATCAACGGTTTGGATTCTCCATTTGAATTTAAAAAATTTTAAATATGTAAAAAAAAAAAAATTTGACTGCTGAGGATCTGGATGCGGAGGTGGGCTGGGTGAGGCCGTGAGGGTAGGAGATAAGGGATTCAAATCCAGTGTTGCGCGGTATATAGACCTGTCAAACGTATATTACGGAAGCGGGAACAGAGATTTCCGTTTCTGTTTCGTTTTGGTAACAGAACGAAATTCTTGTTTCGTTTCCGTTCCGTTTCGTCAAACGGAATAGATTTCTGTTCCGTTTAACGTTCCGTCCTTCATTTCCCTTTGATTTCAGCCCATTTCCGTCCATTTTCGTGTTCCGTTTAACGTTCCGTTCATTTTCTTCATTTCCGTTTCCGTTCCGTTTTCAGAAACGAAACTGGTTTTCTTTTTCGTTTAACGTTCCGTTTGGACGGAACGGAACGAAACACGTGGCGGAACGTTAATATTGACAGGCCTAGCGGTATACCGTGTAGCGCACAAAAGGACAAAATTTTTTTTGGTGTAGCGCAAGTTTTTTTGCAATTGAAAATATGACGTGCTAATTGTTGTGCTGCAGGAAAAAATGTATACCTTTTGCCAGCTGTTACACCGAGAGAATCTACACGCATAATGACGGGGAAGACGATTTCAAAAAAAAATAAAAAATAAATAAAGAACGGAAGTAAATGTTAATGAAACATTGAAGCCTGTCATTTAATTGAGTATGGATAAAATTTTCTGTTCTGTTAGGTTACCAGATCGAAAAATTAATGTAGGAATTAATTAATGTTTCTTTTTAAATTTATTGGACCAGATTGCTGATGAAATTTAGCCATAGTAGTAATTCTAATGTGGAAATTGACACTAATTGTAAGATTATATATAATAATTTTATAATTATTTATTTGTAATAATTTTTCATTTAAAAAACGATATTAAGTTATGGAAATTTACATATTTTTAGATTAACAAATGTAATTTTTATTTAAGCCCTCTGTAGTTGTATATATTTATTGACTTGCTCAATAAATTAAGCTATCATATTTTATTATTAATAAAAGCATGCATATCCTCAATGTTTTCAAATTGCTTCTATTAATGGTCAAAACATTTTTACTTTTCCATAAGGACTAACAAAGAGCACTGAATATCAGTAAAATATTTTGACCATTAATAGAAGCAATTTGAAAACATTGAGGATATACATGCTTTTATTAATAATAAAATATGATAGCTTAATTTATTAAGCAAGTCAATAAATATATACAACTACAGAGGGCTTAAATAAAAATTATATTTGTTAATCTAAAAACATGTAAAGGTCCAATAAATTTAAAAAGAAACATTAATTAATTCCTACATTAATTTTTCGATCCATACTCAATTAAATGACAGGTTTCATTAACATTTTAGATTTACTTCCGTTCTTTCTTTCTTTATTTATTTTCTTAAATTGTCTTCCCTGTCTGTATGCGTGTAGAACCCTCAGTGTAACAGCTGGTAAAAGGTGTACATTTTTTCCTGCGGCACAACAATTAGCACGTCATATTTCCAAGCGCAAAAAAACTTGTGCGTTACACCATAAAAACTTTTGTCCTTTTGTGCGCTACACGGTATCCCGCGCGACACCAGATTTGGATCTGGAGATAAGGGGTGGGGTGGGGTGGGGCCTCATGGGGTAGGACTAGGAGACAGAGATGGAAAGTAGAGGATAAGAGTTGGTGAGTAACTTGGTGACTGCAGTGATTGCAATAGATGGTGATTGCATTAAGTAATTGTGATTTTATAATTTATAATCTATAAAGAGTATTAGTTGTTCAAGCATTTTAATTTAACCCCATCATTTATACTCTTAGCAATTTGATTATTTTTTCCTTCTTATAATCATTTGAAAGACCTATGTGTTTAATATGTGTAAAGATAATATAATTTTTCAGATAATGCAATTCCATTGTATTTTTAAAAAGCATATAAGAATTCATTACTTTCTCAAGTGACATCTCTTTTTGTCGGATTCTCAACTCTCAACTTGCAGAAAAATCAGATTGAAACCGCCTCATCAATTACCTGTATCGGCGCCTTAAAAAATTCCTTCCTTCCTTAGTTTTAATTTTTAAATGCAGGTGTCCGACTTCCCTGTCACATCAAGTGTTTATTAATTCGCCAGATAGCCCCTTGTCACGATCATCAATCTCAGAACCCTTTTCGATCAAAAAAAAAAATCTCAGAACCCTTTTGCGTGCTGCTTAATCTTATAAAATAAATACTTCTGGGCCCTTGCCCGGACCCAGAATACATCAACCTCGTTAATTACAAATTTACAATCCCTACCCTCTGTTCTATGAAACAAAATCTGATTCCGCCCGGAACGGTGCAGCGCATCCATCTGCACCGTCCGATCTGATCTCCACGATTAAGGGAGCCCCGTGCATAATACCAGATTGATAGGCCCGAACCGTCCAGATCGTATCGGACGGTGCAGATGGGTGCGCTGCACCGTCCCGCGCGGGATGGGATACGGATTCCTGTTCTATTTATAGTCATGTCCAACAAAAATTACAATAGTCGTCTGAATAAATGAATAAAAAAGAAACAGGAATTGATATTAGAGTGAAAGTTTGTATAAAAAAAATCGAGTTCTCAAATTTTAACAGAAGACCAAATTAGTGATAACTATTTCTTCACTCATAGTCATATATAGAAATGTATTATCAAATAATACCACAACGAATAAGCTAAGTATTGTGTATCGACTAGATAAATATCTCAAGTTTTTAAGTTAAGAATCATTATTATTGAAGTTCTTCATTTTTTGTTGAAACGTTTGCTTAAAAAGAAATAATACGTACGTTAGTTGTTTTCATGTAAATATTTTTCTTTTCTCAAGTTGCCTCGCATTATTTTCCAGAAAAATTATAATAAATAAATCACATTCGAAATGAAATTCAAAACGTAGTTAAGTATATATCAATTTCTGGATCTAAAAAATCGTACGGGAAATATCTATTATTTTTGAATCATGAAAACATCCAATCTGCCTACGGGCTCATTTGCAAAAAAAAAAAAAAAAAAAAAAAAAAAAAAAATCCAATCTGATTACCACCAGCGCAAATAGTTCACATAATTCCATCCCAGGTGATTAGGTTTTATTTTCGCTACTTTTTTTAAAAAAAAATGTAAGAATGTTATCATTTCAATTCGGTGGTTCCATTGAAATAAAGAACCTCTGAATAATAGTAATGGATCAAATTGCATCATTTGTTTTTTATTTGACGGTTTAAAAGGAACCTAATTTTTTTCGAAAGATAGTATCAGATACGGAGGCCAACGTAATGATCCAAACTTTTCAATTTTCTAATCCAACAGAGCTTGAAAGTTTGTACTATAAGGGGTATTTAAGAAATTTTACATGCCTCATCAACAGTCCTCCCATACCGCCGTTCAATTTGCATCGAGATGCGCACTCGTAAAAGATCACGCTAAAAAATCCGATGCTCATCTGCCACGTCATCTCCGAAAGGGTAAGATTTTTTGGCGCCGCAAAAAATATCTAAAAACTTTTTCAGAAGAGGCGCTCGAAAAATATCTGGCTCTGGAGATATTATACAACCATTGGACACGCGTCAGCGTTTCAGACCCAGTCGCCACGTGTAAAAGTGCTGCCACGACGGATAAAGTAATTTCCCCACCTCTCTTTCTCTTTTTCTCTTTATTATTTCCCTTCTCTTCTCCTCTCTTTTACTTGATTTCTCTCCCAAGAAAGCGAAAAGAAAAAAAGAGAGAACAAAATCTCTCCTTTTCTTTCGGTTTTGTTTTGCGTGATCGTTTTCCTTTCGATTTCTCTAATTTTGGCGAGGTGTCGCGTGAGTAGGGGTTGTGTAGACGAACTAGGGTTTTGTTGTACGGAGGAAAAGGGAAAGATTGAGTTGGCGATTGGGTTGAGATGAAGGCGCTGTTATCTCGACCGTCTGATGGTCACTTCGAGGTTGATGATGGCGAAGTACAGAGCAAGGTAACTGAGATCTCGATGCTAAGTTTTGTTTGTTCAATTTATTTATGGAAAAATTGGATATAACCCCCCGTAATTATTTGTTGCAACCCTAGTAGTATAATTTTTTTTTTATTGAGGTCAAGAGTTGGTTAATTACTTAATTTAATTTAGGAAATAGTTTTAATTTGTGTAGATTACATGAGGCTTCTTGTTGAAGAAATAGTAAGCAGTTCAGCCTAACTTTTTTAATTGGTTTGTTCTTGTGCAACTTTTCGGAGAGAATTTGTGCCCCAAATTCAGCCGTGTTAAGTCGTGTAAACACAAATTGGACTTTGTTTTTTTTTACAGTGTCAATTGGTATGTGCATAATGGTACTGGTATTCATATATATCGGATCTGGTAAAAAACATGCATATTTTTACCATTAATCGAGTTATGCGTCGTTTTTAGCAATATACCCTTTTTTTACTTGTAGTAACTTCGATATTCAAGCAGTCATGTATAACCAACAGCTTTTCCTGTTTCGTAGATACGTGTTGTAGGAGCAATTTTTCCTTTACATGATACTTGCATTAAGGATTTTTCTTTTTTGTTTGGTTCTTTAACCAGGGGCATATAGAGGCAGGGTCTAGGTGTTCTAGCTGGACAAATGAGAAGCACATGCACTATCTGAGCTCACTGGAGGAATCCTTTGTGAATCAATTGCACAGCAGCCAGTTCCATCTTCATTTCATGAATTTGCTTGGCGGGCCACGAACAAATCAGAGACAATCAGATTCATCTATCACAAGTGAAAGCCTATCAGACACCAGCGAGGTACTGATTTTTCTTTTGTTTTAAATGTATCAGGTTTTTAAACATATGCACATTTATTATTCAGTTGTAGACTTTATCTATTTTCTGAGGTTATTTTGGCAACACAATTAGTAATAATCTCTTTTATTAATGGAGCTCGCATACAAAAATAGCGACAATAGAGTTTGTCCCAGTTGTGGTCGTTGACTGACTGGTTTGGTTCAGTGATACTTTGTCCTCTACTTTCTGAGGTTATTTAGACAACACTGTTAGTAATGATCTCCTTTTTTGATGGGGGTCACATACAAAAATAGCAGTAATATAGTTCGTCTCAGCATTGGTGGTTGACTGGCTTGTTTGGTTGATCAATATTTTGGCCTGTGTCAGTATAAGGATGTCATTTATAAACTAAGAAACTATCAAAAATAGACAAGAAATGGCCAGTAGAAAGTGATCTGATTCTTTAATGTATTTATTTTACTTGGTCATAATATTTCTGTGAGTTCATGGGAAAAGTTTTAGAAGAGGAGGGTAAGGATCTTGATTTGTTTCTCTCTGCAAAATTGTATTGCTGTAGTCGAAGTCAGTGGAGAAGAGGTGCTGGGAGGATATGAAGCTTGAGAAAACCAAAGAAAGAATTCAAAATGAAAACAATTCTATTTCTTTGTCTGCAAACCAGTGGATCAGGCACTTTGCACCAAACTTCAGCGGGAAAGGTACAAATATCAGAGCAAACAGTCAGGCAGCACACGATCAGCCTTCTTATTCTAGCAAATCTGTTAAAAGGGAGCTCTGTTGCTCTTCGAAGGAGTCTACTTCACAAGCTCAACCGTCTTCTTCTTCTCGGGATTCTGATGAATATGGAGGTACTTATTTTCATTTAATTCTATAGTTTACCCTTCAGCTAGAGTGCCCAGTATTATTATTTTGTCGACCTCTGTGTGTGTGAGCAAAGATAGTGGTAGTAAAAATTTGGAAAGGAAACAACATGAACTACTATTTTAGTGGTGATCTTATGAGATGAAAAATGATTACAATAAAGTATGGATTCGGGTTGGTATCACACCTTCATATACACACTGTTCTGTATCAGAGTGAACTGTGAGCCACAATGGTGCCGGACCCAAATGCAAGGTGCAATATCCTTTCTGATAGACATCTCATAAGAAGGGTTGCATATTAGGTAGACTGTTTCAAATATAATTCTTCTATTGAAAATATCAGGTTTGGTCTAATGTTCATTTGAGAAAATAGGATATTGCAACTCAGCAAGCGGAACTGTAGGTGTACTAATCCACCTTGCACACCGAGTTTAGTTGATAAAACTGTATCTTGTCTATTCATTAACTTGATTTGATATGACCAGAAGTTTAAATGAAAGCTGCTCATCTTTCTCCAGAGGTGTCCGATCAGAACTTCTACAAGGAAGATATAGCTGGAGCAGAATTAATCCAAACTCACAAGAAGAGACGGCTGAGTTCTCCTGTTCCTCCTCTCCTTGTTGATCTGGTATATTTTATTGCATAAATTCTTAAATAGCTAACTAGTCCCTTTGTTGGCATGTTTTGGTCCTTGAATGATTAAATCATTCAATATGTTTTTAATGGGATTAGTACTTTGTTCTGTTTGTTCTTCTCAAATTTTTAGGGTAAAAAATGTAAACATCATTGATCAATGTCCTTAACAAACATCGTTCTCTGCTAATTTGTCATGGATGAGCAGAAATATGAGCTAACCCAAACCGAATTTATTACTGAAAACTCAGGGATTATGTATCTTTGACCAATCTTATATTCATTTTTTTTTTACCTGACAATTTGATACTAAAATAGACATTTTATCAGGCCATGCTTGGAAAACCACCTGGCAATGCCATAAGAGAGAAAGGTTAAAGACAACAGTTTTGATTAATAATCCGATGAAGCATCTGAGTGGGTAGATGTACTGTTGAATAAAGCAATTTCTTTTGGATTGATATCTGCAGTATTTGTACTATTTCTTAATTCTATAATTTATATGCAAAGAGTAGTGTGTACATAGGTTAGATAAGGTTTTGACATATCTTGTTATAATGCGTTAGGACAGACCTTCATGGAATTCTCTCCAGTGTGACTTTCATTGGAGCATATCATGTATCCTAAGATTAGTTGCTTTTATGTCTTATTTATAATTTTTTTTTTGACGAATATGTCTTATTTATAATTGACGACTTGTTTGATAAAATCATAAAATAGAGAGAATGTCAGAAGAGTGAGAATTAGAACACGATGATGAAAAGCAGGGGTGCTATTTACCTTTTCTACTCGTTTTTTCCCCACTTATTTCTATATTGTTTTCTAACAGAAAAAAGACTGTTATGACAGTATCCTTTTCTGTTGAATACTAATTCTTTTGTGATATAATCATATAATCTCGCCAATAAAAAATGTGGTAGAATAAAGGATTGTTAAACAATTCAATGGGTTAAATGACAGTTCATGTTTTTTATTGTGTATTTAAAGTCCTAATGACCCAAATTAAGGAAAGAACCTTTATAGAATTTAGATGAGATTCTGTTAGATTTTTTGTTTCTTAATTGCGTTACTAGTCTAATAATGACATGGAGAGAGGTTCACGAGATTTTTTATGCATTTTTTAATAACTACTTTACTTCCATTTTTGTGTTTCACAATTCATTATTTTATCCTCAGAAGATGCCTTCTCAGAGAGAGAATTATTAAGTTTGTGCGCTGTGAAGTTGGGATAATTAGTTTGCTTGTTGCAACGAAGAGTCAATTTTCAAGTGAATTTGAACTGTTGGTTTTGTTCTTTTTCATAATAAATATATTCTCGCATCGGTCCCTAAAGAATTGAGTATAGTATTTTGTTAAAATTTAATCTATCTATGATCTTATAATTTATTTATTTATTTTGTATAAATTAAGAGTGGAATCGATAAAAATGTTATAGAATTTTACTTGATCTGTCTTCTTTGCCATTTTTGGTGAAATCGATAAAAATGTTATAGAATTTTACATGAAAAATCTGATGTAAAGAAAGTTAAGATTAACATTTAGATTTGGAAATATTAATAATTTAATGGTACCGACTTCAAATGTGAGATGGAAATACAAAATGAAATCGGTTAAGAATTTAAGATGTTGAATTTATTTTAATTTGCATTGATTAAATAAAAAACATGAAACGGTGAACGAAGTATATCTACAAGATGACAGAAAAAAATGACCGTTATAGGAGTAGGTCATAAAAAAAAAAAACTCAAGGCATACTGATGATATCGTTCTGTTCCTCGTAAAATAACTATGCATGGTTAGCAAAGTACGATGCTCAAGGCCTGTGAGCGCATGTATGTCATTCTTTTCCTCCAATGATTTATTTGGTATATGTTGTGGGACTAAGGTCTCCATCATTTTTTTCAATATTATTAGAAAAATAGAAATTTTAATGAAATTTTATAATAATATTAGAAAATAGAAATTTTAATGAAACATACGCCTGTTTATAATGGTGACTACTTTCCCATGCTATTCTCGTCATCATAACTGTCAAATAATATTTCGAACTTTCAAATTAACCTTCATCTCAAAATGCACATGTGTTTCTATAAAATTGAGCATTATTTTCAGCTCCAATAACATGGGACCAGCCGCCCTGAATTCATTTTAAATTAAAAAACAAAATTCTTTGTACTGGTTGTCTAAAATCATTAAGAAAATTAAAAAGAAGGGTATACGTGAACTTCAGAAATGCTTCGATTGTTTTCTCTGAAGTGAGGATTTCTTTCAATAAAACACATCCGCAGGACGAAATTCTAAGAGAAATGCCAAAATAAATATTGAGGAAACTATAATTGCTTTTAAATTACATAAAATGTAAAAGTGAACCTATGCTAGGACTTTTTAAGTGGAAATTAGAAAAAACTAATTGAGTATCTACTGAACACAGGTGATTTTTAGATAGCAAAAAGATTGGGAATTCATACATGAAGAAATTCACAATTGTACTCGCTCTATCTGTTTCTAAACGGGACGCTTCATGGAAAGGCCATGATGGTTGTGCCTTGAAGGTTTAAATCAATTTTTAATTGCTTATTTTGGTGTAACGGAATTAATGAGAATATGTTCAACACTAATTTTTGTTCCGTTTATGTAACTTAATTTTGTACAGGAAACTCCGAACTCGTATATAAAATGCTCAATTACTATAATTCTTAAAACGATCCACCTAAATATTAAATTAAATTGGAAAACCATTAAAATCAAAGTAACTATTTTTGCATTTAATTTAGAGAACAACAAGATATTCCAGAAAGAAATAATAAATGTTTAATTTCATGTAGTTGCAGTTAGCCTTAACTATTCATTGCCAAAAGTCACCCTTACATGAAGTACTTGCTATCATCTACTTCAATTAACTTGAAACTAACTTCCTGCCCCAAATAGATAACTCATAAAACATAACTACAAGAATCAGGCACTTCAGAGTTGGCAGCTACAGCTACTGCTAACTTTTCTAAACAAAAGAATCAGGTATTCCTTATGTAGAAAATATCAGTCTTTGCCTCTCCGCAAATGGGACAGCTGTCAGTCTCTGGTTCGCAGTCCCAGCAGAGGCAGAGGTGTCTGCATGGTAAGACCACGATTGAAACCTCAGCCATTTCGCAGACACGGCAGGCCCACTTGTCGACCTGTGATTTGGCTTCAGTGGCATCTTCTTTCTCAGTGTTGTGATGTGGGTGCGAGTCTAGGAGATATGAATCACCCCCTTGGGCTGAGAAGTGGGTCCTATTGATGTTGCACTGAAGGCATGAGTTTCGGAGATAAGAATCACCTCCTTCGGCTGGGAAGCGGTTCCCGTTGATGTTGTACTGGGGTGAGCCTGGAGGATGAGAATCTCCATCTTTGGCTGTGAATACGCGACCATCAGTCCTGGCCACCCCACAAATGGGACAATTGTTAATCTCTAATTCACAGTCCCAGCATGGGCAGAGGTGGCAGCATGGGAAGGCTGAAGTAGAAACCGTTGCTGCCTTGCAGACACCGCAAGCCCACACATCCACCATAGATTCAGCATTAGAAGTCTCTTCATTCTCACTGCTTCCTGTTGAGAAATGAGTCCCATAGGTGTTGTTGTTGTACCCAAGTCGTGAGTCAGGGATATACGGCGAGTCTGGGCAATAAATATCCTCTCCTTCATCCTCACTGTTTCCTTCAGCGGTCTTGTACTGAGGGCACGAGTCTGGGAGATTAGAATCCTCTCCTTCAGTTGAGAAATGGGTCCCATTGGTGCTGTAGTCGAGTCTTGAGTCAGGGAGATAAGGCGAGTCCGGGCGATAAAAATCCTCTCCTTCTGATGAGAAATAGGTCCCGGTGATGTCGTAATGGATCGACGTAATCCAGTACCCTTTGAATTCATCTTCTGGTTCCTCCCAATCACGGAGTCCCTCCTTTTTCTGCAATTAGGTATTCACCATAATTATATCAACCGTTAGTTGCTTGTAAAGCCGTCATATTTAATCACAAAACATCTACACCTCTTTATACAAACACTAAGATAAACTTCAATTGAAAGTAAGCAAGCGCACAACTTATATTTCTTTTTTTATCAATAATAATTAATAAACAATACACTTAATCTCAATTCAACTGATTCCAAACGAACAGGACATTATTGTTTAAATAAGATGGCTAAGATGCAACTAACAATGATTGGGGGAAAAAAGTTTGAATATCAGCAGAGTCAATGGATTTATTTCAGCCATGGACTACTATCTGAAGATCATCAATAATAAAGAAACAAAAATGCTAAGTAAATGAAACAAAGAAATCCTAACTGGTGCCTTTGAAATCAGATTACTATTCAGTCCTGTTATAAATATTTAATCATGGTTCATGGCACACCTTGAAGTCCCATCATGTTCCATGCAAAAATATATGAACAAATTTACATGGTATGTAATTTAAAAAAGTCACATAGAATCAGATTACTATTCAGTCCTGTAATAAAATTTACGAGACAACTTAAAAATCCAAATAGAAACTATGAACATAATATGAAAACAGGTTTCAATTGTACAGAACAGAAAAATAAAAAAAAAGAATTAATAGTACTTTCCTAAGAAAAGGTCACCACTGCAACACAATTAAAATACCTTAACAAATATTCAAGACCATTTGTTTCTCATAGGGCAATTTGATTCCTACAACATCTTCACAAATATGATGAGGGGAGAGGTACGAAGTTAAAGTTACCTTAGACTTTAATTTGCCTGAACAAACAACACTTATATGATTAACCGAGATAGTTACTGATGACATAAAAGAGTCGGTTCAGAAACAAACCAAAATGGAGAAACCGTTTGATGAAAAAGTTGTTCCACCCATAATAAGTATTTTCATATGCAAGAGGAAGTCTCAAACAAAGTGAGAGTTAGTTGTCCATAATAGAAGTACTTTATTTTCCTTAATTTATTAGGGTAAACGAAAGATTTACCCATTGTGCAATTGGAGACCAATCTGTTTAAGAGTTTGTTTGCTTAATTATTAAATTCCTACCATTTGTTCTTGATCAAGTAAAATTGTCTTCCTCTTCTTCACGGTCTTCACGGGTGGCGCATTCGCTCGGTTTGGATAAATCTTGCATCCCACACGCCTCCAACCGATCATCATTAGAAAAAAGGAAGGAAGAGAGCAAATGGACAGAGAGATATGAGAGAAATCTTGAGAAATTGTATTTTATTTCAGTAATTCGAGAATGGTTTCGGGTGTAGCGACGGGGGTCTGATTATATAGTCGCAAATTTTATTTTTCCGCCGTCCGATCTTTTCCCTTAATTTAATCAATTCAATCTCTGCCGTTGTTTTATTTTTGATAAGAGCATATTTATTTTTTGATGAGTAACTTTAACCCGTATTATTGGGTTACGACGTATCCAAAAATACCAAGAGTAGAAAAATAGCAGGTGTAGCTGTAGGGTTCCTAAGACGTTTCCATATATGGGCCCATCACCTGAAAAGAAAACACAATCGATATTATTAGAAAGTTCTTAGTAAATATATCGAGCCGGAAAAATTAAAACTAAGTTTACTGTTGACATGAATTTCGAAAATAAATGAATTTTTTTTTATTTTCGAAATTTGTATGAACAGTAACTTATTTACTTAGGGTGTATTTGGGTATGCACCAAATAAGCAATTCGTTCAAAAAACTTATTTGTATAGCACCCAAACGTGAGACAAGTAAATCAAATAAGGAATGAATAGCTAATTGTGATGCTTATTCCAATTTCATCTATATGGCCGAATTAGCTTATTGTTATTTTTCAATGGAGCATGAGAGAAAAACTCATCTTTTTATTTTTAATAGCTTATTCAATCCAACGTCCAAACACATCCTTACTTTTAATTTTTTCGGTATATTTAGCCCATTACTATGGGCCTCACGGGCCCAAACGCGTGGGGTTCTTTTTTTTTTTTTTCTTCGCCTCTCTCAGTCCATGTCATTTGACACTGACAGTATAGAACAAAGACTTTTACAAAGGAACCCCCGTACTTCCTCCAAATCTAGACTTGACTCTTATCCGAGCAGATCGAAACCCCAAACCTCTCGACGACAATTTTTCCGATCTCCTTTGTACAATGGTATAATTCGAAAATTTTGTTTTTATTTTGTTCATTTGTACTTATTCGTCCATTTAGTTGTTCTTATTTACCCCTCGTGAATTTTTTTTTGAGCTTATCTTTGAGATCTCTGAAGCATTTTCCTAAATTTTGTAGCCATTCGTCGAATTTGTTAGGTTTTCTTCTTTATTGGAATTGAATGCCTGGTGGATAGGTATGCACGATCTTTAATTGAACCTAGATTTCGAGCATTGCCTTTATTTCATGAAATTTATTAGGATTTCGAAATGACGGGAAGATTGTTGTTTGAGGTTTTTATTTAGATCTCATACCTCAATACAATCAGTTTTTTTTTTCCTCCAAATTTCTATCCCCATTTTGTCCAAAAAATCTTGCAAGATTTCTTCTCCAGTTCGACTAAGCCTGTTTGGAATATCAGTTTTGATATCTTTTTTTTTTTTTTTTTGAATAAGCAACTTTGAACTGATCAATACTTGAAAACAAATATTACCTGATTTGTTTGTGTGGCCATATAACTTTGATTGTATATGTACTAAATTTCAGGCTTCTGTTGGTTCGAAGATGCCATCTAGGAGGGAGAAGCCCAAACATCGTCAGCATGGAATTTCCCAGCAAAAGAGACAGGAAATCAGGGAGGCATTTGATCTGTTTGACACTGATGGCTCTGGTACCAATCAAACCTATATCATTCTTTTATACTTGATGATGTTTTGTTGTCTTAGCTTTAAGAATTGCAATATCAGAGTGTGGTCTTATAGTTTTCTGCCCTTGTACCTGTACAATATCTTTGATGTATCTGGTCTGATTTAGGTATAACTGGGTTTGTTAATATAACTATTTCTTTAAATTTTCTTATAGGTACTATTGATGCAAAAGAGCTGAACGTGGCAATGAGGTACCAATTTTACTCTTAATATTATGCTCGTTTGAAAATAACATTATCCCTTTCTTTTGTTTGATACTTTACTGCCATAATTATATAATTCTGCATTCTATTTTCACAGAGCCTTGGGATTTGAAATGACAGAGCAGGTATGTACTGCTTTAATTTATATTCTCTGTCAGATGGGTCAAGCTTACATACACTTTATGGAAATGCATTAGATCTCTTGTGTTTTAGATTGTGTGTTCATTAAATTGGACGGTACTCCACCAAATTACTTCATTTATTATTTTAAAGGCACAAGTAATGCAATGCTTATCCAGAGCTTTATACTCCTATGTTGACTGTGTACTTCGTGTTGTTTCATATAATGAAACGGTAGCTTAAAAGCTACTTTTTTCAAAAAAAAAAAAAGGAGCTTTATACTCCTGCTTTTTTCAAAATAGTCAGTCCTCTATGTGTTTGCACATTTGCATTTATACCATTAAGGCTGTAGCTGTTAGCAGTATATTTCTTATATTTTTAATCTGAATTTATATGCATGGATATATTTGTACAAATTTAGCAAATCGAACAAATGATTGCCGATGTGGACAAAGATGGAAGTGGGGCCATAGAATTTGAGGAGTTTGTACAGATGATGACTGCCAAGATTGGAGAGAGAGACACCAAGGAAGAACTTAACAAGGCCTTCCACCTCATTGATCAGGACAAGAATGTAAGTTCCTGTTATCAACCTTTAGTCCTTCCTTTTGCATTCGTTCATCAACAGTATATACTCCTTTATATTAACATAGCACTTTTAGAACCACAGACCTTAGCATCTGGTTTTTTAAACCATTCTAAACCAAACATTGTACTATGAGCATGATATAATTGAGAAGTGCATTTTTTTCCCTAGAAAACAAGAAATGAGGAGCCTGTCCCACACCAAGAATAGGAAATCTGTTATTAACCCACATTAAGGCAGAACATTAGCGGTAATACATTACCTATAGATTCTGAAGAGGCAAAAACATCTTTTCTTCTTTATTGCAACTCTATAGATATGAGGGAAACAGAAGGGTAGTTTGAGTATCTTCGAGGAGACCAGAGAGGAAAGGTATGGGTGATATTCTCATTTTTTTGGAGGGTGTTTTATTGCCATTTATACATCGGGTTCTGAGCTTTTGCAAGTATTTGCATGAATTTTTAGTGGTACATAAGAGATATTGACAATTGGGTGTATGTGGGAGTCTCCCTGGTAGGTTCCTTGGTTCTGGTGTTGTTATGCCACAACTAATTTTTTTTTGTGTATTCATGTGACATGATTTTTCGATTCTGTACCAGTGTTCATAATTGATTTATAAAATACAGGGAAAGATATCAGTTGAAGATATCCAGCGTATTGCCAAGGACCTTGGTGAAACTTTCACCATTGATGAAATCAAGGAGATGGTCCAAGAAGCAGATCACAATGGTAAGCCTCACACCCCACAGTGAAATTATAATGGTCCAATCTGCTGTACAACAGGTGCAAATGAATTTGTGTTGAAAAAAGCAAGTTGAACCTCAATCAGTCATTGCATCTTTACTTTTTCTATATAATCAAACAAATTTGTTGTAATTAATATTATTCCCTTTTATATGCGGTATGAAGAAAAATATAATCTGGCAAATTTGTTTCGAATACTAAATCTCCTCTATACATTATTTACATTGGGTTTTCAAAGAGATATCCACCTGACCTGGCGCCATCCATTGGCATTTTTATTGTCAACTGCAACAACAGTTGGTTGTTATTGCCAAACTATTAGATTTGGTTGTTTCAATATGCTACTCGTTGTTTTGATATATTTACTGAAAATTTTTGGATAACCAGAGTGGGCCCTTCTATCTTAACAAATGATGAATTAACTCCTGAAGGCCTGAACAGATCAATTGACCTTGTGGCCAATAGATCAACAAACCCTAACCAGGCCCCGCTCAGCTGATTGATATGGTTAGATCAACACATGCCAGCCCAAATTGTTCTAGTAAAGTTAACCTTTCCTCTGACTTTGTGTGTTTCTGTGTATTTGCAGAGGATGGAGAGGTAGATCAGGATGAGTTTCTGAGGATAATGAAAAGGACTAGCTATGCATACTAGTCTTTGTTACTACTATATTCATTGTTTGTATACCATGTTACTGTTGATTGTTAACTAATAGGAGCCTTATGAGTGATGTAAGATGGCTTATTTGCTTGGATTTTTGTCTTTTAGCAAGGACATTAGTGTGTTACATTCATGGTGATTCTCTCATGTTTTCAGATCTGTTTATCTTGCATTGTTTGCGAATATTTTGTCCTGTTAAATTGATGGCGTATGTTCACTTTTTTTATATTTTGTACACGCCATGCAAGCATGCTCAGTAAGTTGGCTAGTAGTTGAAGAGTAAAATAAATGTTCTCTTTTTTATCTTTTTGGAGAGGGAGTAAACTCCCAAGATGCGAGTCCTGCATTTAAATTTAATCAAATACCGGAGTCTATAGAGGTTAAGTCAATACTAGTGACTAACGGTGCTCCTCAATGGATATTTCTATAGAAACACTAAAAGAAAATTAACTTTTAAGGGAGACTTTTAAATATATAGCAAATATAAGATCAAGACACAGAAGGATAGCAGACCAACACGATCCCAGGCCCATCTCTCCACATATCACGTAGTTTTACAAACGTCATCACGTGATTTTTCCTGCGTTAAATATACAATTTAAATATATATAACAGCATAAATCATAATTATAATTAAGTTTTAAAAGAGTTCTTACTTCTTAGGACGTCATTCTTTCGTTTTTCTCTGAAGCAATCTAGAAGGTCATCCATAGGAGTGTCCCGCGGCAATGCAAGATCGGCTAGTAAGAGCACATTGTCGTAATTTGTACGACCAATGACCGGTAGGCCAGTCGTAAGTAAGCCTAAAATAAAAACGACGTCTTGCATGATAATTTTAAATTTTTACTTATAAAACTAAAAAAAAAACAATAAATAAATATGTATCAACAAAATTTTGAAAAATCAATATCTCTAGATCCACCGTCATCTCGTCTACGCGGGGAAAGTGAAAGGTATGGGTCTCTGTCGAGAGAGAGGGGAAATGGGGTGCGAAGGAGAGAGGCTGAGTTCGAAACCGAAATATGGTTTTTTATCTAGTTACAGAATCCGAGATTCCGTAACAAGCCTGTTACGGTATCCGGAATTCCGTAACTAGCTTGTTACGGTTTCCAAGATTCCGTAACTACAATCAGAATCTCGGATTCCGTAATTACATTATTATTTAAATAATTTCGATTAATTAGATATTATTATTAATATTTAATATTATTTTATTAATATTTAAAAAACTGAGGGTCCTCTGCAATGGTTTCTGTTCCCTGCCATCGTCTGGCATTATGAAAATCTTCCTCCATATTTCTCATAGAACTTATTAACAAAAAAAAAAAAAAGGAAAGGCAAATAGTAGAGGCAGTAATACCATTAACATCAGGTGAAAATTCTACTGTTGTGTTCTTTGTAAATAACCGACGGAAAAGCAGCTAACAGGCGTTGGAATTGGAATCTAATTGTTTAGAAACGCTACAACTAAACACTCTCAGATTCTCAAGACCTCGAGTAAATTATGGGTAACCTGAACCCGGCTTGTTGTACCGAACTATAAGCCTATAAGATGATTAGTAGATTCTAAACGTCATCTTTAAAAACATAGATTCTAAGTTATCACAAAAACCACAAAAGTAAAATCTCCTTGCCACCCTCTAGAACTGAGGTTGTCTTTGATTAAGATTCTATGATGATTAGCCATCCGCATAAAGAGTTTCACTTCTAAGGCTCCAAACTGTCTGTCTAAAAGGAGTATTGATGCCACCAAGGCAAGTAAAATCAATTTTCTGATTGTGAACTCAGCTTTTATGTCATTTCAAGCACCTGACCTCTTTATAGTTCCCGAGCTCTGTAAAAAAACTAGAACAAGAACTAGCGAACTAGCCGTTCTTGTTCTTGGTATGAATACATGCTTGATTATTGCAGAATATACAATTGCTTGCTTGCTTGATTTTTTTTTTTTTTTTTTTTTTTTGTGAGAACAAAACTTTCAAAACAAGTATAATTTTCCTAAAATATTTCATCTTGCGTTAGTAGTCTACATAACACATCAACAAGCACATATGGAATTTTAACAGATTTCAATGGATACGACAGATGATAAAGAGTTTTATTCTGAATAATATTGGGAATAACCTCTCGTTAATAATTAGAGATGGCAATTACCAATTAGTTTGTTGTTACAGCTACAGCGGTTCGTTAATCGTTACATTCTTTCTCAAAAAATAAAACTACAGAAAATCCAAACTAGCAAAGGGAGGCCCATCAAGCCCAGCCCAAAACCCAGTCATCGACATCCAGAAAGTTCGCTTTCTACTTCTGACATCGGGTCCCACAACTCGCCGATCAAAACCCAAACGAAACAGCAGTTCACAAGTCTTCACAAGTCCGACGTCTCATCAGCGGGAAATCTAACTAGAGGAAAGAGAGAGAACTAAACTAAAAAGGAGAGAAAAATAAAAAAATAAAATAAAGAAGGAGAAATTGAATCGGAGAGGAGACGATGTGGCACGAGGCAAGGAAATCGGAGAAGAAGGTCCACGACCTGATGGAATCGGCGCGTAAGCGCGCCATGCGCCGGGCGGTCTACCTGGCCAAGCGCCGTGGGGACCCACACCAGTCTCTTCAGGTCTCCGGCGCACGGTGCCGTGTCCACCGAGATGATGGCCTTTATCAGGCGGCTGAGGACCAGCTTGGCCTGTATGCTCCTTTCCTTAGCCTCTTTTGTTCTTTTGTCTTATAAGATTTTATGTGCCCTTCCCATGTGGTACTCTGTGTAGGAGGTCGCATTTCAGCGAGCTGCTATACTGATAGCTCTATCTAATATTGCACAGCTAGAGAAGGATTTAGATTTTATAGAAAGTCAGATGAAAAATTACTGTTTTTTAGAAGTGAAATGAAAACATTTGGATTGAAATTAACTAGTTGTAGTACTGATTCATTTGTAGTTCTAGCTTTTGATTAGTCGGCTTCAACACTGCACAAATTTGTATTTTTTCCCTCTCTTCGGAGGAGAAAATTGCTGGTGCTAAATTGAATTAACCTTTTATACATGTATTGTAGGATTCCATGGAATGGAAATGAAGACAATCTCATAGACAGGTAAGCTGATTGCAAAGTGCAATACAGAAATGACAATTCATTTGACAAATTTTGTACATGTAATTCAACTGTTATGAGGTTTGTAGTACAGCGCTGTACCGAAAGCTCACAAGTGGCACAGTAAGGGTTTGCTCCAGGATGTAATCATTAAAAGAAAGGAAAGGAAAGGAAAGATAACCAAAGTTAGGTACCCTCCGATTCTGTGTCAACTCAATACAATTCTGTGTCTTTCTCTCACTTCGGAACCTTCCCCTCACTTCCTGTAACTTTGGTTCTGGAGCGGGTAAAGAGGTCGGGCAGGTGCGGTCACTACGCTCCTTTCCATTCCCTCCAATTTGCGATCCTGGAGCACACCCTAAGCCTCAAGTTAACCTAATTTTGCTTTAATTTATTTAAAGGTGATGAATAAATCTGAATTTGGCCTTCATTTTAACGGTTGATCATCAACGTGCTCCTTACTCCTTACTCCTCAGTTCATCAAGTACAATCATGCCAGCAATGGACAAAAATAAATGAATGAATCAGTCAGACAACAGAAGGGAAAAGGTTTTGGTGGATTGTCCTGTCCCTGTACCAAGTAGCTAGTCCTTACCATAAATTATAGTCCTAGATTTTAGCACTTCTCAAGACAACAACTTCATGATATTCTTTTCATCTGGCAGATTTGATGGGCGCGCTTTACTCGATTTTATACGTGACCCTGGTTCTCGGCCTTTTAGAGTGCAAGATAAAACAGAGGAAGAAGAGGAGCTAGAGGAATTTGTGAATTTTGAACGTTTCCGTGATTTGATTAAGCATCGCCGAAGAGGATGTCGGTACTTTTTTTGTTTATTAAATCATAAAAGTGTTTTGTTCTGTGTTCAGCAAGATAAAGGCAAACTATCTGCTTGAAGTTGGTTTTGATAATTTTGCTGAATTGTCAGTCTTATGAGCTCGGTAAGAACTATACTTGCAATGGTGAGCAGAGATAGAGCTACCTGAAATTTTCTTGTTTACACTTTGGAGTATGGACACCTGAACCTTTCTCATTTCATATTACCGCTCACTTAGTCACTTGTGCCTTTTTTACCCCTATTGTAACTGGTCATCTGGATCACTATTCATGATATTTATGCAACTCTGTTAGATTAGCTCTTTTTGAAGGGAAAATCTGAGGGTCAGTTAGTTGCATGAAGGCTCTTCCAGTCAATCTGTATATGGAATGGTTTTTTTTTGTCACAGCATTGCATAATCAGTTTAAGTGCAAAATCATTCAATTTAAAATTTGAGGTGGCTCTGTATTTATCCATAGTTAATGCTAATTGTGAGTTTTTTGACCTGGGAATAATGGAATCAATACTTGTGTACAGTTTCTGAGGAGGAGGGCTTGCAACATGTCCAAAATGAGTTGGAAGCAAAGAATTTAGCTCACCTGAGCTTTGTCAAGTACGTTTATCTTTTTTCCCTTTGGGAAAATTTTCCTTATTTATATGTGATCAATATGCAATATTTCTTAGGTCAAATCCTTGGAATGTTGCATTTGATTAACAGATCCATTTTTGTCGAAAATAGCAAAAGTACATAATGGGAATGGGAAATTATGCTGTTTTGGTTTTATTTAAGCAGAGCTTTTCATATGTATGGTACCTGCACAAACAGATTTCAACTAAACCTTCTCTGTTAGTTTATTGCTAAACTTTCTCTTACATGATTACATAATACAGGCCACAATCTTCACAGCCACCCTCTACAAAGGGCTCATACTCCCAGGTTGGCTTCTCCTACAATGGAGATGGTGCCGGTGAAACTGCAACTGCTGACACTGATGATGAAGATGATGAGGATGAAGACGATGATGAGTTCAACAGTGATGATAGTGACGACGAAAAAATGGAGGCCATTGCGAAGGATTTTGGAGTGAAAAGGTACAATTGGCTTGTCTACAAGGAAAAGAAGGATAAGGAGGAGGAACGGCGCCAGAAGGAACTCATCAAAGGGGACCCCTCTATTGTAAGTGAATTTCCATCATCTTTTGTCTATGTCGGTGGTTCAATTGCTGATTGGGAAAAAAAATGGTCTTAAATCTAGTATTACACTATTACTACTAAAAAACAAATAGAAATGAAGTAGTATCTGTGTCCTTTTCATTGGTTGATTATTTTGTGTGAATGTTAAGGTAACATCAGGTAAGCATGTCTTATCAAGGGAAATTAGGGCGTCATAGAATTTTCACTGGTGCAAACTGGTATGGTGTGTGTATTGCTGGCTCTAATATCTGGGCTCTGCATGAAAATATCCTATATAATTTTCAAAGGGCCCAATAATTCAGCCATTGGTCATACTTTTCTGTTTTATAAAACCAGATTGCATTGCAATATTCTCTCTTTGGAGACATCTGATAAAATTGGAACGATACAGAAGATTAGCAGGGCCCCTGTGCAAAGATTGTATTACAGTTTTCAAAAAAACCAATATGTTCGACATTTAACTTTTTTATTCCAGAGGAAACTGAGTCGTAGGGAAAGGAGAAAACTTTCGCAAATGGAGAGAGAAAGAGAACGGGAGTTGGCCCGTTCTGTTGGGAGGGGCCCACATCATGACCCTTACAGGTCCTCTTGTTTTCTTATGTTGTATCAAGTTTATTTTTAATCTTTATAGGCAAACATGCTTAATACACTTCACAAGCTTCACTTTGTAATTTCATTTTTGAAATTTGAAATTATGTAAAAATAATTTACCAGGGATCCACGCCGAAGCCCCTCTTATGATGGATATCCAAGGAGGAGAAGGTACATACATTTTCTTTGTTTTTATAATGGAAAATTTGTCATGTGTGTCCCAAAAACATTAATGAGTTCCCCTGTGAAAGGAAATAATCTCTTTTATCCTTTTAGTCAGCATGTGTGCACATATTGCCTAGACCTTTCCCTCCTATCAGTTGCTTTGAAGTTGTTCAGACTGTCCGTTATCTCGTCTTGTTTATTCATTTCTATTTGCTGTTGAGGATGTCAATGATATTTCTTTTTATGGATGCTAGATGTATTATATTATAGTCTGCAGGCACAGGTTGCAATTTAAGTAACTCGGCAAATTATAATTTATAAAGCTTTTTCAATTTCAGGATACGATTTGATCTCTAATAATAACATGGTTCAGACTGTCCGTTATCTCGTCTTGTTTATTCATTTCTATTTGCTGTTGAGGATGTCAATGATATTTCTTTTTATGGATGCTAGATGTATTATATTATAGTCTGCAGGCACAGGTTGCAATTTAAGTAACTCGGCAAATTATAATTTATAAAGCTTTTTCAATTTCAGGATACGATTTGATCTCTAATAATAACATGGTTTTCATAAATGAAGGTCCAGGTCAAGGTCAAGGTCAAGATCACGATCACGATCCCCTTCAAGTTATTCGAGAAGGCATGACCATGATAGCCACAGAAGCAGCAAATCAAGGCCACCTAAAATTGAATATATAACTGAATTTGGAGGAGGTTCCCCTCTTCGAACTGATCGACAAAAAACAGAATGGATCTCTCCACCATCCTCCCCAGTTCAATCAGATGCTTTACTCAACCGGTCGGGCAACCTTGAACTTTTATACTTGACAAGAAATATGAAAATAAGAGAAGTTGAGAGAGAGAGAGAGAGAGAGAGAGAGAGAGAGAGAGAGAGCTGAAGTTTGATGGTTATTTTGTTCTCTATTCATCATGATTCTGGTTTATAGGATACTTTATGGGATTATCGTAATGCAAGAATTTGCCAGTTCTAGCTGGAGTGATACCTATATCTGGTGCTACCAACCCTTGTCTGTCTATAATCCTTTTTTATGTATGCAGATCTTCCGGTGCGCAAATTCTCGAGGCACTTCATGGTGACCCTGCATCTGCTGCTCGTACCATTGAACAAGAAAAGACTGCTAAGTTTGTTAAAACACCTGCCAGGTGATATTTACTTGGTTCAATAGACCGGTTCTTATAGTTACCTCCAACTGATGCAGGACCAGATCTTTACAAAGCTTCCAGACCCTGCTGCAACCTCCCCCCACCCCCATCCTCCCACACAACATACCAACCTAAAGATAAGAAGGAAAGAAAGAAGATCTGTAAATAAAATAAAAAAATTTCATGCATGCATCCAAAAACACAGAAAAGAAGATGAGCAGATGAAAACAGACAATGAAATACCTTCAGACTGTACTTTTGTAGTTCCTGAATTATTTATGTATTCACACTTTTGTATGATTTGAACCTTTTTCCCTTTTTATTATTGTTTTCCAACAGTACCTCATCTGGGTTGTCCAAGCTTAATAAGACTCGCACAGGGGGACCCTCAAAGAACCCTGCTGGAGAGAAAAAAGAGACACCTCAGGAACGCCTTAAGAGAATAATGAGCAAACAATTGAACAAACAAAGTATTGTCTTTACAGCATTACAGCTGCTTTTGTCATTTACTGCAAAATTTTGTTGAGAACAATACAAACCAATGTTTAGCGATCTTAGCACTGCAACATATAATTCCTTTTGGATTTGGTTTGGACTTTGCAGTTAAGAAAGATACTGCTGCTGAGCAGGCGAAGAAGCGGGAGCAAGAGAGGGAAAGGAGAGAACGCCTTGCTCAACTGAGTATGTTAAGCCGCCGCAGCCGAAGCCGTAGCCGCAGCCGCAGCCGTAGCCGTAGTCGAAGCCACAACCGTAGCAGGAGCCGAAGCCGAAACCGGGATAGAAGCCGAGGTAGAAGTTGGAGCAGGAGCCAGTCTCCCCCTAGGTAATTTGCTGTATCTCCTCACTATAAGAGCATAAGCATGGTGTAGTTATTTCTTTGTATGATACCAGTAGAGCATGAGCATATTCTACCTAGGGTTTTTAAGACTTCCATTGGTTTATTGAAGGTAGTCCTGAGAGGCTCTACTAATTCCTAATCAAACACACTACTCCTGACCTATGTATGAGAGGTTATTATGCCTTAGTAGTTAGTACTGAATGGTATACACCAGCAAGACATTGGCTTGTCATTACAACTCTCGGGGACTTCAAAATCAAACCTTAGCTAGATTTGCCTTGAGGTGGACAAGTTGGGTCAAATTGAGTGTGGCTAAATTCAGTTTTGGCATTTTGGGCTTTTGGGTCATCTTGGTTGTGCAATTCTGGATTCAGTTTGTGTTTGGGCTAACTGCAACCCGTGTCAGTTCACCCAGCAAGATTTAAATTTCGAGGTTTAGCCTTGTGAATGTTATCAGACCTGGCATTTAGTTCATTTTTGTTGTCATGTTGACAAACTGATGACTGATTTGGACGTGCGGTAGATTACTCTTTGCTCCTTGTTTTGATTGGTAGATTCCGTCTTTTTGTCCTGTTCGTTTGGTTGCAGACTTGTAGACTTACTGGTAAGATGTCAGCTTGGTTCTGTGGTGCACTGGTCAATTAGGGTGAGTAATCAACCCAGTGCAACTTAGTTAGTTTGTAGCTGATTTAAGTTCGGGGTCTCTGACTTGTGGAAATATTGGGATGGTCTGGTCAATATTGGCCAGCCATTCTTTTTTTGTACACTAATATAATGCTTGTAACTTTGCCTTTTGTTGTCCTATAGGAGGCGTAGGTACAGTAGAAGCCATACCAGAAGCAGAAGCCCCAGGAGGTACCATTCCAGATCTCGTTCGCCAACATACCGCAAGTCACACACTAGATCACGCACTCGATCTATTTCACCGAGGTGGGTTTTTAATCTATTTGTGTTTTTATTGTTATGTGGACTGGCATTTACTGCTCTGCAAAAATACTTTAGCAAATTTTTGTTAATTGTTTTCTCTCTTTTCCTCACATGGTGGTTAGTTGCACAAATTGGGGGGTAGACGAAATGGTTGTAGTGATCTAGTCAGGTCCTTTTCTGGGACATGGAAGTTCAAAGTCGTTGGCTTCTCTTTATTGAAATTGAAGATCTCTCTTTTCCTTTAGCAGGTCAAGAAGCTGAGCTGTCAAAATTTTCCCTGAATAGTATGTAGCATAGCATTGTTCTTCTGTATGGGGATTTCTTCCTACTTATTTTTATGCTTGTATTTGTTCCGGAATGAATGCAGTATGCTGCTGTCCAGACCCTTCTATAAATTTTATGTATTAATTTGGTGAGTTACAAATTAATTTTATCATTTGCTGTGTTTGAACTGCAGTAATTTTTGCCTCTTACTATTACAACGATCATGAACACGCGATGCTTAGTGGTACTGAGTTGAGGTAAATAGTTGCTTACATTCTAAATGTTCTGTGTCTACTGCACTTACAAAAATGCACCCAGGTTGATATCTGTCGGATTAAAATTGGACGAACCTGATCGGTGCTTGAAATAATTGGGTTTCTTTTGTACTTTCCAAACATCCCGATTGATCTGAACCTAACTTTTTTATTTTTGTTGTGTAATGTCATGTAAGATGTCATTTTCAAATAAAAAGATGCAAGTACTAATTCTAATATTATTGGTTCTTTCTTCTTCGTGGTTGCAATTGTCACACATGCAAAGCACAAAAAGCCTGTCTTTTATCATTTGTTGTGATATCACGTGATTGCACGAGAGTTGCCTGATGAAACGGTGCAAGTGCAACATTTAACGTGCTTTCACCTCAGATAATAAATCTTGAAGATACTTTTGGGTGGCACAACATCTTTTTGACGAAAATTTGGCATAGTGGCATGCATTATACAGATTGAATTGAATTTTCTACATTCGCTTTTTTCTACTTTCAAGGAAAGCGACCGATGGGAGTGTCTTTCTTTGATCTAAATTGTATATATCAGATTGGCTCACTCATATTATTTCTTAATTGTTTTTTTTTTTTCGTAAGTGTCGATAATTGATCTCACTGGACAATCTAGATCCAAAAAACATGTCATGCGTAAACAATGGAAAGGAATGTGAGTGATGATATGCTTTGCCGCGCATGGTTTTCTAGCATAATAAGGGATCACTATTTATTTTCATTACAAAAATTCGCTTGTCTTGAAAACTAATATAATCGCACAAAATAAGTAAAAGAAAGTCCTTTTCAGTTTTCAGTTTTGGGTGGTACAGAAAAAATTTTCCCATAATAAAAATGATTGAATTACTCATAATTAAAATTTGTGGGTTTTTTTATAAACAAAATTGTGTAGAGTTCATAGTTCTGCATAGTTTTCAATTTGGCAAGTCAGGACTTAGGACTACATTTTCCGGAAAGCCTCTAATAATTGAAGATTATCCTATAAATTATCTCTAGACCTCCCTTCTTGGGAGTCTGTTCTTTTAAAAAATTGAAGATTATCCTTATCGCGATTCTCAATTTAATTTAGAAAACAGAATTTAGGTTTGTCGATCCAACTCCCAAATCATATTATATGAATATTCAAAATACCTATTGGCAAGTATGATTTTGGTATTAGCAAATAGCAACAGGGGGGCCATGTATAAGGAACAGAAATAGATAATTGGAAGACCACGTGTCGCTCTGATCTCGAAATTTTAAAAAAATTACATGAGATCATGGATAATCACCATATTAGTTGAGTTGCATGCATGCAGCAGATCGAAATCAAAGGCAAAATAGATAAATAAAAAATTAGTCCAGCCTGACATTGTCTAATAAAACAAAGAATTTCACGACCAGCAGATCAGTGAACTTAATTCTGGACTTTAGAGAAAGTGAGAAACCACAAAAGCTTATCAAATTCCTGTTCAATCAATGTACCTCGCCAAATCTCCGTCACATCACCTTTTAATCTATGGACTAGTTCGGTGCAACACAAAAACATCTCTTTTTGAAATGACTATTTTGGAACATGTTTTGGGAAGTAGTCGCGAAGATTATTGAATAGGAAAATATTGAGTTTTGGACAGGAAAAATCAAAATTATCAACAACATGGAGTTGATTGGTTAGGAGAATAGAACAGTAGACGCAGGAGAAATGATTTTTATCCGTTCTGCAATTTGGAAAAATCATTCCAACCCAAAAAATGTTCTTGCGGTGCAAAAAATAATTTACTTTTTTTTAATTATTTTTTATGATCTTTGAAAATCCAAGGAAATTACAAAAAATTAAAATAGTATAATTTAATTTGATACGTAAATTACATTAAGCAATTTAAATGGAATGTTTGGATATTATTTTTTTTAAAAAAAAACAGTAACCATTGCCGAAAGTATACATATAGATATGATAATAAGTACCCTAATTATTACTCTCAAATGCTTTTATTCGTGCTGTAAATCGACTAACAGGTACAAATAGCATATTTTATTAGTCTTTTCTGTTTAAAATTTAAAAACAAGTACAGTAATGTATTTTATTAGTCCTATCATTTTAAACACTTGTACTGGTTCTATTTGTTTGTGATTGTCTTGTTGGCTTCTTGTCCTTGTTTCTTTCCGTTGTACTTCCAACTAGTAAAGGTTTTTTTCACCTTTTAACAGTCTCATTTCCCAAGCTATTCATTATTGAATTCTGTAACAAATTTTCCAAATAAAAATAATAGAAAAAATAACTCAGCAAAATAACAATACTAATTAGTAATATTGATTAAAATAACAAAATAGTTGCATTTGTATCGTTTATGAATAAAGTCTAAGATTAATAGTGATATTCCTAAATAACTAAAACTAAAAAAATAATTCGAATTTGTTTGAATCATATTTTAATCTGGATTAAAAGATAATTCAGAATAATCCCTTATATTTCTGCATGACTTGCATCCGAAAAAATTTCGAGTGCAAAATTCATTCTCCGGTCCCGTTTGAGATTGAAAGCAGCATGCAATTGATTTTGTTGGTTTATTTATGCACCGTACGTACTTTACTAAACTACTATACCCGCTAATAATCCAAAATTAGAACTTTCCTAATAAACAGCTTAATCGTCAACGGCAGAACAAGACATTGATTCGTTCATGCATCATGAGCCTCCTTTGTTAATTAACCTTTTCGACCGTTCGAGAGAAATCCTCAATCTAAGATTCCTTGGCAAATTAACGCTGATGCAAGTCAACTGACCTTAATGAGTAGAGACCTAAACAATTGTTAATTATAAGATTCGTTGCTATTAAGCTCTCAAGTCAAATGTCCCTAAAGACTAGGAAATAATTGCTTAATATCAAGATGCCATTAATCCGGATGCACTTGGATCACCACTTAATCGACCAACGAGGGACTCTCGATCCCTATATCGTGGAAAAAAAAAGAAAACAAAAATGTGTCAACAATATGTATAACTTTATCAACTTATTCTAAAGAGTAATAGTTTATATCTAACTAACTACAAATTAGGTTTTAATTAACTTCTACGGACATTAACTGAAGACTGTAATATGTGCTAAAGTTAACAAAATTTTGAAAATAACAATTACGCAAAAGATGGAAAGAATCATCAAATTCGCTTATACAGTTATACTTTTCCTTGTTTAGAATAAATTCCTCATTTATAACTCGTAGAATGAATAATTGTTTTATTATAAATCAAAATGCACCAATAAAGCTACTTGAAAAAAATATATTAATTATCATATCATTGTTTTATAATTGAATCAGTAGCGTTTTTCAAAGAAGTTCCGTACCCCTAATTAGAAGTATCCTTTTCAGTGATTTCACCCTCTGCAAGGCTCTGGGTTTAGGGGTTAGTCGAGTCGTATTGAAGTTACAAATAAAGTACTTGTTTGGGTAGCAAATTGGATCGAACTTTACAGTTTTTTTATTATTAAATCTTATTTATGTCATTATTTATCAAGTTATATATTATATTCATTACTTAATTATTTATAGTATTTAATTTATAAGATCCGAGTTTAATGTATGTTAAGAAGGTGGTGTCCCACACGTCGGAATAAAATTTAAAAAGTTACAATATAAAAATAAAAGAAAGTAGATAATAAAATTCGAATAGGACAAAGTGCTTAGGAAAGTTAAAAGAGAGGTAAACTAATTATAGCCAAAAAATAGTATTTGATAGAATTGTAGAATAATTAAAATATGTATATAGTCCGCCGTGCGCCGGGTTCAGCTATCATTTCAAAGTTTAAACCCAAACAAGCTTTAAAATCCGTTACTCGACTCTCCTCTTCCCTTTTCGCCCTTTCAAAACCAAAATTCAGTGCAAATATCAAAATACACACACAGAAAAAACAAGAGCTCAAACAATCCCACCTCCTCAAAAGGGAAACAAAAAGAAAAAAAAGAATCAACAAAAATGGTGGATGTGGCACGACGAACCGCCACATTGCCACCACCTCACCCAACCCCGGCCCCACTGCGCAGACTCTCCGGATTACGCCGTCTATCGGTCCGTGCTTCCTCAGCTACCCCTTCAACTCCATCCCGCACAGCCGTCTCCTCCTTCGCGGAACTAGCCTCCTCGATTCTCTCCCACCTCAGCCTCTCTTCCGTACAGATCGAACCCGGCCTCTCCGACTCTGATTTGGTACGTATCGAGTCGGAGTTGTCCATCACATTCCCTCCTGATTTGCGCACTCTCCTCTCCCTCGGCCTCCCGTCTGGCACCGGCTTCCCTAACTGGCGCCATCGTCCCCTCCACCCGATCTTGAACCTTCCTTTGAAGAAGGTACCTCTGGTCGGACACTCGTCTCTCGGAAAAGCACCCCGTCTCGTACCGGTACTTATCTTATTTTGGATATTTTTATACATTAACAAGAAATGTAAAGAAATCATCATTGCTAAAAAAAAAATATTAATGTGTGTCAATTACTGAATACTGTTTTGTTGACAGGTGTATAAGAACTGCTACATACCGGCATTACCGTGTCTGGCTGGTAACCCGGTGTTTCGAGTCGACGAGGATTCGGTATCCATAGCTGGTGTAGACCTGGCCGATTTCTTTAGTCGAGAGACCGGCTTCCTCGCTCCACCGGCTGCCACATCCCTCAGGCGCCAGATGTCAGCATCTCTACCCCCTCTCCATCCTTCGACCGCTTCCACTTCAACTTCTCGAAGAAGCCTCGACTCCATGGCCGGGAAGACACCCCGATGGATCGAGTTCTGGACAGATGCCACGTCGACAACCAATCGGAGGCGACGGATCAGTGGCAGTATTAGTAATAATAATAACGATTTTAGAGATCATGAGTTAGTTATTGAAATGAAATCCGTTGAAAAGCTTCCTAGTTGGGTCTCTATCTACCTAGATGAGATTAGTTCTATGCTGAGATCAGGTGGTTGGTGCGAATCGGATGTGAAAGAAATGGTACACGTGGCGGCATCTGATGTGTCTTGCGATGGGAAGATGGACGGTCAGGATGCGCTCGACAAGCTTCTTAGGAAGACCGATAGGTGCTCTGATTCGCTGCGGCGTGCTGGGTGGAACTCGGATGAGGTCTTGGAACTGCTGAGATTTGATGATTTGGATCTTAGACAACAGCCGGTGCGCAGACCCCAGGTGAGGTTACCGCCTAAGGTTCCCCTGGCCGTTATCCGACCTGGATGATTTCTTTATTAGATTATTGGAGTTTGAGCTCTATTATATTGTTTTGTGCCAATGAGTTTTTTTTTTTTTTTTTTTTAAGTTTTTAGTTTCATGGAAATCCATGAGGCTACCTTTTTGAGCTTTTGTGAAATAAAATTGGAGGTAATAGTACAGAAAGGAGATTAACGGAATAACGGATATAATTGAGTATAGTTGAGATTCTTTGATTTCATATTATGGTACTGATTGGTAATAAATGGGATTTTAGGAGTCTGCGCTTAGATTTTTTCTGCCCTGTAGCACTATCGGTGCATCAATCTGTGTAACAGTTTTGGATACATTTTTCTCGCATAGAAACTGCACGGATGGTTACAGTTTAAACTTCACAGAATCGCTGAATTTTCCTCAAAGGCGGGAATTTGTGGGCCTCCAAACGCATTTTCGTTTGAAATTGAGTAGAATGGAATTTAAAATTCTTCCATTTTTAAACACAGGAGAAATCAAATAATGGACAAAAGTCAGGTGCTAGTTTTGAAACAGGGGAAAATTGATAATTTGATAGCTAGAATTAGAATGTCAGCGATGTTTTGAAAACCGGACCGGACCGGCCGGTTGAACCGGTTGAACCGCGAACCGGAGCCCTCTCCGTTTCCGGTTTAACCGGAAAAAACTCGGTTCAACCACGGTTAAACTGGAAAACCGGTTGACCCGGTAGCCTTCCCGGTTCAGGTGCCGGTCAGGTTTTCTAAACATTGAATGTCAGGTTGTTTACTCTACGTATTTGCATCTGTTCTTGTTGAATAATGTGGTGCAATGCGTTCTGTTTGGCTTGGCCTTGGCATTGCAATAGCTACCATTTACTACATCATCATTCAAGCGAGTTTACAGTAAATAATTTGAACACTTTTAAAAAAAATTGAACGTTTCTATGAACATTTACACAACAACAAAAAGATATACTGTATCATCATATAAAATTCTATTACAAAGTACAGCAACAATTGCAAAACAATAAAAGTAATTGTGATAACAGATATAACAACAATTATGCAACAATTAATGTCGGAAAATAATATCCAACAGTATGAGCCATCAACAAAGTTTTCAGTCTTTCAGGATAAAACTACCTTGTGATCTTCGAATCTGCAACAAATAAACATTATACTTTTAGTTACTCCTGTAAAACAATAAACTGAACACTTGTTCCTTCAGGTTACTCCTATAAAACAATTTCAGCTGACACCTATTTCTGGTGATAAAATTGAAATAACACTTGTTCCTTCAAGTTACTCCTATAAAACAATTTCAGCTAACACCTATTTCTGGTGATAAAATTGAAATAACACTTGTTCTTTTAGGTTACTCCTATAAAACAATTTCAACTGACACCTATTTCTGGTGATAAAATTGAAATAACACTTGTTCCTTTAGGTTACTCCTATGCAACAATAAACTGAACACTTGTTCATTCAGGTTACTCCAATAAAACAATAAACTAAACATTTGCTGGTAAAAAAATTATTGAGAAAAGTAATAATTACTATTTGCTTTTAGATCTTTGACATTCTCATGTTTGCCTGTTCATGTTTTATTTCAATGATAGACTTTTTACGCTTCACTGGATTACGACCTTTCTTGCGCCTCTTCAAATGATCATTCATAGCAACAACCTCAACTTCATTCCTATTAGTTCCCTCCACATGAGACGCATTTTCAGATGTTATATTGTTGCCTTCTACACTTTGGGTTGTCCCCTCTCTGCTTTTTGAAATGGATAACAGTAATCCATTCAATCCATCAACAACAAATTCTTGGATTTCTTCATCTAACGCTGCATAGTCCATCAATTTCAGAAAAACTGGATACATTAACAAATGCAGGTTATTTTGACTTTCCCTTCTTTTCCAAACACTGATGGCAATTGCTTTTGTATCTAAGTAATTCCTCTTGTATGATTTACTCCATCCGTCGAGTATATACTTGGATGGAATGTGGGCAACACACTCTTACTTGTAGACTAGCAATGCATGCCTACAAACCAGACCTTTGATTTCAAAAAGATGGCACTCAGATTCAAAGGTATGATTGTCACAATTGAAATTTACTTTGAATTCTCCATCACCGTCATCAACGTTGTAAACCTTTCTATTCCCGAGACATTCACACATTTTAAATCTTGAATCAATCAGAGCTTTGATTTCATGCTGAAACTTAATGAACATCTCACGAGTGTACATACACATCTGCAAACTGTTGCTCAATAAAGTTGTATTTGGAAATGAGCCTTGATGTGCCACGTTTGCATTCATAATCCTCATCATACTCCCTCTTCCTCAATCTTGCTAATGCCTGATTAAAACATTTTCCAAAATCCCTGATACAAAATACTTATTTGTTAGAAGTTGAACAGTTACATTTACACATGTTCTTGAATAGCATTACTGGACAGATTAAAAGTTTTAACTGAACAAATGAGGGTAACTAAACAGATCAAAGAAATTAACTTAACATATCAAAATAACAGTTGCATCTACATAAATTCTTAACTGAACAGATGAGGGCAACTAATTGAACATATCAAAGCAACTAACTGAATAGATCATAATAACAGTTGCATCTATATTAATTCTTGGACAGAATAGATAAGTATATAGTTGCATCTACATAAATTCTTGAACATAATAGATAAAAAAATATGTAATTGAACAAATCAGACTAGAAAACTGAACAATTACAGTAAATTATACTATGTTAAAGTGCCATAATATATGTAATTACCTCAAGGTGGTCTTTGAATTCACATAATTATCCAAGAACAAGTTGATACTTTCACTGCGTTGAGTTGATATCATTCCAACCCAAAAATGATCATGTAGGTATGCATGTATCCAACTCTTTCTTATGTCAAACATCTCACTAAGCCACTCGTTATCTGAGCAAAACATAACACAACCAGAGCCACTCGTTATCTGAGCAAAACATAACACAACCATATTAAAACATAAACATGACAGACATATTTTTATATTTCTCCCTTTTGTGTGTCAAATTGTAGCAAGTAAACTGTCAATCTCCCCTTCCCTGATCTTCCCTCCTCTCATCCCCTTACAACATTTTGGAGCATATCTTAAAGGAAGATTAAATTTTCAAAATAATTATAAGGAGAATAACAAGAATATAAACTTTACCCTTATTAATTTGATTCTCTCTGATATTTTATTAGAAAAAAAAAACAATTTTGAGTTTGCAACACTAAATAATGAATTCGTCTCGATAAATAAACTAATTTAGAGTACCATTATGAAAACCTCAAAGTAACATCATAAATAAATATTTAAATAAGCAACGATCGTTGCTCCTGCATACAAAACTTATTTTGAGTTCATATGAAACTCGTTTCTAGTTTACGGACAAATCAGACAATTTAGATCCAATAAATGTCTCGTATTGGAGCAAGAAACTGATCCGCTACGCCAACGCTGCACGAAGAGCCACATGACTTGACAGTTGGCAATTTGCATGTCTACCTGGGATGTGTGGGTTGGGTCGGTGAAGCATTGAATGCTGGCCATTGATGAGTCAGGGCTCGGACAACTCCGACTCGATTAGAGCGTGAAAAGAGGAGAACGAGGCTTGTGTCAGGCGGTGGCACCTCTCTGCACTCGTGTGCTTCTGTCTAGATGCCATGTGGCAGATGCTCGCACCCCACTTTCTATTGACTGGGTTAGGACCAAACGAGATCCTGTCTCGCGCGGGATGGTGCAGCGCACCATCTCCCACCGTCCGATTTAATCTGGACAATTACTTTTTTTTAGCCTATCAATCCGGTATTTTCTAGAAGCCGTCCAGATTAGATCGGACAGTGAAAGATGGTGCGCTGCACCATCCCGCGCGGGACAGGAATAGAATTGGGGTTAGGACAGGTGACGTTCTTAATTGATGGCGAAGTGATCTCGCTAGCTATAAGTTTCTCCTGCCTCCAATATTGTTAAAAGTTTCACTAGATAGTCACTGTCTAGTTTATCCAAAAAAAATATTGTTAAAAGTTTATCTTTTTAAAAAATTATATATGCACTTTTTTCTATCTATATTTTTTTTGTTTATATCTGAAAAACATTATACATACTTTATGATATTCAATTTACTTTTTATATGATAATAATATTTATCTTCATTAGAGAAATATTTGAACACTTCTGTTACATAATTGTTTATCTACACTCTAATTTATGCCTTAAATATTTATAAATCTTTATGTTACTTAATTGCATATAGTTTAAGAAAAAAATATTTATATATACTTAAAAACTTTGTAAACATTACTGTAAATTATGAAAGCATAGGTACTTAAATTAATATTACATTCGATCTGTTGTAAAAGTATTAATATTAATTTTTCAGCGAGTATGATGAACTTCTACCATAACGGTATACTATTTTGTAATGACCTCTCTGTTATTATTATTATTTTTTCGCAAGTTGCTTCTCAAAATATAATAAAGAAAGAGACAAGTTTGGACTTCGTTCGGTGAATCATCTGATACTGTGATACAGATTACAAAGCTCCTCCAACTCACGTGCAACGCATCCCTTCCCAGGCTTCAGGACGATTAAAATTGCTTATTTAATCCTTTTTTATTTCCTGACTCTGACCTTTTGCTGTTTTACATGGCAACAGTTTCTCTGAAGTCTGATCGGTAAGACAATTAATTGCAATCCAGGTACCGAAAAAGGTATTAGTATAAAACTATAAAAAGCAAAGCAAACAAACGTACAAAAGAAAAACTAAAAACTTCAATTCTTTACCTAAAAAAAAAGGAACTTCGATACTATACAATTGAAATTATCGCAATAAAAAAAAAAGTACATGCAATTGGGATTTTATTGAACTGGTTAACCTATGCTGGTCGGGAATTAATTTTCTGTAACGTGGTTGCATTTTAAATCAATATTTATCATGCATCATGATGCTATACACATTACAATATTACATCTATTATAGCTAGAAACAATATTAATTGAAGCGATAATGTGACCAGATGCATGCCATTGTCTTAGCCTCTTGGTTCCTATAGGAAAATAAATAAATAAAAATATATCAAATCAATCATACTTTCACTCAAATAAATGAAAAGGCCCTAATCATACTCACTCCCTCTCCAACAGCTAACATGACCTCCTTGAATGGTACATTGCAGCTAGGGATCAGACAAAATTGTTCAATCGTGGTTTTGCTTTGGGTTCTGTCGACAATTGCCCGTTCTCTAAGCAGACCATCAGGATTTGCATTTGGCGGTCTGAGGTGATGTAACCTCATACCATTATTCAATGCTGTGTCCTGTTCGTCATTCTCAGAAAAGAAAAAAAGAAAATGTAGTGTGGTGTTTATTAGAGAATGCTTTTTTTCTTTTTTATAAAAAAATATTATATTCAGGACAGTGTTCCATTTTGGTCATCAGCGTGGTTCATTAGCAGTGTAATAAGTTCATGCTAATTCCTAGTTTCGTACAGGATTTAATATCTATTCCATGCATATTTAGAATGGAAGCATGATATCATTTATGTCATCTGAGTCCAAATTATCATTTATGTCATGCGAGTCCAAATGAGAAGACTTCAAAATATCGTTTATCAAACTCGCCTTCAAAATATCCCCCGATACAATAATTACCATTTATCCATTCACCTTCTAACTATCTCTCGAGATTTTTATATGCATCATATATGTGCATTTGCTTAACAAGTCAATGCACACTCATCTATTCTTTCGGTACAAATTTTTTTATATGTTAATTAAGAACTAATGAGATAGTGATTCAATCTTAATTTTGGAGCTACTGATTAATAGTCAATCCAAACCTGGTAATCTGATTTTCACAATTCAAACCTCGTTGAATATCAAATTTCATTTTTCTTTAAACTCGTTGATATTATTAAAAGTAAAATATTTTAAAAAAATATAAAATCTGATTCCCAACAATATTTTAATATGTAGATTAGTTTGAGCTGTTTAGATCGTAGTTAAAAACTTCAAAATTGAAATATAGTAGCGATTGATTTTATCCTATCCCAAAAAATAATTATTCACATTAGTCGCACGGTTTCGATTAAATCAAATGCAGTTGGCAACTGTCAAATACCTTCCTTGATCTTTCAAACTCATTAAAACCGTCTAAAGTAACAACACGTTTTGAGTGTAGATGGCGGATTCAAAATCATGCTGGATAATTTAGATGTCAAAATAAATCAGAAGACTTAACTCCATTTTAATTAAAAAACCATCCTAAATAAATTATTTTAATTAATTTTCTTTTATTATTATCATTTTGTCAAGCAGTTAGTCAATCAAAAAGATTTGTTCAGCTCTCTATATAATTGACTGTGACCACGTAATCTGATGATTTGGATCTAAGACAACAGCCGGTGTGCAGACGCCAGGTGAGGTTACCGCCTAAGGTTACTCTGGCGGTTATACGACCTGGATGATTTTTTTTTAGATCATTGATTGTTGGAGTTTGAGCTCTATTGTATTGTTTTGTGCAAATTAGCTTCTTCTTCTTTTTTTTTAAGTTTTAGTTTCATGGAAATCCATGAGGCTGCTTTTGTGAGTAAAATTGGAGGCGATAGTACAGAAAAGAGATTAACGGATATAATAGAGTATGATTGAGATTCTTTCATTTTATATTATGGTACTGATTGGTAATAAATGGGATTTTAGGAGTCTGCGCTTGGTTTTTTCTTTGATCTGTAGCACTATCAGTGCATCAATCTGTGTAACAGGTCTAGATACATTTTTGTTGCAAGAAAACTGCACGGATGGTTACAGTTTAAACTCCACAGAATTGCTGAATTTTCCTCAAAGGCGGGAATTTGTGGGCCGTGTGAAACGCCTGGAAGCATTTTCGTTTGAAATTGAGTAGAAAGGAATTTAAAACTCTTCCCTTTTTAAACACAGGAGAAATAACGGACAAAATTCAGGTGCTGGTTTTGAAACAGTGGAAAATTGATAATTTGATAGCTAGAATTAGAATGTCAGGTGCTGTTTACTCTGCATATTTGCATCTTTTCTTGTCAAATAATGTGATGCAATGCATTCTGTTTGGCTTGGCCTTGGCAAAGAGCCTTTACTCCGTGTCGCATTGTTACCAAAACTTGATAGGTTGAATGAAAAATGTGTCATTATTCGTCGCTGAGTTAATTTTAATGGCAATAAATTTAATTAGACTGTTTAGTAGTAGTACGTTGCGTTGTAAGATCTTAGACAAGAGAAGGCATTAAAAAAATATTTTTTTTATAATAACAATAACTAATACAGTATTTTAGTTAATTTGTCAGAATGGGCTTAATTTATGATATTAATAATTTGATCGAGAACGCTCATTTTAGATTACAAAATCTGATCTTTTTTCTTTTCTTTTCTTTTCTTCTTTTTTTTTTTTAAAAAAAAAAAGTAACCCTTAGCAGGGGTGCCTGCTTACAAAAATCTGAACCTACAAGACAAATATTATCTTGTGATCTTAATTTGAAAAAAATAGCAAGAGGATGATAAAATGTGCTTAATCGAGATAAAAATGGTAAAATTATAGATGTCTGATCTCTCTGTCATTTAGATAGGCCAAGTATGCAAAATTAGTGTACTTCGAAAAAGATTTTCATCTATTGGGTATATACTACTTTAAAGGTTCAGTCTTTCAGTTTACTAACCCTTGTCACAAATTATACTTAAATTGTACCAAATATAAGTTCACCAGATCTATCCAACAATCCATCCATCTGATAAAACAATTCAAATAAAGAATTATATTTTTAAGTTTGATATATATAATTTTTTTTACTTTGATTATTGACAACTGCAACAATAGCTCAAGCGGTCATCGAAATAAAAAAAATATAAACATTTCTAATTTATAAATTGAAAATAATTATCATTAGTTATATAAGTACGGTTGTGAAACCTCGAAAAACAAGCAGTCTCGTTCAAAAAAACGTGAAAAAAAATCTATAATTAATATAATAATTGAATCCAACTTTAATTATTTGCTAATAATTCCAAATATATGTTTTTAATGTATCGTAATAACGTGCTATAATAACAACAATGATGAACTCTTAATGCTAAAAATGACAACAATTTTCACATTATAAATTCGATAAAATCATGAAATAAAATAAGATTTCTATTAAATATCTAGCCCAATATAAAATAATTTATAGTTATGAATTAAACTAACTGAACATAATACCCAAGGAGGGCCAAAATCTACACAAGTAGGTTACGCACTCTTCTACAAAAAATGCTAATAAATTAGTTATTTTTAGTTAGGTTCCACATCATGTTTTCATCTCAATTGAGAACGACAACAAGAAAATTAATGATATAACTCCGGAGCTAGCTTACTAAGTAATAATGTATCTGCCAATACTCAAGCTGAGGGACAGGAGTACAGGACCCACTGCTAATATCAATGCAACTTCAATTATTATGTCCTACATCAACAAATTAATACGAGTTTAATAAACTTATTTAAAGTATACATATCAACTTAAAAAAAAAACATTAATTGACACTATTAGACGTTCGCTCAAAAAGATAAATTAATTATCAACAATCTAAATAAAAATATTCAGAAGCTAGAAAGAGAGTTTGGTATTGAGTAATAAAATATAAATTTAATTACAAAATAAGAAAATATTACTTGTAAAAAGTTTCAATGGATTAAAAGAGTAATATCTAGTGATCAAATAGTTTTAAAAGTTTTATTTCTTTTGTCTTTTTCCCTTCATTGAAATGCAAGTTTTTTTAATAAAATGTAACAAATAACAACAATAATAATATAAACTTTACCATTATTAATTTGATTCTCTCTAATATTTCATCACTAAAAATCAATTTTGAGTTTGTAACACTAACTAACAAATTCATCTTCTTAATAATAAACGAATTTAAAATACCACTATGAGAACCGCAAAGTAATATCAGAAAAATAAATAGTTAAGCAAGCAACGATTGCTGCTCCCCATACTAAACTTATTTGAGTTCATACGAAACTTGTGTCTAGTTTAGTTGTTTACAGAGAAATCAGACGATCTAGATCCGATAGATCGCTACGCGCACGCTGCACGGAGAGCCACACGACACCTGGCAATTTGCATCTAGAATCTACATGGGTCGTGGGGGCATGGGTCGGCGAAGCATTGAATGCTGCCCATTTATGGGTCTGGGCTCGGACGGACGGACGGACAGTTTGGACTCGATTAGAGAGTGGAAATTAGAGGAGAACGAGGCTCGTGTCAAGCGGCGACACCTCTCTAGTCTCTGCACTGGTGTGCTTTTGTGTAGATGCCATGTATGTCAGTATGTGGCATGTGCGCACAGAATCCTTATCCCGTGCCGCGCGGCACCGTGCCGCTCAGCAATCCGAGCCGTTCGATCTGATCTGGACGGTTAAATTTTTTCGGGCCTTACAATCTGGTTACATGCACGGGGCACCCATCATCATTGGATTTAATCTGGACGGCTCGGATTGCTGCGCTGCACGGTGCCGCGCGGCACTAGATTTGATTTCTGTGCGCACAGCCCTCCTCCAACGGTCACCGCGCAAAGCAACATATTTTTCCACTTTCTATTGACTCTGGTAATTGACGAAGTGATCTCGCTAACTACAAGTTTCTCCTGCCTCGAATATTATTAAAGTGTATTATTTGAAAAATTATATGTGCGCTTTTTTAATCTATACTTTTGTTTATCCTCAAAATATTTATACAGTACATTTTATGATATTTAATCATTCTTTTATATGATAAAAATAATTATCTTTGTTAGAAAATTTTTTTGAAGATTTCTGTTATATAATTGTATATCTACACCCTAATTTATTCCTTAAGATACACGTGCATTCTTACGTTATTTAATTATTTATACTATATGATAAAAAAATTAGACATTGCTGTATAACTATGTAAGTTCTAAACGTTATAGCAGTTTACTTTTCCAATACATTGAGAACTTTTATCATAATGTTTTTTTATCGTTATCACTTCTCTGTTTCTATGATTAATATTTATTCAAATTGCTTTGGTTTCTCTAAAATATAATAAAGAAAGAGACAAGTTTGGACTTCGTTCGCTGAATCATCTGATACAGATTACAAAGCTCCTCCAACTCACGTGCAACGCATCCCTTCCCAGGCTTCAAAACGATTAAAATTGCTTATTAATCCTTTTTTATTTCTGACTCTGACCTTTTGCTGTTTTACATGGCATGCAACAGTCTCTCTGAACTCTGAAATCTGATCGGTAAGACAATTAATTGCAATTCAGGTACCGAAGTAGAAGAAGTTAATTGTATAAAATGGTAATAGTATAAAAGCAAAGCAAACAAACGTGCAAAAGAAAAATTAAAAACTTCGATTAATACCTTAAAAAAAAAACTTTGATTCTGTACACTTGAAATTATTAGAAATTAAATAAAAAAAGTACATGCAATTGGGATATTATTGAACTGGTTAACCTATGCTGGTCGGGTATTATCCTTGATTGGACTGTAAACCGATATACATCAATACATACTTAAAACGCATGTGGTCTAGTGGTTCAGTGGTAAGAGTACTAGACTGGTTTTCAAGAGGTCAAGAGTTCACGTCTCACATGCATCTTTAATTTCAGAAAAAATTAGATGACAAAGACCTCCCTCTTTCTTCAAAAATACATACTAAAAACATATTAGACATATATAGCTAGAAACAATATTAATCAAAGCGATACTGTGACCAGAGGCATGCTATTGTCTCGGCATCTTGGGTCCCATGGAAAGGATATCAATTCAATCAAACACCTCGACCCGATCAAAGCTCTATTCATATTTCATACTTTCACTCAAAAAAAAAAAAAAAAGCTCTAATAATACTCTCCCCTCTCCAACAGGCAACAGCTAACATGACCTCCATAAATGGTTCGTTGCAACTAGGAATCAGACAAAATTGCTCAATCATGGTTTTGCCTTGGGCTCTGTAGACAGTCACCCCTTCTCTAAGCAGACCATCAGGATTTGCTTTTGGCGGTCTGAGGTGATGTTATACCTTATACCATTCAATGCAGTGTCATGTTCAATCTCAGAAAAAGAAAAAAAATATTGTAGGGTTGTGTTTATAAGAGATGCTTTTTTTTTTTATATATATTTATAGAATTTTGATATGGTGAGTCCGACTCACCAGAGGTCTGTGAGTCGCGCTCAAAACTCATAGATCTGGTTCAAAATAACCGATCCAAACACTCTAATACTATCTCTCTATTGAAATCTCCATGTAAATCAAATTTTATATTTTTCAAAATTTTTAAGTATTTTTTTGAAATTTTAGAAAATCGTTGATCTAATTAGTTCTGAACCGTTCAAAAACAGGAGTTTTAAAAAATCCGAAAAAAAATACTTACAAATTTCAAAAAAAATATAAAATTTGGTCTGCATGGATATTTCAATAGAGAGATCGTATTGGACGGTTTGAATCCGTTATTTTGAACCAGATCTAGAAGTTTTTGGTAAAACTCTATATTTATAATATAATAGACAGTGTTCCATTTTGGTAATCAGCGCCGTTCATCAGCAGTGTAATAAGTTTATGGGTAATTCGTACGACAGCTAGCTAGATTTGATATCTATTTCATATAGAATGGAAGCATGATATACTTTTGTGTGATATATATGTCGAAAATTTAGGTGATTGTTCTTGAGCAGTCAGTTCTCTATAATGTACAAGATTATATACTAAATTTAATGTCTCCAACCGGCCGGATAACACAGATACTGGTGAGTTGAAAATTAGGTGTCTCCAAAATTTAGATGATCTTGAGCAAATTTAGATGATTGTGATTCGCGAGACCGATCGAATAATTATCATTTATCAACTCACCTTTAAATATCTCTCAACCTATAATTATCATATATCAACTCACCTTCTAAATATCTCTCAAGATTTTTATATGCATCAATGTCAATGCATCATATAATGTACATTTGCATAACAGGTCGATCGATGCACACTCATCTATATATTCTATCGGTACAAATTTTCTATGTTATTACAAACTAATGAGATAGTGATTCTATCACAATTTTGGAGCTTACAGTCAATCCAAACATGTTAAACTGATCTTCATATTTAATTCTTGTTGAAAATAAATTTTAATTTTTTTTTATTTTAGTATATATTTTTGGATTTTTAAAAACGTTGTTATTGGAGAGTTCATGATTCTCAAATAAGTTGATTTTCTAAAAAATCTAAAATAATAATAATAAAAAATGTAAAAAAGAAGATGTATTATTTGATTTCCGACAATATATATGTGAATATGAAGATCAGTTTTAACTGTTTAGATAACTATTGGAAACTTCAAAATTGAAATATAGTTGCAACTTTGGGCTCATCCGTTGATCGCGACAAACAAGTGATTTTACCCTATCTCAAAAACAATCATCGACAGCTATCGCATGGTTTCAACCAAATCAAAAGCAATTTGGCAACTCACAAATATACATTCCTTAATCTTAAACTCATTAAAACCATCCAAAGTATCAACACACGTACATGGAGTGTAAATCGCGGCTTTGAGATCCTGCGGGATAATATGGATTACAAAATAAATTAGAAGACATAACTCCATTTTAAAAAAGCAATCCTAAATAAAAATTTTTAATATTCTTTCATTATTATGATTTTCTAATCAGTTAGTTGATTAAAGATGATTGTTGTCAGTTCTCTATATAATTAATAATTAACTTTGACCGCATAATGTAGTCTTGAACTTAGCGTCTGTGTTATCCGGTAGGCATGTTTAATGTTTACAAAGGCAACGGAATGGGCCATTCCGTTTGCCATTCTATTCCATCAATGGTATGACTGTTCCATTCCGTTTTTCGTTTCGTTTTTAGAAACGAAATTCTCTTTCATTCCGTTATTCGTTCCGTTTGGACGGAACGGAACAACATGTTTTTACACTGAAAACAACACTATTTGTCGAAACAAAAGCGAAATGACTCGTTCCGTTTCGACAACGTTATGTCCTCTCATTTCGTTTACCGTTCTGTTTTTAGAAACGAAATGATTTTTTGTACCGTTAGCCGTTCTGGTTGGACGGAACGTGCACGGAAAAACGGTAAACGGTATACCGTCGCCAGGCCTATTATCCGATTGGAGACATATATGCATCCACTTGCAAGTTAACGGTACTTCATTAATTTCAGATACGAACAAACTAAATTGTGGACCATTGTATCAGAAGTTTTGTGGGGACAGCATCAGTTTCTACCTCTTTCTACTCGGTCATTTACGAGGAGTCAGACGCTCTGAAAATTAAATATATCGGATCGGAGCAATGTCGGAGTAGGAGATGATATAATTTTGTTAGTATGTACGACGTTTGCAAAGGATGAAGTTGGTTTGTAATGTTGAATCGATAAAAGCCCAGTGATAATGTTAGCGTGTAGAAACTGAAGTACTGTAATTTTTTCCCTCTTTTTTTTTTTAAAAAAAAGTATTGTAATTTATTTAATAGCCTCAAGTAGATTTCAGTTAAATTAGTTCAAATTATATTTGACGTGTTATGTTTAGACACGGAAAAAGATAAATATGCTGCAAGAATACATTTTAATTATATAATATAATTTGAGACATAACATGGCATTTAATTTGACACGTATGATCAACATTATTATTGTAATCACTATTTTGATACTCTGACTTAATAGAATGAATTCTAATCTGAATTCGCCAACTATTCAGTCAGAATAAAACGCTATTTTACTACTAGGCAATTGAAATATTGTCCAAATAAGTCCAATGTTATTTCCAACTGTTTGGTAGCAGACTTCTTACTGGGCTGCTTCTGGCAGTGTCTATCTTAGAAAGTTTCTCAAGATTCAAGGCCAGTGATTGCTCTCTATTTTTAGGCCTTAATTCCTGATTCTGGGAATTATGGTCCAATTAATTTCCCTTTCTTTCAAATAAAAAAAAAATAATTAACGAGTTCATCGTTTTTGACAAGCTCATTTTATATTTTTGAAAGTTTAAAAAATTAATATGGTGTTAAATTATTTCTGTCGGTATAATTAAGGAATACTCTTTTTTTTGAAGGTTGGTTTGAAACCAACGATTTTATTATAAGAAATAAAAAATTAGAAAATAAATACTCTCTTCGTGAATCAAACCAAGGATCACTTGGTTGGCAGAATAGAAAGAAATCACTGGGCCAAACACCTAGTTTTTTTCATAACTAAGGAATACTCATAAAATGAGTTTGGCTATGTGCTTTGCAAAAGAAAGATTAGTTTTACTTTGCACTTTTTTTATCCGTGGGATCTTGTTCAAATTCGTGCATATCAAAAGCGCAGATGATGATGAGTTTCATGTTTCCGTCTTCTCCTATTTTCCGTCCCCTTCACCTTTTTCTTTTTCCTCCCCTTACGTCTCTTTGCCTCCGGAAATCACAAGATCAGAACTCATTAGCGCAGAAATTGCAAGCTTGAAAATCGCATCAGAACTGTTTACCTCCCCCCTTACCTCTGTGCTTCTCGGAACTCACAAGCTCCGTGGTCTGCGCTGCCCCCTTTCGAGAGAGAAATGCTTCCAAGCGAAAACCTATAACTAGAAGTCCCCTTCCCTTCAATCGTACCTCTTTGCCCTAGGTCAGGCTCTCTCTCGTTCCTCTTTGTTTATTGAAGACAATCTGTCATATTGTTCGATTATATTTGCTAGTGTGAGATGGCAACAATCAGATCAAGTAGTTGATTAGATATATAGATAAAGTGCCAACTTCAGATTAACATCAGGCATTTTGATTAGGTAGAGTACCAGCAATCAGATCGGATCACCAAACCTAGGATTTGAAAAATTAAATTAGCCAATATTATTTCTCTGATGTCCATTACCTATGCGATGTAGTTGCAGTGGCGATAATATTTTGTCATACTTGTTTCATACAACATCCATATTTAAGTGATCCACAAGTATTTCTTGGCTCCTTGCCAATATTTTTTCCTATATCATTGTGGATTAGCAAACATTACATGACTTCATTCATAATGGGAAATTACTAGAGAGAATCTATGTGCATATATACAATTTTGTTGTGATAAAAAATTCTGTTGCTCGTCTCACGGCAGATATTTTGTGTTTCTTTTATTTTATATTCTCTTTAGTGACATTTTTACATGTTGCTCATCTCATCATAAAAGATATTGATATCTCACATTTCTATCGATCTTTTGACCAGATTTTACATCGAAATTGTGACTAAAACTGCTATTTTTCTCTATTTTTATCTTTGTTCGCCAGATTTAACACCGCCGTTGCGTTCGTTTTATCTTTATAGGAACTCGAAAGAAAACAGCAAGGAAACAGCATAATAGATGACTAGACGACTCATTCCTAGCCTAAGATCAAGTTCCGACTCGACCCGATGCATTGCCCAGACACAAGCCCAGCCAGTCAGAAGCCAAACTCATCTAACAGCTTCAATTCGGTCCGAATTCCTCTCAATTCGGTCCGAATTCCTATGCGAGCCAATTCCAGCAGGATCAATTCGGTCCGAATTGCCTAATATGGAATGATTTCTGGATGCGTTCTGGAGGCGTTTTCTCTTATGGAAAGACTTGAATTTCGGCAAAGATGATGGGAAAACGTCCCCAAGCTGTCCAGGAGCCAGAGGGGAGTATATGAGGTGCCTTCCATCTTTGGAGGGAGCCATCTTTCATTCTACTTTTCACCATCTCTCTCCAGCAACAGATCTGGTTCTTTTCCTCCCATTTTCTAGACGGCTAGGGCAGAAGGAAAGGCGTTCGGAGCTGTTTCTTGCTGCTACATCGAGTGCTAAGTTCTAGAAGTGTCTCTAGTGCGACGACGGTGACGATTTGCTTGATAAACTTGCTTATTTTTGTATCAAACCATTTCTCTTATGCTTGTTCCTTTAAATTCTGAAATTATGTTTTGCTTTGAGTTATCTACTGTTATTTGCATGATTTGTGGTAGTATGTTAGGCTAAATTTTTAATGCTTTAGGGGTAGATGTAGCTTAGGACTTGGATCACTTGATTTACTCACTTTGTTGATGGATGAAGTCAATTACTACTTGGAACTTTTAATGAATTGCTTGTATTTTTGAGTTGATTATTATTTGAATTGCTTGATACTTGTTCGGCCGTATTTGTTAGGACTACAATTCCATATAATAACCAAGCCTTGCACAAGTATTTGAGGTAGGTCAAGGACGAAAGTCGACTAGTTAGTAACCAAAAGTAAACACTTCTAATTAGGCGACGGTCTAAGTTAGATATCTCATAGAAAATCAATAACTAAACTCGAATAAGTCCACCAACAAACGAAAGTTGAGGTGCAATGCATTCGATGAAGGTTAACACTAGTTCCCGTACCAAATATCATACCCAATAGGCGAAAGTAGAGGGTTAAAGAGTTTAGGTATGGCAAGATGGACCTTTGACTTGAACAAATCAACAAACGGGTAAATTACAACATTTACACAGTGGAATTCGGACCGAATTGGTGGAACAGAAACGCGACAGCGCCATGTTTCGCAACCCTGTGACCAATCCTAAGTGAAATCGTACCCTAAGGCATATTTCTCATCATATATTAAACTGTTAAAACCCCCCAAAAAAATATTTAATTGAATTGTTTTGCATTATTTTTACATTAGCACTTGCATTCTTTTATTTTTCCTTTATTTATTCGATTCGAAATTCAAGAACTTTTCTGAAATTTTATTGTTTAGATTTAGCGAACCAATAAAAATAGTATTCATATTCATCTATGTGGGATCGACATCTTTACTTTGCTACAAGCGACTAGTCGAGTATAAGGTTAATTTGTTTGACCTAGATTTACACCTCGATCAGATATCTCCTTTATTTCTTTATTTTAGGCCATTTGAGTTACTGGATGTCTATATGTTGAATATTCTGTATTTATCATTTTTTTGTTTCTACACCGGTGCTGGTTCAATTATCTGGAATAACAGCTATACTATGATTTCCTTATCTGGCTCGGATATAATTCGTGTTTGTTTATGGCGGTACAATATTTTGAGTGAATCTGTTCTTTAATTCGAGTTTGTATCTGCATTATGTCAACAAGCAGCACACCTCATTTTTTAGCTTTTCAAAGCATGAACTCCCAGTAAAACTGACTAATGAGATTCTTCCAGCCAAATAAATAATAAGCAAACATGACTTCACAAAGATATAACATGAAATCAAACATGCATACTAAATAATGATAAATATCATTAGACAATTGTCATTCTAGAAGACTAATTATGTCATCAACAAAACCTCAAGGAAAGTAAAATGGCATTGCCTCTAGATTACAACTCTTAAAAAATAAAATAGATGCCACAACGAGCATCAATCATTCCTATTCAAGCACATAGTACAATAAAACATTAATTACTTCAATAAGATCAACCATATTAGACTTGCTTAAAAGCTAAACATACAAAAGTTATATCTAGCCAAAACAAGCTTATGAGAGGAAAACTATTTAAGCACATAGCTTTTACATAGCTTTTTCATATTATCATCATATGCCTTTCTGACATTCTCTCTATTATGCTCGAGCAAAAATCCTTCCAACCATGGAGGACACTACAAATATTATGTATAAAAAATAAAAATGCTAAGTTTCAATTTACCAATGAGGCTTTAGATAGTCTAAGGATCTTAAATACTTCAAATAACAGTTTTTTGCTTTGCTTTCAGCTTGGGTTTGAAATGTTTTAAAAGAACATTATTCAGTAGCAAGTTTTTTAATAGTTTGACCCTTTATAGCCAACTAGATAAAACATGAGAAATAGGTGTACCTGACGTTTCGCTGCATATTTTTTGTTTGAATCTCGAATAATACTACTCATTTCTTTGGGGTTAGTATCATGTCTAAATCATTATTTTTTACAATTATTTCATTCAATTCTGCCTCTACTAAATACCATGCCAATGTCAACTCTTGGGGTCAATTGTTATGGCTCTTGATTTATAGTTTTCACTTTTCACAATGCTACAATTTAGGTCAACTTCCCTTGCATCAAAAATCTCAATATCACCTCATTTTGTTTCACTTGCATCATAAATCTCAATAACACATTTGTATTAGAAATCTCAATAGAATGTTTGTTTTTTGTTTATTTCCCTTTCTGAGATGTCACAATGGACTGGTCATTCGACTTTTTTGTTCTTTTTTTGAAATTTATTTTATTTTTTTTATAAATAAGACAATTTAAAACATTTTTTTTTGATAGTTTCCTTCTTTAACAAAGTTTTATTATTATTAATAATAATGATGATGATAATAAGTAAAAAAATAATAAAATTATAAGTCCCATTCCTAGAAATTTGATTCTCTCGGATATTTTATTTTATTAAACATAAGAAATTATGTGTTAGGCTTGGTTGCTTAAGTTTAACACATTAATAAATAACAAATTCATCTTAATAAACAAAATATTTGATGTATCATCATAACAGCCTCCAGGCAACATCAGAAATGAAGATTTAAATAAGTATTGATTGTTGCTTCTTCACAGAAAACTTATTTATGTTCACACAAAACTTGTTTCTAGAGAAATCAGACAATCTAGATCTAGTTCCGATATGTCCTATTAACCGGGTTAGGTGATGTATTTAATTAACATTCTCGAAAAAAAAAATGTATTTAATTAACGGTGAAACAATCTCGGTAGTTATAGCCTTATAGGTTTCTTCTGCCTCCCATATATTTTTGAAAAAATATTTGTTAAATTTTTTTAATCCATACTTTTGTTTATACCTCAAAAAAATTTTACAGTTTTTCTGATATTTGATCATTTTTATATGATAAAACATATTTTTTGTTAGAAAAATATTTAAAGACTTCTGATATATAATTGTTTATCTACACTCTACTTTATGCTTCAAAACATATGCGGATTCTTACGTTATTTAATTGTTTATGCTATATGATCAAAATATACATTGATGTATATAACTATGTAAATTGTATATGTTATAGCAGTTTATATTAATATCACATATGATCATATGTTAGAATTAAATTAAATTTTATTACGTTTTCAGTACATTGTGAACTTTTATCATAACGGTATAAATATTTTCTTATTATTTCTCCCTTTCTACTATTATTTTTTTATTTCAAATTGCTTTGATTTCTCAAAAATATAATAATGAAAGAGAAAAATGTGGATTTCGTGAAGTGAATAGTCTGATACAGATTTAAAATCTCTCCAACTCACGTGCAACGCATCCCTTCCCAGGCTTCAGGACGATGAAAATTGCTTATTTAATCCTTTTTTATTTTCTGATTCTGACCTTTTGCTGTTTTACATGGCAACAGTTTCTATGAAGTCTGATCAGTATGACAATTAATTGCGATCCAAGTACCGACTAAGGTAAAAGTATAAAAAAAAAATCGAAAACTAAAAATTTCGATTCTTTACCTTAAAAAAAAAAAAAAGAACTTCGATTCTGTAGGCTTGAAATTATTACATTTTTTTTTAAAGTACATGCAATTGGGATTATATTGACCTGGTCAACCTCTGTTTGTGGGGTATTAATTCCTTGCTAGCTTGATTGATTTCTTTCGAAGGTTTGTTGGCTTGTAGTAGCTTGATTGATTTTAAACCAATATACATACTCAAACACATTAGATATATAATATAGTTAGATAAATGATAATGTGACAAGAGGCGTGCTATTGTCTTGGCCTCTTGGGTCCTACGGGAAAAAAAATATATCAAATCAATCTAGAGTTGATATCTATTTCGTACAAGATCTAGAGTTGATATCTGTTACATATAGAATGGAAGCATGATTCACTTTTACGAGTGTGAAGAAAGACGTGTTGACGAGATCCTACAGTCTAGTCTATTCGTTTAAGTCGTGACAACTTTGGTTTAGTTTTATAAAAACGTCAATGACTAATTTACGTATTAATACTTTTATCTTTATAATAAAAAAATATTAAAAACAAGACATAAATAAATGAAATTCAATTGAAATTAAAATAGTTTAATATATAACTTACAAATCATAATGTTTAAAATGTGTTGATGTTTAAGACGTGTTGATGTTTAAAATGTGTTGGTGTTTTATATGTGTTTGGCAACGTTTTCAATAAGCCAATTTGCTGAATAGCTTATTGAGGCAAATTCCAAACGCTTAACTAGCAAACTCAATTAAAGAATGAATAACTTATTGAGTGTCTTATTGCAATTTTAACTTTTGGAAGAATAAGAGACAAATAAGAGAAGAGAGAAAAATCCAATTTGTTGATCCCAACTACCTATTTGTCTCCCACTAGATAGTCTCTGTCTAGTATGTCTAAAAAAAAACTATCTATTTGTCTCCAATTTTGTTCTCTACCAAACACACTCAATTAGTGTGTTTGGGATCATACGAATCTAGATAAATTTTTCCATTGTATCTGTGTTTTCGAAATATTTCTGGACTGATTGAAATCATTTCCCACCTTTAAGCTTACGTACTTAATCTGATTTATTTAGGCGACAATTTAATTTCGGGTCCAACACCTTGTCCTCGGCCATAAAGCCATCCAAAATATTTGGGTCAAAACTATTTCTGGTGTTATTTTATTTCCTTTAATTCCAACTTTTAAGTTAATCAATTTAATTAACTTTGAATAATTATTTATTTACTTAATTAACCTTTTTAATTGGACCTGGCCTAGTCTAGATTAAAAATCCAACACAATAGGCTCGGTTAACAGAGCTCAACAGAAAAGAAAAGGGGCCAGCTCCCCAGCCCAACACACAGAGAGAAAAAAGGAACAGACAAAATAGACCAAACGGGCCCAGAGAGGAAACACACGGCCCAGGAAAAAGGAAAGAGGGACTAGCCCAGGTGGAAGATAGGGGCCCTACCTGGTAGCCTGGCGGATCAGGTATTAACGGGTTTCGGATATCAAATCCCAACCCGCGACTAAAATTGGATCCGACCCACAAACTTAAGACACTTTGCACAGAAGACCTTACGTCTAATTTATTTACATAACTTTTACACCCCAGACCCTAATAACTGAAATATTTATGAAGGAATCCTAATATAGTTCAAAGATATTTACAAAGAAGACCCTGACAGCTAAACCTTCCACAAACAAGTCCTGGCAGCACTCAAAGGCATACCAGTGGGTAAACGGAGGGGTACCGCCATCCTGATAACAGACCAGAATGGCATTCACAAATCACAAGAGAGAGACAGGCCCCACGAGACTCCTTGCAGCCTACTAATGTATGATGTATCCAACAACTTCAAAGCAATTAAACCTAAGCCTAAATACACAAACACAGAGCTTACTAGAGCAATTAAACAACACATATTCAAATGGAGGCAACTGACAATTAGCCGAGCAATCCATAGCTTGCCGTCAATCAAGTATTCTCAAGCATCTAACAGCTCAGATTGAATCAATAACAAAAAGATCTAACCTAAAACAGTTCAAATTGTATTCAACGGTTCAATCGAGCCAGCAAGGCAAGCAGACACACAGATCGAGTCAAACAAAGGTAGTGCACGATCACAACACTCAATCAATCGATTCAGCAAGCAAAGCAACAATAATATTAATTAACCACTACTTGTATTTCTAATTAATCACAACACAAAACAAAAGGGGAAAGAGAGATCTCGCTATGTGGCAGATGCTCGCACCCCTCCTCCAACGGTCACCGCGCAAAACAACATATTTTCCCACTTTCTATTGACTGGGTTAGGTACTTAAATGATGTTTTTAATTGATGGTGAAGTGATCTCGCTAGCTATAAGTTTCTCCTGTCTCCAATATTGTTAAAAGTTTTATCTTTTTAAAAAATTATATGTGCACTTTTTTCCATCTATATTTTTTGTTTATATCTGAAAAACATTATACATACTTTATGATATTCAATTACTTTTTAGGGAAAATCAGCCATATACCCTTCTAATCTTTTCAAATTGGAAATATACCCCTTTAATCTTTAATATTAGATATATACCCCTCAAATCATATTCATTACTGTTATTTACCCTTATAAGTGTTTTTACTCATTTTTTAAATCACAAAAATCAATTTTCGGAATTTCGGACCAAAATACCCCTTCTATAATGAGTCTTTCCTTTCCTCTTCCGTCAGTCCGTATTTCTGTATCTTATTCTTCACCGATGTACTCTCAACTTCTCAAGTCCACAACATAACCTCTCCTCTGCGTCATGACTTCCTCTAAATTAAGAAACCTGACTAGCCCAACATTCTATGTGGGGTCTCTCATCTTAGTTTGCTCTCCATGACTCCATCAATCTACATGTCATCGGGTGCTTGATAATTTAACTATTCTTTATTCATTATGAATTTTTTGGAACATTTCAAATCTTCTTTTTTTAATTTTTCTTTTATTTTTTTCTCACGCTGGTTATTAGATGAGTATTACATAAGTAAGAGAGGACGTATACTAATTAAGTTGATGATTAAATTTTATTCTCATACAGAAAAAAAAAGACATGCATATATATGGACTTTGATTCTCCAAAAAAAAAATGGTGCAAATTGTTTTATTTCTACATCCATATATTTTATCTAGCTGGGAAGAAAGAATCAATTTAATTTGTTAGTTAATTAATTTTATCATCAACTATTGTCTTAATTAAATGATCGAGTTTGCATGCAGTTTAGACGCCTGCTGAATTGGAAATTTCAATTTATATGAAACTATGAATGCATTATGTCAAGATCGATTTGTATATATGCTCATTTTGTATGAATTCATTACATATTTACATTACAAGTATATCAATTTTTGTTGGTGGTACCATGTGCTTCTCGAAGTGACGATGCCAACTAGCTAGTGCAAACCTTGACAATTGGCAAAACAAATTGAAATTAGTTGAAAATGAAATAATATATTTAGTGAACAGCTAGGGTGGAGCGTGCGACCACTATTAGCTAACGGTGATAAAAATCATGGAGCAAATAATCACCAAAACAACACACATAACAAAAAATCACTAATCATGTCGCTATGGCAGCGGGAATATTTAAATAGCACTCAAACATTACATCATCAAAAGTTCTTCACGGTGGCTAGAGAGAGTATTAGGCTGGTCAGTCAATGGATTGCAGAGAGAACGAGAGAGACTAATGTATGAATTGAAAGAGGTCGTCTCGACATGGAGGAGAAGTTGTGGCATAGAGAGAATCAAAGGAGAATAGCATAGCTGAGTTCTTCGCTGATTGATGCGGACAAACGAAAGAGGAAAAGAATGACTCGTATAAGAAGAAGGGTACTTTGGTCAGAATTTGTGTTAATTGATTTTTAAGATTCTAAAAATCAGTAAAAACACTAATAGGGGTAAATATCACTATTGCATATGATTTGAGCGATATATATCCAATATTAAAGATTGCAAGGGAATATTTCCAATTAGAGAAGATTACAAGGGTATATGACTAATTTTCCCTTATATGATAATAATATTTATCTTCATCAGAAAAATATTTGAACACTTCTGTTACATAATTGTTTATCTACACTCTAATTTATGCCTTAAATATTTATAAATCTTTATGTTACGTAATTGCATATAGTTTAAGATAAAAAAAAATATTTATATATACTTGAAAACTTTGTAAACATTACTGTAAATTATGAAAGCATAGGTACTTAAAATTAATATTACATTCGATATGCTGTAAAAGTATTAATTAATATTAATTTTTCAGCAAGTATGAGAACTTCTACCATAACGGTATAATATTTTGTAATGACCTCTCTGTTTTTACTATTATTTTTTCGCAAATTGCTTCTCTAAATATATATATATAATAAACAAAGAGACAAGTTTGGACTTCGTGCAGTGAATCATTTGATGTAGTCATGTAGATTTAAAATCTCTCCAGCTCACGTGCAACGCATCCCTTCCCAGGCTTCAGGACGATTAAAATTGCTTATTTAATCCTTTTTTATTTTCTGACTCTCACCTTATACTGTTTTACATGGCAACAGTTTCTCTGAAGTCTGATCGGTGAGACAGTTAATTGCAATCCAGGTACCAAAAAAGCTAATAGTATAAAAGCAAAATAAACAAACGTACAGAAGAAAAACTAAAAACTTCGATTCTTTACCTAAAAAAAAAAGGAACTTCGATTCTGTTCAATTGAAATTATCACAAAAAAAAAGTACATGCAATTGGGATTTTATTGAACTGGTTAACCTATGCTGGTCGGGAATTAATTTTCTGTAACGTTGTTGCATTTTAAATCAATATTTATCATGCTTCATGATGCATAGAGATTTTCGTAGTTTAAATCATACTCATACTCAAACACATTACATCTATTATAGCTATAGAAACAATATTAATTGAAGAGACAATGTGACCAGAGGCATGCCATTGTTAGCCTCTTGGTTCCTATAGGAAAATAAATAAATAAAAATATATTAAATCAATCATACTTTCATTCAAAATAAATGAAAAGGCCCTAATCATACTCACTCCCTCTCCAACAGCTAACATGACCTCCATGAATGGTACATTGCAGCTAGCTAGGGATCAGACAAAATTGTTCAATCGTGGTTTTGCCTTGGGTTCTGTCGACAGTTGCCCGTTCTCTAAGCAGACCATCAGGATTTGCTTTTGGCGGCCTGAGGTGATGTAATTGTAACCTCATACGGTCATGCCATTATTCAATGCAGTGTCCAGTGTCCTGTTCGTCATTCTCAGAAAAGGAAAAAAAAAATGTAGTGTGGTGTTTATTAGAGATGCCTTTTTTATATAAAAAATATTATATTCAGGACAGTGTTCCATGTTGGTCATCAGCGTGGTTCATTAGCACTTTAGCAGTGTAGTAAGTTCATGGTAATTCGTAGTTTCGTACATGATTTAATAATATCTATTTCGTATAATAGAATGGAAGCGTGATATCATTTATGTCATCTCATTCCAAAATGAAAAGATTTCAGATGATTGTTATTCGCGGTCGCGAGACCCAATAATTATCATTTATCGAACTCGCCTTCTAAATATCCCCAACCCAATAATTACCACCATTTATTCATTCACCTTCTAGATATCTCTCGAGATTTTTATATGCATCATATTCGGTACAAATTTTTTTATATGTTAATTAAAAACTAAGGAGATAGTGATTCAATCTCAATTTTGGAGCTACTAATTAATAGTCAATCCAAACCTGGTAACCTGGTAAAATTATAGATGTCTGATCTCTCTGTCATTTAGTTAGGCCAAGTATACAAAATTAGTGTACTTTGAAAAAGATTTTCATCTATTGGGTATATACTACTTTAAAGGCTCAGTCTTTCAGTTTACTAACCCTTGTCGCGAATTATACTTAAATTGTACCACATATAAGTTCACCAGATCTATCCAAGAATCCATCCATATGATAAAACAATTCAAATAAGAATTATATTTTTAAGTTTGATATATATAATTTTTTTTTAACTTTGATTACTGACAACTGCAACAATAGCTCAAGCGGTCATCGAAATAAAAATAATAATAAACATTCCTAATTTATAAATTGAAAATAATTATCATTAGTTACATAAGTACGGTTGTGAAACCTGGAAAAACTAGTCTCGTTCAAAAAAGGTGAAAAAAATCTATAATTAAGATAATAATTGAATCCAACTTTAATTATTTGCTAATAATTCCAAATATATGTTTTAATGTATCGTAATAATGTGCTATAATAACAACAATGATGAACTCTATGAAGCTAAAAATGACAACAATTTTTACATTATAAATTCAATAAAATCATGAAATAAAATAAGATTTTTATTAAATATCTAGCCCAATATAAAATAATTTATAATTATGAATTAAACTAACTGAACATAATACCAAGGAGGGCCGAAATCTACACAAGTAGGTTACGCACTCTTCTACAAAAAATGCTAATAAATTAGTTATTTTTAGTTAGGTTCCACATCATGTTTTCATCTCAATTGAGAACGACAATAAGAAAATTAATGATATAACTCCGGAACTAGTACTAAGTAAAATGTATCTGCCATCTATACTCAAGCTGAGGGACAGGACCCACCGCTAATATCAATGCAACTTCAATTATTATGTCCTACATCAACAAATTAATACGAGTTTAATAAACTTATTTTAAAGTATACATATCAACTTCAAAAAAAAAAAAACATTAATTGACACTATTAGACGTCCGCTCAAAAAGATAAATTATTAGCAATCTAAATAAAAATGATCAGAAGCTAGAAAGAGAGTCTGGTATTGAGTAATAAAATATAAATTTAATTACAAAATAACAAAATATTACTTGTAGAAAGTTTCAATGGATTAAAAGAGTAATATCTGGTAATCAAATAGTTTTAAAAGTTTTATTTCTTTTGTCCTTTTCCCTTCATTGAAGTGCAAGTTTTTTTTTAATAAAATGTAACAAATAACAGCAATAACAATATAAACTTTACCATTATTAATTTGATTCTCTTTAATATTTCATTACTAAAAAACAATTTTGAGTTTATAACACTAACTAACAAATTTATCATAATAATAAACTAATTTAAAATACCACTATGAGAACCGCAAAGTTATTTTTTTAGATATACTAGGTAGAGGAGAACCGCAAAGTTACATCAGAAAAATAAACTTATTTGAGTTCATACGAAACTTGTATCTAGTAACTTGATCCGCTACGCGCACGCTGCACGGAGAGCCACATGACACTCGGCAATTTGCATCTAGTAGACTAGTACCTACATGGGCTGTGGGTTCGGTCGGTGAAGCATTGAATGCTGGCCATTGATGATCAGGACTCAGTACAGTTTGGACTCGATTAGAGAGTGGAAAGAGGAGAACGAGGCTCGTGTCAGGGGTGACACCTCTCTGCGCTCGTGTGCTTTTGTGTAGATGCCATGTGGCATGTGGCATGATCTCGCTAGCTATAAGTTTCTCCTGCCTCGAATATTATTAAAGTGTATTATTTGAAAAATTATATGTGCGCTTTTTCAACCTATACTTTTCTTTATCCTCAAAATATTTATACAGTATTTTTGATGATATTTAATCATTCTTTTATATGATAAAAATGATTCTCTTTATTAGAAAAAATTTAAAGATTTCTGCTATATAATTGTATATCTACACTCTAATTTATGCCTTAAGATACACGTGCATTAAAAATAGACATTGCTGTAACTATGTAAATTCTAAATATTATAGCAGTTTAAATTAATATATATCTCATATGTTGTGTTATAAAAAATAAATTATATTACTTTTCCAATACATTGAGAACTTTTATCATAACGGTTAATTTATCGTTATCACTTCTCTGATTCTATTATTAACATGAGCAGCGTTCCGGTGCCTTCATTTTAAAATGCCCCCAAATGTCACACATCACAAACCGTTGGATCAGAGATTGATAAATGGTTGGGATTAAATCTCCCAAAACAGTTCCCAAGCAGTTTCCACTCCTATATTGAAGTCAAAAAAAGTAATAATTTATTAATGTCGTCTCTCCCGAAGCAAACTGACGGCAGTGGATTGTACCATTAAAATTCCACATTTTAATTTCTTCGTAGCTTCGTATTGCCAATGAGTCAATGACATGAAATGTTAACATATACTCAACAAAAGCATCCGCACCCTCCTTTCCAGCTTCTGTATCATTTTCTCTATGATCTATCTCCGGTTTCTCTATGATCTATCTCTGTTTTTTTTCTCATACTTTCACTCAAAATAATAAAAAAAAAGAGGCTCTAATCATACTCTCCCCCTCTCCAACAGCTAACATGACCTCCATAAATGGTTCGTTGCAACTAGGAATCAGATAAAATTGCTCAATCATGGTTTTGCCTTGGGCTCTGTCGACAGTCACCCCTTCTCTAAGCAGACCATCAGGATTTGCTTTTGGCCGTCTGAGGTGATGTTACCTTATACCATTCAATGCAGTGTCATGTTCAATCTCAGAAAAAGAAAAAAAAAATATTGTAGGGTTGTGTTTATAAGATATTCTTATATATATATAGAGAGAGAGAGAATGGATATAGAACACTAATGTGTACAGATCGTCCCCGTACACATGAGTTATTTTTCAAGATCCGAAATTTAAACGGTCAATCCGAACCGTTCAAATTGTTCGCCATATTGAAAAACCTTGATAGACCAAATTTTATATTTTTTCGAATTTTTTTGCTATTTATTATGATATTTTCAAAAAACACTATAATTGGAGTATTTCAGGCCCTCCAATTTGAAAATATCATAATAAATACCAAAAAAATTCGAAAAAATATAAAATTTGGTCTATCTAGGTTTTTCAATATGGCGAACAACTTGAACGGTTTGGATTGACCGTTTGAATTTCGAATCTTGAAAAACGACTCATGTGTACGGGGACGATCCGTACACATCAGTGTATTTTATCCATTCTATATATATACTTTTTTTTTAAGATAAATTGGGGATCTAAACCACCCAACTTTTTTTTTAAAATTAAATGTCTATAAAAGACCCTCCAGCCGGGTTTCAAACCTACGACATTTCACTCAAGTTGCATTGCTCTTTGCCACTAGACTAAGAGCTAATTCTCTTATATATATTTATAATATAATAGAAAATGTTCCATTTTGGTAATCAGCACCGTTCATCAGCAGTGTAATAAGTTTATGGGTAATTCGTACGACAGCTAGATTTGATATCTATTTCATATAGAATGGAAGCATGATATACTTTTGTGTCATGTATGTCGAAAATTTCGATGATTGTTCTTAAGCAGTCAGTTTTCTATAATGCACAAGATTATATACTAAATTTAATGTCTCCAACCAGCCGGATAACACAGATACTGGTGAGTTGAATATTAGGTGTCTCCAAAATTTAGATGACCTTGAGCAAATTTAGATGATTGTGATTCGCGAGACCGATCGAATAATTATCATTTATCAACTCACCTTCTAAATATCTCTCAACCTATAATTATCACTAGGGGGCTAATCTAGCGCTCGATATTTGAGTTACAAATAAATATTTAAATATATTATAATTAATGAATTTGTAAAGATTAACATACGTAATATTTTTTAAGTGATGATGAAAATAATTATATATGATGTTTTATATTTTTACTTTGTGGGTACTATTTTAAATCGAGTTAGTATTAAAATTAAAGTTTACTACGTGATGTATTTTTTTCATGTATATCTATGTCAATATCTTCTTACATAATAAATAATTTTTAGTGAATCAAGTAATTTCACGCTAAGGGAGAAAAGAGTGTAAAAAATATTTGAAATTGAAAAATCTAATCGCAACTTAAATGATAAAATATTGAAACGTACATTGGTGATAGCTCCAAAATTAAAAGTTAAATTTCTAAAGTTAATGTTCAACATCATATATGTCTGCAGCAAGGTCTTTCTTGTCATCGTCTTAGTATCAAAATCAGATATATTGTCATGATGGATAAATAAAGGAAACGGTTACCTAAAAACTAATTGTAGAATAACAAATATATATAAAAGTTTTAATAGTTACTAAAGCTTTACTGAATTAATAAATATAGTGGTTTTATAATTCTTTAAGCTCATAGTTATTATATTTGATTGAATAATAAAATTTATTTTAATTATAAAATCTTCATACAAATTTTAAATAATTGTGAAAATAATCCACAAAATAAATTAATTTAACTTGAAATAGATCAATTATGAAAATTAGTGAAAATTCTAATTGAATTATAACATCAATTGATATAATGGAAATCATATACTAAATAAAACCATACTGAAAAAATGAAATTGCAAAACTGACATGATGATAAATGAATTATAAAACTAATAATTATAATGTGTTAATTATAAAATTAATAAGATGAAATAATAAAAATGACTTAAAGTTTGTATCTTAAAATATTTTTGTAGTAGACATACAAAATAAAAATATTTTGGTAAAAAAAAATAAAGTAATATGACTTTCGTTTCAATTTAATAGTAACACTAGATCCTTCAGTTGGCCGCAACCTGAATTGGGCTGTCTACAAGTCAAGATTGTAGTAAATAAAATATCATGCCGCACTTGAAGTCCATCATCACTTTATGTGATTTATTTGTTAACATCGCCATGATAGTAGTATTTAAAACATTTAGACTGCTTCTTAATTACTACAATAAGAGTGGTGCTGAGGCAAGAAATCAAATTTAGTTAGAAGAGGCAAAAAAGGTAAATGTATGAACATCTGCAAGCCTAACGCCAGGATTGGCTATCTGCGGCACCATTGTCTTACAAGTGGTCAAAGCTATGAAGAAATTGCAAGTCCTATCAGACTATCAGCAATTCAGCATCCCATCTCGGAGCAGTTCATGCAACTTTGGAAGTTGGAACAATTTGCACTATGGTTTTTGGCCAGAAGACGAGACCATGAACTGACAAATTAGTAAAACATATTTGAGAACTTTTTTGGAGTTTGCTAGCATGTGTCAGTCCATTCTCTCAAATCTAAAATTTTACCAATATGTACAATATGTAATTTTATGTTGTCGGATGAATTGTGGCATTATTTAGATAATTAATTGAGCAAATGGAATTTCATTGTAAATCTTTACGAATTATTGGTGCTGACCTTGATTAGCTGTAAATCTATTAGTAATTGGTGTTGATCAGTTGACCCTTATCTACATAGATTTGTCTATTTCATTATTTTGTCAGGTTTTGCCTAGCTAGCGACGGTCTTGCTTCCCGATTTAAGAGTTTTGATCCTTGAACCAATTTCTAGCTTGAATTTTTAATTCAAGGGCTACAAATAGAAACTCAAATCTTAAAAAATTATGCTTGTATTATGTATCGGCACCCCTCCTTTTCTATTCGGGAACCGAAAAACATATATTCTTCTTTCCTTAATTTTCTATTTCTTCCTATTCTTTCTTCCAACCCAGTCGGTAGGAAAGTGGGACTGTGGGAGTACTTTCTTCTGAGAATAAGGGAGTAAAAGATGACAAAGGAAAGCTGGAAAAGATGAGAGGGACAGAAGGATCAGTAAAGGAAAGCGGTGTATTCGAGGAGTGAAATTTGGAACAACTTGGAATTCATTAAGGCCCTGATAATCTCATTTTTTTAACGTGGGATTTCATTTCATTTCATTTCATTGGAAAATTCTTGATCAAAATGAGGGAATTTGATGTCATTTGGTTGGAATTCCCATGTAATTAGATCCAACGAAATCCTATAAAATCAATTCAATTGAAATGAAATGAAATGAAATCCCACCTAAACTTTATTTTGATCACGGCCTAAATTTATCTTGAACCTTTAGTACATTACAACAGCCACAGGTGCAGCATACAACTTTTAAGATGCACCATGCGTACATACAAAAAGACAATATAATGTACTGCATCATTGCAGAGCACATAGTGCAACTCATGATGTTGCGAGTCAATATTAGACTAATTTTCGACTTAATGACACATATTTTCAAGCACAAAAAAAATTCGCATAGAATCTGAAAGTGAAACATATAGACATGGACTACAACTTTTTGAGTGTAAACAAAGGGAGCGTGATCTCATTACTGAGGTAGCGCACAACTTTTATGTGTGAACCATGTGTAACATCTAGTTTGTAGTCAAAGACAGTTCACAAATGAGAAACAATCCCGATCGTTCAAAGATGAATCAACGGTCCATATTAGAGGGAGCATTGAGGATATATGGTTTTTTCAATACTAATATTAATATGGCGATACTAAAATTAGAATTATAAAATGTTAAATGTCTAAACATAAAATTAAAATTGACTAAATAAGTAAACAAAAAATTTATTTTGGGATGGAAATATCGGGATTTAATTCCAGTCTTTCTTCCTCGTTCTGTTCGCCTAGTCCTCCCTCTCTGCCTTTACCTCTCTAGACCGGAACCTCCTTTGGGCCGTGTGGCTCCGTCCTCCTTCGATCCAGCTTCCACCACACCACGTGATCTCTCCCCCTCCTCTCCACCCCAAGCTCGGCCCCATATTTCTCCTCTCTTCCATCTCCTCCACCGGACCCGCCCCAGTCGGCCACCCCTGCCCTCATGCCACATTGCCACTTCTCCATTCCTCAAAACCGAGCTCCACCTCCATCATTCACTCGTGTGCAATCCGACCCGCCATACTCAATCACTCCCAAAAATGACCAAAATACCCTCCTTTTCAGGGCTAAAGTCTGAGAAAATCAAGACAGGAGAGGAGGGTATTTTGGTCATTTTTGGAGTGATTGAGTAAGCCGGAAGTGACCCGAGCAATTCCCCTCAAGTTGATTCCTCGCTACTTATTTTCAGAAAACTCTAACTCAAGCCTTTACCCCTCTTGTCAAAACCAAGTCGCTCGTTGGAAATGTCACCAAACTTCACTGATTTCTATTTTTGTACATCCACTCCTCTCCTCTGCGGCAACAGAACCGAGCTCGCTTGGTTTGGGACTTGGAGGCTGAGAACGTTGAAGATTGGGCGGACATCATGGAAAATGGAGATGAGGTATGTTAGGAGGAAGTAGTGAGATCGAAAGAAGAGACGGAATTTGGAGACAGCGAAAAAGGAGGCGGAGGTGGGCAGGTACAGGGACAGTGTCTGGTGGATAGCCAACGGAGACTTCGTGAAGGGAAGGAGCGGAGGTAGGTTTGGATGTGGGCCATGGAGGAGGTGCGTACAGAGGAAGGAGATGAAGAAATGAAAAAATTAGTAATAAGAAGAGTAAATGAACCGAACGGATCAGAAAGAACAAACTAACGGCGTAGATGCTGTGTTGCGCGAAACTAAACTAAAATTTTAATCGACACCCACGCATCTTTATTTAGTTAGTACTAGGTGGGGAAATCGAGCTCGCTCGATATATGCGGTATAGATAACCAATAAAGAGGACGAAGAAATACGTCATTTTGTTAATACGTAATAATATAATTACTTAGGAGCATGTCTTATTACGGAAATATTAAAAAATATTGGAAAAAAATGTGAACGGTTAATCTGAAGAAAAAAAAAGGGGAAAAAATAATGGCAAAACGTACAATTAAATTGAACATTAGTAAACCGGACAATAAAACAAATAGAATTAGAAAATGATAGAGAATAAGATAATGGAGATATTGATTTTGAAAAAAAAAACTAAAAGACCAACAATTATGTATTAAATATGTTATTAATTTTAAATTTGTAAAGATAAATGTATAGAAATTTTCGTATTTCTGATGGGAATAATTATATGCATCGTTTTTTGTTATTATATTATGTTGACTTTGTAATAGATTAAAGTTTATAGAATACATAGAAACAACTATTAATTTTGTTGGACTGAAAAGTCAGAATTGAAGGATCATAAATACTCCTTTGAATTATGTCCGGAATATCAAGAAAATAAATATATAAATAAGACAATAATGATCAATTAAGATTGAATTTTATAATTTGAGTAATTTATATTGTAGGTAATTATAAAAAAAAATCTTATAACCTACCTTCTTATATGTATGAAATTCATGGTTGATATTCGCACCTTGCTCTCTTCTTATACGTACATATTTGAGTATGCATTAGCGCGTAACAAAGAAGAAATAAATTGAAAATTTTTTAAAGAAAGTTATAGCAAATTGGGCGTTTGAAATTGAACATGCATCAAAAAAGAAATAAAAAAATAAATTCAAATGTTAATGAAATTATTATAACAATATGACATTGAAACGACATCAAGATACACTGACCCTGTCCTTCTAATGGTAATAACTCCAAATGTTAATGAAATTATATATATTTAAATACGCAATGAAAGGCATTGAGCAGTAAGAAACATAGCAATTAAAAATAAACATTAGCATCTCTATTACGAAAGGAAACGTTTTACTTTTTTGGTAATTATTACCATTAAAATGAGCAATAAAGGGAAGGAGATAATTGTCATGTCTTAGGTAATAATAAAATTTTGCATTTTTCTCTCGCAACTTCTCATAATGACCGCCCGTTATGAATATTTATTTGAGATTTACATAGCTCATTAATGGCCAGGTTTTAACCTATCGTCACAGCTAATTATCTATTTAGGGTGTGTCCAAAACTTTTGTTGAGATGGACACTCACGGCTTTTTTTTATTCATAATAATATTGAATTTTTATCTTTTTGGCAATAATAGTTTCACTATATATCATATAGCTTATACAGTAAAAAAATTAATTTACGATAATCACGTTGGTGGTCCTTAGTACATTCATAATAGATTTTTGAGCATGTGTTAATCCTATCATGATTGGTGCTGGTTTGGTACCAGATCTACCTTCGATACTGGTACAGAATATTGGACAATATCCACGACAAACATATAATTAGTGTGAGACAAATTACAAAATCGATCTGCGATTAAAAAAAGGCCCATCTCTTTCCTATCTCATTTCTAAATATGAGAGAATCGTGCACATTGATGAATGAGAATTGTGCACATTGATGAATTATAATACAAATTCAAAAGCTTGAAAAAATTAAACAAACATGTATTTTGACATTTTAAGCTTCTTTATTAAGCTTAAAAAAATGAAACCCCACCATTCTATACCATCTGCTACTTTGCTTGGTCATTTCGAAAAAAGTACTATTACGGATCTGTTATGAGGAAAAAAATTAACAAAAAGAAAGAAAAAAATAGGATAAAATGATTTTGAAGTTGAGGAAAAACATGACGTACTAAGAAAAAAAAATTACCATTCCTGTGAAGTTTATGGGCTCTTTACTGTAATTTCTCACGCCTCTCTCTTTTAACACATGCCGCTAATCTAGCTCAAGATGAAATAAAATAGAAAATTAATCGATTTTTAATTTGGTGAATCTTTTGACCCGTGGCTCAGATCAAAATAAATATATTGTATATTGTAAAAAATACAAATTGAAGTGGGAAATGAGGACAATGTAAAAAATATGTCATACCCGTTGATCATGTGGCAACCTATTGGCCGAGCGGCGCCATCTCCTATCTTTCCTTTCCATCTACAGCTCTCCACCGAAGCAGACAAGAAAGCAGCCTATTGGAATTCGATTGATTGATGAAGAGTCTCTAGGATTTAGTCAATTTGCTTTTTTTTTTAACCATTGGTACCAAAGTCAGTATCATTAACTTTTGAGTTAATGAAACGAAGGCTAAATTAGATTTTTGATGGAAACCTAACGGCACTGGTCAGGATGTAAGGCACTGAAATTTAATATTATTTTCTTCTTGCATGTACAAATTGGTAGGGTATGATACTTGAAAGAATCTCAATATAGATGATTTTGAATGGATGACTTTACCTCAGGTCCTCGGGAGAGTTGCCATTTCCCCATCCAACAGCTTGCTTTATGGATTGGCATAAGCTAGTCTGTCTTACTGGCCAGAAGTTCTCTTTTGGAATGAGGCCACGGGAAGAAATCCTCGTATGATTAGTGTTTCAGAATCACATGCTGAAATATACTTTTAAGCTAACAGACTATGCAAATCTCCCAGCATATATTTATACCTGAAATATAGAATAATAGCCATGAAATTCAAAAGGAAGAAATTCTTTCTTCATTTTGATTTTTTTTTACAATAAAGATAATATTACTTAAAATTGAATAACTTTCAAAACCAAACACCAACAAAATGGTATGCAATATCAATTTGTTGATAATTCAAATCTGAAATTGCTAAATATTACAATCAATTAAGACCGACCAACACAAAATCCCCAAACCAGAATTGAATATATTTCAAAATAAAAAAAACCAACAAACAATTAGGAAAAATAAAATGACAAAGTAAAAAGCTTTTGAACCTCAAATTGCTAAACATGCCAATCAATTCATTAGGCACAATCACTGTTTCCTTTTCGTTGGTTTCTCAATTTTCCACCTCCTATGTTACTTCTTCTTCTATAATTTCGTTCTACATCATCTACCAAATTGGATGGTGCTGATTTTTATAAACAGACCTACCTTTGCAATAGCTTTGTAATCTTTTTTGCCAGCCCCTCCATTCATAATCTTCTTCGTGTTGGAACCCATCAGTCGGATAAGAGGACGAATGGAAAGAGGAGGTGCGGAATAATCGGTAGGGCCTCCGAACACTGAAGAAGAGGAGAGGCCGCGAGATATTTTATATGCGGCATAAGGGAAAGGGCGGGGGCGCGGGCGCTCGGAACGGCGATGAAGTGGAGAGGCGATGGCTTTTTCCTTTTTTTTGCCCTTTGTGGTCCGATGGAATTAGAAGGAAAGGGCCAAAATAATTTTAGGATAGTATCTCGGTGGCAATCAAACGATAAAATATGAAACAGGTTATTTCTTTCGAAATTTTCGGCCATCGTACTCGGCACACCATAATATATAAACCTCGTTACATAGACAAAAAAAAAATATATAACCCCCTCCGATCTTATTGTTTATGGATATAAACCCCTTTCATTAGTTTTAGCAATATTTTAAATAAAAATATTACAGTTTTAAAAATATATGACCAAAAGACCTTCGTCTTTCATTGGACCACAACTCGCGCCTCTCATGAGTCTCATCTCCTTCTCGTGAATTAAACTTAGCTCCGAAAATCATTTATAAGGGTTTAAATAAAGAGCTTGCTATGAATAAAAAAAATATTAAAGAGGTCATTGAGTGGACTAAAAAATGCGGCTTGCATTTAGAATAGTGATGTGAATACAGAACTTTGGTTGACCATGTATAGAGAAAGTTTTGTGTTGGGCTTTTATTAGTGCATCGTTTGTATTCAAAATAAAATTAAATGACATGAATGAAAGGAAAGGACTGTCTAGAGCCCTGGTCTTTTCCCTTCTGATAATTTTTTTTCGAAAAAAATTCCTTTATAATCTCGTTGCACTCTTTCACAACTGTTCGCTACAATTGATTTATTATAATGATATATTTTTGTTAGGAAGAAATGATTATGTGGCTGAGAATAGATTTAAGAAAACTCAGCATTATGAAATATAAAATCGGAAGGGTTTGGAAAATCGCTACATTTATAATATCGCTAATGGAAAAACAAAGGAAGGATTTGGGAAGGTGAAGGATGAAGGGTAGTTTGGTCATACATTTTCAAAACTGAAATATTTTTTTTTAAATATCGCTAAAGCTCATGAGAGGGCTTTATATCCGAAAACAACAAGATTGAAGGGGGTTATTGCCAGTTTTGATGATTGCAGGAGGTTATATCCAATTGAGAAAGATTTGAGGGGTTATATTCAAATTTTCCTTTTATTTATAATACTGATATACTGATGATAGCAGTTTATATTAATATCACGAGTAATGTTAGAATCAAACATATAAGACATTAAACACGATCTAAACGTCGACCAATAAAATTTCAAACGGCCGATCCAAACCGCTCAATACGATCTCTATATTAAAATATCTTTAAAAATCAAATTTTATATTTTTTCAAAATTTCTAACTATTTTTTTCGAATTTTTGAAATTGAAAGGTTCATAACTTTTTAGATTGAGCATATTAAAACAAATCCGAAAAAGTAGTAAAAAAAATTTGAAAAAAATATAAAATTTGGTCTCTACAGAAATTTTATAACGTAGAACAATTTGTTAGAGTTATGTCCTAGAAGCCAATCCTTAAATGACTACTTCTATGGTTTATGTTATTGATGATATTTGATCATTTATTCCTTGATTTATTTATTGACAGATCATTCAGGTTGAGGATCTGAATTATGGATCTCTGTGTTTCATTTATAATAAATGACAATAATAAATCTAAAAGGTCCGTAATCTTGATAATTAACAAGAAATATTAATTATCGGATAAGATTAGTATGCAAGTTAAGTGATGATTAAGTTCTACAAATCATAGGTAAGGAGTTGCCAACTTAATTGCATATGTATATGTTATAGAACATAGTACAGGACACGACCCAATGAAATAAATATATGGATTGTGTTATGTGTCATTATTTATTTCATTTGAGTTTGATTCTAAGTTTGAGATGGTTCAGCTTTTCCACATGAAGATAGGTTCAATAAATATCGTCTACCGTTGATTCCTGATAAGGGCTGCTATACGGATTTTATTTATGTTCTCTTGAATTGTGCGGGGAGAAGTTGTTCATCAAGAAAACCGTATGTCCCTCATTAATTTAATTAGTGAGCGATGATATCTGTTTGGGTCCCTTGATGGAGACGGATTGTTTGCTAGCAACTGATACAGTCATTTATAGATCAAGAAACGTATAATCTGCAAGAATGACACATTTCTATCTTGGATTATACGATGATATCATGTGACATAAGAATCAGACAAGAAAATATTTTTATTTCTTATGCAGGATTGAGATATTGTAGCAGTACATTATTTATGCGAATTGGGAATCATAACGTGTTGCTAGATACCGCTTATGATTATTAGAATTAAATAACGATTTAATTCCATGGCCAACGTAGCATAAATCCTCAAAGGGTCACACAAATAAGACTTTAATCACACAGTGCATTATTTATTTATTCGCAGCAGTGTATTGCGAAAATATGATAAGTTGATTAATTAATTATATACCGTTGCGAACCGTTATAATTAATTAAGTCAAGGAGATCATATAGAAATAAATTAATACATTAACTAATCTCAAAATAATTATTAATAAGTTAATAATTAATTTTGTTCAACACAATTTAATTATAGGAATTAAATAGAGCTTATGGACCTTTATTTAATTAGTAAATTAAAGGTCCGATTTGAGTACAAGAGAAAGGTCCATTAATTAATTGAATTAGTGGACATTTAACACACCACAAAATGGGCTTGATAGCCCACATATTGGCTACCCTAATAGGGGTAAAAAGGTCTCTAAAATTTGTGGAGTGGTTGGTCTATAAAATGAGGTCATTTGGAGAGAGAAACCCTAGCCACCATAGTCTTTTCTCTCCCTCTTCCTCCTAGAACGAAAATTAGAGAGAAAATTTCAGAATTTTCATCTCTTTCTCTTGCTCTTTTCCACCTCATCTAGCTCATGTGTTGAGATTTCTCTCTTCTCCATTAATTAAACTAGTTAATTGACAAAGGTAGAAGAGAGAAAATCTTGGGGATTAGTTGCTCTCCTATTTCTTGCTAGCACAAGTTTAAAGAGGAGGTGATTAAACTTTTTGGTGGACTCGAGGCGGCCGTCGACGGAGGAGAAGGCGAAGGAGAGCACGCCATCGATTCCTACGTCTTGGATCGAACCTCTTTGTTGCGATACAAAGAGAGGTAGCTTTCATATTCTCAATCTCTTGTGTGTGAATGCTTGGACTAGATCCATCGAGGTCTAAGTCGTTTGGATTGTTAATTAAATGGTTAATTAGCATAAAAATTTGAAAATTAGACTTCTTAACACAATTTGAGCGGTTTGGATCGGCCATTCTAATCTTAAAAATTAAAATTTTATCATGTTAGACAAGTGTTTGTGTCCTATATGTTTGACACTAGCCACTTCCTAATATCACATATGATATGTTATAATTAAATTAAATTATATTAGGTTTTCATTACACTGTGAACTTTTAATCATAACGGTACAGATATTTTGTTATCATTTCTCCGTTTCTATTATTATTTTTATGTTCAACTGAAATTAATGTGAAGCTTCTAGCACCTTGCCTTTGCCCTTTTTACCCTCTTGTCAGAGAAAAGGAAGCATCGTCACTATGGGAGATTTGAAACCTTGCAAAATATCAAGACATATTGTAAGCGATCTATACCACCCAAATGAAGTTATCAACACAAAAGAAATTAGACAAAACACACTATTGATTAAAATAAAAACATTTTTTGCAACAAATTTGTAAAATTTAAGAGTGCACACATAATTTTTAACAAATTAACATATGAAGGCTTGGTATTAAACTTCTTATTTTTTCCTTTTTGTTTGCAAGTCAATATAACTAAACAATATCTGATCTAGATATTGTGCTAACAATTAATTAGTATTAGCAAAGAAAAGTGAGAAAATAAATATTAGAAAAGCTTGAAAATCTAACCTAAATGGCACTCTTATATTAGAAGACAAACATATTTACTTATGTGAAAAAAAAAGGCAAAAAGAAAACCAATTATCCTTGAGGTAGACTAAAATTAGCCACGACTGACGGATGGATCCGTCAGTCACGATTATATCTCAACTTTTGAGGTTCTAATAGCTAATCCGAACCGTTCAATGTATTCTCCATATTGAAATCTCATTGGAGACCAAATTTTACATTTTTCTGAATTTTTTTACTATTTTTTTGAGATTTTTAAAAATCATTGTCATTGAAGGGTCCATAATTGTTTAGATTAAGAATTTTGTAAAATACCAAAAAAATACTAAAAAATTTCAAAAAAATGTAAAATTTAGTCTCCAATGAGATTTCAATATGAAAAACACATTGAACGGTTCGGATCAACTATTAGGATCTCGAAAATTGAGATTTCATCGTAACTGACGGTCACATTTGTCAGTCGCGATTGATTTTACTCTACCTCATTATCCTTTTACTCACTGTAGGAAATTTTGAGCCATCTAATTTGAATAAAATTCGATTGTATAAGAAATAAACCAAGTATTTAAGTAGCATATATTCTCGAGAAAGGCAGGAATAAAAGAAAAGGCAGCTCATCAAGTATCGTCTAGCCCTATTTGCAAGAATGATGCAGTCATTGGAGTGATTTACTTTGTGTGGAGTTTAGGCCAACTCCAAATTCAGCGCTTAGCAGTGACTGCTTTCTTCTTTTCTAGTCCCCTTGGCCCCGTTTGTTTGTGACTTAAAAGATGCATAACTTAAGTTATTCATCCTTAAGTCGCCAAACGCTTGTTACATAAGGCGCAAATAGGCTGCATAAGTTATGCACCGGTCCCTTTTAATTTTTTTTCCCACAATACCCCTTAAAAATAATTAATAATAATATTTAATAATAAACAAATAATTAATAAATCATAATATTTAATAAGTAACAATAATTATTAAAAAATCATAATTAATAATAAAGATTAATTATTATAATTAATAGTATTTAACAAGTAATATTAATTATTAATAATAACGATTTAATAATAATAATAATTAATTAAAAATAATTAATCAATAATAATTTTTTACTATTAAATAATTAATAATATTTATAATATTTAATTAAAAATAATTATTAATATTTCAAAATAATAAAAATGATTTATTATTATCATTAATAATAAATTTTATAATAATTAATAATTAGTAATAAATAATATTTAATAATTAATAAATAATTAATAAATATTAATATTTAATAAGTAACAATAATTATTAAAAAATATAATTAATAATAAATATTAATTATTATAATTAATAATTAAATAATAATATTTAACAAGTAATATTAATTATTAATAAATAATAATTTAATAATAATTAATCAATAATAATTTTTTATTATTAAATAATTAATAATATTTATAATATTTAATTAAAAGTAATTATTAATATTTCATAATAATAAAAATAATTTATTATCATCATTAATAATTAATAATTAATAATAATTAGGTCACAGCGTATTTTTAATACACAATACTAATTCAAATTTAAGAGTATTTTTGTCTTTTGAGATGAATATATGCATGCATTAAATTACTCATCCTTACTACACAACCAAACATACATTACATAATACTACATAATAAATAGTTAAGCATTCTTAACTTATGCAATCCCTTACTACACAACCAAACGCATATAAACCCCTCAAATCTTTTGAAACCAGAAATAAAGCCCTCTAATCTACTAAATCGGATATAAACCCCTCTAATCCATTTTATCTCAGATATAAGCCCTTTCTCTCATTTTTGATCAAATTGTAACTTAAAAAAAAATCTTAATTTTAAAATAAGACAAAAATACCCATAAGAAAATTGATTAATGCCATCGCTACCATCGCAGCCAGCGTTCGCTGAGCAGCGCTCTATCCCCTCTACTCACCCAGTGTGTATTTTTTGTTCATTTCGTTATTATAAGTGTTTATTTTATTAGATACAAATGTTCATTTTGTAGTAGAATTGTTCACTGTTTATAAGTGTTCGCTATGTTCATTTTGGTTTTTTTTTTTGCCAAAAATTTTAGTTGGGTCAATACAAATGTTTAGTTTAATAAGTACAAATGTTCTGTTATTTAAATATAAATGTTCAGTTAGTAGCAATAGGAAATATAACTGTTATAAGGAAAAAAAACCAAGCGAAGGGGTCACGAACCGAACAAAAAACACATGAAAAAATCAGAAGGGGTCATGAACCGATCCGGTTCAAATTAAATTTTTTCCGACTCTACCCCTGCCTCCTAGCGCACCTCTTGACCCACGCGCGACTTTGACTCTGGTGCGACTCTGATGCATTTAACTGAACACTTCTTATTATTAAACTGAACATTTGTAACATACAGCAGCGATGGCAGCGATGATTTATTTAGCGATGGCAGTTATAATAGCTGTACCCATAACCAGAATGGATTGCCCCTATTATTCCTCCTGTCTAGAGACGATCCATTCTCTTCCTCTCGAAGACTCCGAAAGATTTTCCATTTTCTTTCCAAATCACTAAGGGCTCGTTTGGATAGGGCTAGGAATAACTTCTTCCTAAGAATAACTTCTTTCTAGACATAAAACTCTTCATAAAGTTACACACTTTCCAACGTTTTCTTCCTAAAATTCTTATTCCTTCCTTATTCCCATACGATCCAAACGAGCCCTAAGAAAATTATTCTCCTCTAATGATTCTTCACAATCGCTTTGTCAAACACTTCGAACTCTCTGCTATCTCTCACTCCTCTCTCTCTCTCTCACACACACACAATCTCTATCTCTCACTCTCTCTCAATCCTCTATCAGAAAATAATGGACGCAAGAGAATTAACTGATGAGTATTTTGCATCCCTGGTAATTACAGCAAGCTATTTCTCAAATTAAAATTTCAAAGAATGGTGAAGAACCCCATCAGAAATTGAAGACAAGAAGAAACGCAAATGAAAATAATCAGAAATTTCTGATGGTGAAGAACCCCGTCAGAAATTGAAGACAAGTTGAAACACAAATTTGATATGGCAAACATAGCCTGATATTGGTAAGTGATTTCACTTACTGCCTACTGGTAAGTCTATAGTGTTATAAAAGTGAAATTGAAATATGTCAGTGTTAAAATTGATATCACTTACTGGCTGCAAATTGAGTTTGTAGCATTAAAATTGAAATATGTCAGTTTACTGTTTAGTGATATCAATAAGCACCAGCCTGATTTTGGTATTTTTATTAACGTATTGTACTTTGGAAATAGGTGACTATATAGGTGTTTCTTGTTTATTATTTGTACCCTTTACATTGTCATTTGTGGGCAACCTGGTCAATGGAAATTTGCCCCACCAAATTCACCTATTGGGCCTCAGGCCGAGGCTTATTTTGCGAAAGAAATGATTTTTTTTAGAAAGCAGCTACTGCCTATAGTGCGCAATATAAAAGAAAATACATGACACTAGAAAGCAGTATACTTTATATAAAAGAATTTCGGCAAGCGGTACCTCCATCATGAATACATGGCATTTTGCCAGTAAAATAGAAATACAATATACTATGCATTTGTCAGTACATATAGAAGAAAAGAACTTATATTGGAAACAGAACGCGGAGTGCGTAAGAGCCTAAGAGGGCTTGCCAGAAAATAGAAGGGGACGGACATGTAAAGTCAGGGTACTTTTGTCATAACTTTAAAATTAAGATTTTTTTAAGTTAAAATTTGATTGGAAATGATAGAAGGGGTTTATATCTGAGATAAAATGGATTAGAGGGGTTTATATCAGATTTGGTAGATTAGAGGGGTTTATTTCCGGTTTCGAAAGATTGGAGGGGTTTATATCCGATTTTGCCATGTACGTGCAATGTTTGCAAAATGATGAAGTTGACCGCGATAATGTTAGCGGGAACGAGATCCTCTAGTCTGCCGACCAGAGAAATCCTCTAGTTGTTTTTAGATTTGGACCGTCTGATTTAATCCCAACGGTTAAGGATGTCCCGTGTATAATACCAGGATTGATAGGTCCGAAAAAAGTTAACCATTGAGATTAAATCACACGGCCCAGATCTAAAAACGACTAGTGGTCGTTTATAAAAAACGACCAGAGGATCCGGACCCAATGTTATCGTCTATGTAGCTAGAACGTATGTGCTTTGTTACTGGGCTGCTTCTGGCAGTGTCTATCTTAAAAAGTTTATCAAAATTTAAGGCCATTATTGCTCTCTACTTCTTGGGCCTCAATTCCCGATTCTGGGAATTATGGTCCAATTAATTTCTTTTAATTTTTTTTCAAGTAAAAAAGAAGATGAGTTCATTGTTTTTGACAGCTCATTTTATATTGTTTTAAGTTTAAAAAATTAGTATGGTGTTAAATTGCTTCTATAGGTATAATTAAAGATATAAATTTTTAACATTGAAACAATGTATTAAACTAAAAGTCCATGACCTGTAAGATTTGGATTCATTCCAAAAGGAAATTCATATCTTAAAGAGAGGACAAGAAGATCCAATCTGGATCATTTTGCATTATAACATCCGAATAGAAAAAAACACAAAATAACATATACCGACTCGAGTTATTTGACATTAAAATTTTCTTTTGAAGAGGTTAATAGAAAAAAAAAAAATGAACAGGCAAGATAGTCATTCTTCGGTTTTTTTTCCGAGTTTTATTTCAAGAAGTGAATGCACATGAGATAAAAATTCTCTTAATTATTTATTCAGAAATAATTTTCTTTAGATTAAACTATAACAAAATTAATTTTCTGCCACTAAACAGACTGCTAATTTTTATTTAAGAAATCAAATTTATCTGGATCATCCTATCTCAAATAGACGGCGCATAATTTGCAGGATTTGTAACTTGACGGATTCACTGTAAGGCCCGGATCAAAATCCCTTTTTTTTTAACGTGGGATTTCATTTCATTAGAAAATTCTTGATCAAAATGAAGGAATTTGATGTCATTTGGTTATAATTTCCATGTAATTAGATCCAACAAAATTCTATGAAATCAATTCAATTGAAATGAAATGAAATGAAATCCCACGTAAACTTCATTTTGATCAGCGCCTAAGTCTGTAACGGCAAAAGTAGAAGTAGAACCGGTTCAACCAGGAGAGTATCATTTGCTGACCTTTTAAAGTTGGCAAGGTGCCAACTTTTGATCCAAGCTGTTTGATCTAATTTTGACGGTTAAAATTTTTTGGACCTATCAATCTGATATTATGCACGGGGCTCCCATTAACCGTTGAGATTAGATCTAACGGTTCAGATCAAAGGTCGGCACCCTGGCAGAGGATGTGATTCCGGTTCAACCGGTCTCCTCTTTGCAAATAACTGACAAGTGGTACCGCCGTCGGTTCGTTTCCCCTCCCTCCTTTCTTTTGTCTACAAAAGCGCGAATCTTAAAGCGGTGCGAAGGGAAGGTTTTCTGCTCTTCTGGAGTAAAGCGTTACTGTTTCTCTTTCTAGGCGGGAATGGCAACTGGTGCGGCGATCGGAAAACTCGGCGACCTTTTCAAGCTTACAGAAGTTCATCTCTGGTAAAAAAAATTATATATATATATTTCCACTTTACAATTTTGTTTTCTTCCGTTTCTTCTCCTACTTGTGCATCTCTTCCTCCTTTGTTTGGCGCCGGAGTTGGCTTCTTTTCCATTTCTTTTTGGGGATGAAGGTAGGGTTTTATTTGAGAATTGTGTACGGATGAACCTGGAATTGCTTCTGTGGTCGAAAATAGAAGCGCTCAGTTTAGTCTCAAGGAATGGGGCCTAATCCTGTATATTGTACTTCTATTACCAATTTTAGCAAGGTTTTGTTCTGTAGACTATTTTGATATGTCTCTTTTTTTAAACAGGGATAATGCAAATCTTTACTGTGGCTTTCAGGACCGGGGGACTCACATCCCTTTTGATGAGGAACCAACGGTAACATGCTTCAGTTTCTTTACTTTTTAGTTTTTACTGAATTTGATTACTTTCATTGGTTAAGTATGTACAATTGTACATAATTTTATAACTGTGCTACCAGGACCATAGTAGTTCTATACTAATATATTAATATTAAGAATTAAAACCATGATCTTTTTCAGAGCCCTTCTGCAGCTACCGGTTTAATTAGCACAAGTGCAGTTGTCACAGAACCTGAAGAAGGTTACTCCTTTGTCTAGTCAAAAATGCAATTCTTATCTTTCCTAGCAAAACTTCGGTTATAACTAATTGGCTTGTATTTTTTTTGCTTATTGTTTAGTCATCTTTACTTCACCTTAGTCACAAATAATTTTTCATCTTCACCAACTCAAAGTTAACATTTTCAGTTCCTTTAAATTCGGAAGAAGATATAGAATTAGCTCAGCAGATGGATGCATTGGGTCTGCCACTCACTTTCACCTCCTCCAAGGTTAGAAGAAATTCAATTTAGTTTTGGTTGTTTTTTCTAAATAAAACCAAAATTTCATGTTCAGAAGTAACACCAATCATTTTCCATGTTTGGAACAAGTACCACATAAACTGATTGTTCGCTCGCGAATAACACCCAATCAGATTGATCTGATAGTTATATTCATTAACTTTATATCAGTTTTTCCATTATTAAGACTCCACACTATCCCCACATAGAAGTTTCAAATTAAACGAAAACCAACCATGGAGATTTAGAATTTGAGTTATGATGCAAGGTCAACGAAATGTACAAGAATCTTTTGTTAGCGTACCCTGATTTAGTTGTTTCTGCATATATATGTAAACAGTTATAAATCTTTTGTTGAGCTTTGCAGGGACAATAGGTTGTCACCTTTTTTCAAATTAATTTACTTGACTTAACTTGACATCTACTTGCTTATCCCAGAAGAATATCACAGTAAATGGTCGGAAGAAAAAGGGAACAATTGTGAAATCTCAGAGCGCACCCTCTAAGGTTGGTGATAGCAATTCAAATGAAATTACAAGAAGTGATATCCACAGGGAACTAGAAGACTCTTGCAATTCTTCCAGTGGGATTTTTGAATGTAATGCACAATTCGAGTATGGTGACTGGAGGGTCCAGTGGGATGATTTCTATAAGAGAGATTATTTCTACAATGTCCAGTCACATGAATCAACATGGGATCCTCCCTCTGGCTTGGAAAATTATAATATTTTACCTGAAAATGTGGATGAGAAAGATGTTTCTGGTATACTATTTTTTCCCCTTAAATATTTAGAAATTTTTCTGTTGGACCCTTTAAGTTATTTGCTGGAATGCGAAGATCATATTTTTGCTTCTATGTGACAGAAAATGGTTTTTGTGTTGAGGCATCATGTAGTAAGCTTTCTCCACCTGAGCAATCCATAGAAGAAAGGTAAGATAGCCTATCTACTGCAGTAAGTTTAAATTCCTAGCATATCTGATAGCCTATCTACTGCAGTAAGTTTAAATTCCTAGCATATCTGACAGAGTGCCAGATCAGTTATCCCAACTAAGCACTATATGAAACCTTGTTTTGGTCCGGACTGCCATACAACTATTGTAATTTATTTAATGAATAACCTTGTGATTCTCGGGTTTTACAGTGCTCTACCAGACATTGGTGAAGTATACGACGATATATTGCACAAGGGAAGCCGTAATGATACTGACAATGGAATTGAGTATCATTCCAAACCTACCAAGAGGAAAAAGAAAAAGAGAGTAAGAAAGTCTCATTCACGTAAGACCCTAGAAGGAGCTATGATCAAACCTTTTATCGTTTCTCAAACATTGCATACCTGTTGGTTTTATCGTTTCTCATGCATGTATTATAGAAACTACACAATTACAAGTAATTTACCAATTGATGCATCCTTTTCTTAACCTAGAACTTTTATGAAGCTGAATGTCCCAAAATCACCCTATATGTCTAACCTGACAATCCAGAAAATGATGGAGACTTGACATATGTACCAAAATAATAGCATACCCAACTGACCTGAACTTGATCCTGACGCCGTGCTCCAGAAAACATGGGGTGAGAGAGACGGAAAGGGGATGGAAAGTAAGGGGTCAGACTGGGAAGGTGAAATCTTACACCCCAGTTTGAGGTTATGAGATGGGCAAGAATTCTATAGTGTAGTTCATCTTCTCTCTCCACTCCCCTTATTTTCCCTACAAATTTTTAATTTCTGAAGCATGTAATATAACTTGGGAAGATCCAGTCACCCTCCTCTTTCATTCCCTTTATTCTCACTTCTGGAGCAAGCTCTAAATTGGACTTAATGGAACTCGACCGAACCTTGTATAATTGCTGTTAGCCAGCCATAGACCAAAATCATACATAATACATACCTTCTGATATGGAATAGTGAAGTCAAAATTAACTAATTCCCCAATCTACGTAACCTCCTTTGTTCAGAACAAATGTTATTGGATGCACCTGGTGGGTCGCTTTTGGCTGATATCGGCAAGTATTGGAACCAAAGGTATACGCTGTTCTCTCGGTTTGACAGTGGTATAGAGATGGATGAAGAAGGTTGGTTTTCTGTCACACCGGAGGCCATTGCCAAGCATCATGCATCTCGATGCTCTACTGGCACTATTGTTGACTGCTTTACTGGAGTTGGTGGTAATGCAATTCAGTTTGCTATGCGGTGCGTATCTGGTACATATTATCTGTTTATCATACACTGTCTGGTCCTGTACCTGTCTATGTTGACAGTCACATATAAGAGGTACATGGAAAGTTAGCCTTCCCTTACCATGCTACTTACATGTTGAGTTCTGTGGTCAACAGATATATTAAATGGTAATACTTATAGACATTTTGGGCTGCTAGCTGTTTGTCGAAATCTCTATATTTTATGACTAAGTTATTATCTGTGTTTATTAAACTTTGACATTGAATTTTTCTTTTAGGAGCGACCATGTAATTGCAATAGATATTGATCCACAAAAGATTGCCTATGCACGAAACAATGCGGCTATTTATGGGGTCGATGGCCTGATAGACTTCGTTGTAGGCGATTCCATTCAGATTACTCCAAACTTGAGAGTAATGCTAGTCTTCTATCACTACATATCTCTAATTTATTGTCATGAAATAATTTTGCCTTTCCCATTTTGCAAATGTAAAAATTGTTGTCAATTGCCAGGGAAGAACTGTTTTCATGTCACCCCCTTGGGGAGGACCTGACTATGCAAAGGCTGAAATGTACGACATCCAGACCATGCTTAAACCACGTGATGGGTAATCCTTTCTTCTTTTTGTTCGTTAGTCGTTACTAATTCCTCTGGTTTCCTTCTAGAAACTACTGACCAGTAACTCTGATACAAGCAGTCACCAATTAAGCTTTCAATTAAACACCTGCCAGCAATTTTGGCTGTTAAGCTTAAATAAATCAAATTTCATCAATTAAACATTGCAATTATGACTCACGTAAACTAACTAATTTGTTCTAGATGACCAAATATTACCGTGTAATTCACTGGAAAAGAAGCCAAAGGGGAAAAGAAACAAAAAAGAGCTTATTAAATATAGAAATTTGATATGTAATTCCAATGCATCCATTTACTTTTTCTCAGACATATTCTTTTCGAGCTTGGGATGAAGATTGCTTCAAGAGTGGTCATGTTTCTTCCCCGAAACACAGATCTGAACCAATTGGCTGAATTGGCTTTGTCTGTTGATCCTCCGTGGTCACTTGAGGCATGCTGTTTTTTATAAACTTTCTTATTGCATTCCCTTTCTTCGGCTATGGGTGGAATATGATGCCTTGCAGGTTTGCAGAGTGAGAAATATCATGCACATCCCTGCAAAACTATCATATCACCACAGGGGCTAGAAAACTAGCAACACACACCGTCCTCAACTATCCATGCTTTATTTTGCGTAGTACACTTGAAATTTTGCTGCTTTTATCTACTTTTGGCCAAATTCTGCAAGGGACCAATTCTTTTTATATGGGCTATTTTCTAAAAAAACAAAAAAACAAAAAAAAAATCGTTCCTCCAAAATTATGATTGGCTGTTATTGATCTGAGCAAAAAGTCTCAGATCTGGCTGACAATACTGGTCCATGGTAGAACTTCCCGTTTATCTTTTGCCTCTGGACGGTTGTAAATGTAACTTTATTGATATTCCCTATGAGCAGGGATTTCTTGGGTGTTCGACTGAAAGTCTTTGTATATAAGCCAGCCATCCCAATACCAGTACATGTATTAACTCTCTACAAAGCTGACAATTGGGACATCAGATTGTCCTGTGCTTTGTTGGCACCTAGGAATTATATTATTTAGTTTATCATTGTTTTTTTACTTGATATATATATTTTTTTAATTTAAGGCTCTAAATGAAATTTTCACTCTGCAATCTTGTAGGTGGAGAAGAACTTCCTAAATGGCAAGCTTAAAGCAATAACTGCATACTTTGAGAAAAGGAATGTAATTTGTGAAATTTGAAAAGAAAAAGAATTATATATTTATTTAACATCGTGTAACATACGTTGTCTAATCTGGAGCTCGTTGGTATAATCTTATATATATTCTGAAAAACGTTTTATTTGTTCATGAAACATTTTTTTTTTCAAAAATTGTTTATCGTTTGCTAAAATGTAGTCTTACAGTTTTTGTGCCCTTCTAACAAGTTAACTTCTTTCCTCAGAATCAGAAACGTGATTTGATGAATAATTAAGCTCAGTTTTTTCCGAATCGTACCTCTTGTCTGGTAAGAATGCCTGTTTCTTTTGGTATTCTTCCATGCTGAAGTAGCACTGGTTGTAATGCCAGTCTGGTGGTGGCTCTTGATACATTTATGCACATGTTCAGAATTTAAGGGAAGTTTCGGCATGTACTCCGCTTAAGTTCTGATATATTTATATGACTTTTAATCTTTTTTTTATTTAATCTATAAAAAAATAAATATGTAAGTGATAATCAGTGTCTAAGTTTTAATGTACGGTAATAAACAAAATTCACCAGTTCTTATAAAAATTGATAGTACTGTATGTCATGTTTATAATTCCTCTTTGGAGTTTCAAGAAGTAAGGAGGATTATTCGCCCAACAAATTGGTTATCTTAGTCCAGGTGGATATGTTACCAGGTGGAATTGTGCTTGCGCTTCTTAATCTTAGTCCACGACAAATTGGTTATCTGGCTTAATAATTATTTGTTATATATTTCCAGATTATGAGTAAAATTGCGCTTTTATTTTTCAGTTTAACTGGAATATGCGATAATTTGCTCGTCCTAAACAACCTACCAATCAACCACTAGATATGCTTTACCACCAATGGTATTGGTACATGGTTAGAAGCTTAATTAGCTGTCAGGTTGCCACGTCAATTCAACCCTCAAAATTTAGAATCAGGTGTGAGATCTTCCTGATCCTAAGGTCCTTGAAAAATATTTTATGTTTTCCTATTTCTTAGAAAAATAAAGAAAACTTTGTTATAGAGGCCATCATTTAATAAAACTTACTTTTGTTTGATGACATGCAGACATTTTTCAAAATGTAGTTTTTTTGCTCACTTCCAAATAAGTTTTTTTTTGGACTAAAATTGAACTAACAAAAAAAAATTACATTCTTCAAAATGTAATTTTTTTCCTCACTTTCAAAATAAATTTATTAGGACTGAAATTGAACTATCAAAATTCTTTTTTTAAAGATCCCCCAATAAACCAAACCACTTATCAAGAACGCAATTTGAGGCCCTTGCAGCTACTATTAAGCCCAAAGACGTAAAAAGAAAAAAAGTTGCGTTATTTTCACAAAAACCCAGCGTCTCACTTTCTCCAGCACTCCAGTCAAAACCGTTTGCACAATGCACCTACCAGAATCATGATCTTCTCCGAGCCTCTCCTCTCTTCAAAACCCATCTACCCAGCTCCTGATTTGCTCAAAAACCCTCTGATCTCTCCGTGACCAACCTTTGAACTAAACCAAAACTAAACAAACCATGGATATATATACCACTTCTTCTTCTTCTTCTTCTTCTCAGCAAGAGAAGAAGCGAAAGCGAGACGGGGGGGTGTTTAGCCTGATGCACCTCACAATCTTCCTCACCTGCGTCTGGGCCACTACGATCCTCTACGGAGAGATGCTCTCCTACTGGGTCCCACTCTCCACCTGCTCCTGGCCCCACCTCTCCCCTTCTTCTTCTTCAGTGACAGTAAGCAATTGGCTCTAGGGTCTAGATCTGATGGTTTTATTCGTACAATGTGGTTTACTAGTGTTGAGAGATCATGTCATAAATTGTTGCTGTATGCAATTTTGTATTATTTTTTTCTTAATTGTCAATTGTGTAATGTGATTGTTTGGTCTTGTCTTTTGGACAGGATGATCACCATTTCAAAATTGCTGTCGTAGCCGATCCACAGGTTGGTCCAAACACTCAAATTTTTTTGTTTTTTTTATCCATTTCAATGCTGTACAAATTATGCAGGATTCAGTACCTGATGCTGATACTGTAGCAGTCTGGGATAGAACATTACATATAATTAAGTTCATTTTGCTTTTTATTTGGTTCAATTTCTTGTGAGGTTACTAAACTTTCCTTATTGTCGCAAATTGACCACATTAATCGGTTATTTTGTCTCCGTTAAGTCTCTATAATTTGTCCTTATTATGAAGCTCTTTTTATCTCTCCATCCAAAATAAGAATGGGAGCGCACTTATGCTTTCATCTTTTGCTGATGATTTTTCTGACATGGACAATGACATCGACACTCTGTTATTTTTTCGGTGGAAAGGAGATAGGGGTGTGTCTAAAAGTTTAATGAATCAGGGGACAAATCAAAGTCGAGCGACTAATTTGTCACATGGGGACAAAGTTTAGTGACCTCGAAAAGAATTTTCTTTTGGCTTTCTATTTGTGTATTTTAAGGAATGACTTAGGCTTAATGGAATAGCACAACTCAGGGCAATATAAAGACAATTAGGTGTTATTACTCAAATTGCAATAAACAGTGATCTAAAATTCTCAGTTCCTAACATAGATTTGCATACAGATCATGGACAGTATGACTCATGGGTTTCCTCGGAAATCATTTATTCTAGAACTCCTGCAATTCTACACAGATCTATACATGAGAAGAGCTTTTCACTCAAGTATACTTCCCTTCAAACCTGATGAGATTTTGTTTTTGGGAGATCAATTTGATGGGGGCCCATATTTGTCTGACGAAGAGTAAGGCATGAACATCTTATTCTATTTTCATCTATTGACTTAGATTTAGGCAGTGTTATCTTCATAAATGAGCAATTCTCCAATAGCCACAGTACCTTGGTGAATTTTTGTATCCTCTATTTTTCAGTTAGTAGGAACAGAGTTCATAGGCAAAACAGTGGCTCGACCAGGAAATATTTTATCACAGTTTTCTTGAAATCACATTGGCCTTTGTGAGGAATTAGGGAATTAGGAATATTAGATTCATTTACCCCTTATTCTTCCTTATTTTCCATAGGAAAATGATTTTGAAATAACAAACACTTTCTTTCCTTGTTTATTTTTTTCAATGTAATAGGAGTTTAATACAGTAATTTTGGTTTTTCACTACAAAAATACTAGTTTGACAGAACAAGATAGAATATCTAAATACCATGCAGTCAAAACATGTCACCAAAGTTTCTTGTGAGCTGATTGTTAGGTGTTGCCGTGTTGCATTTACCACATATCTGTGGGAAGTACGAGTCATACTTGTACCAACACCTTTTGGAGTTGACCAAAGCTACTTTACTTGGCAGTTAAATTTGAATAATAGGATGGTTCTTCATATCCATGATATATTAAGTGTGCTGCTATGTTCAGGTGGCAAGAGTCTATGAGTCGATTTAAGCATATATTTGGTTTGAATGAGCAAACAAGAAATTCTTATATTCCAATCCATTATCTTTCTGGGAATCACGACATCGGGTATTCAGCTTACTATACGCAACATCCTGAGGTAGTTAATGATGTTTTTTGGTTGCCTTTTTATTCTGTTTTTCCTTGCTAGTACATTTTGATTTTTTTTTTTCATTTTAATTATCATAAAGTGCCCTCACTTAAAAGAGTACAACTATAAAGTTTGCCTCTGCCTCTTTTTTCTGTTCTAGGTGATTACTCGGTATGAGAAGGAATTTGGAAAGAGGAATTACAATTTTACTGTTGGAAAGGTTGAATTTATAGTGATTGATGCTCAAACTCTTGATGGTGAGTATAAAATTATAATTTATTCTGCTGTATTTATATTCTTGGACATTGTCTTTTACCTAGTTCTTAATTGTAATGCTGAAACAAATATTGAAAAGGATAGGGAAATATCATTCGCTGGTTATCTCTTTATAAAATGGCAGCTTCTGGTTTGCGCCAGTAATTTTTTTAAAGGTACTTAATAAACTGCAATTTATTAACCAGGGCCAAAAGAAGGGAGAGAGACATCTTCATCATGGGATTTCATTCAGAGCTTTTCAAAAGGTATAGTAACTTTGTATTTGAAAAATTCTCATATTTCAACTTGCAATGCTTGTACAACTTGATTTATTATATATACATATAGCAGCTAATCAAAATCCGAGGGTTCTACTCACGCACATCCCTCTGTACCGGCCTGACAACACTCCTTGCGGTCAACATCGATCTTCTCCTATAATAAATCAGGTATTACCAGGATTTGATGGATTGCTGTTCTTTTGAACTTTTTAATTTGTGGACTTTACTAATTTCAGCCTTTTTTCTTTTGCAGAGAGTTTATCGCTCTGGTTTTGACCAAGGTACTACGTATCAAAACTACCTTAGCAAGGAGTCATCAGAACTTTTATTAAGCAAAATCAAGCCTGTAAGTTTCTCAGTTTGAAGTTAAATCCTATTTCCATATTCCAAAAAGGAAAAAAAAAATGAAATGCTAGTATTCATTTTTAAAATATCTGAAATGGTGTATGAGATAGTTTAAGTAATATGCAACTTGTATAAAATCAGTTTAATATCTCATATTTCTGTTTTTATGTGCTGAACTGCCTCTCGGGCAAGTTACATAAAGAAATTGCTTTAGAAATATTTAACTTATTTTAGTTAGTATTCTGGTGTCAAATAGATCAATTAGAGTAAATTGTTGTATTGAAAGGAGAGTCCAGGGCCAAACCAGTTAACTAGAAAATTTGGGACCTGGCTTAAGCTGAACCCACAAGCCTAGCCAAGTTGGCTACTGTAAACCCTAGTTCGTTCCCCAAGCACCTTGCTAGGCAATAGAAAGAATATTAGGCGATATAAGGAATGCTAGTTAGCCAATTTATCCCATTGGAATGTACGAGGCAAATTACAAGTAATAAATTAGTGAAATACTTTACTCCTTACCTGTTTTATTCCTTCTCCAATTTATGTCAATTTTCAGAGTAGAGAAATTGATTTATAAATCCTAATTATCCATAAATTCACCCAAATTTGATAACATTTCTCCAGATATCCACAAAGTTCCTGATCTCTTGTCATGCACTAAATCGGTTCATGACACTATCATAAAAAGTTGGTGGGTCTTTCACATAGATCACTGGCTAAATCTGAATAAAATATTGTAATGGGTAACTCATTCAGCTGCTTATCTATAGCTCTTCTGGTATAGGTACTGGTGCTATCAGGTCATGATCATGATCAATGCACATTTATCCACTCCGCACCATCTGGGCCAGTGACAGAGGCAAGTCCGCAAGTAGATTATGTAGCTGTTATATGAGAAGATAAATTCTAAGTTGTATCGGTCGTGTCAAAGGAGCTTCCCTGATATCTATCTTATAAATTTTTTCTTTACCAGTTGATACTGGCACAACAACATTAAATTTTCACATTGAAATGCAAAATCTTACTTGGATTTTGTCACAAGATCGAAAAAGATAATAAACAAGATACAATATAGGTGATCAATAACTAGATTAATTAAATGATAATCTGACAGAAATTATAAACTGACAGCATACCCTTGGGACAGTGAGCTGGCAGCAGGGGAACCTCTATCCATCTTTCATGTTGCTATCCATCTTGTCTGGAAATGCAAGTTCTGTTTCAAGTGATGATTTAAATCATTCGGTTTCTTCTCAACTTTGCCATCTTCCCTTCCAAACTCACATCTATATCTGGTGAGTCTCCCTCTCCCTCTGTGTGTAAAACTGGTACCAAATATCCCATCTCAGTATAGGAAAACGTTATGCTTTTCCTTTCAAAAGCATAAAAGGCACCATCCATAGCCTACTAAATAGAAAAAAAATGGTATATCATATTACCTGCTAGAGCATTGTCGAAAAGAAAAAAATGATTCATACACCCTCCTAGTTATTTGAAAAATATCATTGCAATCATGTACTGAAAGATTAATTGCTGGAGGTAATTTGGAATATTTTGGGATAGGTGTAATATCTCCTTTTTGGGACCCTCCATAATAGCTGAAGATAGAGTGTTAATAATGTGATATTATTTCATAATTTCAGGTACCTATGCCAGGCTTTAGTAACAATCGTCCTACTTACTACTTGGCCTACAAACGGCTTCAGCAGCTCAGGTTATGTCGGTAAATTTTTTGAGTTCATAAAAAATGCTTGGCATAATTTTACAGCAACGGTGAAAGAAAAAAATGATGAAGAAGATTGCGAGTATGAGATGGTATGGGATGCCGAGGGGACCATGCACCTTATAAAGAAAGCTGTATCCAAAGTTAACTCGTCAAATGTAGATACCAGTACAGTTGCAAGGTAATCTAAAATATTCTAGATATTTCAAATGACCCCTAAAATTGATAGCCCGTATTATATTTAAATTTAAAAAACATATAGCAATTGTATTTGCAGTATGAATTTCATATTTGCTTAAAGGTAACTTTCCAAGACTTCCCTCTTTTGCTTTTTTAGCTCGATTCACATTTGCTTAACAGTCTTTACTAGTCCGGCACTAGACTTGATTTCGTTGTTTTGTTAAAATTTGAACTCAAATCTTAACAAATAAGCTGTCTTATATCAAATAGTATATCCATTTATACCACAAAAAAAATACTTAGATATTAATATCATTTCTCTGATGATTTATTTTCAATTACATGCCAGCTATTGGTTAGTCTGCTAGCCAGTTATTGATTATATTCTTATTTTCTGGCAGGGGTAATGCTGTATCAAGACCAACAGCAAGAAAACACCAGCAAGAAGTTACAGTAGAAATGGGCAATCAAACATTGCTAGAAGATCCCAAATTGCCCTCAGGAAAATCAAAGGTGATCAGGTGTATCCAAAGGCTGGTTCGGGTCGTCAAATTAGTTGTGGTCATTGCTGCTGTCAATGTGCCCCTTTATATGATGCTGCTTTTCAAGGATTGGATTGAGCGCTGACTGGATTAGTATACATATACAGTTTGTAAAATCATGTAATGGTTGGAAAGAGTCTATTGTTTGGTTAGTGGTGAAAATTTGCTCTTATAGAGAATTTTGCAGGCTACTAGTTTTTTAATAGATGCTGCCAATGTTTTGTAGATTGAATTTGTGACATGTCATTTTCATAAATGTAAACACTTGTCAATTACACCTAGTAAGTTAGACAATATCTCATTTCTAATACAGAAATCTAGATACTGATACCATAAATGATGTGCAACTTCAGCTATTGTTGGTACAGTAACAGAAAGCACCCATATATACTAGTGACCTATTGTTGGTACAGTTTCAGCTTCGTACTGTATCAGTGGCAGCTCAAACTGGCCCAAAAAAAGTTCTCTTTTCAAATGATGACTGTTATCAATTCCATGTATTGGAGTGTAACAACTTTATATGCATGGGCACATTGGGCAGCAGGACAGTTTCCTTTCTTGATGGACAATAATGGTCCAAGAAATTTAAATAGCATATATGAAAGTATCTTATACACAAGAAAACCATTATTGAATCTAAATAAATATTAAAATTATGTCATTAATGAAAACGGATATACAACACAGGTGACAACGTTCAATTGGTTTGAAAAGTCTTCAGTGCCCTCTCAATGAGGCAAACTGGCAATGTCTAAACCAGTACAAAAATGGAGGGGGGAAGAAAATGCAACTTAAAAAGTCTATTTTCCAGATTGACCAACAGCAATTTCTTTAATTCGCTCTCGCAATTTGTACTGAAGCATGGTTGGAGCACAATCCAGAGCTGATTCCCCTGAAAACCATGGCAAACAAAAATCAGGGGAGAAAATGCAAATATTTGCATAGCAACATATGCAAGTCAAAAAAACAGGATAATACACTAAATAAAGATTTAATGCGTGACAACTTTTTAAATTTATTATTATCAATGATTCTTAGTATTATATATTCCTTGGCAGAAAGGACATGAATTCAAACCTTGAGGGTTCTTGATCTCAACATTTGCCCCATGATCCACAAGAATTAGTGCAATCTCTGTCTGATTGAAAAGTGCTGCCTGAAATAATATGAAGCACATAAAAAAGATAATATTTCTGGCCCATCATATACCAGCTAAGCAAGTAAAATTTGAGTTAGGTATGCAAAGAAGGATTAAAATAAAAAAAAATTATAACATCATACCAGATGTAGGACTGTAAATCCTTGCTTGTCACAGTAGTTTGGATCCACTCCCTACATAAATTTTGGTTAAATTCCTCAATGAAAAAGAGAATGGAAACAAAATCGCTTTAAGACAACTCACCTGACTTAGAAGCTTTCTAACAGCTGTGGCATCACCATTTTTTATAGCTTCTCTCAGACCCTGATTAAAAGAAACACAAGGTAAATAAGAAACATAAAAATAAATTCAAGGACAAGACCAAGCCACCAACACCACTGTTAATGTACTAAAAATTTACATGAAAACTACTATGTTAAAATGCACATACCTCACCAGTGACATCATAATTTGCCCACTTCTTTTCAATGCTGCTGTTATTTGTCTGGCTTAGATTGAAAAATGAGCTGCCAAGGAAATACAATCAAGGACTTTTTAAACTACAAAGAGATTTAAGAAAAATAAGCAAGGACTTTCAAATAAACTCCAGCTATCTTTCTTTAGGTAAAAACCTTGAGCTGTTACTCGATGAAGCTGCAGACTTTCTTGCACCTGGTTCAGCAGTTCTCTTTGGTTTTGGGTTGGATTGCACAGTTGAGGCTGTGGCACTCTGTACCTAAATTTGCATATGAAGGAAAGTCCATTACAAGCCCATATGGATTAGATCACCTTAATACAGATAATTAGTATAAGCATCAACGCTCACTTGGATAGGAATTGGGGCTGGTTTTGGGGCTTCACAAATGCACAGAGGCATCCCACACTTGCACTCCGTCACTGTAGTTGCAGTATCATTTTCTGAAGTAGGCGCATGGGAAGAGCTTTTATCTTCATGCAACGTTAGCTTTGAGATGCCATCAGTTGCCGGAATGATGCCTTCAGAAGGATCAATGCTTCCAGATTTTACAGCACTACAGAATAATAAAAGAAACAAAGCACATTTTCATTTAATACTGAGTTTTAATAAGCTAGAGTTGTTGAACTGGAACACTGATCAGCAGAGCACCAGACTGTTGGATCTCAACCTCTCACGGCAGGTTTTGTTCGTTGGTCCAAGTATTTTTGAAACTGAGTTTGTTTAAAATAACCACTTTGTCAACTAGCTTTATGACTACCAAAAGGACTTCAATTTCCAAAATAATACTATAAGCTCAAAGATTCAAAAAAATCATGAGACAATTGTCAAAATATACAAAACAAAGGTTGAAATAACTGAAAGGTTACTGCAACTCGAAGCACGAAGCAAAAAAAATCATAGTAAAAGAGCAAATTGAGTTTAATATGTGCCAGTATAATACTGGTTCTATAATCCAGGAAGGTAATCAAACTACCTTGAAGCTTTGTTGAAACATTCATAGCATACTCTGACATTGGTGTGAATGCCAAACTGAGGCAAAGTCTGAAAGTTTTGGTTGAGGATCAGTACCAAGAATATACAAACTTTAAATTGTACTACATAGTAATCAAAAGAGAAATATATTAGTAAGTACCATTTGGTATGATGAATGCTCACTACACAACGTCTTTCCACAACATCGACAGTGATGCTGTACAAAATTTAAATATGCCATGAGTATACATACTGGTCCCAATAATATACCAAAGTTTTACAAATGAAAATCAGGTTGTATTATTGAGTTGTCTACATAATTCCAGAACATTTTCATTTGAAATTCATTTCAAGTGATACATTTTTTTTGTGATCCTTGAACTGTTTCTACGCCATCATGAATCAACATAAAATACAAATACGGATTACCCATTGTTCTAAAATTAAACCAACAGCACAAACTCTCTTAAAAAAAAACAGTGATCCACAATCAATTGGGAGACAGTTACATTTTAATTTACCTACGATCTTGAATGATTCAAAGAAACACCCATAATTACACCTGTTATTAGGCTCAGATATCACCAACACCACAGTTCAGTTTTGTAAGTGATGGATCGATGATTAAATTACAAGGACTTAAAGAGAAAATGGTAAACTTGTAGGGGGGTCAAGGGATATATGTTACCCGACGACGAAAAGTGGTGAAGCTGCAGTGGCAGACGTCGCAGCGCGAGGCCTCCTGAAACGGTGGTGGTTCCCCTGACATGGTTTCCTCTCTCTATGATCGAGTGTTCGATTCTCTCTCTCTCTCTCGGGTCAGATCGGAGGTGATGAGGATGGAAGGAGGTCAAGGAAAGATTGATGGGGACACCGGATGGATCATGATTAGCGAAAAAGGTGATCTTAGTTTGTCCCTTTTGCAATTGTACCCTCATAACTATCAAATTTTGTGAGCGTCTCTGTTTGCGTAACATGGTAATCTTGGGCAGGTTGAAATGGTGGTGGTATTTTTGTTTTAATCGATCCAATTTATTATGGAAAAAAAAAATGATTTGATTAGGTTTGGTTAGTTTTGATAGTATTAGTAACTAGTAAGTATTTATGTTAGTATTGTAATATTTTTTACATTAATATATAAATCACAAAATTTATAGTTATCTTAATAGTTATAGATTTATTTTTCATAAATTTTGTTGAATCAATTAGCCAAATTAAAATTTGGTTTATAATTCGGTTGATCGGTTTTGTTTATATTTATGTCAATAGGATACAATTAAGTTGCAGAAAATTTTAGTTCGGCATAATCATTTACAATTGATTTGGAGTACATTAAAATATCTTATAGGTGTCCCAATTTAAAACTAAGATGAATTGCATGATCAGAAATAGTTGAAAATTAATTTTAAAACACAATTGCTAAAGTGACTTATTTGTAAGACAAAACAATGGTTTATTATTAGCGAGATAAAGTTGCTATTTCTCTCTAGACCCGGACAAAATATCGTCATATTACTGGAATTTGGGTGTATAGTTATAGGCTATAGCTCATTCTCTGCAAAGAACCAAAAAAAAATCGCATTTTTCATACTTCTCTATCCGAGGGAAATACGACATGACTATAAATATTCTGAAAACTTTACTAGAGTACACATTAAATAGAATGGAGGAGAAAATATTTATTTAAAAATTTAATTTCTCGGATCTTTGTAATAAATGTAGTTGTTATAGTAGTTGATGTAGTTCTTAAAAGAACAAAAATTAGTAATGAAAATTTACAAGTAGTTTTGAAAATAATTTAAAATAAAAATCAGTATTTGAAAAGCCAAGTTTATGTAAAAAGTATTTTGTGAATTTAGATATATATGCTTATATCAGAACGATAAACTTTTTCTTTATCTTAAAAAAAAAAAAATCGTTGTCAAGTTGATTTCTTTCTTGTGGATCTCTACCTCAAAAGAAAGTTGAGTCCAGCAAAAGACAGACTATGGAAAACCTTTTTTGTTGTTCACCGAATCAATCAATATATATTATATATTCATCAATATATCAAATGGAGAACCAAGACATCTAATCGAACTTCTGAAATTAGCTATAAAATCAATATCGTTTTATATACACATCAAATGTCTTTCGCCCTTCCTCAAAAAAATAAAAATGGTACAAGATTAAACACCAGTATTTGAAGGAAGGGAAAACTTCAACAGCAACACATAATCCCGGTTACTGCCTAGCCATACAAAGCTGCTAATACGATTGCAACCTGACGTGATAACCTTTCTATATAAACATAATTAAGGATGCTATCTTGGTGCGTATTATCGGTCAATGCCTGGCAAGCTGTCTCTGGTATCAGTTTCTACTTCACAACAACTGTATTTGAAGGAAGGGAAAACTCAACGCAAAGATGATCATCTACTCCACAACAACAAACCGAAAACTATAGTTGCTAAAGTTCTCCAAACTGCACCCTGATTGAATAGACCGGCATCGCTGCTTATATAAGTTGTCAAGTCATGCTTTCCAGTATCAATCATGACCTCGAACCGGCACGTCCCCTCTGACGGGTCAGTTTTTGTTATGACCGACAAATTTGAGAATCCGCATGAACCCTTTTGCTGATTTTGACTCTGGAAATATTGGTTAAACGCATACGATACGTTGCTCCTCACGTCCAGCATGTTACAAGTGGATCCATACCCGAGACTCGTGCAATCTGAATATTGGCATGCATAATTCACACTATCAGTTATTGCTGGGTCGGTGATACTAGCAGTCGGGCTCAGTATGCACCACTGCCGCTCCAAGTACCTGACTCCCTTGGCTGGAACCAAAATCTGCCCATCTGGCATAAGTAGGTCATACTTGACTGTGCCGTCATAGTAAAATATTCCCCAGTGTCGTTCAAAATTCCCTGGCTGGATGCTTTTCGCATCCTCGTCGATGAGGCCGAAGATGTAAATGTCTGGTGGGGTTGATCTTCTAGGAGTGCCCTTGTTTTTTGACACCCGATCCAGCAAACCCTGAAGTATAGATTGAACACGTCACAATTCTTGAAACGGTCGGTAAATACAATAAAAATCAAACCTAAGCAAATATTTGCCATAGTGATTTCTTTTGTTTAATTTGTGTCACTTCCCCATTGTACTATTACAAAATTGTGATAACAAATTGCATTTATGTTCCGAATTAAATAAAACCATAAATAACAGGGTTGATGTCCACTTGGTTGAACCGTCGTGCATTTTCCACAGTGGCATCCTTGTCACCATCTGTAGGCCACCCAATTTCACCAACGATCACTTCCACAGAGCCAAAGCCATTTTTCTCAAGGGCCGCTATGAGAGTGTCGTAATTCGCGTCAAACACATTTGTGTAGGTGAATGCTCCATCAACAATTGGGCTAGATGTCCCCGGGGTGAAGAATGCATACTCCTTTGGGAAGTTCGGATCGGCATTCAGGCTGAGGAATGGGTATATATTTATCGTGAGGGGGTAACCTGATTCCTGTCATTATATTACATCATAGTCAGATTATGCAATTTTACATAATGGTCAGTCATTTCACTGCATTAGTGTATTCCTTTGAAAATTTCCCAATCATAATTAGACTTAATGAAGCAGAGCTGTCTTCCCTTGACAAACCACTGTCAAGTTTTCTAAATAAAAAATGGAGCTGTCTCCTGAATCCATTCAATTACAAAAAAAAATTTCTATTGTACATTTCCTTTTATTATAAAACCTTAATTTTTCTTATATAAACAAAGGTGAAGGTTGCGTCACTCACTTGCTCTTCTCCCTCCCAAAGGACAAGGGAGATTCAGGGTCTGTTTTCAATTTCATATTTCATATGTAATTAAGGTGAAAATTAATTACCATGGGTAGTGAAAGCGCTCATTAAAATACCATCATAGCTCTATACAAAATTTTTAAATAAAGAAATGCAGAGACAATAGGTGAATTGAGCAAAATTGCAAAACGCGCATTAAGAATTATCTTGAGATGATTTAATTGGTAGTGTATTATTTTTGCAATCAGCTTCTATGAGATATATATCTGTTGGTTATATATACTTACAACATAAAGGAAAAAATTTATGTTGATCCTGAGTTACACACCTGAAGAAACCGGACAATAGACATCATGAGATCATGTATGTCTGCTCGGAAGTCACCATTCGATGGAAGGCCAGTCGAGGATTCATACACGTCAGCATTTAACGGTACCGTGACCTTGACTTGCCGACTCAGCCCAGCCTTGATCAGCGCAGCTTGAATGTTTTGCATGGCTGGGAAGGTGGTCATTTGGAACATTCCTTTGTAGGGCTTTAGGAAAGGTTCGTTACCCACAGCCACATACCTTAAAAAAAAACATCACTGAATTAATCAATTATTTTAACTGTAAAGGAAAATCTATGTTTTTTTTTTTTTTTTTTAAGTATAGTTTTGGATAGCCAAATCAACGCAACAGTTTTTGCGTTGGTAAAAATCAGATAGACACATGTTTGATGATGCGTTTTGGTTCCTTAAATCTGTAGAGTCGTCATTAGCAAAAATAAATAAAAATTAATTTTAGTGCAAATAAGGTCATAGCGTACGTAATTCTCTTTTTTTTTTTTATGAGATTGAGAAATTCTCATTCCAACTCGCTTTAGAACCTCAAAATGTTCTGAATCAAATTAGTCACTTCTTTTATTTTATCTTGTTTCCAGAAACATGATTCAACTGGTGCAGTTATTGAATATTGTCATAAGCAATATGCAATTATTAATCATGATACCAGTTATGGTTTATTTATACCCAATGTAAACAAATTATCGCATACATGCATCAAATTACAGCATATATACCTTATGTCGACGCCGTGCTTAGAAATGTAATTCGACACGTTCTGCATGACCCAGTTCTCGGCAGCTTGCACACTGGCAGCTAGTGGTGCCAAAAATTCGTTTGGAATTCCGAGCATGACCTCTAGTCCCGACCGCCCCAATGCTTGCATTACCCATGGCTCAGCCTCAAACAGCTTCACTTTGCCGAACCCATTATCCTTCATTAGCCGAACAGTAATATCTGGTGGCAACGGATGCATGGCACGTGTACCCCAGTTGCATCCGATCCCCTCAACAAACAAACCCCCTTTGTTGTGAGTATGTAGCACCAACATGTACAAGATTATGAGCCAGAACATAGTGAGTTGGTGATGGATGGACCCCATTTTTGGGTTTAGTGCTGTTTGTTTAAGGGGCATTTTGTTAGTCTTGGATTATTTAAGGGGGTCTGGATTGGGGTCATGTAAGAGCAAAGGATGGATGATAAAGGGAAAAAGGAATTTGATTCTTTATTGAAGCCTGCCAAAGAGAGAAACTTAAGGATCTCTCGCAGGTTGTGTATCTGAATTTGGTCTTGGAAGGCAAGTAAAGTTTAGGAAATATTGGTATATTCCCAGTAAGTTGAACAAAACTGAGGCAAACAACTTTTTTTTGTTTTCTGACTTTTAGTTTTAGGATTGAAGATCAAAAGTCGATGCACTTTCTATAAAAAAAAAATGATAATTTCCTAGTTAATTATGGTACCACATAATGACTCAAAATTACAATAAAAATTTACATAACTGCATACCTCTAATTTATTAAATTGATTAAGGTGTTTTATAATGATCTCTCTAACTGCTGTTGAGTATCATCTGAATAGTATCCTTATAAAAATAATAAGTGTTATATCTTCGATAGTTAATGTTTTAATTAATATCATTTAATAATTTTTACAGCTTTATAGTTTGTTTATAATATGGTGTAATAAATTTTCTTCCTCAAAATTAAGAATATTTAAAGTTTCAATAAGTAACTTGATTAGTTATACTCTCGGAACCTTGTTCCAGTACTTTCTTTACCTTGACAACTCTTAGTCTCTTACCCAATGATTTTAGTGGGAAGCATCTCAACTTCTCAGGTCTTTACCTAAAAAAAAAAAAAGAGAATCATCTTTTGATAATTCTTTTAATGACTTATAATCATTTTAATTCATTGTTAGGATACAAATGCCAATTAAAATCTCAATTCTCAGGATTCAGTTCCATAATTCGAGCTTTCAACTGCCGTTTCTTCTAACTAAAATACTCTTTCAGAAGTGAGCCTTTTATGTTTCCCATCTCTTTCAAGCCCACAATGATTCTCCAGCCTTTTCAAACGAGCCCATACCAATTCTTCGACCCGTTTGGCCTGTTACGATGATTTAGAAGAATTTTCTACAATCTGAACCGTTTATAAAGGAGCTAATATTAGAATAGACGGATGTGATCAAAAGTGGAGCTCATAATATAGTTTCGCCATTCATGTCCAACCCTAACTCAATCAACCCAACTAGCCTCCAGTCTCTCTCGTCTCGTCTCCAACCCCGTCCCACCTTCCAAATTCCAATCCTTCTCTGCTTCTCTTCTTTGTGTTTCAATCCGTGTTTGTGTATGCGTGTGCGCGGTGTGTTTGTGTGTGTTTAAGATAAGCCCGGTGAGGAGATTATTGAATGCAAGTGCCGGATGAGTAGCTTTGCTTGCTCGTGATATGAACTGCATCTCTGAGGGCTTATTAATTTGTTTTCTTTTTCAAATTTTTTTTTTAGATTTCTTGAGCTTTTTGACTTTTTATTTTAGTTTACGAATTTTGATCCTCAGTTTATTCTTTTCTAATAATTTATATTGGTGTATTTTTTTCTTTACCATTTTCCTATCTTATAATGAATCAAAGCATGCTACACCGAGGATACTATTTTTCCTATGTGATGAAATTACGGGTATGTGCTGATTCCTTCACAAAGACCAGAAGGAACGTCACTTTTCTATAATTTATGGGATAACGCCCATTGTATTATTATAATTAACTACTTGGTTTAAGGATTTCCGTATCTAATCTGGATCTAAACTTAAGCATCTCCGATATTTTGATCTGTGATTTTTTTATCATGGCAATAATGGGAAAGGTAGGAAGCGAGAGAAAATTTACCCCCAAAAAAAATATTGATTATAAATAATAATAATAAATAAATAAAATAAAAGAGACAGACAAAAGAATTGAAAAAGGCATATGGGTTGTATTTACAACTTATTTTGATAAATATAGTTCTTAAAACAACCATCAGAATTTCTAAAAATTTAAAAAATTTATAAATATTTGGTTTCATTGTATGTGAAGTTTGATGGGAATTGCTCAGGCGCGCCTTTATTAGTAAAATATCCTTAATTTCAGGAGTTTTTTATGTATAAACAATTGAGAATATTTTGGTTTTTTCACTCTAAAAATAGAAGTGTTTTGCTAAGAGGGACGCGTCCTGAGTAATTCACCAATTGATTCCATTTTGAGAATTGATTGGTCATCTATCAAATGATTTGAAAGTGCTGTTACAATTAAACAACGTTTGATCAATAACCAAATAATTTTTAAATTACATTATATTTTATATACGACATATCTAAAACAAAGAATATATCTATAAAATTGCATTGTAAATTTATTTTCATTTTGCTTCTTAATATGTCAATAATTACATTTATCAATAAAAAATTTGTTAATATATCTTTGTTTTATTGAAGTTCAGGCTGAGTCGAAAAGAAATACTCAAATAATGCAGCACGAACGCAGATATAGAAAATAGATACCAGTCTAAAGTCACAGAAGAAATATAGGTTTTTATATTCGAGTATACTACGCTCATTCATTTAAGTTCCTACATCTGTGTCGCGCAACAAGCTATTCAACACGCAAATATGTGTGGACCATTTCTTTTGACAAGATAATAATTAAATTTTATTTTAACCGATTACTTTTAAACAATCTAACCAATATAAGCACTTCTATTAACTTGATTTAATCAGCTCAATCGTCTCATTAATAACTTACATATAACTAGCTCTTTTAAACGACTGTTACAAACATAATTAAGAAAAAAAATTGCCTCCCAAAATATTAGGCCTTGATCAAAATGCTTTTTACGCGAGATTTTATTTCATTTCAATTGATTTTCTAGGATTACGTTGGACCTAATAATATAGAAATCCTAATCAAATGACATCAAATTCGTTCATTTTGATAAGAAAAAATTCTAATAAAATGAAATCCCATGTTAAAAAAAAAAAGAATGACCTGATCAAAATGATTTTTACGTGGGATTTCATTTCATTTGAATTGATTTTATAGGATTTTGTTGGATCTAATTACATGAAAATTTCAATTAAATGACACCAAATTCCTTCATTTTCATCAAGAATTTTCCAACGAAATGAAATAAAATGAAATCCCATGTTAAGAAAAATGCCAAATTTTTTATTCATAATAATTATTATAATTAAATAAACTTGTTTAGTAAATCGATAAAATATTTAATAATCCTAGTTATTTCGGGACGCCATGGGTAGGAGGCGCCGTTGGCAATAGCGTTTCCTGCCTGTGGCGATTCCTACCCTCTCCAATCGACACCCACTTTCTTCTTTGGTCTCGGCGAGAGACAATCCTGTTTGGTCCCCCACTGACGCGGCGACTACAAAACTAACTGTTTGGTCTGTGTTTGTGAGTTGTGTCTCGGCGAGAGAGATAGGGAGAGGAAGAAGTAGAGTTGATGTAGACGAAAATCCACCATCACATTCACAGCCGGACGGTAAAATTTATTTACCTTTATAATTTTCAACTCGATTGTTAGTAATCATATTCATATTATATACATTTAGATATTTCAAAAAAGTTTAGTTATAAGTACGAATGGCATACATATTTTGAATTATCCATGCTAGAAAGACTTCAAAATTCATTATTATCATTACAACACTTTTAGATTTTGCATACGTATTTATAGCTTATATATTCTTATCCATTCAGATATGTATTTTTTTTAAGGTACTTATAAGTACGAATGGCATACGTATTTATAGCTTATATATTCTTATCTGTGTCTAAAGAATAACAACACTTCTAGATTTTGCAAAAAAAAAAAAAAAAAATTTCTTACATGTAAAAAATAATAAAAATATAAAAAATTCTTACATTGGAAAAAAAAAGTTGACCAGTCAATCGTGCAGTTTTATTGTTTATTTGCACAATTTTTATTTGGAATTTTTCAACAATGTAGATCGCGCGGACCTTAGAGAATGCATACATGGTTTGCAGGTACGCCACTATCTGAGGGTACAGGCGGTTCGCAAAGGCAATATTGATGAACTGTATAGGGGAACTGGCGGACGCAAACCAGCCAGCAATGCTGTAAGAGGTGTTGAGAAGGCATACCATTTCCGTTCGTTCTGGAGGACATACAGGTGACTCCTCCAGAGGAAATAGATCCCAATGATCCTGGTTCTTTTTTCCAGTCTGAAGCAGTGGTGAGCTGGTTGCAAGAGAAGGGCGAGATGCAGGATTCGGATTAGGCCGCAGTTCATGATTTATTGTTTGCTATGGATAACGAACAAGTTCATACAGGTACGGTTCGTCACTTGTTTTTTTCTTTTTTTTTGTCTCATTAATTATATTTTTTTCATGACTTTTAGATTTATTTTGCTATGTTACTAGACATGGTACAGGTGGGGAGCAGATTCCAGATCTTGCAGGTACACATGAGGTCCCACCACCTTGCAACGATGTTAGATAATAGATATATTCATGTATGATATAGGTCTCGGTGTATCCTATTCTTGTAAACCAGGTTCTTTTAGTTAATTATTACTTAGCAATATTACAGATGTAACTGGGTTCTTGGGATCTTGTTTTTGTATCACTGGTTATATATACCAGTAACTCAACCCCTGTACGGATACGATTTCATAATTCAATAAAATACATTTTCTCTCTATCTTTGTTGTTTGCTTAAAATCTGTTATGGTATCAGAAGCCACCATGAATTCTGAGCAACCACCTCCTTTCTCTTCTCCGATCAACCCTGACGGCACCTCCATGACCGGAACCTCTACTCAAACATCTTCTCTTTTCTCAATCATCAATCTCAATCAGTCTCTTCTCTGAATATCCCTGTCACTACCAAGCTCAATCAATCTAATTTTCTGACTTGGAAATCATAGATATTACCTTTAATCAATGGCTACAACCTATCCAATTACATTACCCACTCACCCCCAAATCCGACCTTCGTTAATTCGTCCGGCCAAGTGCAGTTCAATCCTGACTACCTCCCTTGGTCAAGACAAGACCAACTCTTGTTGGGGTGGCTCCGCTCGTCTCTGACAGAATCCATCCAGGCTCAAGTCATCTCCTTTTCTACATCTGCTGAGCTCTGGTCGAATCTTCAGAAGCTGTTTTCTTCTACCTCTAGAGCGAAATTGATGGATCTTAAGCGACAATTGCAATCACTCAAGAAGGGTTTCAGACAACGAATCAGGCTTGTCTTCGACGAATTGGCATTTATTGGGGCCCCCGTGTCAGACGATGACATCACCCTTGTGGTTCTCAATGGCTTGGGTCCCGAATTCAACGCCTTTGTAGCTGCCATTACATCTACAAGCCGCCATGAACCCCTTTCTCTTGATGATCTTCAAGGAATGCTTCTTGGTCATGAGGCATTAATTCAAAGCCAGGTGGCTGAGCTGTCGACTCCGTCTGCTTTTTTCTCCACATCGACTTGGCATGGTCCTCCCAGGAATTACTCTCAACCTCCCAATGTAAAGAACCCGAGAAATGCTCCATGGAATAGTTCTGGCACAAATGGGAAACCTCTTTATCCACCAGCAAATCAACCTGGGTCGAAATCTATTCCATTTCTTGCTCCGACCCCTTCTCAGCCTACTACAACACCATATTCTAATTTCTCTGCACCGGAACCTCCTTGTCAAATCTGCAAGAAACCGGGCCATTCTGCAAAAACCTGCAAATTTCGCTATGTCCATGATCCTAATTATCCACAGAAGTCGAAGGGGTTCCAAGCATATGTGGCTCAACCGTCTAGCATGCCAACAAGTTCGGAATGGATTCTAGACTCCGGTGCTTCTCATCACGTCACCAATGATCTCAACAATTTATCTTCGTTCTTCAACTACAATGGTGGTGACAATCTACAAATTGGAGATGGATCCGGCCTTCCTATTTCTCATATTGGTACAACTTCTCTTAACCTCAATAATTTTACTATTAATCTCCACAATACTCTCTTTGTTCACAACTTCTCGCGAAATTTGATTAGTTTGTCCAAATTGCTTATTGATAACCCGTCCCTAATTGTTACCTTTTCCACTTCCTCTTGTTTTTTCAAGGACCTCACAACCAAGACAACAATTCTTGAGATACCTTCTACAAATGGCTTTTTTCTTGTTCATGCCTCTATCCACACACCACCTCAAGCGTTTATTGGTCTACGCACTTCGGCACAAATTTGGCATGAGCGCCTTGGCCATCCTTCCAATGATACCACTCTTAGGATACTCAAAGATTTTAATTTACCTTGTACTTCTCTTAGTCTAGATTTGTGTCATGATTGTTGTTTAGCTAAATCGCATAAATTGCCCTTTCCTAGCTCTTCTTCTTTTTCTTCTTTTCCTCTTGAACTAGTTCACTCCGATGTTTGGGGTCCTTGTACCACTTTATCTTCTAATGGATTTCGTTACTATGTACTCTTTGTGGATGATTTCTCTAAGTATACTTGGATTTATTTTATGTCAAATAAGAGTGAAGTTGTGAACATTTTTTCTTCCTTTAAGGCTCAAGTTGAGAATCAATTGAATTGTACCATTAAAAAGTTGCGTACCGACGGTGGTACAGAATATAAGCCCATTGCTAGACTTTTTTCTCAAATTGTTCATGAAACGACTTGTCCCTATACACCTCAACAAAATGGCGTTTCCGAAAGAAAACATCGCCATATAATTGAACTATCTTTATCTATCATTGCTCATGCTTGTTTACCTATTACTTTTTGGGATGAGATATTCTCTAGTGCGGTTTACCTTATAAATCGTTTACCAAACAATTCTTCTCACGTACCCTTTTCTGTTCTGTTCAACAAATTGCCCGATTATTCTATTTTACGAGTTATTGGTTGCCTTTGTTTCCCTTATACTCGGCCTTACAATCAAAACAAACTTGACATGCGCTCTCTACCTTGTGTTTTTATTGGTTATGCCAAAACTCAAAAAGGATATCGTTGCTTTAATATTCAAACTCAAAAGATTTATATTTCTAGACACGTTCAGTTTGATGAACAACGATTTCCTTTTAAAAACCAGACTGCTCTGACAAACCAAGCGGTACAAACCTCGTCCAGCACCTCCTCTGCTTTTCCTTTGTGTTTATCTCAGGTTCAGTCTAGTAGCTTGATCCAAGACACGGCCCAACAAGTCCATCCAGTAATTCAAGGTGACACGGCCCGTTCAACAAATCAAGGAGTAACGGCCCAACAAGTTGATGAAATAATTCACGCTGACATAGCAGCTGCCACGACTCGTTCACACTCAAATACAACTCACGCTTCCGCCAACGAATCAAATGAGTCCATTCCTGCCCGCGTTTTTAACTCTGCTGACCGTGCTTTACATTCTACTGACCGCTCTGCTGCCCGTGTCTCTTCCTCAACAGAACCAGCTACTTCAATTCCAGAACAGCGCCATATACATACTCAACAACATCAACCTATACCACTCATGTCTTCTACTCATTCAATGACAACCCGTTCCAAGGATAATACTCATAAACCTCGCCATTTTCCTGATCACATTGCTCTTCTCTCTACACTTGACAAAGAACCAACAACCTTCACTCAAGCCTCTCCTCATCTTGAATGGCGTCAAGCCATGGCTGCCGAAATCGATGCCCTTGCTCTCAATAACACCTGGACTTTGGTACCTCCTCCTTCAAATCAAAGAATCATTGGTTGCAAGTGGGTCTATAAGATCAAACGTCGCCCCGATGGTACTATTGATCATTACAAGGCCCGCTTAGTCGCCAAGGGTTTTCATCAACAAGAGGGCATTGATTTTCTTGATACTTTTAGTCCCGTCGTTAGACCAACAACTATTCGGGTTGTTATCTCCCTCGCCGTCTCCTTCAAATGGCAAATTCAACAATTGGATGTATAAAATGCATTTCTACATGGAGATCTTACCGAACAAGTCTTTATGTCTCAACCGCCGGGCTTTGTAGACAAGTCTCATCCTCATCATGTGTGCTTACTATCTGAATCTCTCTATGGGCTTAAACAATCCCCTCGAGCATGGTTTAAAAAACTGAGCAATGCACTCACTACTATCAGTTTTTGTGCTTCTCAATATGACCCATCTCTTTTCATATCTCATGAGGACCATAACATCACCATAATCTTAGTATATGTTGATGATATATTAATTACCGGTAATAATCCTTCAAAAACTGCATCTTATATATCCCTTCTTCAAGAGACCTTTGCCATTAAAACTCTCGGCCCCCTTAGCTATTTTCTTGGTGTCGAAGTCAATACTGTACCAAATGGTTTACATTTATCCCAATCCAAATATATTCTAGATCTTCTAGCCAAAAACAACATGGCTCATACAAAACCGTGTCCCACACCTATGACCACTGGAGTACAACTTTCCAAGAGTGATGGTAAACCTCTTGACAACCCGACTATTTATCGAAGCACGGTTGGCGCACTACAATATGCAACTATCACTCGTCCCGAGATTTCTTTTGCCGTCAACCGTGTCTCACAATTCATGCAAAATCCAACGGATGTTCATTGGTCGGCTGTGAAATGGATTCTAAGGTATGTTTGTGGCACTCTTAATTATGGGTTAACATTTCATGTCTCTTCTTCTCTCAAGATAGATGCGTATAGTGACGCCGATTGGGCGGGATGCCCCGATGATCGACGATCTACCTTGGGTTATTGTTTATTCCTTGGTGGTAATCTAGTGTCTTGGAGTGCTAAGAAACAACCTACGGTGTCTCGATCCTCAACCGAAGCTGAATATCATAGCTTAGCTTTGACATGTGCCGAGCTCCTATGGTTACAATACCTTCTTGGTGAATTTCATTTTCCACAAATGGCTGCACCGACCCTATGGTGTGACAACATTGGAGCCACTTTTCTTGCGGCTAACCCAATGTTTCATGCACGCACCAAACACGTGGAAATCGACTATCATTTTGTACGGGAACAAATTCTCAATAAGGAACTTCGTGTACAATTTCTTTGCTCGAATGATCAAGTTGCAGACATAATGACAAAAGCTTTGCCACAGTCCCGGTTTAGCTTTCTTCAATCCAAGCTAAAAGTTAGACCTCTAACTTTGGCTTGTGGGGGGAGGGGGGTGTTAGATAATAGATATATTCATGTATGATATAGGTCTCGGTGTATCCTATTCTTGTAAACCAGATTCTTTTAGTTAATTATTACTTAGCAATATTACAGATGTAACTGGGTTCTTGGGATCTTGTTTTTGTATCACTGGTTATATATACCAGTAACTCAACCCCTGTACGGATACGATTTCATAATTCAATAAAATACATTTTCTCTCTATCTTTGTTGTTTGCTTAAAATCTGTTAAACGAGCAACAGGGCACACAGGATTTCACCATGGTAAATTTAATTTACTTTGAATGCAGTTATTATATTGTTGAAATTAATTTCATATTCTCTTGTACTCGTTACTTTTTTAAACTTATTTTGCTTAAGCAACAATATGGCACACATGACCCATCCACGGAGTTGACCGCAGAGGACTATGGCTTAAGTTCTCTGTATGAGTATTATAATGTCGAGGCTTCTCCACGTTTTTTTGGACAGGGGGTACAGGATGAGGCAGGTTCGTTTAGAAGAGTTGACGAGGATCCCGAGATTTAGACTGTGCCCACGTACAATCCCCGATAGTCCAGATCACCCCAATCAATCACAGGGGTACCACCCAACTCACCCATAGGGCCCCTCGCATTATGCACCGGCTGATTATTAGTGATGGCAGTTATGTTTGTTCACTTACCTTTTGTTTTATTATGATGTGATGTTAGATTGACTTCTGTGACTCTTATGTGATCTTGATATTTATATTTGATATTTATACTTGGAATTAATTCCAGCACTTTGCATTAGATGCTCCAAATACAACATCACGATTATTTTACATATCGCAAGTGTTTAAGCAATATCGCAGCAAAAGACATACTTAGGATTGTGACAAAAGTTTACATATTCAGATAAACCAAAACTTGATGTGAAACAATTATTTTTGAAAGAAATTTTTTTTTAACAACAATAGTGGCTTTAATTGTTCTCCAGTGGAAGCAATAGCGGAAAATGATTGTTCTTTTTGAAAGATAAATTAATTTTCGTTCTTCAGTGGCCTTTTTAATTTATCTTTACTCTTCTAACAATCTAAATTACAATACCTTGGCTGGCATTCTTTTTGCAACAATCAAAGATACAAGGAAAATGATACAGACCAATAGAAAAAATCTCGGCCGAATCCATCGTCTACAAGTAGTCAGCCACGAGGAATCCACAGCAGCAGGGCACATAGGAATCGACACTGGTAGGAGTCGCCGTTGGCAACGACGCCTTCTGCTCATGGCGTCCTGAAATTGTTAGGATTATTAAATATTTTCTCGATTTACTAAACAAATTTATTTAATTATAATAATTATTATGAATAAAAAAATGGAATTTTGATCAGGGCCATAGACTTAAAATTGTGCCAGAGCGGGCCATTACTTCGGCCCAATTCAGCATAATTTGATTCATTACCTAGAAGTCGGCACTATCAAAACGCTCCGACTCGCCATTGTTTTGTATCAAGCCTTGTCCGAAGCAAGCAATCAACCAATTCTGCTCTGCACTTGTCCCGCTCCTTTCCAAACCCTAGTCCCTACTCCCTAGACCAGACTAAACCCAGCGCCATGGATCAGATCCAAGGGTACGACCATAGCGACGACGACGACGGAGGCGAGGACGCGGCCGCCTCCTCGCCGGATTCCTCCCCTCTCCGCCTCTCCCTCCCTTCCAAGACCTCCGCCCCGCCAGTCGACGAGACCGCTCTGGCGCTGGCCGCCGCTGGATCGACTCGGTCTACCAGCGGTCCACTAGATCCTACGCAACACTCTGTCTCCTTTAACCCTACCTATGACCAGCTGTGGGCCCCCGTTCAAGGCCCCGCTCCTCCCTCCGCTGGCCACACCTCTTCTAGTATACCACAGGTAGAAATTTTATACATTATACATTAATTTGAAGACTAATTATTGGTACTATACATGCCTGAATTGAGTTGTAGATCTATTTAAGGAAAAACTGTTTCTTATAGTTTTACTGGCCAACTGATCACTTGTCAAGCCCTTGATCTCTTCCCGTTGTGTCAATCTTATTCTAGAAAAAGACCCCAAAACCCCCTAAAATTTGCCCCACTCAGCTAGTAATTTTACCCTGTAATTTTTATTGTAAATTCTAAAGCTGACGTTTTGCATTTGACCAGGGATTTCGCAACCACAAGTTAGGCTTCGTAGAGGATGCATCTATTCAACCATTCCTCTTTGATGAACAGTATAACACCTTCCACCGGTTTGGGTATGCCACTGATCCGTCCGGCCTGCACTACGTCGGCGACCAGACTGCTTTGACTACCAACTCAGCCCTATCTGTGTACAACTTACCCCCACATGAGCAAAAGCGTCGCCGCCTTGAGATGAAATCCAAGGAAAATGATGAAAGTGCCTTTGACCCAGAAGCTGACAATCCAGCCACAGAAGAATGGCTGTTGAAGAACCGTAAAAGCCCATGGGCTGGTAAAAAGGAGGTAGTTCAAGGAGAATTAACTGAAGAACAGAAGAAATATGCTGAGGAGCATGCAGCAAAGAAGGCTGAGAAGGAAGGTCGGGGTGAAGGAAAGGAGAAAACTGACTTGGCGGTCAAATCAACATTTCATGGAAAGGAGGAGAAAGACTACCAAGGCCGGTCTTGGATTGAACCTCCAAAGGATGCTAAGGCTAGTAATGATCGTTGTTACATACCTAAGAGGTGTGTGCATACTTGGAGTGGCCATACAAAAGGTGTATCAGCCATACGTTTCTTCCCCAAGCACGGCCACCTGCTGCTCTCGGCTAGCATGGATACCAAAATTAAAATTTGGGATGTGTTCAATTCACGCAAGTGCATGCGTACCTACATGGGTCACTCCAAGGCAGTCCGTGACATTTCATTCTCCAATGATGGTACCAAATTTCTCAGTGCCGGGTATGATAAAAACATCCAGTACTGGGATACTGAGACTGGTAAGGTAATCTCAACTTTCTCAACTGGCAAGGTACCATTTGTGGTAAAACTGAACCCAGACGATGATAAACAGAATATACTCCTAGCTGGTATGAGTGACAAAAAGATTGTACAGTGGGACATTAACTCAGGCCAGATCACACAAGAGTACGACCAGCACTTGGGTGCGGTCAACACAATCACTTTTGTGGACAACAATAGGAGATTTGTTACATCCAGCGATGACAAATCCCTTAGGGTTTGGGAATTCGGCATTCCTGTTGTTATAAAGTACATCAGCGAGCCTCACATGCATTCAATGCCAGCTATTAGCTTGCACCCAAATTCAAACTGGTTGGCTGCACAGAGTTTAGATAACCAGATTTTGATTTACAGTACAAAAGAGAGGTTTCAGCTGAATAAGAAAAAGAGGTTTACGGGGCACATAGTGGCTGGGTATGCTTGTCAGGTGAACTTCTCGCCTGATGGAAGGTATATAATGTCGGGAGATGGAGAAGGTAAGATGTGGTTTTGGGACTGGAAGAGTGGGAAGGTGAATAGGACATTGAAGTGCCATGAGCAAGTCTGCATAGGGTGTGAGTGGCACCCACTTGAGCAGAGCAAGGTAGCAACTTGTAGCTGGGATGGCACCATTAAATACTGGTGAGTGTAGCATCTCTATCAATGGCTTTGGTTCAATTTTGATTTTGTTCTTGTTTGTATAGGCATTGCCATTTTGTTAGTGTTCCAGATGTCTGATGTTTTATTATTGCAGTTTGGGGCTTATAACCTCCCCAACCCCCAAACCAAAAAAAAAAAAAAGATAAATTATTTCCTTTTGACAGGTCTTTCAAGAACAAGTTTTTGTCATTGTTAAAATTTGAATTTATCTTTTTACCTGTGTAAGGGTAGGGTTCTAGATTAATTTGATCTTTTCTGGAAGAAGACCACTAGTACCAGCAGAAACCAGACAGCGGTTGTCCAATGAAACATGCTGCTTATGTGGTTATTTTGTTCTTGTTAAGTAAATTTCTCCAAGGTGTCACAAAATGGGGTCTTTTGCCAGACCGTAAGAGTCACAAATTGGTTTTAAGGTTTTAAGGGGTTTTCCATTTATATTTGGCATGTACGTGTTATTTCTGCTAATTTTGTTGCTTTCGGTTACACAGGGACTAGACTGCTTGACATTACCCAGTTTTGCAAACGAAAGGCCTTTGATAAAGCAACTATCCAATCACAGCTAGAAGACTTGGAGCTGTAGACGTTCTGGCTTGAGAAAAACAATTGCCAGAAATTGACAAGTGCCTTTTTTTTTTGGAAAGTTACAAGGCTTGTTCTGAGGAATAATTATGTGTTTCTCTTAAGATCTTGCATGATAAATTATGTAACTTCATTTTTGTATCTTGACATTAGGGTCAATTTTGCGTTTTATCTTGCTCAGTTTGTAATTATGGCTGCAATTTTTTTTATTTTCTTTTGAGAGGTAGCAACCTGTCCCCATCTCACCTTTATAGTTATGTCCTTGTGTTTTAGTTCTTATATTTATGTAGATTTTTTTTTTTTTTTTTTTTTTTTTTTTTGTGGATATCGGGAAGTTGGTGTTTTTCATTTGCAATCAAATCCAGTCACACATATTTATGTTGTTATTGATTTTGGGTATGGGATAAATGGTAGAGAAAAAGGAAAACTTATTTTTGATCCCCAATTATATCTCATTGGTTTGATTGAGCTCTAAAACCTTTCTTTTTTTGGTTAATTTAAGCCCCTGAACTGTTGCAGTCGGTTCAGTTTGACCTTGCCGGTACTTTCTCAGTTCAAATTTTAGCATTTCCTTTTGATCCCTCTTCCATCCTTTCCCTCCATCTCGTCATCACCCGACATCAAGTATAACTACCGGCTGTTTGCAGTTTTGTTTGTAGCACAGTAGGGGTATACTTGAGGGGTACGACCATAACAGAGGGTATGCTAGCTTCACATGTGGGCTGTTTGCATTGCCCTTATTGTGCCAGATTTAATTATCCATATTTAGGTAATGGATCCCAATTTCGCTACAGTATCATGAGCAATACGCAACTTAAATCAATTGTCAAACTCTTTAGCTAGCACGTCATATTTTTAATCTTAAGAAGATGATCTTGAAGTTAACACATATTCATATGATTGTAAATATAATTTACCATACAAATAATGCTTTGGTAAACCATCATCTTAATTTTATCAGTATCCGAATTTCTCCAAAATTGTTGACTGCAGGGTAACTCCCCTTCCCAACCAAGCAAGAAAAATTAATGCAATTCTGACATCCAAAATTTGAGTAAGCTAAAATATAGACACTCAAAGAAAGGTCTAATTTAATCCCATAGCAAAGTACCAATTGAAGAAATTAAAGAAATTTGAACCTAAATTGGTAGCTAAGCAGGGTTTGCCAGTACAAAATATCAGTTGTGGCTACAAGGCATTTTTTTTTAATAAGCGATGAAACTCAAATTTTGACAGTGAAAAGTTGTCTGGCAATGACCTAGTGCTTCCAGTAGAAAAACGCTCTCTCACTGCTTGTGACATTGTCCTCAGATCAGCCATCATTTCAACTATGTTTACTCATGGACTAGAAGGTTCAACAGGGAACTGATATTGTCGTGTACAAATACAAAATATTCCACAAATGCTTATAAAAAAAATTCAGTTTCCTTCAAGTATGTCAAAAAACGTGGTCCTATTTGGAACTACAGAAAATAGCCGTAGTGTTTGTCCTCAAACCCCAATATTATATATTCAATTTCCAACCGAAAAAAAAATGTCAAAGAGTAGATAGAACAAAAGACTATTAGCAACATATTAACAAAATTAACCAAACAGCAGATGATGAAATCCCAACGGAGAACTTGATGACAAGATAATTGCAATTACGCCATGGAGACAATGGGTCCTGTACATGTACAAGGAGTATTGTAATCTGATGCACAGCTGAAGGTTCACACAAAATCATGTGATTCAGCATCAGGCCCGTCGCCAGTAAGAGCACGTTTAGTCATGTTTGCTCGCTGCATCAGAATTACCAGGGCTTGTACCACTTCCGACATTGGTGGCCTGAATTCTGGCTCAGACTGCAGATATGTAAATTAAATATGAACAACCAAATACAAAGTTTTCACTGAGAGAATCACAATAGACCACCAGCCAAATAACCATAGATTCATTGGCAATGTAATCTGTGCTATAAAAATAATGAGAAATTTTTTCGTGGTGATCTCTCTCCCTCAAAAAGAAATAAATATCATCCTATTCTTTCATGTTGATTTAAATTTATATCTGTAGTAAATATTTTCAGAATCCAGTACATGTAAACAACAATAATTACATTTTATTGTGGCTAAACATGGTCAATATACTTCATTGGACCGATAGGTACAAGCTTTTCCTAGTTTCTTTTGTAGATTGCTCCTATTTCTTTACTGTGAATGTAATAATTGTTTCTTCAAATGGTATTCCCTGTGAGGGTATCTCACATAAATAGGGAGCCTAAACAATGATTAAAAAGTAGAAATTTCATTGATTAGGATTACATCTAGTGTACCTGCACACAGAGAGCAATGACATCAGCAAAGCGGGAGAGAGACTTAGCAGGGTACAAACCCTTTAGACCTGGATCTACCATGCGGTCTAAAGCATCAATATCATGCAATTGTGGGGTCACCCATCTAACCAAGGACTGCTCTGCCCGTGACCTTGAGCTGTAAGCATATTCAACTTAGTATCTAGAGATTACCATTAGAAGGTACTTTTAGCCAAAATGGCCTAAAAGATACCCATTAACATATATGCCTTGGTACATACCTGTCGAAAGGTTTTCTACCAGTGAGAAGCTCAAGCATTACAACACCAAAGCTGAAAACATCACTCTTGAGGCTGTACTGTCCTGACATGGCCACCTCGGGAGCATTATAACCAGAAGTTTCTTCTGCAGCCTATGGTTTATATGACATGATCAAATTTAGGTAGTGTCAGAATGATTATTTAATCACTTCCAAATCTTTTATTTCCCCAATTTGTGCATTTAGTACCTGAGAATCTGGATTGGGAATCAGGTCGGCAAATCCAGAATCTGACAAATGGGGGTTCAAATCACCATCCAATAGAATGTTTGAAGACTTGAAATTTTTGTGGAGCACAGATGGGGAGCATGTCTCGTGCAAATACCTTAAAAAAAAAGGTAGTTAGGACTTAGATGAGCTGTTTTTGTAGTTGCAAGCTAAATGGCCAAACTAAAGATGAATCTGTGTAAATTGATATAAATTGAGCTAAGTTCAAGTTAATTACAGAATGAAGGTCAGTTGATATAATGTTAAGGAGAATTGAAGTCAACTGAAGCAATTTCTTAAAATGAGACTTAAATTTAGGGTGAGGGATCACCGAGGGTCATTAAGGCCAATTTTGGATTAATTACAAATTTAGGTTTAATTGAGTAACATCTGGACTAGAACCTATTTATATAATCTGATTTTTGACCAATAGGAGGAGATTGTGAACCCTTGGCTTAATATTGCAGAGTAAGGAGGCATGTCTGAAATCGGCATGAATAAGTAAACAGAAAGAGTAGCAAAAATAATAGAAAAAATGAAATAAACAGAAAATCTGTTCAATTACAGGACAAATTAACTTACTCAAGTGCGCGTGCAGATCCAAGAGCGATCTTGACACGATTGTTCCAAGAGAGGGATTTACCATGTTCTTCAGGATAATGGATAAAATCATGCAAAGAGCCGTTCTTGTAAAATTCATGCACCAGCAATCGCTGCCCATGCTCATTGCAGTAGCCAGTTATCTCAGTCAGATTTGCATGGTGAAGCTGCGAAATGTTTGACACCAACTCTGCAAAGTCATCTGCTGATTGGTTTGGTAGCGCTGTTCGACTTATTTTCTTCACCACCAAAAGCTGTTGAAAAGTGCATTCAATTAATAGATATGTTGAAGACGTAATCAGTAAGTCCTTGGTAGTTATCCCATGATTTGTTACACAGTTCATCTTAGGATCCTGCTTTGAATCCAATGATATTTTTCAACCAATATCTAATGGTCATTATGTAAATTTCCTTTGAAGCTATTTTAATTTAATTATTCTTACTATTTATATTACTGTTTCCCACCAGAAAGCATGAAAATCATCTAAGGTCAAAAAACTATTCCAAAGTCATTCTTTCATTATGTCAATTCTGCTTGACAGTTTAGACCCAATCAGTTATTGTAAGACCATGTACCTTCCCCCCATCAAACTGGGCCTTGTAACAACGGCCAAATGACCCCTCTCCCAAGAGATTGTCAGGACTAAACATGTCTGTAGCCACTTGTAAATCAGCAACTGAATAGCAAGTGACGTTGATGGAAGAGAAGCTGATCTTCTTCAAAATGGGCTTCATGGTGAGGTCCTTTTCATCAAATGACTTGTATGGGTCGATTTTTGCCGGTGGTTTCAGGCTTACTGAAGTTGTTAGAGAGGATCTTGGTGCTTCTATCTTAAATGATTTTAGGTTCGACCCTCCTGCAATAATTTACAAAGACATCTATTTTGATTAGTGGAAATGAGAATAAGCAACTTTTCTTTTTAAAGCTTACCAGGAAATATTATTTTGCATGCATGAGGTTGGAAAATTTCCTCAAGAACATGCAACACAATTTTTTCCTGTAATACAACTTGGTATTTTATTAAATAAATTATAGGATAGTAGCAAAATACAAACCAAATTCATTTGAAGCAAGAGGTGTCAATGGTTCATCAGGTTCACTTCCCTGATTCCTTGAAAACACAGATGATTTTCTCCTCAAGAAAATAACAACGATGCCTGCAATAGCTGCACCAACAGCCAAGAAGGATACAACAATGCCAGCCACGGCTCCGCCATTTAACCCTGACTTTTTACTAGGGGGTCCACTGGAAGGAGTGGGCTTAACTTTTGGACCACCTGGGGGTGGCGGCGGTGCTGTGTATGGAGGTGGAGGGGGAGCTGGCCCATTATTAAATGAGTTCCCATCAATCCTAGCATATATATGACAGATAATCATAATAAGAGCTAAGTTGAAAATCAATATCATGTAGTCGATTGAAACCAATGGCCTGGCCCCTTTTCATAAATCAATGATTTCCTCTTATAGTCTTATAATTTTGTTTACTGAGGATAAGTGGGATATATACTAAAAGTTTTTTCTTTTTGTTTTTCTCCTATTTATTGTAATGAGAACAACAAGTAATATACATTTTAGGTATTGTAAATCCCTTTTTTTTTGCGCCATTTTTGTTCTAATTTCATTGAATAACAGAAACTGCTGAAACTGTTGCATTTTTTGTTGCACTCACTGGTATTTGAAAAATTAAATCTAGATACTAACACAGGGTTTATCTTCAGCAATGGACTAGGGATCCATCCCGTGAAGTGATTATTTGCAATATTACTGCAAGAAATTATAAGAATCCATAATTAGTTTTACAATAAAATATGAGGGGCAAACATGAACAACTCGATATTATGCTTACAGATCTTTAAGAGGGAGATTCGCAATTATATCAATTGTGCCGCTAAATTGATTGTTCTGCAAATAACTGGTAAGAAAAAAGGAAACAGTAAATAAAAGTATATCACAATGTTTACCAATTCCCTAATTTTGCCATCCAATTCAAAATAATATTTGCTGCGGTACTGGTAGATACTGGTGATACAATTTTTTATTTTGGAACTTTACCAGGCGTTCAGTTAAAATTTACTCATTTTGACCAAAATAATGTAGAACTCCAAGGTCAATACAGGAATCGTGCAAGGTCAGTTAATAGCTATCAAGATATTTTCTCTCTTGAGATTGCAAGCTTAATTTTGTATATGTTGAGGGACTTCCTTACAGAGTAGCAAGATTTATCAGAGAAGAGAAGCTGTTGGGAAGATTGCCAGTGAAGGAGTTATATGAAAGGTCCCTGCATAACATAATTATTCTCAAACATACTATTAGGGGGAAAAAATAATGGTAGTCAGCACAGAATTGCTAATGTATAAAGAAAAAAACTTACAAAAATGTAAGATTAGAGAGGTCGGTGAAAATATCGCTCAAACTGCCAGAGAATTGATTGTGGCCAAGGTTTCTACATTGCGCAGGAATTTTTTCAATTAAAAGTATTTCAAATATCGCCAGAAGAAGTCAAGAAGATAAGAGCATATATTTTTATTTTTGAAAGAACCTACATATATCTGAGGGCAGTCAGCTGAGTAAATGAGTAGGGTACCCCCCCTGCAAATTGGTTCTGTGCAAGATTGCTGCACAAGAAAATAAAACACGGACATATATATAATTTAAAAAGGGTTTGACCATAAAAAAAATGTAGAATTTTATTATACAATTTTGAAGATTGCAAACGTGCAAACTCACATCCTTTGGATATTAGGAGGCAACTGATATGGAATTTGGTTACCACCTACACCAAGATTATTGTTGCTCAAATCTCTGCATGAGAATAATTAAACAGAGTTTAAATCAACATTTAATACAAGTAACAGGGAATAATAATCAAATGAAAAGGAATTTTATACAGACAGCTCAACAAGAGAGGTCAGGTCCGCCATTTTGTAACCCAAATTGCCGGTCAGTCCCATGCCTGATAATTTTCTGTAAATAACATTTAAAAAGTGAGGTATTTCACACGAACATTTAAGGACATCAAACCAAATTTCCCAATTACATTCATATTAAAGAAACATTTGGTAAAAGTTCCCGAGAGATACAACTAATATACAGACAGATTTCCCTCAATCTGGCACTCTATTGATATAGTCTGCTACAAACTGGTGCCACGATCAGCTCCTCATAAATTATACCAACCAGTTAGTGTGGTACAGTCCAGGCTGGTACTATTAACGAGATAATGAACTGTAGCCTGTAGAAAGATAACCATATATAATATCACGAGCACAAATCCAATATTATTAAACCCAAAACTGAAATTGGTATAGTTTGTGTTCCATTTGTGGGTCATTGAAATTCAAGCAGCACTATTGCCAGAAAACAATTAAAAAATTCAAGCGGCACCTACTTACATTACAGTAACTGATGAACCCGAACATGTAACACCAAGCCAGGATTGGCCGCATGGATCGCCCCCTGATGCAATCCAGCCCTTGAGCTGGGTTGGTGAGTTGAGAGAAGTGTAGAGCACATTAAGAGCAGAAACTGGAGACATCCAGTTTGGAAAATGGAGAGGAAAGTGTTAATTTTCTTTATTATAATAAGGAAATAAAAATGTAAACTTTCCTTTGTCATGCTATCCTTCACCTCAGTATCTCATAACAAGTTAGTTTATCTGATGTCCTTTATTTGTTGGACAGATTTGGTGAACTAAGTACATGCACATCACAACTTTTACGTTTTGACTGAAGAGGTGGTCTTTTCAATAATATTTGTGATAAAATACTTGATTCTTTCTTAGTAAATTGGTTTATTTTCTCAGAATATGAGAGGGAGAATAGTGTTTGGTAAAAGTATATAGTCATAGACAATCCTTGTCAAGTTACTAAAATGAGACAAGAAAACAAAAATTACCAAATGAATGCTCTGTTCTGTTGCTCTGCTAACAAATAAAATCAATATTGTTCTCTAGCGCAAATACTACCAAAGCACCATTTTCTCAAAGAAAATGAAGTGTAAACAAGCATCCACTAGAGGATTCCCAATCACTGACAAGATTATTTCACCCAACAATGAAAATAGCATAAGAGGCGACTGAACTCTAATGGCAGTTGGCAAAACCCAAAAAGGTACAAAAAGGAAAAGACACAAATTCTCTTTCTCGAATTCTCGCCCTCCCGCACTCTAACATACACAAAATAGATTCTCAAATCAATCCAGATAATAGAAACCCCGTGAAACGATGCAAACACAAATAACACTCCCCTTACCTAAAACCAATAAAAACTCTATGCAATATAAGGTTTAAAACCAAACATCAAAAAGAAAGAACAGAGCATTCCATAAATACAAAAATAAAAAATAGTATTCCTAATCCTCTGGATTACAAGGTTTCTATCTTTAAGGATAATGATCTAATACCCAAATGATGAAAAAAAGTAGAAAAAAATGAAAACAAAAAAGTAAAAGAGAACCAAACTCACCATCCTTGTCATTTGTAGTTGCATGCACATGGATTGGGTTGTAGACCCAAAAGCAGGTCAAAACGAAAAGCAGCTTAAATCCCATTGCTCTTTCTCTCTCTTGCCTCCTGGTCATGGCTTCATGCTCTGAGAGAGAAACAATGGCGATGTCGATGTTACTGCTTTGGTCTCCTCAACCAAAGGAAAATACTCTCCTCTCTCTCTCTCTCTCTCTCTTGTTAATTAATCTTTGCTTTGTTATGAAATCTTCATTATTTTTTTCTATTCGTTTCTGTGTTGAGAGGGTCAGAGGAGAGCTAGAGAAAGCTGTCAGCACAACCGAAGAGACCAGTCTAACTGGTGCAGAGATGTTAATATTGCCGTAATAGCTTTTATATTATAATAATAATATCTATTTGCATTACTAATTTTCCAAAAAAACCCTCACTTCTTAAGTTTTTAAGTATGGGCTCAAATGGATTTTTCTTTTATTTTTTTTTAAACAAGCCTATGTATGAATTAGAGGGATAAGGTTGATGTATTATGGTCTATTTTCAGTCGACATTTTTAAATCTTTCTTTGCACTAGAACTTATAAAGTGCTAAAGGAAAAGAAATTGCTTGATAAAAAATGAGTAAATGACCAATCCACTAGTAACAACTCATAAAAAAAAACTCCTTTCCATAAGAATTTTGGTTGTAATATTAATGTATTAAATATATTTAAAAATGCATTTAGAGAAACTCTTTTACACAACACAACTCATAAGTAGAAAGTAATGATCTATATACTTTAGATATTATAAATTGTTGCATGCTCATCTTATATCTTGTGTTGTCGTAAAATATTATCATATAAAACTCTTCACATTTGACATAAAAAAGTAAGGGAATCCATCTGACATGCTTATTTTATATTATAACGTAGAATTATAGTAATAATTAAAAAATGAAAATATATAAAGTGTCTCGAGAGAACCAACTCTTAGTTTAGTGGTAAAAGAGCAATGCTTCTTCAGCAGAGCTTGCAGGCTCGAAATCCGACTAGAGGTCCTCTTTAACATTTAATTTCAAAATAAATTGGAGGACTTAATCTCATCTTATCTTCAAAAGTAAACATGCCTCAGAATAATTGTAAAATACTCTTAACCTGCTAATTAGTAGACAAAGCAGGGGCTAAAGTAGAAATATAAATAAAAAGTTGAGGTGTCTAAAAATAAATATCTTTTTCAGAGTAGAGGTGGGTCACAAGCACTCGTGGGGAAATTCGTGAAGGCCTGTTACATTTCTCATTTCTATGCGGTTTCTCTATGGCTACAGAAACAAAACTTGTGCTCATCAGCTCCCGACAAGCGGGACCCAATGCATCACCATATAAAAGCAATCCAAGTGTCTTTTGGTTTATTGGGTTAATGCTTTATACAGTCTAGATCAACGACAGTTGTTTCTCGACTGGCCCAACAGGCCCCACAACAGACTACCGTGATTTGCACTAATTTATTGTTCGTACAATGAAAGTAAGGGCATCTCATTCAAGCTATAATCAATCATACTTTGTTTCCTGCAGACAAGGCTTTTTGTCTCGTTCGAATCTAATTATTAATTATTTTAATATTTTGTTTTCTACGGTAATTCAGATATTTTGGGTTGCTCGCGTTAATTGCACAAGTATCTATCTAGGTTCCTTGCTGATCAGTGCGCATGGGATCAGTGAATAAACATTTTGGCCTAGCAAACCAATCAGTAGAACCAATCAATAAACACTTGAATATTTCAACAAAATTGTTAGAATGTAAAAAATAACTATCTTTAAAGAATATGAAAAAAAGGTAAAATTCGATGTTACAAAATTTACTATGGATAATATATTAGTCAACACGGATCGACCAGTAGAACATATATAATACTTGAACCGTCATCAATCCAAATGCGAATATTAGTACAATATCAAGACTCTTTTTTATATAATCTAAAGAAATATCAAGGTCACTATTGATTAGTGACTTAGCGTGCTGATTAGTCATTCAAATATCATAATCATTCTAATTCTGCAAGAAGAAAAATGTGTGAAAATATTTTGCTCCTTCAGAGATCGAGAAAAGTAACAATTATTACTGCGGGTTAATAAGTGACGGCGCACCTTGAGTGAAAAATTACATGTTTAAAATTTAATTTGAAAGTAAATTAAAGGCTTGACTTCATCTTGTAATAAAAAAAAAATTTAATAAAATGATGATACGTACAAATCTATCAAACTAAAGGCTCCACGCTTCGTAAAAAAATTCATCCCAATAATAATTGTTTGAAAAGGACCGAATAATCAAACTCAAAACTCTTTTTATGATAACCAAAAGCAGCGTGGAATAACTTGACCCACAAAAGATTAATATACATTTATTCCGCAAAGAGAAAAGAAGAAGAAGAAGAAAAAGATTAATTAATAATATAATTGCAAGCCAGTACAAGATGCTTCTCTGTTTTTAGGCTTAAAGACAGAGACGTGCACTTAGACGCTACCCTTTATTCAATTTTGCATGATAAACAAGCTGTTTTCAGGTTTTTATTCAATTTTGGGGCTTGCGAGTAGCGACCCAATTTTATTTTGCTTCTTCAACTAGTAATCCTATCGTTAGCTAATGAAAATCTCACTGGAATATAAAAGTAGCTCGCCAAGTTCTAAAATATGATCTCCGGAGGACCGTGGTGAGCACTTTTGCAAGGTCTTGGTCCAATTAGTGAATTGTGTGAAACCACGTGAGACGACCTGTGCTATGTATGCCAGCTGATTTTTTTTTTTCTTTTATTTATTTTTTTACAGATCAAACTATCAAAGACCGTACGTTAATTGTCTCATTAACACTGAATAAAAGTCATTAATAATTAATAATATACAAACTAAAGGAACATTATCTAATTCTATCACGAGTTATGAAGCATATAATACAATAATACATGATCATATATATTCTTCAAATAACAAAAAATGGATGGAAGGACAACCTAGTAGCTCAATGGTAGCAGTACTAACCTGATTTCTAAAAGAGAAGAGTTTCAGTGCTGCATTTTTTAGAGTGCCACAAATGTCGCATTCTTATTTTTTAAATTTTTATTTAAAAATTAAAAAAATTAAGAATTTGATTCTAACTATTGATCTTGTTCAATTTCATGAAATATAAATTATTATATTTTTTAAAAAATTTTGGAGTTCATTTGATATTTGATCTAGAGGTCGAAAAAATAACGAATCTAGCTAACTATGATAGATTAATTATAATATGTATATTTTCCGATCTTTTCATAAGCATCAAATGAACTTAAAAAATTATAAAAATATTATGGTAATTCATCTCTCGTAAAATATAACAAGATCAACAATTTGAATCAGATGCCTAGATTTAAAATTTTAAAATAAAAAATATTGTATTTATGGCATCCAAAGGTAGAGCGCTAAATCCTTCTCTTTGTAGAAAATAAAGTCTCCGTATTTTAATTATAAAACATATTGTATACGACAATTCTCTTTGTTAAAAAGAAAAGATAGAAAGTTTTAAGATATCTAAGAATTTTATCGATTTATCTTTAATATAACTTTTTCAACATTTGTTGGTGATATTTAGCTGAGAATATGAATGTACTTTGATGTACAATCCTGAGCAGACAATATAATTTCGTTATTATATAAAATAGAAATCATGTGATTTTTTTTTTTTATTTCTTCTTCATCTCATTCTTAAGAGCACTGATTATGACTAAATTTGCCTCTTTTCGTACATAATTCTCGTGATTACAATTCTTCATGTCATATGACTCATATCTTTTGAAATATTTTCGATATAATTATTTTTGGATAATTTTAAAATATATTAGGAATTCTCCTTTTGCATTAATTCAGTATATAATACAAAGGGTCTTTCGTCTTACAATTTTTACATAAAACTTTCATGATAGACATGGTTGAGAAAGAGAGTGAGAGATGAAAATTAACGGAAATAAGAATTGCAATTTGAAGTTCGAAGACAGCGGCTTATTGGTTGAGAGACCAAGAGAAATAAGAGGGCTATAATGGGAATAATAAAAATTGACGACACAACTTTAGATAATCAACTCAATGAATAAATATAAAGATATTAACTCAATAGGTACATAAAAAAATAATAGAAAATTTTAAAAGGTATTATGATATCAAGTATACAAAGGAGGCATAAAAAGTTGACAAAATTTTAAAGGAAATATATAGAAAATTAATCAACGTCCACTTGGCTAAGAAGTCATGCAGATTGTAAGCTACAAAGGAGGCATAAAAAGTTGACAAAATTTTAAAGGAAATATATAGAAAATTAATGAACGTCCACTTGGCTAAGAAGTCATGCAGATTGTAAGCTATTAAGCTGAGCGTGATTCAAACAAACAGAATCAAATTGTATCCAATGAAGACGGTCAAGTGGTCAAATCTGATTTTAGACAGAAATACCTGGATACTGATCCGAATTCCAAAACTCTGAGCCTGGTAGTTGTAGTCTTCATATGAAAATTAGAACTCGTTTGTTCGAAAATCGGGTATATTGGGGGTAAGGGAGCTCTAATTAAATTAACTAAGTTGCTTGCACGTGAATATAGGAAAATATAGGTTTTATGCATCGGATCAAATGCAAAATTAATACGTATCTCATGAGTCATGATCCCAAGTAACTCGACTTTCATGGATCTGTATAGGTAATTTAAAAACAATACTTAATTATGATTATATGTGACAATATCACAATACTCTTCGTTGAATGGACAATCAATGCAACACAACACTAATAAAAAATAAAATAAAATAAAAGTGTTAATATTATAACTGTGTTTGAGATAAATAATCTACCAAATTTTTTACATCGTTTGAAAATTGATCGCTCATCCTTTAAATGAGTAAGAAAAATTGCATTTTTGTGTTATTGAAATTGATTAATGATAAAATATTTTTTAAATTGCACAATTTAAACATACTTCTGTCTAAATGGTAAAAGAAAAAAAAATGGGTACATGATAATACTTTTTTTAATAAAAAATAAGGGCCAAGTCTCTCATCTATTTTTTTTTATCCACAAGATTTTCAACCAGGTTTCGAACATGTAAGTTGCAACATTCACTAAAAAAAGTCCTTTTTTTTTTTTTTGCTAGTGAAGGATTTAATTAGCAGCCGCTATGACCGTTTGTACTGTCTCCAACAGTATTTAGATCTATTCTATATCTGTTTCAACCAACAAATCCCTCAACAAGTCCTCCAATTCCCTCCAACAGATTTAGCCTAATTTTGTTTATTCGAGAAGAAAGAAAACATATGTAAATCTCCAACCGTAGAACTTGGCAGACCGCTATACTGCTAAACTAAAAGTGTTGTTATATCGGTGCTAGTTGGTATATTATAATACTATTAAAAAAATTATCTATTTAGCGTTTTATTTCTTATGATGGCTAATATAGCGACTTGATTCAAAACATATCTTGGCCAGTGGCGGAGCCAAAAATTTTTCTAATGGGTTCAATAAATTCATAATAATAATAATATGAGAGAATTTAAATTATTTCTTTATCTAAAGATTAGAGAATTCAAGGCTTTGACCAATTAGCAAATATCAAGCACATCATTTTTTTTTCTCTGCCAGATGCGCGCAAAGACAAAAAAAATAATAATAATAATAATAAAGAGAAAAAAAATAAAATACATGTTTTTATAAAATTGTGCTCTCGCTGAAAATGGAACGAAAATGGAAAATCGGAAGACAAAAAATTAGCTAACTTGACTATTTTTTTTTTCTTATTCAATACCTTTCCATATTTTTTTAAAGAAATTGCTAATTGCATCAAAAAAATTATATCATAAGACAAATCCATATATTTTAATGGGGTTCAATCAATATAATTTTATATATTTATTGTGGGGTTCAAATTAGTGTGTCATAGAAAAGTTCATTCTATATGTATAATTTTTTATATACAAGGCAACGAAAAAATTGACCCCCATTTGTTGAATGTATCTCCGCCATTGATCTTGGCATATGAATTTTGATTGACTTGATTCAAAATTAAGTACAATGAAATTTGCCTATTAAAATAGTGAATTGGAAAATGAACAACTTTAATTTTTTAATTAAAGTATGCTATGTTGTAATATGATATTTAATTTTTAACTAAAATATGTATTTAAATATAATTAACAACTTTAGCTAAATATAATGACGCAATTTGTTATTAGCTGATATAGAATTAATATTTCGAACACACCTTTGGCATATAAACTGTAATTAACTTGACTCAAAATTAAGTGCAGTGAGATTTGACCATTAAAATAGTAGATAAAGTTGTATGTACGTGTTGATTAAACTATTAATGCATGCACATGTTGTAATATGATATGAGAAAGTTTAATATGCACTATAGTACATAGGGAGTTCTATGCACCGCGGACTTTTTTTGGGGTATTTTTGTAAATTTATAAATCTAATTTAACCAATATAATCTACATATTGAAATCTTATAGCAAACCAAATTTTATAATTTTTTAGATTTTATTACTATTTTTTTCGATTTTTTTAAAACCTGCCATTTTTGAAATTTGTAAATAGTAGTTTGTTTCCAAAAATGACAAGTTTTAAAAAATTCGAAAAAAATAGTAATAAAATCTCAAAAATTATAAAATTTGGTTTGCTATGAGATTTCAATATGTAGATTAGATTGGTTAAATTAGATTTGTCAATTTACAAAAATACTTCCGAAAAATCCGCGGTTCATAGAACTCCCTATGCACTATAGTTCATATTAAACTTTCTCATATGATATATATATAAATTTTTTTCTTAAAATATGTATATGATGTAATGAACAAGTATATTTTTACATGTCTGCTATATATGATCTCATAGCGGACAATAAATGACCGCTATCCGTTATCTGCTATGAGTTGAGCTGGTTCGCTGTGAACCTACTATCCGTTATTTAAACCTTTCACTACTATACCAAAAGTTAGTTCTATAATTTTTTTAAATTTTGATTAATTTTGATCTTTTATTTTAGTATAATTCAAGAGACGAAATTGGATTATTATTTGTCGATGGAAAATTTTTCAAAGTAGTTTGGAGCCGCTCTACCCTCTTACAAAGAGAGAATGAAGTTATTTCGATTTCGTTTTTCTTAGTACTATCGACATTAATTAAACTACGTCACTATATGCTCGCAGTGTGAATGGGGCATGTGTCGTTCCTTCAATGTAGTTAGCTTCAACAACAACCTTTTAATAGATATAAATTAATTTACGAATGTAAAGCACTTAAACCCAAATCACCTTTGTTACATCAATCGGATACGCACTGCGCACGACGGCAACATTAAAGTCATCATTTTTTTCCCTTTCGTATGGATCGTACAAGTGTCTCAAAAATTGGTAAATGTATGTAAATAGAGCTGTCAAAGGATCAGACGGAATCTTAAAATCATTTCAATTTCAATTCTGTCGCACGAAGGCATGACTTAATGATAGTAGCATAATATTTTTAGTAGAAATTAGAAAATAAGCTTTTAACAGAAGCAAGATTGAAAATTCATTTGAAAGATATGTGAGTGGTATGTGTGTATGTTTAGATGTTTATGTAAAAATTCAATCTCTAAGGAAAAGATGCGAGTCAAATAAAATGACGACATTAAATGCATAACCAGGTCTACTACACACAGGCATGTACCTAACCTAACTATTCCCCATATTTTGTTTGAAATTTTTTTATCAACAAAATTTTATTGTCTTGGAAAAATATAATTTATGGAGCATGAACTTATGCTTATTAATATGGTTCGGTTTAAAAATATATTTAAATTTAATAAGTTGATCTTGATAACTTAGTAAGCCAAATATTTGCAGAATGTTTCCGCAATAATTTGATAGCATTGAATTGAATCAACCACTGAGAAATCATTCAAAATGAACCCTTAGACTTAAATTGAACCATTATTCTATTTAAATTAAATCAAACTCTTATATTGTTTGATTCAGTCAAAGCTGGTTTGAGACCGTCGTTATTAAAATGTTTCGAATTTGGAATAATTAGATATATGCCACTATGAAAAATCGATAATTAGATATACGACACTATGGAGTAAAATCACTTATTTACTTAACTATGTCATATTTTTTATTTTAATATTTTGTTGTGACATATTTCTAATTTTATTATTTTATAATGGCATATTTAAAAGGGTATAATGGTCAAATTAATTATCCGGTGGCATTAATCTAATTTTTATCATTTAGTGATGACTTAAAAATAATTTATCATTTAGTGATGACATCTCTTTCATTTCTAGTTTTTACAGTGGCATAAACCTATTTAACCTGACGAATTATGACACCTTTGTTGTTTATTTATCCAATGTAAGACCTATTCAAATTAAGCAGAATCCTTGCTATTTTTAAACGTAAACCAATATTTTTAATTTAACTTTACCAATGGTATAAATGACGGTATTAGTATGTCAACTCCAATATTTATATTACAAAAAATATTTTATTTTTTAAGTTATTTTTATAAGATGAAAAGGTCAATAGTCAGCACTCAGCAGTATCTGCAAGTAACAGTTCAAAACTATCATTTGAATCAATCTGATAAAAATTGAAGGTTAAAACTCATGAATTCAATTGAACTTAATTATAATCTTATGTAAATAATTTTTCTCTATGTTCTAATAAAAATATAAATGTAAATATATGAGTGTATGTAATTAGTAAATCTATTATAATGCTTGTCAAGGTGGTTTCATTAATTCAATATTAAAATTTATCTGACCGACTTTAACACCCTGATCGGAAGTAGAACAAACGAGAGAAGAAGGGATTCGAAAAGAGTTGAACGAAGAAGAAAGGATTAGACAAATTTCGTTTCATGATCAGAAAGAACATAGAGGAAAGCAATTTGATTCGAGCGGAGACACGATCCGGTCTATCCGTCGCCTAATCGAATGGCAGCGCTGAGAATCCCACCAAATTTCTTCAGTTTTGAAAGAATTTGAAAATGGAATTTGAGCTCGCCAAATTCCCTTCAATTAACTCTGATTCCAAATCCCTTTGTCCCTCCTTCCGATCAGCGGAGGCTATAAATTGGAATTCTGATTCCGATTCCCTTCGTAAAAAAAGGGTCCCGACCCGATCAGGGTATAAGCGACATATCCAAACTGTTCAAACTAATTTATTTGACGGGTAGTAAGTTTACACCACATTTGTAAAACTTTTAGTTTGTTTAGTGTAGAGTTAAACGGTAAAACGATCGTTTTATTTGATCGGCAGGACACAAATACAACAGCCTACAGCAGGAGGATCATATATATTACTTTTATGGTAGCAATTGTATACACGCATATAACCATAATATAGCATTGACTGAAGGGCGTTGATGTATGGTTTCCATACTCATTTTCCAACCAGATTAAGCCCTAAAAATAAGTTCAAAAGACTGTGTTTTAGTCATTTTCTGCTAATTTAGGTTGTAGAAAGGTCCAGCCGTAGCCCGGCAAGTTAATTTTGCAGGATCAGCAATTATTGGCATGGAAAACAGAGAAAACAACAAAAGGAGGTGCTCAGACAGTTGGAACGGACCGCCCGGACGGCAGGACGGTCCGTCCTGACCAGAGGAACCAAGTCCAGGCGGACTCAGCCAGATTTCAGACGGACTGCACGAGATCAGGTTGGAACGGTCCGCCCCAGACTCAGAACGGGCCGTTCCAGCTATTCCAGAATTGCTAAAAATAGAAGTCCAAGTTTGTCGAGTCGGTTTCCTCTATTTGCCGACCTTCCAGAAGCACTCCTCCCACGTTCTGAAGCCACTAATGCCTTATAAAAAGCTCTGTCCTGTCCCCAGCAAAAGTTAAGTTCGAAATTCTAGGTTTTAGCCTCTTTCAAACTCAGCAGAGGAGACAGCCTGCCGGAGTCGACCATCTGTGCCTGAGACTACCCGCCCCAGGGTCAGGACGGTCCGCCCCAGACAGGACAGAGCACAGAAACGTGGAGTTTTCAAGCACAACTTGTTGTAATCTTGATTTTTCTCTTTCTATGTATTTGTATTTGATGAAACCTGCTTGTTCTTGCATGGATTTGTTAGAGTAGAGTAGTTTAGGGGCTATGATCTGAGAACCTTTCTTTAGTTGCTTGTTTTAGATTGAATCTTTAATTATTAGTTAAATTAAGTTATGTTCTGCTTCTTGTGCTTTTATTTGCTATTTATTTGCTAAGTTTGTTTCTGTTTGATCTGATTGCCTCGTTAAACCAAGGCCTTGTTTAGCTGTTAGGATTAAAGTCAATCACAGCAACGTTAACTTAGTAATTATACTGTTTGGTAGGCGATATCCGGAAGGATTAAACCAGACCTTAATTAATTAGGGTTTAACTTGAGATCGGAAGATTAAAAGTGTACCAAGACCCGAGAAGTAGACTAGAACAACTAAACCAAGAAACGGAAGTTGAAATTTAGGCGTTCTAGGAGTTAAACAATCAAACTTTATAGCTTGACCTGAACGGGAGTTAGAGTACAAGTCTATAGGTTAAGTATAGTCTTATCTCGCATAAAAACATTTAATTAATAATTAAAATTCATGACAAAACAAGTATCAGTCAATCGGAACGGACCGTTCCAAGGTCAGAACGGACCGCCCGAAAGGGGGAGTCTGACCTAGAACGGCATGTTCCGATCGACTGACAGAGTCCAGAACGGACCGTTCCAGACATGGAACGGACCGTTCCAACTTTGACATTTAGAGAATTGTTTGAGGATCTGAACCCCTAGTTTTCATCAATTAGATTATCTTCTGTTTGATTTAGAATTTGGCGATTTAGGAACTGAACTTTACTTTATTATTCTTTATTTTAGAACTGTTGAAACTTACTGATTTTTATTAAACCCAGAATTTAATTTGAATTGTTTAAACTGAAACTTAGAAACAGAATAGTCCGTCCCCGAGATTCGACCCTTAAACTGTACTACAAACGAATTCGCATCGGTTATTAAGGATTTAATTTGACCTGTACCCTCAGCACCGATCAAATTTTTGGCGCCGTTGCCGGGGACGGTGCCTTTATCTAAGTTTAGTTTTCAAATTAGATTAAATTCTCTCTATTTCTCTTCACTTTTTCTTGGTTTTTGGAAACTGCAGGAACTCGCGCTGGCTGGAAAGAAGAAGACTACCAACAGCACTTGCAACTACAACTTTCGACACCCAAGAAAAGGAGAAAAGAACCCCTCTCAGGCTAGCTCTTCCTCATCTGGACCAAACCGTGCGGTTTTGCAACGGCAAGTTCCAGAAACAGTTGAGCAGACCGAGAGGCAGGGTGACAGTTCTTTGGTTCCGCCTTTTCGCCTTTTCTACCAGCGAAATCGTAGGAATCTCTCTGGAGCACAGCCACCTGTAGCGCAATCCGAGACACTTCGTTTCACATTAGGACGAACCACATCAACCGCATCAACTGACATAGAAGCAATGGGAGACAACTTAAACGGAAACGGGGGCAACAACAACGAAACTGAACTTGAGTGTGCATTACGTGAGGCTCTTGAAGCTGCCAAGGAGGCTGAGGCAACTCGACCTTTGAGGGAGATCGGAGCACCAACCGCAAATAACATCCGACTTGGGGTCAAACCACCGAAAGCCGAGAGGACCAGGGATTTCTTCTACAATCCTGGCCTCGTGTCTTTGATCAAGGAAAACACTTTTGCAGGATCTCCTCATGAAGATGCCAACAGGCATTTACAATCCTTCCTGCGAAATTGCACAACCTTGGTTCCTGAAGAAGTGGATCCGGATATAATTCGCCTAACTCTTTTTCCTTTTTCTCTTAGGGACAAAGCCGAAGATTGGTTGAATAGTTTTAATGACCGACCCTTTGAAACATGGAACGATTTGACCAAAGCCTTCCTGGATAGGTTTTATCCTAGGGTAAAAACGACCAAATTAGTTAGGGAATTGTTAACCTTTCAACAGGACCAAGATGAAAACCTGTTCGAAGCATGGGAACGGTTTAAAGACCTGCAAAGAATGTGTCCACATCATGATGTACCTGATAGTAGACTGATTGTTAGTTTTTATGATGGATTGGATGACATAACTCGTCAGAATATAAATTCAACTGCAGGTGGTGCTTTTCTGGAGATGGGATGCAGAGACGCAAAAGCCTTGATTGAAAGCATGGCACAATCTCAGACAAATTGGTCGGTTCACTCAAAGAACAAACGAGGCGTGTTTGAAGTAGACAAATCCACTCACCTCCAATCTCAACTCGATTCTTTGACGGTCATGCTCAAAAACATAAGTGCAAAATCATCAAAACCCTCCGAATCCGCCACCGTATGTCAAATCTGCGAAGATGAAGGTCACACAGCCAAGTCTTGTCACTTGGTAGCCAGGGAGGACCAGCCTGAGAATGTCAATGCCATAATTACTCCTCCCTCCTTTTTCCCAAGCAATAACTACTCATATCGCGACAAACGGAACCACCCAGGCCTCTCGTACAGCAACCCCAACGGGTGTGCCAATCCGGGCCAAACTGGTCAAGCATCAAACGCCAACAATAGCACTAACACCTATAGCGGCCTCTCTCAGCGAACACTAGAAAAGTTTATGCAGAACCAAGGGATATTCAATCACTCAGTCCATGACGAGATCAAACTGCTAAGAGAAGACCTAGGCCTACTCATAAACAAGCTGAACCAAGGGAATGATCAAGCCAACTCAGGGGCACTAACCAAGCCAGGCATGTTTCCAAGCCAACCTGAAACCAATCCCAGAGAAGAGTGCAAAAGCGTCACGCACAGACTGAGGAGCGGGACTAGTTACGATGGCCCTGAGATGCCCAAGGATTTGCAGCCGGATTCAGCTAGGACGGACCAGCCAGAGCTGGAACGGAGGTATGGAACGGACCGCCCCAATTCGGAACGGACCGCCCCAGACATCCAGCAACCAGTCACATCTGGGACGGACCATCCTGAGCCGGAACGACAAGCTGGAACGGACCGCCCCAATTCGGAACGGACCGCCCCAACCTTGCCCAGAGTTGAGAAAGTCTTTGCTTATCCACCCCCGACGCCGAACGATCCTCCGATTGAAGTCCCATACCCGCAGAGGCTAGCTCAGGCTAAGAAGGACAGGGAATACGGAAAATTTCTGGATATCTTGAGGCAAATGAAAATCACTATTCCCTTCACTGACCTCTTGTCAAAGATGCCATCCTACGCCAAGTTTCTCAAAGATCTCTTATCCAACAAGAAGAACTTGGAATTGAGCGGTGTCATGGCCTTGTCAGGAGATCCCGACACTCCAAACATCAAGAAAATGCCGCCGAAGATGAAGGATCCAGGTAGATTTACTATTCCTTGTAAAGTTGGTGATTTAGGTATGAAGAGAGCGTTGCTGGACATTGGAGCAAGCGTCAGCCTGATCCCTGAAACTATCTTTCATCGAATTGGAAAACGAGAACTAGAGCCAACTCCGGTGACTTTGAGACTTGCTGATAATTCAATAAGATTGCCATTGGGGGAGGTGAAAGACGTGCCAATTCGAGTTGGAGACATCTTTGTTCCGTGCGACTTCGTGGTGGTTGATATGGAGGAAGATCCTGAAGTTCCTATCATCCTGGGCAGACCCTTCCTCACCACAGCTGGTGTGTTCATCAATTGCAGAACCGGCAAGATGAAATTGGAAGTTGGAGATGAGAAAATTGAGTTTGATGTGGAAAAGGCGATGCGGATGCCAGACCAAATGGATTCAATTTTTATGGCTGAATCATTGGAAGCCATGGTTGAAGAGACATTCAACAATCGGATTGTGCAAGCATACCATTCCTTCTCGGCCACACCTGAAGAGGAGGAAGCAGACTTGATATTCAACGAAATTCTACAAACCGTTGAATACTTGGCTACTAGAGAGGGCTGGAACGGTCTGCCCCAGATCCAGGCAGACCAGGTCAGCATGCAGCTTCGATCAGCGGCTGAAATCGACCAGATTTTCAGCCTCGATTCAGATCAGAACGGTCCACCCCGTTTTGAAACAGACCGTCCGAGCTGCCAGTCAGAGAAAGGTAAACTAGAATTGAAGACATTACCAGAGAGCCTTAGGTACGAATTCCTAGGTCCCAACCAGACCTTTCCTGTCATCGTCAACGCCAAACTCGACTTGGATCAGACTGATAAGCTACTAAAGGAGTTGAGGGCTCACCGCAAGGCTATTGGATATTCTATCGAAGATCTTAAGGGTATCGATCCCTCGATATGTACCCACCGGATCTTACTTGAAGAAGATTCAAAACCAACAGTTGAACATCAAAGGAGGCTCAACCCTAATATGAGCGAAGTCGTGAAGAAGGAGGTGCAGAAACTTCTGGAATCTAGAATCATCTACCCGATTTCGGACAGCAAATGGGTCAGCCCCATTCATGTTGTTCCGAAGAAGGGAGGTACAACAGTGATAAAGAATAATGAAGGCCAGCTGATCCAGACAAGGATTGTCACTGGATGGAGGATGTGTGTGGACTACCGCAAGCTGAACGCTTCAACACGAAAGGACCACTTCCCTCTGCCCTTTGTTGACCAATTACTCGAACGACTGGCTAAGCATTCTTTCTTTTGTTATTTAGATGGTTATTCAGGTTTCTTCCAAATACCGATCCACCCACTTGACCAAGAGAAAACAACCTTTACATGTCCATATGGAACTTATGCATACCGTAGGATGCCATTTGGTTTGTGTAATGCACCAGCAACATTCCAAAGAGCTATGATGGCAATATTTTCTGATTTTATCGAAAAAGACATGGAAGTTTTCATGGATGATTTTTCGGTGTATGGTACGTCTTTTGATCATTGTCTAGCTAACTTGTCAAAGATTTTGCAGCGATGTGAGGAAGTCAACCTTGTATTGAATTGGGAGAAATGCCATTTTATGGTGCAAGAAGGAGTTGTTTTAGGACACATAATTTCAGAACAAGGGATCATGGTGGATCAGGCAAAGGTGGAGGTAATCGAGAAGCTGGCTCTGCCCACTTGCGTGAAGGACGTGCGGAGTTTTCTTGGGCATGCAGGCTTTTACCGGCGCTTTATTAAAGATTTCTCTAAAATTGCTAAGCCATTAACTAATTTAACAATGAAGGATGCTGAATTTCTGTTTGATAAAAATTGTGTTGATGCTTTCAATAGGTTGAAGGAAGCGCTTGTGACAGCCCCTATCTTGCAACCTCCAAATTGGGATCAGCCATTCGAATTGATGTGTGATGCTAGTGATTACGCAGTCGGTGCAGTGCTAGGACAGCGGAAAGACAAGAAGCCCTATGCAATCTATTACGCTAGCAAGGTGCTGGATGAGGCGCAAGTCAACTACACCACAACCGAAAAGGAGCTTCTGGCAGTAGTCTATGCCTTAGACAAATTCAGGTCATACCTGGTTGGTTCGAAAGTCATAGTCTATACCGATCATTCGGCACTCAAATACCTCCTATCCAAGAAAGATGCCAAGCCACGACTCATTCGATGGGTCCTCTTGTTGCAAGAATTCGACCTCGAAATACGCGACAAGAAAGGTACAGAAAATAGTGTGGCTGATCATTTGTCTAGATTGAAGGTGGAGGAACAAGGAGCAGAAACTATACCGATCAACGACTCATTTCCAGACGAACATCTGCTGGCGATCCAGTCTGGAACGGACCGCCCCTGCCTGGAACGGCCCGTCCCAGCCCCAGACAACGCCGAAGCAGCCAACAGAACGGCCCAGTTTGAGCCAGAACGGCCTGTTGGAACGGACCGCCCCAGCCTAGGACGGTCCGCCCCAATCCAAGGAGTTCCATGGTATGCTGACTTCGCGAACTTCTTGGCCAGCAAAGTTCTACCCTATAAAATGTCTTCTCAGCAAAAGAAGAGGTTCCTAGCTGACGCAAAATACTACTTCTGGGAGGACCCATTCTTGTGGAAATTGGGAGTTGACGGAATCTTTCGGAGATGCATACCAAGGGAGGAGGTGCAGCAGATCCTTCATCAGTGCCATTCATCCGCCTATGGTGGCCACGCCTCAACCTCGAAAACCGCAGCCAAAGTCCTTCAATCAGGTTTCTTCTGGCCATCTATTTTCAAGGATTCAAGGGAGTTTGTTTTGGCTTGTGATCAGTGCCAAAGAATGGGTAATATATCCAGCAGACAAGAGATGCCAATGAACCCGATTCTAGAGGTTGAGATTTTTGATTTGTGGGGGATTGACTTCATGGGACCCTTTCCGTCTTCGTGCGGGTATGAATATATTCTTGTTGCAGTAGACTACGTGTCTAAATGGGTTGAAGCTGTTCCGAGCAAGCATGCCGATTCAGCCACAGTCAAGAAACTGTTCACTAAGATAATCTTTCCTCGGTTTGGAATTCCGAGAGCTGTCATCAGTGACGGGGGTAAACACTTCATCAACAAACAGTTTGACAATTTACTGAAGAAGTATGGAGTGAAGCACAAGGTGGCAACACCGTACCACCCTCAAACAAGTGGACAGGTCGAGGTATCTAATAGAGAAATAAAGAACATTCTGCAGAAAACCGTTGGAAGCACAAGGAAGGATTGGGCACTGAAGTTGGATGATGCATTATGGGCATATCGAACCGCATTTAAAACTCCAATTGGAATGAGCCCATTCAAGCTGGTGTATGGAAAGGCGTGTCATCTGCCTGTTGAGATCGAACACAAGGCATATTGGGCGACCAGAGCACTCAATTTGGAGTACAAATCAGCAGGAGAGCAAAGAGTGCTGGACTTGCATGAGCTAGAAGAGATCAGACTGAACGCCTATGATAATGCTAAGATGTACAAGGAGAGAACTAAGAAATGGCATGATAAGCATATCCAAAGGCGAAATTTTGAAGAGGGGGATTTAGTGTTGTTGTTTAACTCTCGACTAAGATTGTTTCCTGGCAAACTAAGGTCCCGATGGACGGGTCCTTATGAGGTAAAGAAGGTCTACCCATTCGGAGCAGTAGATATTTGGAAAGAAGGATCTGAGACTTTCAGAGTTAATGGCCAACGCCTTAAACTCTACATTAGTCAGACCACACAAGAACAAGGAGGGGAAGTGCGATTTCTGGAGAACCCCTCAACCATAGAGACGTAGCCATACGGGGTCAAGCTCGAGACCTTAAACAAGCGCTGCTTGGGAGGCAACCCAAGGGTTCAAGAATTAATTAGGATTTTTCTTTCTGTGTTCTTTTTAAAAAAAAAAAAAAAAAAAAAAAAAAAAAAAACATAAAATCATAAAAATTAGGAGTAGGATAAATACTTGGCTTAGTCTGTGTTTAACTTGTTTAATTTCAGGGTTTTTCAGGGATTGGAACGGACCGTCCCATCCTCAGAACGGTCCGCCCCAACACCAGGACGCACAGGTCCAAGGCTGGGACGACGCATGCAGAACGGACGACAAAGCTAGGATGGAACGGTCCGTCCCAAAATTGGAACGGTCCGTCCCATTTTAAAACTGACAGTGGATCCTGGGACAAACCCAATAAACTACCCACTACTCAAAACCAACCCGATAACCGCCTAACCCGCGTAACTGACCCGTCCCCCACTCCCTCTCCTCCAAACTATCCGTTTCAAACCCCGTCCCTCTCTCCCTCAGTTTCTCTTTTTCTCTCTCTCTGCCATCAACCAATCCGACGAAGATCAATACTATTTCTCGCCGCCTCTCAACTCTCCTCACTCCCCTCTACTCTCCTTGCTAGTCCGCCTCAACCAGTTCGCCGGAATTCGCCGTCACCACCACCTCCGCCCCACTGAACTCGACCACAGCAGGAATTACGGTAAATCAATCCCTTCTCTTTCCTTAATTTCATTCCCTGTACAACACTCAACCATAGACCCACAGTCAACACCAAATTCCGGCCAAACTCGAAAACCCGGCGAAACTTCACCATTTTCACCCAAACCTAGATTGGAACGGACCGCCCTAATTTTGGAACGATCCGCCCCAATCTCAACCTAAACTAAAACAAGCCCGTCCCAACCCAACCTCTCCGTCCAACCAATCCAGAACGGTCCGTCCCATCCTCAGGACGGTCCGCCCTAGCCATATTTCCAGATCCACAACCCTATCTCCCAGCCAAACCACTCCGTTCCAAGCCTCAAACGACCCGTCCCATGTCTAGCAGTTCATCTTCTGGTTCATTAGGCGACAAACTCTCCAAGTTCTTTCGCGGCAAACCTAAGAAACCAGGCCAGACCAAAGAATCCACACTCCCTGCTGACTGGAACATTCCGTTGCCAACCAAAGAATCTCATCCAATACCACCACTGGACAAATTACCACTCCGACCAGAAGACTTCATCACAACTCCCGAGCATTCACTGCATATCACACCGCCCTATACTGTCGACTATCCACCCCCCGACACTGAGATCATTCCATACATGCCAAGGAGACAGATGGATGCAGAAGGAATCGACTGGTCCCAACTGGAGGTTGCTTCAGACCCAGAACCAGAAGGACAGGGTGAGACAGCAGAGGAAAGGGCCGATACAGACTACACAGAAGAGGTCCAACAAGCAGAGGAGGAGGCCGAGGATCTTGTCCCCGAGACACAAACCCGGCCAGCACGAACTGCTAGCATTGAGTTAGCCAATGTCAACCTACCTCTCAAGGGCAAAACTGCAAAACAACGGTATAGAAATCTCATACACAAAAAATTCGAAAACACCCGATCAATTGACTTGCAGGTGTTAGACAAACTGGGCATCAAAGAAGATTTCTATCGGCTGACCAAGGCAATCGGATTTGACCCAAAATTCTGGACAATCCGTTCAGACGCATACACTGCCCTCACTATGGAGTTTCTGTGCTCCCTGGATCTGTTTCACAAGAACGATGAATGGCAAATCACATTCAGGGTTGAAGGAAAGAAGTATGTGTGCACTGAATCCCAATTCGCCGGAATTTTTGGTTTGGAGAATGGCACGATAACGGACGAATTTTTTGAGACTGAGCTGTGGGAGGAGATCTCTCTAGAGCACCAAAAAGCAGTCAACGAACGCCGCTCATCTCACATTCAACACCCTACCATCCGATTCATCCAGCGAATGCTCTCGCTCACCATCTTTGCCAAGGGTGAGTCGGGGGTAAAATTGACGAGGGGTGAACAGGCCATCCTCAACCAGATCTTCCATCCAAAAGGAGATGCAAAGCTCAACCTCGCCTATCTCATGATGAAGCATTTTGAAAAGCAAGCCAACAACCAGCGATCAGGCAAGGGACAGATTACTATTGGTGGGTATGTCAACTACTTGATCCAGCACTATGACTTGGCACTGTCGCCTATGCAAAGAAGTGGAGGACCAAACCGGGTCTCTATGAGACAATTGGCTGAAATGCAGATGGTTGCTCAGGTCGGAAACGAATACCAGTATATCTATGGTCGGTACCGTTTCCCTCTTCCTTTCAATAGGCCGATCGATCTCAACAACAAACGAACATGGCTGCTGGTTGACAAGGATGGACAAATGATAAACCTGGAGGAGGAGGAGTTGCAGCGGCGATTAGCCGAGATGGAGGCTGCTGCCCGAGCAGCAGGGGCAGGCACATCTGCCGAGGCCCAGGCAACAGGAGACGCTGGTCATGACCGGCAACAGTGGCAGCAGCAAGGAGATCCATTCTGGCAGCCACCGTACCAGCAGGACCCGCCGCATGGGCAGTGGCAAGGCGGGTGGAACCCAGCCTATCTCGATCTCCTCCAGGATGTCCACACAGCTCAGTGGAACATCCAAGCCTCCATTGACCATGAACACGAGGAGAACAGGCGAGCCAGAGAGGAGAACCGCCGTGCAAGAGAAGAGGACAGGCAGTGGAGGCAGCAGCAAGACGAGAGGAATTCACGGAATGATGAGCTGCTAGCTAGGTTGGCCAGCCACATCTTTGGGCCACCTCAATTCCCACCGCACAACTGAGCCAAGTTCAGTAAGTTTTCTATTTTTCTCTCTTTTCTTTTCTTTCTTGCATCTCACAGAACTAGGGACAGTTCTGTAGATAAGCTTAGGGGGGGGGGTAAAAGTTAGAAAAATTCGAAAACTGGTATGATAGGATGCATTACATGGCATATTGCATGTTTCTGTCAGGATTGGAACGGACCGTCCCAGTCATGGAACGGTCCGCCCCAGTGGTCGTCCTAATCCAGAACAGTCCGTTCCAGACTTGACAGAATCCATTGACTTAGCAGACAAATGAACCTGGAACGGTCCGTCCCACATATGGAACGGTCCGCCCCAATGGGTCGTTCCAGTCCGGAACTGGCCGTTCCAAGTACAATTGTCTGCTGGTTTTTGTATATACATGTAGGAATTGCATTTTTAATCATTTAATGTTGCATTTAGGTAAGTTTTAAAGACTTTTTAACTAGGATTAACAATTTGTGACTTAGGAAATTGAGGCATTTTCTGAAACTTTTGAATTTAATCTTTGTGAAATGAATTTGATAAAACTGATTTGAATAACCTAAGGATAGGATTTGAAATCTGTCTGAGAAATCGTTTTCTTAAGCATTGAATTGATTAATTTCACAAGCAATTGATTGATTTTATCGATTAGAGCCGGCAAAGGGTGATTAAGTTCGCCTAAGATCATTTTCTCAACTCAAAAACCTGATTGATTGTAAGTAGTTCTGAGCAAGTTTTAGAAACAATTAAACCACTGTTTTAATTAAAAAAAAATAAAAAAAAAAAAAAAAAAAAACACAAAAACAAAAACAAAAATTAAAGGGGAACTAAAAAGCGGTGCTCTGAACTGACCATTGCGGGAAGCTATAGGATCTTTGTGGTTAAAAAATGTGTCATATCAAAGGACAAGTAAGAGATGGGCCGCCTGGTTCGCACTTTTCTTATGCCTACGGTTTTAACATCTCAGAAAGTCCGCCCACATTATTCTGGCTGACCTCTCCGCCGCGGGAAAAACTCCCAGCCCCGGGAAAATCTGTATCAAATGTATCTTACTTTCTGTTTGTTTTCAAAAATTTTAGTGGTTTAAAACAATTCAAAAGCTTGTGCATAACAACTTGGAATTAATTTAGGTTATTTGAGTTGAGAAGGTTCGATCCCGTTTCTACTTGATTTCAAATTGAGTGAGAACTTCGAAAAATTAATCGGATTAATGCTTAGAAAAATGAATCATGGACAGAAAGAATTGAGAATCCTTAGGTTGATTTCAGAAAGGCTGATTCACTCAAAACAAACTGGTTGAATTTATTGAAAATCCTTTTGACCAAAATGCCCCTATAACTTAATGTCACAGTTTGCTGAGTTTAGTTAGGAAGTCCTTAGAACTTGTTAGAAACACAATCAATTGAACTTAAATAAGGTCTAAACCTGGACTAGGTCTAGAGTTTTGCTTGAGGACAAGCAATGTTCAAGCTTAGGGGGTTTTGATGTATGGTTTCCATACTCATTTTCCAACCAGATTAAGCCCTAAAAATAAGTTCAAAAGACTGTGTTTTAGTCATTTTCTGCTAATTTAGGTTGTAGAAAGGTCCAGCCGTAGCCCGGCAAGTTAATTTTGCAGGATCAGCAATTATTGGCATGGAAAACAGAGAAAACAACAAAAGGAGGTGCTCAGACAGTTGGAACGGACCGCCCGGACGGCAGGACGGTCCGTCCTGACCAGAGGAACCAAGTCCAGGCGGACTCAGCCAGATTTCAGACGGACTGCACGAGACCAGGTTGGAACGGTCCGCCCCAGACTCAGAACGGGCCGTTCCAGCTATTCCAGAATTGCTAAAAATAGAAGTCCAAGTTTGTCGAGTCGGTTTCCTCTATTTGCCGACCTTCCAGAAGCACTCCTCCCACGTTCTGAAGCCACTAATGCCTTATAAAAAGCTCTGTCCTGTCCCCAGCAAAAGTTAAGTTCGAAATTCTAGGTTTTAGCCTCTTTCAAACTCAGCAGAGGAGACAGCCTGCCGGAGTCGACCATCTGTGCCTGAGACTACCCGCCCCAGGGTCAGGACGGTCCGCCCCAGACAGGACAGAGCACAGAAACGTGGAGTTTTCAAGCACAACTTGTTGTAATCTTGATTTTTCTCTTTCTATGTATTTGTATTTGATGAAACCTGCTTGTTCTTGCATGGATTTGTTAGAGTAGAGTAGTTTAGGGGCTATGATCTGAGAACCTTTCTTTAGTTGCTTGTTTTAGATTGAATCTTTAATTATTAGTTAAATTAAGTTATGTTCTGCTTCTTGTGCTTTTATTTGCTATTTATTTGCTAAGTTTGTTTCTGTTTGATCTGATTGCCTCGTTAAACCAAGGCCTTGTTTAGCTGTTAGGATTAAAGTCAATCACAGCAACGTTAACTTAGTAATTATACTGTTTGGTAGGCGATATCCGGAAGGATTAAACCAGACCTTAATTAATTAGGGTTTAACTTGAGATCGGAAGATTAAAAGTGTACCAAGACCCGAGAAGTAGACTAGAACAACTAAACCAAGAAACGGAAGTTGAAATTTAGGCGTTCTAGGAGTTAAACAATCAAACTTTATAGCTTGACCTGAACGGGAGTTAGAGTACAAGTCTATAGGTTAAGTATAGTCTTATCTCGCATAAAAACATTTAATTAATAATTAAAATTCATGACAAAACAAGTATCAGTCAATCGGAACGGACCGTTCCAAGGTCAGAACGGACCGCCCGAAAGGGGGAGTCTGACCTAGAACGGCATGTTCCGATCGACTGACAGAGTCCAGAACGGACCGTTCCAGACATGGAACGGACCGTTCCAACTTTGACATTTAGAGAATTGTTTGAGGATCTGAACCCCTAGTTTTCATCAATTAGATTATCTTCTGTTTGATTTAGAATTTGGCGATTTAGGAACTGAACTTTACTTTATTATTCTTTATTTTAGAACTGTTGAAACTTACTGATTTTTATTAAACCCAGAATTTAATTTGAATTGTTTAAACTGAAACTTAGAAACAGAATAGTCCGTCCCCGAGATTCGACCCTTAAACTGTACTACAAACGAATTCGCATCGGTTATTAAGGATTTAATTTGACCTGTACCCTCAGCACCGATCAGGCGTCATATATTTTTCCATATACTTTTTTTTTTGTGGATTCATAAATCATAATATAGTTTTCGACTAAAGAATGCCATATATCTTTCCCTATATGTAGTTCACCTAATATCACCCCCCGTTGCCGTTGGTTTGGTAAACCAACTGTCAAATCAAGAGTAATAACACCAATTATCCATGATAATATTATTTTATACTTTTGAAATTCCTCAGAAAGAAAATTTAGTTTTAAATTTTGATGTAAAATGTAGTACATTTATATTTATGCTTTAAGAAATAATGAAACTTTGTTTAATTTATAACATAAAATAATAAAACTTTGTTTAAATTATATTATGAAATTAGATACACAAACCAACTCACATAGGTAATAACAAATCTTATTATATGTATAAATATTTTTCGTTTAAATATTGCTATTGTTGTCAAAGCCAATCCAATATAAACGGATCCAAACCCTTATTTAACTGTTAATCATTGAACGTCATCATATCATATGATCCAACGCAAGCTAATTATTTTAGATCGTTCTGTTTAGCAACTGAATAATTTTGTTGCTTATGCTATCTCCATCAGAAGTACAAGTCTACTCTTCGGAAACCTCATGATAAAATATTTTTGGGCTGGTTTGGTCTACGAGTTAGAATATGTTGTAATTAAAAAAGAATCTTGAAAAATTAGATGGAAAATAACTCTTATTTGCCAGCTAAGCAACTCATGCATTGTTGTCTTGTTTTCATTTTGAAGCTCTGGTTAAAAGATATCAGGTAACATGAAACAAAAATAGTTTATTAGACCACAAACAGTAAAAATATCATATGAAAATGCTTATTTATTGGAAGTTGTTTCAATTTTTTTTGTTTTTTTTGAGACTATACACATTAAATTTATCTGATTTGTTGCTAGAAAATTTAATGAAAGCAGTTATAGCCGTTTGAAACTTTCAAATTGAAAGGGATCTGAATAGGACTTAACTTTAGTCTTTAGAGACATCTAGTACGTCTTATCCAAAGGATGCATTATTACATAATTCAAAGTTCGTGTTAGGTGAACTGGTTACTACCCCCAACTGTTATATAGCTAGAATTCATACATAATTGCTTGAGCTTTAGATTATATTGACAAAAAACAAACTTATTTGACAACTGCAATAACTGACAAATCTATCAAAAACTAACAAATGCTTTTATTCTCTTTCTTTATTTCGATATATCGTGTGCCAAATTCGATGAATTTAAAATCAATTGATCATCAATCAAATCATTTTAAAAACAAAATTTACGGCACTTGATCCATGAACAAACAATTGTCAAATCACATCAATTTTTTTACACAACACATCTAAACTATAAAAAAGATATCCATTAGTTTCCGTTTTTAAGAATTTTGATAACTGTTTAATCAGAAGTCACGGCTGTCAAATATCAGTGGTTGTCAATATATTCCGACCCTTACTAAAACCGTGACATTAGCTAAGACTACCAGGCCCAACAATAATTACCTAAACCACAACATACAACATACAACATACAATTACAATTCTATCCTAATCCCAAAGGATCATAAACTAAACTACAACAAACAACTTAAATTTATCACTTCTCAGTTATTTTTCTGTTCTTTTGACTTGCTCCCATCAGAAGTAGCAGCCTCAGTTTCTCCACCACTTGCACTTTGTTCCTTTGGTTGCGATTCAGGTACTGGCTTAGGACTTGCATCTGCTTCGGCAGAGGGAGCTGCATTGGGAGTGTCAGTTGTGGTTGGAGAAGCTGGTTGGTCAGTGGACACAGGATTCTGTGCGGATTGGCTTTGCGGCTCTTGTTGTGGCTGCGGTGGGATTGGCTGAGCTTGGACCACTGTTGTGACTGCCTGTGCCTGTGGTATCAACCCTTGTGGCGTCATCTGTCACAAATGAAATATATGAGAGTGGCACCAGACAAGACCAACCAGTTTATATTTTTGCAAATTTGCAGGACAGATATATGCAAGTTTTCAAATTTGGAAATAAATATAACACCTGGGCTCGAATAGCTTTAGTTTGGGGTTGAGCATCAGCTAGGGCAGCCAAAAAGAGAAGATTTCGTTGAAGCTGAGCTTGAAACCTGAATTTTGTAGTTAGCCCAATAATGTAAAACATAATAAGTGCAATTCTATTTTATCAACATAATAATTGCAGTGGCTGAGTCTCTTCAGTACAAGCATGCTGCTCTCTTTTTTTTTTTTCTTTTTGTTTCAACTGCAAGTAGGCTTATGCTAGGTTACAGGTACATGACGTGTGAGAATACTGAACACAGGAATTACTGGTACATACAGGTGAATACTGAACAAAGATAATTGCAATAACTAAATTAGGTTTAGATCATCTCTAATATTGAATCTAAATGTTAATAAGCAATGAAAGACTTTAGTTGCCTTTTTTTAGTACTTACTGTAGCAACTCTTAGAATGTGGAGGCATGTAATATAGTCTCTTTCTTCAAAATAAAACATAATGAGATAATTATTGATTAGAAATGGACTGTCTGGACTCTTGCTTGTTTGTTACTTGCGCACTTTAGGGTGTGCACCTATATATCTATGTGCAAGTCACAATACTTGGCAACAATATGCTTCAGAGCTTTGGGAGGGGGGGGGGTATCGGGAGTGGGAGTTGCTCACATTTTGCGCCCTTAACTGATCTAAGAATATTGATAGATAACAAGCAACCAAAATATAAGAATCTTTCAACACAAACGAAAGGAACGAATTAGGGTTCTGAAAGGAACATAAACCTACATATCCATATTCATGTCCATTCTTAAGGATTAAAAAAAAGTATCTACATCTGCAATAATTTTACCATATCCAATGTATATACCTCTCTTTATCCACATACTAATCAACATAAGTTATATGTACTTGAATCAGACAAGGTATAGCCAACCAATATATGTATCATTTGACCAAGTGTTTAGGCAGGTGGCAAGATAGCTAGATGCATGTCACTATACTAGATAGCACTATGCCATAGTGCTCTTTGAAGTAAAAAAGAAAAGAAAATGAAAATGAAAACCCAACTGCTCACTTTTTTGCACCCTTGTATAAGAAAAGATTCTTATACAAGATATATGAATCTTCAATATAAAGGAAAGGAAAAATTAGGGTTTTGGATGAAAAAGAAACCTAAATATCAATATTCATATCCGTACTTCAGGACTAAATTAAGTGCTATATCCGCATATCCTAACCATATCTGATATCTATTCTCCTCCGTATCCTCCTACTAATCCACATAAATTATACCTATTCCACATAATTATCATTTGACAAATTGTCATTTCTTCAAAGCGAAGTGCACAAGAGCAAAAACAATTTTTTGTGTGAATATAAGGAGAAAAAGAAGGTAAGAACTTAGAAGACATCACTTTTAACAGTAAAGTTAAAGACTTAAAGGTAAACTTACTGGGCACTTTCTGATAACTTTCCCAGATTTTGGTTGTCCAAAATCGCCAAAATCAGCTGCTTGTTCTCGTCCAAGTACTAAACCACAAAAAAAAAAACAAAAGGCATGTTTAGAAAACCAATTCTATAAGAATAATGTGAAATGAAGTTAAATATCAGAACTCATAAGTGAGATTTAGCTCACATTTGGAAGCACATCAAACTAAATCCAATGTTTTTTGTCCAAACTAGACATGAAATAAATCAGCTCATACAATAATAATGATCAAATTTTATGCTAGAAAAGATTAATTTTGAATGCCTGTCAAATAGAAAGGCAATTAAGGTCTAAATTCAAGCACACTTTTTTAGGCTGATTTATTGCTATTTTGTCTTTAGTAGCATGAAATGCAAAATTGTCGATCGTTCTTTTTTCCCCTAGTAATATTTTCGTACGAGAAACTCAGCTAATCGCAATAATTTAGCGTGAAATATTACGGACCAAATCAAAACAATACCTAACAGCTATTGTGCTAGCAATTGAAACAATTTCAAACCTAGGTTTAAGAATACACACATTTTCAAACGAGAGAGAAAGAGAAAGAGAGAGAGTAAGACCTTTTGAATCTGATCGGAGGTGACGATGCGCGACTCCGGGATCGGCGGAGGCGGAGGAAGCGACGCGACTGGCGCCGGAGCAGTCTGTTGCGCCATCTCTCTCTCTCTCTCTCTCTAAAATGGAGAGCTGGTGTGGTCGGTGCTTTGCTTTAGTTATGGGAATTGGGAAAACGACGAACTGAAGGCTTTCAATGCTTCCTTCGAAACTGGTTCGATGGATTTTTTGAACCGTTCGATAAACGGGTTTCAATATTTGATTATAGGGTTTGCTCTTATTTAATCCGTTGATTAAATAAACCGTTAATCGGACGGAGTTCGAAGTGACTTCCATTGGACGACTTTATTGTATAGACGTTGGACCGCTCTGTTCCAAAAAGAAAAAGTTGGGTTCTAATAAATGGTGAAGGGTAAAATAGGCCTAGCCCAGTATTATAGGGGGAATTTGAGGCTTTGGCCCATTTTCATCCATTTGTACGGTTCGATTAGATGTTAATATGTTATGAATTTATGATACAAGTACAACTAGATTGAAGAGGGGAGAATATGAAAGAAGAAGACGCTACAATTAGGGCTGAAAACGGAAGACAATTTAACAGTTTTTCGTTTCGTTTCGTCCGGACGAAACGATTAACGAAACAGTAAAATGATTTCATTTGGTTGGACGAAACAGTTAACGAAACAATGAAACGGTTTCGTCCATGTGTAAATCACGAAAATTTCATTAATTTCGATCGTTTCATCCGGACGAAACGATTAGTGAAATTAAAAATTTGTTTCGTCAACGAAACGAAACGGTTAGCGAAACACTCTAGTTTCATCACTGTTTCGATCGTTTTGCAGCCCTAACTACAATAAAAAGCTAGTCATAGTCATAGATAATTTGTATCACTATAGAACTGTAATAAATATTCAGAACTATACACGTTTTGCCGACCATTGTAATAAAAAAAAAAATGAGAGCAAACGTAGAGCAAACCCTTGCACACGTCTATTTTTTATTACGTCAAAATGATAGCAATTGTTTGTACCAGCAACGGTTTCACGTAGAATAGGAATGATGGTTAATCTTTGTTGAACGGGCTCGATTCATGTAGTACAAGGGTGTAAATGAAACGAATTGGGAATGAATATTGCTAGGTTATATTTATAGTTGTCAAAATTTAAAATAAAATTTTTTGGATGATCCATAGATACAAAAATGAACAATTAAAGGATATTAACAATAAAATAAAAAACTGAACTAACAAAATTCATAAGAAAAAGCTACATTTTTAGTTGATCTTCATATGAAATGATCCGTACCGCAACTATTACAACTCCATTCTAGTATCTTCGTAAGAATTCACATTTATAATCTGCCCCCTCCTCTTTATTAAATGAGAATAACTTAATTCAAGCAAAAATTATGCTACTTTATAAAGCAATTTTCTTTTCTTAAAAATTATGCTACATAAATAAACTCTGCGAAATTCTGCCACGAAAATTAATTTTTGAATCGGATTTTGATCTCAATTGTTCATGAGTACTAATGAATTAATCTTTTTTTAAAATGAGCTATTTGAGATTAAAGTCGGATTAAAAAAATTAATTCGGCAGGATTTCCCAAAAACTTTACCTTTTTTTTATATCAAAATTGTAACACCGCCCCTACAAAATGCTTCTTCCATTTTATTTTTTTATTATTTTTTCCTCTTTTCCGCTACAAGCGTCAGATAATAATAATAACAGAGACGGAATGAACTCTGTGTATAACGGCTTTGAATTCCGCAATCTTTTTTTTATCAGCTATTATAAGTGCCATCGCTAAATAAATCATCGCTGCTATCGCTGTTATATGTTACAAATGTTCAGTTTAATAATAAGAAGTGTTCAGTTAAATGCGTCAACTAATTGGCAAAGTCGCGCCAGGATCAAAGTCGCGCGTCAGACTTGGAGAGAGGCGCGCCAGGGGCAAAGTCGGAAAAAAATTAATTTGAACCGGATCGGTTCATGACCCCTTCTATTTTTTTCATGTGTTTTGTGTTCGGTTCATGACCCATTCGCTTGGTTTAGTAAAAACGAGTTACGATTGGCCGACTTTGCAACTAACTGAACATTTATACTCAATTAACAGAACATTTGTACTGACCCAACTGAACATTTGGGCAAAAAAAAAAAAAAAATGAACATAGCGAACACTTATAAAACAGTGGACAATTATAATACAAAGTGAACATTTGTATCTAATAAAGTGAACACTTATAATAACGAAATGAACAAAAAATCGCTGGGTGAGTAGAGGGGGGAGAGCGCTGCTCAGCGAGCGCTGACTGACGCACGATGGCAGCGATGGCACAAATCGCGATGGCAGTAATCAATTTTCTTTTTTTATTATTATTACATTATTACAAATCCACCCGGTTCAATCTCCAATCTCCGAAAAAATTCCGGTTCAGTCCGGTTCATTTCGCAAAGCGCTTAAGGAGGGTATTTTGGTCAATCTCCATTCCCATTTAAATTTCGAATTAAAGCCGACTAGTCTCTCTCTCTCTTCTCGCTTATCTGATTCTCTCCCCTTCTCAAAAATACTCCAGACTAGATTCGATAAGGTTTCGTCTCGGTTTATGAATTGTTTCTGGTTTGATGCAATCAAGGCCTTCTTCGTTAGTTTCTTTGAATCGGTTCTCATGGGGTGCTTCGTCTCTTGCTTCCGAAGTAGGGATCGAGATAGTAGGATTCAACTAAGAGCAACTGCTTGCTCCAACTCAGATTCTTACTTTGATCTGGTTAAGCCTTCTCCTTCTCAATTTCACTATTTTGATTTGTGCGCATTTCTTGATCAAGAAATGCTCCTTTTCTTTTCTTAAATTGACCAACTATTAGTGATTCTTGTATTGCAGGAGAGTCTAGAGGAGCGATTGGTGGTAGACAATCAGTTAGGTACTGGCTTTCTCACTGGAGAAAAATGTGCCATCTCTTTCTATAAAAATACTGAAAAGATTTTAGTGATGATATGTATTTGAAATAATTTTAATTGTACCAATTTCTGGTTTATATATGTGCTTATTTCTTCAGATACGCAGGAGAATATTGGTCATCCTCTTACATTGGATGAGGAACTTAGCTTACAGGTATGTCTAAAGCTTTTGGTTTGGGTATTTTGGCGAGGTTAAATATGTTTACTTGTGGCATATTAATGCAGTAATATTGGAGTTCTGTTTGCCTTAATGATGAATTGTGTGTTAGAGTTATGTCCTAGAAGTCAATCATTATATGGCTACTTCTATGGTTTATGTTATTGATGATATTTGATCATTTATTCCTTGATTTATTTATTGACAGATCATTCAGGTTGAGGATCTGAATTGTAGATCTCTGTGTTTCATTTATAATAAATAACAATAATAAATCTAAAAGGTCCGTAATCTTGATAATTAACAAGGAATATTAATTATCGGATAAGATTAGTATGCAAGTTAAGTGATGATTAAGTTCTACAAATCATAGGTAAGGAGTTGCCAACTTAATTGCATATGTGTATGTTATGGAACATAGTACAGGACACGACCCAATGAAATAAATATATGGATTGTGTTATGTGTCATTATTTATTTCATTTGAGTTTGATTCTAAGTTTGAGATGGTTCAACTTTTCCACATGAGGATAGGTTCAATAAATATCGTCTACCGTTGATTCCTGATAAGGGCTGCTATACGGACTTTATTTATGTTCTCTTGAAATGTGCGGGGAAAAGTTGTTCATCAAGAAAATCGTATGTCCCTCATTAATTTACTTAGTGAGCGATGATATCTGTTTGGGCCCCTTGATGGAGATGGATTGTTTGCTAGCAACTGATACAGTCATCTCTAGATCAAGAAACGTATAATCTGCAAGAATGACACATTCCTATCTTGGATTATACGATGATATCATGTGACATAAGAATCAGACAAGGATATACTATTATTTCTTATGCAGGATTAAAATATTGTAGCAGTACACTATTTATGCGAATTGGGAATCATAACGTGTTGCTAGATACCGCTTATGATTATTGGAAATAAATAGCGATTTATTTTCCATGTCCAACAGAGCATAAATCCTCAAAGGGTCACACAAATAAGTTTTGACCATGCGTGCATTATTTATTTGGTTGTATTAAGGAATGCAACAATATGATATGTTGACTGATTAATTATGTACTGTTGCGAACCGTCATAATTAATTAATTAAGTCAAACGGATTATATAGAAATAAATTAATGCATATTCTAATCCTTAAATAATTATCAAAGTGTTGATAATTAATTTGTTCAACATGAATTAATTAAAGTAATTAATTTGAGCTAACGGGCCTATATTTAAATGGTAAATTAAAGGTCCAAATTGAGAGCAATTAATTGGGCCACTAATTAATTGAATTAGATGACCAATTAAATAATTGATAGAGCCCATTTAGGCCCATTTTATGGCTGCCCTAGTGATGGCATAGTTGTAAATTAGTTACAACTTTTTGGGAGAGTGGTTGGTCTATAAAAGGACCACTTTGGGAGCCAAAACCCTAGCCACCTTGCATTTTTCTCTCTCCCTAATATTTTGGACGAAAATTAAAGGAAAAATTTCAGAATTTTTCCTCTCCACCATTGCTCTCTTAAGCTCATGTGTTGAGCACCTCTTGCCTCCATCCAATTAAATAGTTAATTAAGGCAAAGGGAAGGAAGGGATTAGGCTTAACCTCTCATCTACTAGCATAGATCGAGGTTTTGGTTAATACCTTGGTGGACTTGAGGCCGAGACACGTGTGGTGGTGCGCACAACCTCGACATCGCCGGATTCGAGCCTCCTTGTTGCGATACAAGGAGAGGTAGCCTTCCTAACCTCTCTCTCTTGTGTGTGAATGCTTGGACTAGATCCTTCGAGGTCTAAGTCGTTTGGATTGCTTATTAAATGGTTAATTAGCACAAAAAAATTTGAAAACTTAGACTTCCTAACATTGTGTAATTTGTACTTAAAGTTTCTCTCTTAGGAAGTGACAAGTTATACAGCAAAAAAAAATAATAATAAATAAATAATGAAAGAATTGTATTTTCAATTTTGTTATGAACATTGTACACTGTGCTTGTAGACATATTACAACTCAACCACCAAAAGAAAATAATAAAAATATTGAATAAATTTCAACAAAAGAAAAAATAACTGTCTTTTATTTGTATTAATTATTAAGCACATGCATTTCTGCTGTACTGCCACTGGTATTAGGTCTAGTATCAAACTGAACCTAGAGTGGTACTAGAAGGTTAACTATTTTATTTTCTGTAAAAATAGGCCAAGAACTTGAAGCTATGTGGTGCTATACCAGAGACCCCAATGGAGATTCGGAAAGTAAGCAAAAGGATACCTCTGCAGGAGCTGAATGGGTCAGATCAATCTCCAAACTCTGCTCATACCTTGTCCAAAAGGATACCTCTACAGGAGCGTAATGGGTCAGATCAATCTCCAAACTCTGCTCATACCTTGTCCAATAAGAAGATCCAGTTGTATGCACCGTGTGAGAAAGAAAACAGCCCTGCCCAGGAAATAATAGGCGCACCAGGTTCAGAAAAGGAAAGCCCAGTTTCTCGTCAGAACACACCTGAGACTGGAAGGTATGAACTTGTGCAGGATACAATAGTACTGGCTTGTGTGGGTTGGTATAGATCAGGTTTTTGCTCCAATTGGAACATTGGTTGAACTTTACATTCAGTGATAAGAATACTGTCAGTTCTTAATTGTATAAATACTGACCAAAATAGTGCATTTTCTAAAGGAAAATAACCATGTAATTATCAACATGAAACTAAGGATTATCCCTTTGGAGTGGTCTAAGGGTTGGAGGACTGCTGAAAACTATGTTAGATGTTAGTAGCACTTCTGGAAATGTTAGTTTTAGTGTGCCAATGTGACAGGATAGTTTGTGAACTTGTGTTTGGCAAAAGCAAGAACTAGTTGTTCTAGTTCGTGAACAGCTAGTTCCTAGTTTGATTCTAGTTCCAACAAAAGTTAGAACTAGAACAAGGCTCCGAACTAGCTATTCGGGTAGTTCTTGTGATGTTTGGTTCTGGGCTTGTTTGCCTAGTTCGCGAACTAGGCTTGTTCGCTCATTGCCAAACACAAAGTTGTATTACAAAAGACAGAAAAAGGGTAACTAATTGATTTTTTCTGTTGTTAGAACAGCGTTGAAGAGATCAAATGTGGTAAATTGGATCTGACACCCGTTAGGCATGGCAAGGGAATTCTACATTCACTTATCAATTCGCCATTCCCGACTCCAATAACTCTCAGCAACTATTTACTCTTCTTACCCAGAGGCTCCAGCAACTGGCAAGTGGGCCCGTATCCGGACACAATGTGCCTACCCTGCAGTGAAACCTGCACACAGAGAGGAGATCACCAGTGGCAACAAGTCGGTTGTGGAGAAGGAAAATGAGGTGGGTGGGAGAGGATTTTCTCTTCATACCGAAAGTTGTGAGGAAACCCCAAAAATTCTGGTTTCAGGTTCTTCCGAGCAGCTCAAAACTGTGACAGCTTTGCGGGGTAGAAATGGGATTCCCAATACAACTACAAAGTATAAAGAGGTATTATTATGCTTTTAACTAACTCATGTAATTTGTACAGTTGTTTATTGGTGTAAAATAAGATAGTAAGTAATTCATTATAGTGGGTTCCAATAACATGGTAATGAGGCGGACTGGTAAGTACTATCTCGATCTAATTGCCCAGTTGTACCCAAACTGATCTGGTCCAGCCTGATATATATGCTGGAATTAAGCTCCTCTTGGGTGTATCTTTTCCTTGCCGTTTGTTGGAGTTACATTTTTTAAATATATCAGGATCAAAGGGTGAAGTGGCATTCTACCCCATTCAAAGAGAGACTTGAAAGGATTTTGGCCGATGAGAAAATGCTTCTTCCAAGGTAGTGACTAAGTTTTTTCTTATTTCATCTATTGATTTTTTTTTTATTCTTGCATTCTAATCTTTTCTGCGAGACAATTGTACATCTCTTCCCATCTTGAATTGTTCTTCTAATGATTGTTATTATTACATGTATATAGAGGCTGAATTTTCATGTTTAAGTTATGCTTTGTTTTGGTCCCATAGGAAGCCTTATTTGAGGGTGGCTGATTAAGCTTGAGAAATAGCTTGATAAGGGAATTCAGCTGTATGCTACAATAAAAAAAATGATTTTTTTTTTGTTTTTTTTGTTTTTTGGAAAGAATGGAATATATGGACATGCAAATATGTTGTTTGCATAAGATCAGTGCTTTAGTATGATGAACTTATATTCTTTCTACGTTAATTCATCAAATGCTGTTGTAGTAGTTGTTGATAGTCTTTTGTATTGTTGGACTAGCGTTTGTTATACATCTTTCTGCACTGATGGTGCTTGAATTTAATCATGTAATTAGGAGCTTTCTATGAACATTTCTCAACAGGATTGACGTCTTTTTAGAAAATACTGAAAATGAAATTGCAGTTTTAAAAATATTCTTGTTCTGGTGCTAGCGAATGGTGGTGAGATTGTTTTTATGTGCGTTTTTTTCCCTTTATTATTATTATTTTTTTGAAACAAAAGCTTCCCAACAAGGGAAATCGGGCTGTATATTAGCCAAAAGTACTAGAACAAAGTCTCACAACATTACCTAAAAGATAAAAGCTACAAAGCTACTGAATATGTCACACATGACACATCGCTCATTAGTATCTAAACCAAGCCGAGATCCTATTTATTTATTTATTTATTTAATTTGGAGGGTTCCTCTTTTGTAGAAACTCTCAGTCTCACTGAGGTCAGGTGAGAATTGAAACAAAACAATGGAAATTGATTACTGCCTGCAGTTTTGTCATCCTTTGCCATCGCTAAACAAAAAGTGAACACATAAAAAAGACAAAGTGAACATATATAGTGATCAAATTGAACACATACAAACAAATAAGTTCAATAAAAATAAGTTGAATATGCATATAAAAATCTGAACAAGAGATGACAACACTTATTTGTTTATAAGTGTTCATTTTGATAGTCTATATGTTTATCTTGTTTGTTTATGTGTTCACTTTGTGTTTAGCGATGTCAAGGAATGGCAAAACTACAGATGACATTTATCATTTCTGCAAAACAATTCATACTTCAAGGCTAGGGCTGCAAAACGGTCGAAACGGTAACGAAACTAAGGTGTTTTGTTAACCGTTTCGTTTCGTTGACGAAACTCCCCACTAATTTAGTTAACCGTTTCGTTTTGGACGAAACGATTGAAATCGACGAAATTTTCGTGATTTACACATCAACGAAACTGTTTTAGCGTTTCGTCATCTGTTTTTCGCCACTGAAGCGAAACCATAATCCTTTACCGTTATCGGACGGTTTGGACAGTTACCGTTTTTAGCCCTATTCAAGGCCTATATATTGGGCCAAGCCTCACTGAGCCTGATAAAAATTGACACGAGTCTGTAGAAAATTAACAATAACGAGAAGACCCACAAACAGTATGAAGGTTCAATAACCAAGTGGATCATTTACAAGCGAGAGAAATGATAACTGCCATATCTGATATCTACAGTTTTGTCATCGTTTGCCATCGTTTGAATAAATTGAACACATAAAATAGACAAAGTGAACATACAAATGGTCATAGTGAACACATACAAAAAAATAAGTTTTGTTATCTCTTGTTCAGATTTTTATATGTATATTCAACTTATTTTTATTGAATTTATTTATTTGTATGTGTTCACTTTGACTATTTTATGTGTTCATTTTGTTCAAGTGATGGCAAAACTACATATGACATTTCTACTTTTTCACTATGAGCAGCCCTCTACACTTGACCAGGTCCCCTAATTTCTTGAAATAAATAAGATTATTTCCCGGCATTCCCCTGAAAATTATCTCAAATTGAGTTTCAAAAGCAACCTGAGTAGTTATCATTTTTTTATTTTTTTATTTCTATAACTTGTTTGCAAAATTTGGAAATGAAGCTGGGTATAGTCGATTTTGATATTTGGATTTTTGTTTCAGGATAGCGTATTATATAGCAGAAACAGCCTTAGCATGACCACTTTTAAATGGGGAGGCTTACGCACAGAGGGTATTTCGGTCTCAAAGAGAGGCATTTGAGAAGCGACAGTGGTGGACGATAAAAACCTTAAGGGGTCCACTTCCTCCTGAAAAAGATGATTATATTCCTGTTATTACTCTCAGGAAATAATCTCATACATTGAAGCCCTTGATATGATCTCTCAAGAAGTAGCATTCATTTTCTTTGAAGCACCAGACAATATTTTATACCAAGTTCATATATAAGGGGCGGTTATTCAGAAGCACCAGACAATATCTTATACCAAGGATGATGGCCATATAATTTCTATACCAAGGCCATATCTCGAATTTTTGTACCAAGACAATATCTTATACCAAGGCCATACCTCGAATTTCAGACTTTTGTGGTGGCATATATCAAATTGCCCCTTATTATAATCACCTGCCGCTAGGCCCACAGTCTTCGGTAATGGAAATTATATGCCCATCATCCTGTGGACAATACGGTGTCCAAGAGGTATTATAACATGTGCGCAACTTATAACGGCAAAGCAAAGAAACACACAGACGATAACACTGCATACCACCGTGTTATTTAAGAGTGACGTCACAGGAAATAATTTTTTATCCCAACTCCATTGATCATGCATCTAACGGCTGTAAGTAATTCCGTATGAAAAAAAAAACAAACAGTACTGTTGACATTGCGTCATCTTGTATCCATGATTAATAGGTTATGATTTATTGGTGTAAGGATGGAATAACAGTATAATTCTAGAGAAAAAATTGTAATTTTTCAGTTAATTTTAAACTTTGTAATTTCGTTTCATTTAGCAAAATGAAACTGGGTGGCGCTCCCACCTTTTTTCAAAAAAAAAAAAAAATTCTAGAGAAAAAATTGTCTGACTTGCATTAAACAATACGAGGTGCTTTAATATTTATTTAGGAGCATTTTTTTTCTTCGCAAAATATTGTGTTAATTTTCACCTCTTTCAATGAAAGATTTTCTTCATTTTGAAATAAGATCATTTATTTAAAGGTGTTGTAACTCACGCCGTGAAATATCCAATTTATCCTCTTTTGCTACCAATAAAAATTGAATTCATTTTCTCTTAAAAAAAAACAATGGAATCACTTATCATCCTGTGCTGAACTTTCACGTGAAAGCACTTGTCACTTATTGAAATTAATAACATTTACACAACTTTTATAACAGAATTAACATTTGCAAACGACATGACAAAAGTCCGTGAGTGGATCCTCGAGCGATAATTTTTAGTTTTATACACATCATTTATCAATTTATTTTTTAGTACTGTATTTGGATAAGAGAGTTTAGAAACTTTTTGCAAGCGGTACCAATTGGTTGGTACCTTCGTGGTATGTGGCAGCGAATGAAGAAATTACAAATTTGTGCCTTGATGCTTGAGGGGCTAGCGATTTGACTTTTTTTTTTTTTTTTTTTTTAAGTTTAGCGATTTGACTTATAGAGGCATAAAGAAGGTATAAGAATTGTACGAGGTTGTTTTTGTTCTTTTCCTGTTTTTAATGTTAACTCCATTTAAAAGTTTATTTTAATAATTAAAGAACGCTGATGTTTCAACTATTTCTGTTATAGAAAAACAGATTAAAAAAATATTAAGAGTTGAATTATAAAGAAGAGATAAAAAATATTAAGAGTTGAATTATAAAGAAGAGACTCACTAATAATGATCAGAGTCTATTCTATTTCTAACTAAATATATGATATGTCAATTATGAGATACCAATCATGTCTTAGTGTTTTACTAGTCAATGAGTTGAGAAAAATTTTGCTGTGAGTCAAAAACTTGCATAAACTAATTTACTATGACCATCATGTATAAATCAGCATTTCTCACAAGTCGTGTGACAGAAATTATTACGGTCAACTTTTTGAGATATTTAAGTGATCAAGATTGATACTCTACTTATGATTGCACAAATATATAGAGAGAATATCTATGGTGCATACTAATGTACCAGAGCTTCGATGCATGCTGATTTAAACTCTTTGATTTGCTTCAAAATGATTGATCCAAATCGTCCAATATAATCTCCCTATTGAAATCTCTTTGCCGACCAAATTTTATATTTTTTTTAAATTCTAAGTAATTTTTCAGATTTTTAAAAACTATTGTTTTTAAACGATTCAGAAAAAATAGATTAATGATTGTTTAAATTTTCAAAAAAATAGTAAAAAAATAAAAAATAAAAAATTTAATCGGCAGGGAGATTATAACGGAGAGATCATATTGGACGGTTTGGATCGGTTATTTTGAAATAGATCGAAAAGTATGCACCGAAGCTCTACTACATTAGTATGCACCGTAGAGGACATAATTGCCACAATGAACAATCTTCAAAAAAGAGGTTGGCACTTGACTAACAGATGCTGTCTTTGTTGTTTAGATAGTGAGACAGTCACACATTTGTTCAATCATTGCATCTTCTTTCAATGCTTAAAGTGAATACTACTTTCAAATCATTCAATCTCCACTGTCTTATCTGGTTCTGCAATTCCAATTGCTCATTGGGCTTTGTTGTAGAATTCTGCAATTGAAAATTTGATCGGTTCAGTGCGTACTAGTCAAATTTAAACCTTAAGTTTCGATTCTAATTCAATTGTAGAATAGCTTAAGGGTCGAATCTCAGAGACGGACTATTTAATTTCTAAGTTTAAGTTGCTCAATTCAAATCAAATCCTAAAGTTACAAATAAACTTTGAGAGGTTTCAACAGTTCAAAACAAAAGATAACAAAGTTAAAGTTCAAATCCTAATTAACCAAGTCTTAAATTACTCAAAAAGATAACCAAATTTATGAAAACTAGGGGTTCAAGTTCTCGAACAATTCTCCATCTGTCAAAGTTGGAACGGTCCGTTTCAGCCTCTGTCAACAGATTGGAACAGGCCATTCTGGATCAGACTCTCCCTTCCGGGCGGTCCGTTCTGGCCTTAAAATGATCCGTTCCAATCGTTGATACTTATTTTGTCATGAATTTTAATTATTAATCAAATGTTTTATGCGAGTTTGGATAATGTTTAACCTATAGACTTGTATTCTAACTCCCGTTCAGGTCAAGCTACTAAGTTTGATTGTTTAACTCCTAGAACTCCTAAATTTCAACTTCCGTTTCTTGGTTTAGGTGTTCTAGACTACTTCTCGGGTCTTGGCACACTTTTAACCTTCCGATTTCGAGTAAAACCCTAATTGCTTAAGGTCTGGTTTAATCCTTCCGGATTTCTCCTACCAAACAGAATCAATTGCTAAGTTGTAATTATTGTGATTTGACTTTGATCCTAATAATTAAACTAGGCATTTGTTTAATGAGGCAATCAGATCAAACAATAACAAGCTAAAGAAATTAAATAGATATAAACAATAACAAGAAGTAGAACATAACTTAATTTAACTAATAATTAAATATTCAAATAAAAAACAAGCAACTAAAAGAAACGTTCTCAAACCATAGCCCCTAAACTACTCTACTCTAACAAATCCATGCAAGAACAAGCAAGTTTCATCAAATACAAATACATAGAAAAGAGAAAATCAAGTTTCCAATAAGTTGTGCTCGAAAACTCCACGATTCTGTGCTCTGTCCTGTCTGGGGCGATCCGTCCTGACTCTGGAACGGGTAGTTCTAGATGTAGTTGGTCGTCTCAGCAGGTCTGTCTCCTTGGTGAATTGAAAAAATGGGTAAACCTCGCGAATTGAACTTTTTCTTGACTTGGAGACATGACAAAGCTTTTATAGTAGTTGAATGTCGGTTATAATCATGGAGGATGTGCTTCTGGAAGGTCGAAAATAGAGGAAACCGTCATGACAAACATGTTCCTCTATTTTTAGCATCTCAAATATAGCTGGAACGGTCCGTTCTAACTTTGTGGCGGACAGTTCCAGACTTGTCTGTTGAGTCCGTCTGAAGTTCTTCTTTATTGGTCATGGCGGCCCGTCCTGAAGTCCAGGCGGTCTGTTCCAGGCTTGTCTGAGCACATCTTCCTTGCTATTTTCTCTGTTCTTCATGCCAAATAAGTGATGAACCTGCAAAACAAACTTACCGAGCTACGGCTGCACCTTTCTACAACCTAAATTAGCAGAATTAAGATAAAAGCACATACTTTTGAACATAATTTGGGGCTTAAACTGGTTGGAAATCGAGTACGAAAATCCTACATCAAAAACATCATTAAGGACTTTTTATAATTTTTTACTTTTGTCATCTGGAGGGAGAGATGCTCAAAGATTTTCAAGGACAGCTGCAAAACCCACCCTGATTTAATCCAAGAAGCTCTTCTTGAATGGAATTTCTTCAGGAAAAAATCCTGATGAGCTTACCAGTTGTTTCCTCTTTATTTTCCTTTCACTTTTTTCTGATAGGAGTAGTTGCTTTCTTTTTTATTATCTTTAGCTTCATGGTTCTTGCTAAAGAGCTTTTTCTTTAGTTTATCTTGTATTGAACTTTGATTTATTTTAATATAAGATAGGGGCTTGATCCTATTTTTTCAAAAAACAAAAAAAAAAAAGGTTCAGCATGATTATTGGGTTCGACGGAAAATAAATACGAATTTTAAATTAAAATATATATACAATTTTTTAAATACTCGTCGAAATTGTCGTAGCTTCTTTTGTTTTGTCAAAATTCATATACAAGACATTCTAAAAATAAAATGCATATTATTTCGTGATGTATAGCCCCTGATTTATAAAATTTTTCAAAGTGAAGTATAATAATAGTGCAATTACAGTTACGACAACGGATATCGATAAGTTCTAAGAAAAATAATAGACAAATGGGTAATAAAAATTTGAATGGCACAGTTGGACTTATCTAGTTTTGAATTTCGCTAAATGCAGTAGTTGCATTAATTAAGCCATTAACACATATATCCACAAGGAAAGCGATTTCATTAATACACGTTGACAGGAACATATATATATTAAGAATGTTTATTTGATGATTGCGTATATATAGAATGACAACATCTCCATCAATCTTTAATATTCAACTTTTTTAACTATAGATTATTTGAGGGGAAGTATGGAAATTAAGAACATGTATTGGAATCTAGTACAGTCTTTTATTTTCTTCTTCTATAGAGTTTGTAGTTTTGAAGACTCAAACAAGAGAGGAGCTGATGCAACCGTTTGCAATCCTTATTAATTATGATCTTTCCTTGCACGATAACATTGATAATCCCTTTCTTTTGTTATTGGATGCTCGTACGATTTAAGCCATAAACAAAAATGTCCCTTTTGGGACTCCGTTACGTCTGAAAACGGAAGACCGTTAACCGTTTTTCGTTTCGTCTGGACGAAACGGTTAACGAAACACTAAACTGATTTCGTTTGGTTGGATGAAACAATTAACGAAACAATGAAATGGTTTTGTCCATGTGTAAATCACGAAAATTTCGTTAATTTTGATCGTTTTGTTCGGACGAAACGATTAACAAAATTAAAAATCTGTTTCGTCAATAAAACGAAACGGTTAACAAAACACCCTAGTTTCGTCACCGTTTCGACCGTTTTGCAGCCCTAGACTCCGTGTTGTAAACAGCAAATATATCCGGATGGGCCGGACTAGCTAGGAAAGTGAATCTCTTCGAAAAATTCTTCATTCGATTTTTTATTTAAGAAAATAATAATAAAATGTTTGAGTAGAGATTAAATTATTTAATTATTTAAAAGTTGAATGTTAGAGGATAGCGAATAAATAAAATTAAATAAAAAAATCATATCTTCTATATATACTGTTTATAAATCTATATAGTATTTTGTGATGCACATGTTATTTATGTATCATGAATTTATACGTCAGACTCGTTTTGTAACAATAAATCTAATTTAACCAATGAAATATACACATTGAGATCTCATAACATATCAAAGTATATATTTATTTAGATTTCTACTATTTTTAATTTTTTTTTAAATTACCATTTAGTATGTGGCCGCTGTACTTTATTTCATAGGCTCTAAATATATTTATAGGAATTCTCGAATATCAAAAGTAGTGTGGAATAAAAAAAAAACTGTCCGATAATAATTTTAATTCTTTCTGAAAATTGACAAAGCAGAATCCTTCTTAAAAATCTACGGTCAATTTACCAAACAGTGCTACTCTGACCCTCTAAATCCTTGTTTAAAAATCTACGGTCATAACAAGAAACGTGGCTATGCTTGGATGAAGATAAGGATCCCACAAAATAAACACCATTAAATGTGAACCTCAATCAATAAATAACCATGTTAACTGTTTCCATAATCAATAACATGGCATGTATAGAAGATATGCGTCTGATTCTTTGCCCCATCTCTGGGTCCATATGGACCATATCTGGTTTTAAGGCGTAAGTCCCAAGCAGTAGTCAGTAGAGTTGTATTATGTTTTGGATAAAGCGGAATCTATGTACATAGAAGAAACACGCTTCATGTCACTCTCCAAAGATGCAATCAAATCAAGAGGAGATGCACGGGAGGATATAAAGATTAAAAGAGGAGTGCATCCCATGACTCGGTCAATATCGGCTCAATTCAATTCACAATGGATATGTATATTAAAAAATAAAGAAAAGCAATAAAAAGTTTTAGAAAAAAAAAAGTGAAAACACGGATTGGTGTGCAATTGTGCAAATTGCCAGAACGGTATATGAATCCTTTTGTCATGTCATGCGCCGAACTTTTTCTGTACTGTATATATACCTCCGGGTCAAGATAGATTGACTTTGTAAATGTGCCTTTTGGTCTTTTAGGCTGAGGTTTCCTTTGTTTGGTTCGGCCTCAGGCCCAGTCCGTACAAAAATAAAGGTCGGCATGGACCCATTTTCTCCGGGTTCATTGGAGGATATTATTGCACTAATTATGCCATAAAGTGAACTACCACAATTGCTGATGAATAATGCAATGCAGTGAGTAGAGTAATTTAAGATCTGTTGGTTCTCTATTTATAAATGACTTCCAAAATAATGCAATGAGTAGAATAATTTGTTTTGCAATAAGAATTTTTGTTAAAAAATTAAAATAATACCTTACTATAGAAATTAATTAATGATAATTTAAAATTAATAATAAGAGAAGTTTTTGGATCTCAGACAATCTTTTTTTGGTTCAAAATTTGTTACAAAAACTGAGCCCCATAAAGATTATATATCGTATTACAAATTTTCTGAAATGAATCACAACAAAAATCGAATGTACCCATTAAAAATATAAGCTAGTTTAAATCGGAAAAATGATTTATAACTTTCCGTTGAATTTGTTAGACCTGTTTCCTTTCTTCAAAAAAAAAAAAATGCCGGAATCAAAGAGTTGAACTTGTTTGTCCAACAATCGTGAAAAATTATTTGTCTTATAATTAAGCAGCCTGTTCAGATATTTGCTCTTGAGTAATCTAATTGTCTTTCTATAATAATTAATAAAAAAACAATGCAAGTATCTTTGGATGTAGTTTAGAGGTTTGAACTACCCACTAACCTCCTTTACAGTTAGCAGTTCTTGTAAATCCGTCACTATATCTCTGCCACGTGTACCAGTACTCGCTCCATACACGTGTAGAACAAAATCTCAAAAATATTATTTCTTACTACAACACGAGGCGATTTGGCCAAAGTCCAGTCACCCACCTTTAACCGAAATACACCCTCCACGTATATACCCAACAAAAGAAAAATTATCCCCAAAATTAATTCTACCCATCCGTACATCACCTTGTTACCCAATCTAAGCTAGCCACGTGTACCAACTATATGAAGCCGATTGCAAGAAAGGCGGCTGAAGGGCTGTCGCTGTGGAGGAAGAGCCGTCCACCAAGACCCACCACCCAAATTTAATTTTCAGTTTTTCACAGCAAAACACAGCCGCTTGAGTTTGATCCGCTCATCGGTGAAGTTCTACTTGTATACCCCAAATTCCTAAATCTGAACGACTGAACCTCTCCACCTCATCACATTTCGCTCTCCTTGTTCCACCTACACCCTCTTGCCTGTCCCTTTTACTCTTACCCATCTTTTATTACACCCGGTTCACCGGTCTCCTTCCGTTATTTTATTTGTCTTATCTTTTTTCTATAATTTGATCTTAAGTGAACTATTATTGATTTTTATTTAAACACTGCTTTGACTAAAGGCATAAAATAGTACAAACCTTTAATGCACATTTTATAATCATTTTATCTTATAAATTCTTTATTTGCAAAATTCATCTTAATTCAAAAGCCAAAATGTTTGGCCTACAAATTTATGCCATTAGAAATGACGATCTTAAATTATTATTTTACATCAATTAAAAAATCATGATTTATATACTTTAAAATTTTCTCTGACCCTTATTGTGAAAGTGTTCAATAATATAACAGCAAAAAGTTCTTATTTATTGAAATATGTGAAATTATAAGTTAAAAAAACAGCAGGAAAAAAAGCTTCCTATTACAGAATAATATTACAAATCACAAATGTCTCAAAAATTTATATAAAAGGAAACTCAAAATACTCCTACACCTTATTCAAATGAAATACATAAAAGAAAAAGTTCCAGACTCAAATTAATCTCTTAATACTATGGTCTCGTCTAGTACGTGAAACTCCGGGTGTATCTATTATACAGGTAATATTAATCGTCACAATCTCTCACTCTCAAGTCGCTCAACCCCCTTTGCCCACTTCTTCCCGTCTCCTTCCCAATTCACAACTCCCTTTTAAATACTTATTATCCTCTTTCCCTCCTTATTCCAACCTAAATAAACTACCAAGTAACAATAATCCCAAAGCCCCACAAAATTCCCTACTTCACAATTTCACCTCTTAAACCCAAATTCGGAAAAAAGGAACAAACACCGATCATGTCGACCTCAATTGAAACGGTATCATCGGTCACGAAAATCGCTGAATTAATGGTCGGAGTATTGATAATTATCTTTGTTCTATTTCTCTTATTGGTATTTATGTACCTCTATGCAAGGAGGTACCCCGGCGCAATACCACTTTTCGGCTGGGGCAGGTCCCGAGTTATTAGCGAACCGGAGAGAGGCGTGGATGTAACGGTACCGCCATGTGGCCTTGACCCTAAGGCTATCAATTCCCTCCCCTTTATAGTTTTCAAACAGGAAGATTTTAACCAAAAAGGAATCGATTGCGCGGTGTGTTTGTCGGAGGTTAGCAACGGCGAGAAGGCGAGAATTCTACCCAAGTGCGATCATGGATTTCATTTGGACTGCATAGACATGTGGTTGTTTTCCCACTCCACATGTCCATTATGCCGATGTCCGGTGGTCGATGGCCTGGTGCCATGCCACCCGTTGGATTATGTCAGAATGGTAACTGGTACCGACACGTCCGAGCCGATACCGAATTTCCCCACAAACGTGCTCTTTTGGGGGTCACAAGATCAAATTAGTAGCGGGTTCACGCCACGGTTGCCAAGACCGGGAGAAATTACTGTGATAGAAATCCCAAGACAGCCGGCAGATAACACCGGGCTTACACCGGCAGCAGCCTCACAATCCGCTGATGAGACAAAATTGCTGAGCTCAGCAAGGGTTCGTTCATTAAGCAGGCTTCTTGTGAGGGGAAGCAGGGGAATCATGATTGGAAATTCTTGTAATCCCAGAATTGTAGGAGATGATATCGAATTAGAGTCTGGAGTATTGGCAACGGCCGAGTCGAGTAGCCCGATAGCTGCCACGAGCTCATGAGTACAAATCATTCTTATTATTATTATTTTTTTCAGAAGATTTAGTTCTCTAGTGTTTTGGTTGTGAGTTGTTTTCTTTCTTTATTTGTTCGCCCCTTTTTGTTATTTTTTTTTCTTTTTATTATTAGAAAGCCACATAGATAGGAGCATGTACAGGCCAGGCTACAGAACATTTGAGTTTACATGGAAATGAAGAACAATTGTAAATCAATACTTTAAATCTTAAGGAAAAAAAAAAACCCTTCTTTTTCCTTGGTATGTTAACACTTTTTTTTTTTTTATGTTCCTTAGTTATATCTTCCATTAGTTTAGTTCCTTTTTTTTATCAGATATATCTCTGGAACTATCCACAGTCCACAGGTGGGTTTGGTTATGGTTGCAAGTATGACTTCATTCTAGGAAGGAAGAAAGTATATTTGAGATTATCTTCATTTTTTTTTCCCTAAACTCTTGACCGTTGACATATTCTCGTATTAATGGGAGAAAATGCTTTGACAGTCTACCAGTCCTCCCATCCCTTCTATTTAAAAAAAAAAAGGAAAAAGAAAAAAAAATACCACCAAAAAATTGAAATAAGCGGACAATCTTTACTGGCTTCTTTGTATATAACTATGGTAATTAATTATACATTTAGAATAGGACCTGATGTTTTGGAAAATAGAAATCATCATAATTTTCTTTAATGAGGCTAAGAGAATTGACATTGACCTAATAATTACATAAACAGCAAGTCCATACGAATTAAACAATCGGAAAAAGGTGAAAATTACAAAATTTGAAAAGGGCTCCAAACAGCTAAAAACCAACCTCATCAGTTCAACTGTTGGCAATAGGAAGAAATTAGGACTTAGTCAAATCCACATTCTCTGACCACCGTTGACGCATCTGAACCGTTCATCTTCATCTAGGTGCGTTCTAGTACGGATCTCAAATCAGACGACCGGTTCAGATGCAATAATCTCTTCGATAGCGGATATTCTCAACTGAAATAACGCCTCACGTGTCTCAATCTATCTCAATTAAGAGCATTTACTTCAACCAGACAAATAGATTATGCCACATATGTAACCAAATGTCCTGATAGTAATAATAATCATGTCAATGTCTATGTTACGATGGCTACATGTGTGAACCTGAGATGTTAAACGGTTGATGTCATGTCAATGACTAGATATAGGTCTGAAGAAGATAACCTTCCAAGACGGTCAATTTCAGAATACTTTGCAATTAAAAAATATTTCTGCAATACAATAAAAAAAATATCGTTATTATCATCGTAATAATTTGATTCTTAATTTTTTTTTAGCAGTGGACAAAAAGTAATGCATTTTGAGCGAAAGATCGGGAGTTTAAAACTCGGTCGGATCCTTATAGACATTTCATTTATAAATAAGTTAGGAAGCTTGATTTCTAATTTTTTTTTTTTTGCAAAAAAAAATTTTCAGCAGTCAGTGCTTCGAAGATTTTTTTTTTTTTTTGTATGAAACATTAAAAAAAATTCGTTTACAGTGGGCTGACGAATTTCTAGCTGTGAAATCGCTGTAGCATTACTAGTGTTCACCAAAGCATTATCGGATGAATATTGTGGTTAAATTAAATTGACGAATCGCTCCGTTGGTCAGATTTTAATTTAGAAAATTTAAATGATAGATCCAAATCGTTCAACGCTATTTTCATGTTGAAAATTTTTTTGGAAATCAAATTATATATTTTTTGAAGTTTTCAACTTTTTTGAATTTTAAAGTTGTTGTTATTGGATAGCCCATAATTAATTAGAATGAGGATTCTCTAAAAATTCTGAAAAAATAGAAAAAAATAAATAAATTCGGTCTCTAAAAATATTTTAATATGAAAACCATATTGAATGATTCAGATCGATCATTTATAGTTTCTTTATTGAGAATCAATATGGTTTGACAGACTTGTCCATCAAATCGATTTGACAGTAACATTTTCTGTAATTTAGATTCAGTCTAATTACTTTATGGTTCAGTTTAAATGATTTCGGATTCAGTTTAAATAAATTAGGATTCAATTTAAATACTATATGATTAATTTTAAATTCTTTAGGATTCAGTACAAATACCTTACAGTTGAGGTTAAAATATTTTTTGAGTTATAAGTTTAATGAACTTTTCTTCATTTTAAAAATTGCATTCGTGTTTGGTTTAAAACTTTAAATATTTTAGAGTTCAGTTTAATTATTTTATGATTTATTTTAAATGCTTTAGTCCGAGTTTATCGAAAGTTAACCGGAGTAATGCCTAAGGTCAACCCAAGTGCTTCGGGACTCATCTTAAATATTTTAGGGTTCATGTTGTGTGCGTGCTACAGTATTCAATTATAATTTTCTTCTAAAGGTCTATCAAAGCACCCTGGAATATAATTATTGATTGTTAAACATATTTGACTTGTCAAACGATCGATTGATGAAGCTGTTGGATGAACAAATAAACTATGGTAGATGCAGTACTATTTCTGTTGACAACACTATCTATATCAGGGATACTTTGCAATTTGTCCCGGTTATAGCTAGGGAGATGATTGAAACTTTGACATTCCTATAGGAAGGGGAAAATTTTGATTTTGGTTCTCAGATTAGAAGATTAGCACAACATCTTCTTCAACCGTCATCTCCAACTCTTTTTTTTTTTCGATTTAATTGTTCAAGGACAAATTCCTTTGGTATCTTTCCACTTTTAATCGTTAATTAAAGTACAGATATCCTTGGTATATCTATAACGCCCTAATAAATTTCTTTTAAAAAAATAGCCCTAAACTTAATTATACGGTTGATTAACTGAAGCCTGAAGACGAAATTGTTTTCGCTCAGATTTTATGATATATATATGCAAGGTTACTACGACAGTTTGACCGAAAAAAAAAGAATTAGTATTTTTTGTAATTGTAGTTTTACTTAGTATATATGGCACTTGACAGTTAAAAAAGGAACTAGTACTATTGACTGAAGATGACTGACTGGATATTAATATTAATTAAAATGGGATGTGTTGCACATAAGATTTTTGTAATTGTAGTTTTACTTACAATGGCACTTGACAGTTTAAAAAAGAACTAGTACAATTGACAGAAGATTGACTGGATGTTAGAATGGGGATGCGTTGTACAGAAGATAATTTTAATACCTATAGCAGTCTGTATTAAAAAAAAAAAAAGGGAAAAAAAATTCTGCCACATTTTTTTACTTGGTTGGGGGGGGGGGACCGTGAAATATAAGTTAGTATTGAATATATAATAGAAAATATTATTAATGACTAATGAGAGAGAGAAATTGGGAGAAGCAATTGGATATCATCAAGTGCCCCCACACTCTGACTAAAGGTCACCAGGCATATGATATAAATTCCTAGCGCCACCTAAACCTACGCTTAAGCTTATCTTGGTTTGGTCACCAAAATGAAAAAGTAAGGGTGTATTATAGGTCGGAATATCGTTTTCTTCTTTGGTAAATCCATTTGGAAACTTATATTTGTATATTTTGATTCCTTAGCTTATCTTCCCTTGACCCTCAAAGAAAGGAATTGGGTACATCTGATCAAAACATGCCGTTTTCTATGGCGTCATCATCACCGAATAGTGCCAAAAGAATGCTTATTCAGTGAAAGTCCTCTTATTCTTTGATTTTGATTTGGATTCTCCAATTGGTAGTTTGTTGATTGTTTTGGAAGAACCGAGATAATTAATAGTGTGTTTGTGTGGTTGTATTGGAACAGATACTTGTCAAGTTGTACGAAATATATATATATAACAATTTATCTTGCTACTTAATAAATGACCACAATTGAAATCATCAGAAAAATATAACCCATAATTTTTGTTTTCTTAATAAAATAATTGTATTATAGTGATATTGGCATAAAATTTAAATATTTTTATTTTTAGAATATCAACACCTATTCATTGCTGCCTTTCGATCACTAAAACTCCCGAGAATATAAAAAAGAACGTTATTCAAATTCTTAATCAGGTTTATCGATTGAAAAAAAAGGAGATGTTAGATTATAAACCGAATTTTGCTGACATATGATATACAGATATATCATACAGGAGTTTCAGATGTATAGACCCAAAACGGCACCGAAGACAACATAAATACTAAGGCCATAATTAAAATAAACTTAAAAGATAATCGTTTTAGAAATATTTAGTAATATCAATTAATAAAAAAAAAGTTAAACTTTAAGCAAATAAGATATATAGCACTGTCATGTACGTCAACGCAACAAAACATGTAACAATAATTCTTCGTTCTTTTGTCATTTGTCTACCATTATATTGGTGACGAAGGGATTAGTTTGGTTGTTCTTTAATTATAGTACAAGATGAGGATGCATTTGGGTAGGGTACAAATGATGTTTTGTAGGGACACATGATAGCGCACACATAAGGGTGCCGTTGTAGAGGCAACGGTTTTGTTGAAACAAAACCAAATTTATTTTCTCATATGAAAAGGATCGATCAAATGTCTTTTTATATCTTTCTTTTTTGTTTGGCTATACTCACACTTTGGCATCAGAAACTCAAATGATATATCCATATAAAAAATTGCAGACCGAAAAATTAATAATTTTGTTTAAATAAATTTGTCGGTGTTGATCGTTCATTTTATTTTCTCTTGTACCAAATTGTATATAAATTAATTTTATAATATTTAACTTTTGAACAGAATATATATAATACACGTAAATTGGATAGTAAATATTTAGACGGAATAATAAAAGCACACATATGCTATAAATATATAATAATTATGGTGTGTTTGGATGCAACAAAATATAGCTATTCTCAAGAATAATGTAGAGTATAGCTATTCTTTTGCATCCAAACACATCAAGAATAGTCTTGGAAGAGCTATTCTTATTTATTGGTATTGCTATAACAATAAAAAGTTGGAATTGTGAATATGATTTAGAGAGAGAGTTAATAAAAATTTATTATTCTCATGACTATTCTCAACAATTCATCCAAACACAATTTCCTAATCTTTTAGAATAGTACTATTCTTCATTATTAGAGAATAGCCCTATACTCAATCTCTATTTTTAAAATAGTTATATGCTGCACGGACGATAGATAAAGATATTGGAAAAGTACGAAAAGAAGAGATTTTATTGGTTATGAGGATAACACATATTCTCAATTTTTTTTATAAAACTTCAATTCTCAAACATAACTAACTTCAAAAGATACGACGACTGTCTTAAATAAGCAAATACAAACCCCAAAAAACAAAATACATAAAAATTGCTAAGACAACCCTAAAAAGCTTGAAATTTAGAAAGAAAGACCAAAAAATCCAACAAGGTAGACTCGGATCGCGAATCTGAGCCCATGATTTGGCAAAATGAAGCGCAGCTTTGTTTTGGGTCGGGCTTTGGGTCACGAAGCTCCTGTCAAAATTTTAACCTGATCCGACAATCAGATAAAAAGTTATGCCCTTTTTTATATAGTGTGCACGGAACATATTGCATCACTGTACTTTGTGCTATTCTCACATCCAAACATTTAACAATAAAGCGCACACACTCTTATACTCAACAATAAAGCCTACGCATTATTAAAGTGAACGATAAAAGTCAAAAGACTATTTAGTCGAATGATAGAGGATGCATAATGAACGGTAAATTTCATAATTTGAATAATAAAATATTAAATCTCAATAATACACACACAAAATGAAATGAAATATTGTTAAAGTGCAGACCGATGAATACTATTAATCTGAACCATAAAGTTTATATATAAATTGAATAATAAGCTAACTGAAAAAATAAGCACGTACGTAAATTGAATAATATTGGATTTTTTTTTTTTAGTATTTGTGCTTTCTTATGAAATTGAAATGTTTTAGATCCACTATATGTCCTTATATAATTTTGTATCCTTTATTATTAATTTAAATAATAAAGGATATTGTTCGATCAGCTTAATGTTATATTATTCTTTGGCTCGTAGGAGAACTGCCAGACCTATTAAACGTTTTATCGCTTAGTGTATAACACGTTAGTATTGATCACAATTTATAATTTTTTTCACTTTAATTTCTCCTTAAAAATTCGTTTTAAGTTACGTAAGAGGTTTATTAAAGGTTTGTTTGTTTGTTGTTGTTGTTGTTGTTGGGGGGGGGGTTAAAAAATTGGTTATTACAAGTATTGACTAGTAAAATAAATATATTGATAAGTTAAAATATTGACTGGTCAAATGTTGAATGCAAACTGATTATTTGTGATTTCAATACAATGCTATTATCTAATCAATATATTTCTTCAATTTAATAGGTTATATGTTAACCAAATTATGCAAAAGATCATTTTGTGATTCTTCTTAAAGACAACAAATAAAAGAATATACATTTTTTCTAACATTGCCTCAACTCATGCTCCGGGCCGTTTAATTTGGACCTGGCTTTTGCTACCAACATGCCGGTAGGCCTGTTTAACGTTCCAAACGGCAACGGAATGGGCCATTCCGTTTGCCGTTCCGTTTCAGAAAACGAAATGCCATTCCATTCTGTTTTCCGTTCCGTTTCAGAAAATGAAATGTCATTTCATTCCGTTATTCGTTCCGTTTGGACGGAACGGAACGGAACAACGTGTTTTTACACTAAAAACTACACTATTTGTCGAAACGGAAGCGAAATAGGCCATTCCGTTTACCGTTCCGTTTCAAAAAAGGTATGTCCTCCCATTCCGTTTACCGTTCCGTTTCTGGAAACGAAATGATATTTTGTACCGTTAACCGTTCCGTTTGGACGGAACGTCCACGGAAAACGGTATACCGTCGTCACCCCTACATGCCGGGTCAAAAGAAAAATAGTAAAATTTATCCTTTCATTCAATACAGGTTTTGTTGTAGCTGATTAATTACCTAATGTTGTGTCACTTATTTAGTACTCTGAGCAAAAATGTAGACAATATTAATAGTAGCCGTTAAAAGAATTGACCGGCTATTGGATTTTTACCAAGCTGTCCTAGGAGCACCTTTGAAAGATTCTTGGAGGCCGATTAAATAACAGAACCTAAATTTAAACTTATAAAGCGTTATTCCTTCAAATTGAGTCCATTAGTCATCAATCAGCAACCATAATATCTCAAATTAGAAAATTTTCTTTTGCAATTTTTTTCCTATATCTCTTAACCTCTCCCCTCATTTCTCTCCTTTTTGCCACTAACTGCTGTTTCTCAGTTCAAGTAATTAACAAACAAAAATAGAATGAGAAAAGCACAGAGTGGATATATATATATAAATATGCAATATTTGCAGACAAAAAATAGACCATTACGGATGATCTAGAACTCCGCGGATAAACCAAGGAGGAGAACAATGGCAGGTAACAGATTAGACGATGATCTCAGAAGGATGCAGCGTAAAAAAACCATCGCTGCCACCGCCTCAGCTATATTCCTTGTCCTTCTTGTTGTGGGTACAATTGCATTTATCACAACCCAAGCCGATGATGAAGGCACTGTTGCCACCCGCAATATGCACTCCACGTCAAAATCTGTTCAAATGCTGTGTTCTTCAACAGATTACCCGAACACATGTGTCTCAACTATCACAAGAGCGCTAGAATCAAAATACAATGATTCATCATCCGTAGATCCAAAAGAACTCCTTTATGCGGCCCTTCATGTGGTCAACCATGAGGTTGACCAAATATTCGGAAACTCTCAACTGTTCAAATCCAATGACAGTAGGATACGTGATGCTGCTGAAGATTGCATTCACTTGTTTGATGAATGCAGGTTTAACATAGAGAGATCAATGAATAAGTCTGTCGAATTTGGCACGAATTGGTCGCATGACCTCGAAACGTGGACAAGTGCAGTGATATCTTTTCAGCAAACTTGCACGGATGATTTTCCTGAAGGTGAGACAAAGGAAAAGGTGAAAATGTTGATGAAAATGGCTAACGAAGTCTCGAGCAATGCGGTCGCCATTGTTGGCCAGGTTGCCGGAGTTCTCACTTTGCTCGGCGATCAGGACAGCACAAGTAACGAGCGCCAATTGCTTGAGAATGCTAAAGGATCGCCAATTTGGTTATCAAAATCAGAGAGGAGGAGTATTCTAGGGGATTACAAGAGCAAACTCACGCCCAATGTCACAGTTGCTAAGGATGGAACTGGAAATTTTACAACAATATCTGCTGCTTTGGATGCAATGCCAGAAAAATATCATGGAAGGTGATTAGATACATATATCCTTCTCAATTCTTTTTCTAGACTTCACATAACCATACCTGAATTTTTGCTAATTTAATCGTGATTTAGTGATCATGAAGGATCAATCATGTAAATTCAGTTTTAAGAATCAATTTATAATGATCATCAAATCACTAAAAGTTTTTTTTACATGATTCTTAATTTCTGAAAGTTTCTGTAAATGCCCAAAATTTCCCACCTGTGACATAGGATATATAAAATATCATTTAAAGTAACCAGATCAGTGTTTCTGATTGTTTCTTTTGCGCATCTACTGAAGGTACATCATATATGTGAAGGAAGGGATATATAAGGAGACAGTAGATGTTAAAAAGAGGATGATGAATGTGACGATGTATGGCGATGGATCCACAAAATCGATCATTACAGGTAGCAAAAACGTTGTTGATGGCACCAGGCTGTGGTTGACGGCAACCATGAGTAAGTAACATATAATTATAAAGAAGTTCCACAATTTTGAGTCTTAATTACTAATATTGGCAAAAATGTTGCTAAATTCATCAACAGAAAGAACAATTAATTAAATCATTTTTCAAGCATATGGTGTAAAATGCCTGAAAACATATATGCTCTCATAAACTATAAGAAATTAAGAGTAATTAATCTTGGATGCCTTTAACTGATAAATCTTCCAGGCCAGTATATATCTAACGATGATGAATTACTATCTGAGTTCACTTATACTAAACTAAAGTACCTTTAATTTCTTTTATGTAGTTGTCTCTGGTGATGGCTTCATAGGCATGGATCTAGGAATCCTCAACACAGCCGGACCAGAAAAGCAAGAGGCAGTGGCATTGCGTGTGATGGCCGACAAGGCTATCTTTCTTTCATGCCGCATGGAAGGTTACCAACAAACAATATATGCTCAAGCCTATCGCCAATTCTACCGCAACTGCATCATCAAAGGCACTGTTGATTTCGTATCTGGAGATGCTGCTGCAGTGTTCCAGCAATGCATTTTCTTAATTCGTCGCCCTCTTCCCACTCAGTCCACCATTTTAGCTGCTCAATCAAGGTCTGATCGCCAGCAGACAACTGGATTTGTATTACACCGGTGCAAAATTCTCCCTGATCCAAGCTTTCATTCAGACAACAGTTCCAGTTTGAACAATTATCTAGGCCGCCCATCGAAGAAATTTTCAAGGCTAGTGATTATGGAGTCACATGTCGGGAAAATTGTACACCCTGAAGGGTACGCCCCATCAGAGCTTGCGAAGGATGGGTGGCAGTCAAGTCTTTATTTTGCCGAGTATAGAAATGTTGGTGGTGGGTCAAATTTTTCGAAGCGGGTGAAATGGCCTGGTTTTCGTGTTATTGGCACAAAGGACGCAAAGCGGTTCACAGTCGGGAGATTTCTTCATGGCAGTTCATGGATTCAGGCTACAGGTGTGCCTGTTAAGCTTGGGCTCTATCGACGACCTGTGTAGCCATAATGTGAGTTGAGTTTGCCTTATGGTATATCAGTTGTTTTGTACATAAGGAGAGGTAGTAGGCAAATAAAAAACAAAAGAAAGAATGTAATAGGAAAAGAAAATTGTTTTTTAGGATTTGTTTTCCTTCTTTTCCTATCAATCGATTGTACAAATATAATACGAAGCTCTAGTTAACTGATACTGCCGTTACCATCTCAACATATCTTGTCCTTGAACTAGTAACATAAATTTTTAAGTACTCAATATGACAACATGAATTTGAGTTGGTTCATTGGTTGATGCTTAAGAGAAAATGAGTTTTTCAGTGCCTCCTCGATTTTTTTTCTGAATTTATCTAATCAGTTTTGCAAGAATGAAAATTGTAGAAGTAATGCAGAGAATTTTGGTTAAGTTAGCTCTTTTGTCTCAGTGAGGTTCTTCTTTTCTCATAGATATATACAGTCATGAAATTAACGTATTAAAGTTCAGATGAAAATTGGAATATATAACAGCCACAAGTTCTTATTTGTTATTTATTTTATCAAGCAGTTGGTGTTGGCTGTACGCCTGTACTGTCAACTTTTTTCTCCTTTTCAATTGTTTCTGCAAGTAAAAAAGAATCAACTAAAGACTACTTACTGGATTTAAAGAAATAATGGGTTGGACTTTCTAGCAAAAAAGCCCTTAATAGCAGGTACATTTGTGGGCCGAATTGAGCAGTTGGGAAAATGAGAAGGATTGAAAAGAAAAATATATCGTCTTTCGCCTATCACACTGTTTAGATGAATAGCACACCAAATTTAGACTCATTTTTCCCACAGAACTGGATTCGCATCTTGAATTCCACCAATCATTTTTCTTTGTTTTGTCTTCTCTTTTTCTTTCTTCAAAGTTGGTGTTCAGGACATGCCACCAAATTATCCAGAAAATTGCTTATGTTTTTTCTTTTTTTTTTTGGTTCTTGCTCGATGCATCGGCAATTGCAAATCTAATGTTTTGATCGAATCTGTGGTCCTTGAAGAATAGTTGCCATAAGCAATCACCCGACGCAGAAAAAAAATGATCGCCATCTGTAGAGATTGGAGAATCACTCTAAGGTACATACGTCAAACAGTAAATGAGTTCTTTTTTTCTCAATTGCTCTTTAGTTTGAGATGGTTGTGATTTGTGAGGAGCAACTAAGTCATATTCTAGGCAGCTGCTATTTTTTTCCCTTTAAAATGGATTAATTCATGATGAAATTGTATAGAATACACAATCTTCACGATATTTTTTTAATCAGTTCAAAAATATTTGAAAAAAAAATTAAATAGAAGGTGCATTATTGAATTCATAGATAATCTGTTTTTATAAAGTATATGCAATTTGAACATAGTTTAATAATATTTTCAAAATCTTTAAATTTGGATCATGTAGAATATAATTCATCTAATGAAAACATTTACAGAGTATTAGTTATTATTTGAGATAGCAACTTAGACAGACCAGAGTTGCTCATATTAGGAAAAGATAAGTACATAACACTAATAGTCCTCTGTAAACATAGGAGACGTCCATTTATCATTTTGATCAATGATCAAATCTGACAAAATTACCAGCCCACTAAGTATGCCATCCATCTAGCATTCAACTAGACGGATCCTAAGAACTACTTGGTTTAAATAAAATCTCCTTTCTGAGTCATGTTTCATGACTCATGACTCAGTGTTGAGGGAATATTCTATAATGATTCCCATTCACTTAAATCAACATTTCAGAAAGAACATGGTTGTACCAAAATAGAGGAAAAATAATAAAACAAATCCTGCCGACATGACCGCTGTTTAGCTCACTAAACAATTTTATTGTCTACTCCAAATTTATTTATTTATTTATTTTTTTTTTACAAAACTATCTTCTGATATTAAAATGACCGCTAGCTGCCAATCTGAATGACCACTTAGATAAAAAAAAAAGGGGGGGGGGGGTTCAAATGCAGCAAGCCACAGTAGTAACCATGTTTAAATACTTTAGACACATTTTTTTTTGTTTAATAGACGTTGAGTTAATTTATTATTATTATTTTTTACAGAAAGAACAATAACACATTTGTGAAAATCAAGATGAACAAGCAGGCAAGGTTCAAATTGTTGCATCAATCATTTAGCAAATACGTCAGCTTTAATTAATTTTACTACGTATAATTGCTCATTTGATATTCCGGTTGAGAAAGTAAAGAAGAAAGAGAAATGATAATTGTCTTATGTAATTTTGCCATCGCTTGAACAAATTGAACACATAAAATAGACAAGGTGGACATATAGATAATCAAAAGGAACACATACAAAAAAAAAATAAGTTTTGTCATCTATTGTTCGGATTTTTATATGCATATTCAACTTATTTTTATTTAACTTATTTGTTTGTATGTTTTATTTTGATCATGTATACGTTCATCTTATCTATTTTATGTGTTTATTTTGTTAAAACAATGACAAAATTGTAGATGGGGCGGTAATCAATTTTCAAGAAGAAAAGTATCCAATTTTTTTTTTTCTTTTTCGAATTTGAAGGTACCTAAATCTTTCCCAGGAAGATTGAGGATTTAAAAAATCAGAGAAGATAATAAATATTCAAGCGAGCTAGGATAGGTTATATAAATATTAAACATCAATACATCATTAATTTGATTGATCAATTATATTAGTGGATGGGAATTGTTGGAGTGAGTTATTATAATGAAAAGGTGTAGGAGAATCAATCGAAGTAGGTAATTTTAAGTATAATTTTAGTAAAATATTGATTAAATTATTTAGAAAACATATTGCGAGAAGTATATAATATTGGAAGATGTGGTAAAATTCTTATAATTCTTTCTGATAAAGGAAAAACATCACAAATTCCTATTCATATTTAGTTAATAATATGGAGGTATCAACCTATTTTTAATTTCCAAAAGTCATTCCGGTAATTTGAGCTACTAACCTAACCTATTAGTATTAGAACATTTGCTTCTCTCTCTCTCTCTCTCTCTCTCTCTCTACTTGGTGAATTTAAGACCTTAATCCTTGATTTTTTTTAATTAATTAGTACAGTTGGATGCTGATGCATTGGGTTCCAATTTGACACTAGCCCACTGGTCAAACTGTCCTGATCTGGTCTGAGGTGGCGGATGCAAAATCTGGATCGACTTCTCTCCCAAGACAAAAACACACGAGCTTGTACCTCTTTTGTCTCAAGACGAGATACTCTCTTATAACAACAATATAAACCATCCTACTAAGCACTAACCACCTGCTGAGATGCGTCGCTTTGTCGCAGAGAAAGCTAAGCGTGCTCTCTCCAGTTATCTCCTCTCCAGTTCTCGATCTCATCCTTCTCCTTCTTTAACCTCTTCTCCTCTCAAGTTTTATAGTACCGCTGCTTCCATGGCTTCTAAGCTCAATCCTCCTGTTACAGTTGACACCCTCAATCCTAAGGTGTGATCTCTCTCTTAATTATTACTTGGTTGCGAAATTAGCAGGAAGTATCAATGGAGATCATTGTGTTGCAAATCTTACTATTGGATTTGGATCATCAGACAGATTGTTTTCTTAATGCCAATTTTCTTTTTAATTAGTCACTCATCTCTTGTTCAATTTGAATTGTAATTCAACCATTCGCCATGTGGGTATTGAAATTGCATGCCTGGAAGCTCCTTCAATTGAGCTATTTAAGTTTTGTGGTCACTTTTACAAATTGGGTTAGCATTGAAATGGCCATACAGTCGTACTTTTGTTTCTGTCCTCCTGGTTTTGTTTCTGCTGATCACAATGAAATGGGATAAAATCATACTCCAAATTTGCACGATCATTGTTTATCTATCTCTTTAACTTTCTAATATCTTTTTTCTTTAAACTATTCTTTTAGGTCTTAAAATGTGAATACGCGGTGCGTGGTGAAATTGTCACCCATGCTCAGGTACTTTTCAAATTCAAGTCTGCTGTTTTATGTAGTTGCTTTCTTAAATTAAAATATAAAATATTGATTTAAATAAACCTCTTCACAGCGCTTGCAAGAAGAGTTGCAGACGCAGCCAGGTTCTCACCCTTTTGATGAGGTGCCGCTCTATATCTCTTTTTCAAATAAAATTATCTAATAAAAAAGCTCTTTTCAATTAATTGAATCTTGGTTTGTTTTTATAGATTTTGTATTGTAATATCGGAAACCCACAATCCCTTGCCCAACAGCCTATTACATTTTTTCGCGAGGTCAGATAACGGTTCTAATTAATCTATTCCTTGCATCCCTAATTGTATTTTAAACTTGCTTCAGTATTTAACCAATCTGTCCACCAGGTTCTTGCATTAACAGACCATCCAGCACTTCTGGACAAAAGTGAAAGTGCTGCTTTGTTTAGGTATATATACTTACACCCTTAACAGAATGATTATTTTTAATTGAAGTTGATAAACCGTTATATATTTCCTATCATATTTCTTTTGGTGCAGTTCTGATTCAATTGAAAGAGCATGGCAGATTTTGGATGTGATCCCTGGTAGAGCTACTGGCGCTTATAGTCACAGCCAGGTTAAATCTCAAATACTCTTCAGTGACAGCTAATACACAGAACATTTAATACCCTTTTGATAGAGTTAGTTTTGATGATATTTTTATTGTTTTATCTGGGTGTAGGATGTTAGTTTGAAACTTTTGGTTAATTTCAGGGTGTAAAAGGCTTACGGGATACCCTTTTGATAGAGTTAGTTTTGATGATATTTTTATTGTTTTATCTGGGTGTAGGATGTTAGTTTGAAACTTTTGGTTAATTTCAGGGTGTAAAAGGCTTACGGGATGCAATTGCGGCTGGAATAGATGCTCGAGATGGTTTTCCTTCAAACCCTGATGACATTTTCCTGACAGACGGGGCCAGTCCAGCTGTAATTCAATTTCTTCTTTTCTTTTATGTATTTCTATCAAGATTTTGAAATGCGATTTTTGCGGTATAACGGTACAGAGTTGATTTAGCGATTTGGTGTTATATCAGTGAAATAACGAAGAAAAAACGGTGTGTATAAAAATAATTATACTACTGGCCTATCTTATCAATTACTTGAAAAATAAAAAATATAAGAAATTAACAAGTCAAAAAGAAAAATAGACAAACTCAAAGTTTTAAAAACTAAACGAATTAGGGCTTGGTATGGATTTGTATTCAGCAAAAAAAAAAAAAAAAAAATTAGTAAGTTGAATGACCCATCCGTTTTTACGCCGCCAAATGCAAAAATTTTTAAGTTATATCGCCGATTTTTAAAAAATATAACGCTACCGCTATTTCGTCCTTGGTTGTTGTAACGTTGATGTGTTATTTCGGTGAAATTTGAAAGCTTGATTTCTATCCTTATTGACATAGTCAAATAGCATTTTAATTTGTTTCTGTTTGTAGGTGCACATGATGATGCAACTATTGATAAGGACAGAGAATGACGGCATTCTCTGCCCCATCCCACAATACCCTCTTTATTCTGCCTCAATTGCTCTACATGGTGGCTCTCTTGTATGCACTATATCTATTAATTTTTTTGTTCATTCTTTATCTGTTTATTCTATATTTCTCTTATTTTTGTCACATTTTATTTGGCTCAGCAAGATTATCTAAAGATGCTTTTGTTATGCACAGGTTCCATATTATCTCAATGAAGGAACTGGGTGGGGACTGGAGATCTCTGAGCTGACGAAACAACTGGAGGAGGCACGATCAAAGGGAATTACTGTCAGGGCATTGGTTGTGATTAACCCTGGAAACCCTACCGGACAGGTATGATCTTAGTCTATGATTATATCAGTAATACATGTTGCCTCTTAATCCATTATGGTTTCAGTGTATTTTTCTTTTATAATTTACACATGGTAATTATGTTATATATGTTTCTAGGTTCTTGCTGAAGAAAATCAGCGACAAATTGTTGAGTTCTGCAAGAAAGAAGGGCTGGTTTTGCTAGCTGACGAGGTTACATACCTTCTTTTTCATAAGAAACGTGTGGCTTTCAATGACTTCAGTCATTTAATATAGTTGATTGTTTCTTCTTGTAGGTTTACCAAGAAAATATTTATGTAGATGACAAGAGCTTTAACTCATTTAAGAAAATTGCACGGTCAATGGGGTATGGTGAGGATGATCTTTCTGTGGTCTCCTTTCAGTCTGTTTCTAAAGGTACCTAATTTACCAAAGAATACTAGTACTGTACCAGTTATACTTAGTACCTAAGTCAGTCATGGGTACGGCTTGTTTTGAAGCTCATTCCTGCTACATAGGTTATTCTGATCCTTTTTGATATTACAAAAACCAGTCTGTCCTGCTTGTTAATTAAAACATCATGTTACATGTAATGTGCAAACTGAGATACAAAAACTCTTGAGTGTGCATGGAAGACAACCATATCTCTTTCTGGTTTCTGCTGAAACATCATTAAAATTGCATACTCGTCCCTCCCCAACATTTTATCTGTGTTAATAGGAGAGAAAAGTATTGGGATTCTTTTGAGGTTTAAGAGGGCTTATGTAAAATTTTATTGAATTTTTGTTACTCTTGAGTGGATCTTTTGATTTCTCCTTTTCCTGTCAAAAGGGTACTATGGAGAATGTGGAAAGAGAGGAGGTTACATGGAGATAACAGGCTTCAGTGCTGATGTAAGAGAACAAATTTACAAAGTTGCCTCTGTAAATTTGTGCTCTAATATTTCTGGCCAGATTCTAGCAAGTCTTGTTATGAATCCCCCAAAGGTATGTGCTGAGTTTTTTTTTCCTGCTTCTATTGTATTTCTTTTATGATTTTCATGTAGAATATTGTATAATTGAACCAAGGATCAAATGTCCTTATTACTGGTGGGTCGAAATTGGCAAATTTTTATTATTTCTTTTGGGTTCTGGAACTCAAGTGTCACTTTTTAGTGCTCAAGTTTAATGAGCATCCACTAACCCTTTACTTTGTACATAGATTTAACTCATACCAATAACACCTTCCAACATACTGATATCTTCTAAGAAATATTAACGGAATCTTAGATTGAATTTTGATGATATTGCAGGTAGGTGATGAATCCTATGAATCATATATGGCTGAAAAGGATGGTATTCTCCAGTCTTTGGCTCGGCGTGCAAAGGTTTGCTTTTTCTATCTAGATAGGTCTTTGGCTTTGGGAATAAACTATCACTCGGTATCTGCTGTAATTTTACCATTTCCGCACTAGTATGATGTCAGACAAAAGCAGTACCTACATAAGTAAGAATGGAATGTTCAAGGTCTAAAAAAGTTTATCATACACAGAAGCTACTAAACAAGGTGGAAAAGAGTTTGAAGACCCAGCAGGTATAAAACTGGTATGATTTTTAACTGCTTATCGGTTTATGCATTTACTATACAGGCATTGGAAGATGCATTTAATAGCATGGAAGGAGTAACATGCAACAAGGCAGAGGGGGCGATGTATCTATTCCCACGCATCCACCTCCCGCAAAAGGCCATTGATGCCGCAAAGGCTGTTAACAAGGCGCCTGATGCCTTCTATGCTCAGCGCCTTCTGGAAGCTACTGGGATTGTTGTTGTGCCTGGATCCGGCTTTGGCCAGGTTAGCTTCTTTTAACCTGTAACTGTTTTCAAATACACTGCAATAGTAACAGTACCTTCAACTAGAATTAAAAAATGTGTTAAAGATGGCCATCCAGACCTCGTACTGCATAGTGCCTATGTGGGATGAATAATTATTTGATGTCCATGACACATCAGCTTTATTATGTCATCTTATGTTATGATTGTACCAAATTGACTGTGTGGCTGACCATATGGTGTTAAAGCCTAATACCCGTTTCTTTGCAGATCCTTGTATATTGATTTCATTTTAATATTAGTTTCTTATTTATTGGCATGTGCAGGTACCAGGGACATGGCATTTCAGGTGCACAATTCTGCCGCAAGAGGATAAGATACCAGGAATAATTTCCCATTTCAAGGCTTTCCATGAATCTTTCATGTCTGAGTATCGTGACTAATTCATGTTAACCTCTCTTCAATTTTTCAATTTTATCAGATGAGCCATTCTGATTTGTGTTTAGAAGAATAATAAACCCTTCCATTGTTAGGGGGCTCTGGTTTCCCTCGTGATTAGATGGATGGAGAGCACATTCACTGAACCAAAAAAAGCAAATAGCAATTCATTGGTTTTGAGAAACTACTGTGAGATGTTAGAAACCAGTCTTCCTTTTGGTTGCTTGCATGCATGTCCAAGTTATCTGTGGTTAATAAGCTAGAGTGCTAAATAATCTCACAAATTTGAAAAAAACTAAATAATTTGTTAATTACACAAATTTGGAATAAAACATTTTTATCGAACGCTTCGACAGTGCATTAATATTTATCAATTGAATTTTTTAATAGAAAGAGTAATACTGAAATTTGAAGGATTGTTCTGTAGGCTCATTAAAAGTTTAATGTGAAAGTATGAGAAAAACATGCTTTAAATTTTATTTGTAAAATAAACATGGAACTTTTCTTGATCGTGTTTTATCATAAATGTACATTTACTTTTGTAGGGTCTTTGTAAAAGATACCTAATAATTTTCGAAAACAAAGTCCATATTGTAAGGGCTTTTGGGAATAAATGTATATGTGGTCTGAGAAATAGTATCATTAATGGAAGATTTTTTTTTTTCAGAAAGACGATCTAGCTGACAGGAAACTTTTGGGAATAAATGTATATTGCGGTTTTCAGATTAAAAAAAATCTTATGTTCTCTAATTTTTGATAAAAAAAGTTGATTAGTTTGTATGTTAATTAGCATGTCTACTAGACTACTAATGATATTAAAGATGCACATCCTTTCCTTTTGTTTTGAATGTACTTCAAATTGAACAAATGGGACATCAGTACTAAGTTAATTTGTTTCAGAAATTCTTTTCTGAGATATACTCGGTTGGAAAACCTAGTTAGCTACAGTGATGAAAGCAAATTATTTCCAAAGTTAGCTAATTGAATTTTTTTTATGTTTTGCTAAGAACTATTGTTGTTATTGTTATTTTAATTTAATTATTTATTTATTTTTCAGCAGCAGTTACATCTTACCGTGACGTTGATCAAAGTATCTTGTTCACATTACCAGAAAACAAGAAAGAATTGAAAAAAAAAAGAAGTAAAATACTTTAGAATGCTTGCATTGGTTATTTAACAATTGAATGTCTCCATGTTATTTTTGTTATAGCAAAAGATCCAATTTGACTCGATTTTCCCTGGGTTTTGGTATTCAACATCAGCTATATAATTTTCGTTGGGTAAGAGATTTGACTTCGGAAGAATTACAATTTGGGCTCAAATAAAATATAACAAAAAGTGCACAGTTGAAGTTGTGAATCGGAGAAAGAAGTACAACTAATTTTATTTCACCAAATAATTATTTTATTCTATTGATGGGAACTAACGAATCCAATATATGAATAATATATCATTATGATTTGTGAGATTCAATAAATGTCATTATGATTTGTTAGGACACGGTAGCTGGCTTCCATATCTATATCAAGAGATATTGCGAATAATTTATGACCAGCAGCAATCAATGACTCTACGCCAGGAGGCTAAGTCGCTAATGTTGATCTTCTTCGTTGATTACGTGACAGATTGTTCGCATTAAATCACCATTTTGCATGTTATCAGATAATTTACATTATACACCTATATTAGAAAGTTGTTTCTCGTGTTACTCGTCTGATATATCTAAATTTATTGTGTGCTTATTTATTTTAGTTTTGCAATTAGAAAGTATTTTTAGAGAAACATTTACTAGAGTGTGAGCAATTAGTTGTACTAGATTTTTGATATGTCACTTGTCACATGAAATTCAAAGTCCAACCGAAAAAGAACACGGATCCTTCCGTCCCCGATTGCAGGTACAAAAGCTTCTCAAATCATATCTTGAACTGCTTCTCTTAATTGTTGCGCTTTTGGTGATACAATTTGTACCAGGAATCAGTCACAAGATTCTATTTATACAATAGTTTATTTTTTTTACGTGTCTTCTGAGTATATTATTTGGAATAAATAGAGGTTACATTTGTAAAAAAGAAGTTTCATTAAAAAAAATTTAAATCTAACAAAAAGAGATATTGATATTTGTGCCGTGAATTTTTTTAATAATAATTAATTGTACTGATTTAAATATTAAATAAATCACTTTTATCCAGTAAAAACTGTTTTAAATATCGTCAGCACCTCTGAAATCAACTTTTCGAACACAAAAAATATTATATGAGCCTTTAAAATCATTTGAAAAATTGAAAAATTAATATCTCAGCTTGAGACACCAATGGTATTGGCATCTACACCAATGGTATTGGCATCTCAAGCGTGCGTCCGCCTCTCTGAATTAGTAGATGTCAAAATTGATTTAGTTTAATTATTAAAATAGTAAAAAGTATTATTTAATTATTATTAATGCTAGTATTACTTTCTTTTGGTAACTTTATCTTGGATTTAATTTCTAGCATACCCAATTTATTTGGAACTTAAGATTGTTGTTGTTGTTGTTATAGTAAAAAGTATTATTTAATTATTATCGAAAAAAATTTGCGGGTGTATGTGGATTGTTGGCCCAAGCGGATCTAGATTATGGGGAATGGGACAATGTTTACTATTTTTCTATCAGAAATGATAAATGCAATCTACAGTTTTGTCATCGCTTGTCATTGTTTGAACAAAGTGAACAATACAAACAAATAAGTTCAATAAAAATAAGTTGAATATGCATATAAAAATCTAAACAACAATACAAAAAATAAAATATAACTAATTGAATAAAGTGAACGCATAGATAAACAATCTGGACATATAAATGAATAAAGTGAACAAATACAAACACGAAGGCACATGATGACGCGTGGAGAGATGATAGATAGTAATTTTTCTATTATACTAATATAATATATGTCTATTATATATTTTTAGTGCTACATATGTAGTTTTTTAAGAACTTCATATTATGACCCTAAAAAAAATGAAAATCGTTTCATCAATTATAATATAATTAATTTGCTGTTATTATTATATTATAATCAGTATTCAATATGTTGCGCACCCATCTAAAAAAATTGTGTGATAACTAAAAAATGAAGTTACCTAGAGGTGGTAACAATTATATCAAGGTTCAGGAATTATTTTTCTTTCAAACACAGCCGTTGGATAATAAACAAAAACATGGTGTTATTGCTCGTCTCTTACTTCTGACCACGAGATGTAATTTGAGCAGAGGAAAAGGTTTGTATAACAGTATCTTTAATGCATATCATGTTAATTACTATGGCTCTGTTTGGATCATATGAGATTAAGAGTAGGATTAGTTATTCAGGATTAAAATTTTTAATCCTAAACGATCAAGAATAAGCTTTTTGTGATCTATAGTGTTATTTTTAAGTGGTCTAACATCCGGATTAAATTTTTATTCCTAAGGGTGTTTGGATCATCTTTTTAATCCGGATTATAAAGTGGTCCCAACTACTTCTTAATCCACATTAAGAAGATGATATAAACACCTTAGGAATAAAAATTTAATCTAGATGTTGGACTACTTAAAAATAACACTTTAGATCACAAAAAACTTATTCTTGATCGTTTAGGAATAATATTTTTTACTCCGAATAACTAATCCTAATTTTATAAACAGAGCCTATTATATTATTAAGTTATTCTAACTTGTAATTTATCATATCAAGAGCAAGAAATATATACGTTTACCTTTTGTGGTCCGTCCTGAATTATGTTCATAAATTAATGATTCAAATTTCAAATTTTAGATCTCAAATATATCATAATTGTAATTAAAATAGTTTCATTCAGATCTTGCCACACTGTTAGGATTAACACCCAACTGGTGCATGTTAAGACAAATGAAAAATCTATATCTGATCTTCCATTTTTCTATCTCGGAACTTTGACCATGGGTGTCTTGATATCTCCTAATTCCTATTAAACTTTTACTAACACCAGTGGACCATTTTGTAAAAAAATCTAAATAATCAAAAGATGCAGAAGGTATGAGCGAATACCTGACAAACATTGCTTAATTTTTTGAATTACGAGCTTGTAGAAATTATTGGGTTAAGTATGTCCTGATCATTTATTGCACATTCAGTTGCCATTTTATTTCTCTTTTGATCCATTTGCACGTTCTCTGTTGTGCAGTTTTTACTTTTTACAGTACATATTTTACAGCACATGGAGCATAGTTTAATAATAGTAATTAATACTGTTAGTGCTTATGCCAGAACAGTGCACCTCATGAACCTCTAATTTTGAAAACTATTGCACATGACAGAATAATAGCCATATCACGACTCACAAGTCACAAGCCTACCAAATAAACTAGACAGAAACATTGATCCATGTAACCTGTCAGGAAACAGAATCCCAGAAGGGAATTAATATATTATTTCCAGAATTGAAAAGAGAAGTTTCGGTCTGTAGCTTCTGGACCTTTAATTGAATGAGAATCTCTGGTCAAATCAAACAAATTGTACCCATATATATTACAAAATAGTATCTCACTTCAATCGTGTAGCACTCCTCTTTTTTTTTTTTTTCTTTGTTTTGTTTTTTTTTTTTTTTTTTTGATTGAAGCCCGTAGGCAAGCACTCCTCTAGCTAGTATTCACAAAACCGCCACTGGTGAAAGAGCTAAACTATTTTAAAGTTTCCAATATGTATTACACTTTTTACCTTATTCAGCTCTCACATTGCAGATGCTTTATCTCGCATCACATGCTCTGATGATAGAAGTACGGAAACTGTTGAAGTCCCATCTTTTCATGATCATTTCTTATTTATTAACTATAATTATTTACCTACAAAAGTAATATAATTAATTATTCATAAATATATAAAATCATAAATAAATATATTTTCAAATATTTATATAATTTTTTATAATATAATTAATAACACTTTTACCTACAAAAGTAATATAATTAATAACACTTTTTAAAAATAATATAATTTCAGTAAAATTTGACAATGATGTACATTGAACTTGTAGATCATTTTTGTTCATCGGTAATAGCTACAAAGAAGGCAGTTCGTATAAGTTTTTTTGTTGGAAATATAAACTTAATTTGTTGTAAATAAAAGATTCAATGGTGTTGGATTTTTTAAAATTTTCTAAGTCTAAAAACCTTTAAAAAAATCGTAACGATTGTGCAGCATAGAAATGTGGAAATGTTTTTCACGCGGTATTTAATTTCAATTCAATTGATTTCAAAGAATTTCGTTGGATCTAATTACATGGGAATTCCAATCAAGTGATACCAAATATGTTTATTTTGATTAATAATTTTCCAACGAAATAAAATGAAATGAAATCCCACGTTAAAAAAAAAAAGGGATTTTGATTGGCCAAAGTGTTTTAATTATCACTAAGAAATGTGGCGAGTAATTTAAAAGTTACAGTATGATTATTTAGAATTGTTATGTTTTATAGAAGACAGAAAGAAAAAAAAAACAATTGAATTATTAACGGAACCCTTTTTAAGTGTTTCAAAGGTCCTGACAGTTTGTGTTGATGCGTTACATAACTGCGGTTTCCTCAGCGGGAAAGAGGCGAAGAGAGAGGAGAGAGAGAAAGTGATGAAGCCAAAGAAATACATTGAAGAAACAATACATCCCTCTAGCCCCATTTCTGCCACCTCTTACTTCTCTCCTATGGAGCTCAATTCCAAGGTATACACACTCTCTCTCTCTCTGTAATACATAATAGTATATACCTCATTCCCTTCTCTACATTTTCAGGATTCAGCTAAAGTTGGTAAAATCTTCTTTAAAGAGACCCCAATTCAAGTCTCAATCAAAGACCCATTATGCAACTTAAATCTCAAGGAAACATCTGAGTTTGTCAATTCAATGCCATTTAAGAGAAGCCAGAGCACCAGCAACAGAGTATTATACAATGAGAAGAGAGAAGGGATACTGGACTCTCCTGCCACACCTGGTTTCAGACCTACTTTTCGATCAAGTCCTGGAAACAATTTTAATTTTGCAAGAAAGAGCATGTCCTCAAAATGGGAAGATGCTGAGAAATGGCTTGTAAATAGTTCTTCTTACAAGGAATCGCCTTCCCATCTGATCAAATCCGCAAAACGACCAGACCAAGTAAATAATTTAAGGAAATCGTGCGAGTTGGGAAAAGATGTTGCCAAATTCGAGGAGAAAATTGAGGATTTCACGGTGCAAATCGTACCTTCCATAGTTAAACCTTTGGTACCAGCAGATGTCTTCTTGAAAGGTTTGTAGTGAGCCAAATGATCAAAATTGGTGCCTTCCACTTTTTGTTAATTATACTGCCCCTCCTACATTTTTTTTTTATGAAAAATATGAGAAGCTATAGTAAATTTACACCTTTTCAGTTATTACATTTTAATTTTGGTGTTACCCAAAGTTACATTATTACATTTTTCAATTGCGAAATAATTCCTTTAACTAGAGCTCATTCCCATTTTGCAGATAAATTTGCAAGCAATTCAGAACAGTTCAACCCAAACAACAGATATTCAAATCTTACAAAGCCAACCCTTCTATTAAAAAACATCATCCCAAGGACTAGCCATGGTAGCAACCTGAGGGATATTGGTACCCACATAGCCCCTATTACTCCTCCGACTGAAAACACCTCACCAATTCGGCACAACACCCCAGCTAGCAAATCAGGTCTATTGGTGCAAACCAATGAAACTGTTGATTTTGCAAAATTGAAATTGTGCAATGAATATGATTTGGTGGCTTCGAATTGGAATTCAAAAGAAGAGGAAGAGGAGGAAGTGTCAAAAAGCTTGAGACATTTTGAGATGAGTAGAAAGAGCTTTGCGGAATCAAGAGCTTGTGCATGGGAAGAGGAGGAGAGAAGCAAGAGTTGTATGAGGTATTGATATTTTGATTTTCTGTTGTTAAAATTGCCGTAGCAATTAAAAAAACTTGATGATGCTGCCAAACAAATTGATTTAGTGTGCTTTATAAATGAGAAATAGAACCTCATTATGTAGGATATATCTCAGTATCTGGATAATTTCATTTCACTAGAAAGTAAGCAACGCTAGCTCTGGAGGATAAAATTGTGCCTTTTATGTAATTAATACAATTTGGGTGCCAAGAGCAGTCCTTTGCAGTAAATAATTTGTTTTGTGCAATGATATATAACAAATTACTAGTTTCTTTCTAATTTATTTCATTGTAGGTACCAGAGAGAAGAGGCAAAGATACAAGCTTGGGTGAACCTTGAAAATGCAAAAGCAGAAGCACAGTCCAGGAAACTAGAGGTAATTCTTATTGGCATTTTTCTGTTAGTACCGTTAGAAGTACTCTAATTAACTACATATCCTTTCTAACATTTCTGTCTGAACATGCATGCTGGAATGCACAAGACCTAGGTGAATATAAAATCAACGCTATTTGTTTATTTTAGTACTACCAAGGTGATAGCAATATAGCATATGTAAGAGGAAACTTCATCAACTTACATGTGCCTATAAAAGATTTAACACCACCATATCCATAATTTTTTAATAAAAATCTTTACACAAGAGCAGAGTCTACCCTTGTGCCTCTGTTGCATGTTTCAAATAACCTTTGGAATTTTCAAGAGAACTTTATCTAAGGACATAAACTAAATTGCATCCGTAAAGCAGGGATTAGTTTATTTTTTTCCTTGAAGATAGATTAGTTGAAACTTTTATCAAAGAAACACCTTATTTTAGTGGTGCAAGTTCATGCTGTGCCCTTATATTGTAATATCCTTCAATTATAAGCATTCAAGAGTTTGTATAATGATTGTAAAGCCTTGTTGGTGATTCCTAAGAGAAAAGTTCCTGCATTTGCAAAAATTGTCGCTGGAATAATTCCTAAGAGAAAAGGAACTTGAAACTTTGGTAGGATTAAATTTACAAAAAAGTAATTTTTTTTTTTGTAATATACTTATATATACCTAGTGTTGTCCATTGGTGACTAGGCTAAATAGTATAAATTTTTTAGCTAGCTACTTGCTCCAATGCTTTGCTTGAAGTTCACTTCTGAAACATTACACGTGATTGGTATATTAATAATTGCCCTACAAAAGATTATATATATATATATATTAAAGAAGTGGAAGTATATGATATATAGGGAAATTTTGTTCTCCCTTCACTCAAGACTCGCCCCCACCATAGGGAATCCAGATCCTGTGCCGCGCGGCACAGCGTGTAGCGCAGCACAGGACCGTCCGATCAAATCTGGATGGATAAGGGAGACCCGTGCATGTAACCAGATTGTAAGGCCCGAAAAGAGTAAACCGTCGAGATCTGATCGGACGGTCCGGATCCTGCGCTACACGCTGTGCCGCGCGACACAGGATCCGGATCCCCACCATAGGTGGCAGGACACATAAAGTCAAATAAGTAAAAAAATGTTGTTTTACAGAAAAAAAAAATATATTGCAAGGAGTGGACAGCAACAATATAATAAAGCAAATAGAAATATGCTTTGTTCTCCCTTTCACTCTAGGAGGCAGGGCGTATATATTTCTCTGTACAGTGTTATGTTTATTTAAGTTTAATAAGTTAAAAAATCAAACTATGTTTTACAAAAGAAAATATATATATTGAACGGAGTGGAGGCAACAATTAATATAATGTACAAGAAAATGTTTTTGTTCTCCCACGCACTTACGACTCACCCATACATAAGAGGCAGGCCACGTATTTCGGCCGTGCATGGATATTTTTTCTATATGTTAATTAAGTTAAAATCAGAAAATAATTGTTTTAGAGAAATATATATTGCAGGAGTGAAAGCTAACAATATATAATATATTATTATCTTTTTTTCTATCACTAGAGACTCCTGCAGTGTAGTAAGCAGGGCTCCCCTGTTTTGTATGAAGTCCAATAAGTAATGTAGCTATAATCTTTTTAATATATGCATTAATAATTAAAATATAAAATGATTAACCATTCATCACTTAAAGTTAATGAATTAGTATCACTTAAACCAGGTCACTGCCAATTTCATCTTAGTTTTTTTCCCTTCTGGAGTAGGACTTTATGCTTAACTTGATTGAAACCTCCCAAAGTCTAATTTGAATGACAAATCATCTATATGAACTTCTCAAATAACCAGATTGCTTTGTAAAGGCAACATATGAACTTATCTAGAGTTGACAGAGTTCAGATTCTGTTACAAGACTAGTACATACTTCTGTTACCATGTCACATTGTCACTGCCAAGTGGACCCAGAACACATTTTTTTGCTCATGCCAAGGTAAATTAAGTGAGGATTTGGATATTGGTTGATGCATCAATTACCACTAATATTAGGGAGACACGTGGCAGGCAGCCCTGGGCAGTTTTTTTATCGACTGATTATTAGGAGGCATCTATCTATTATTTAATAAATTAATACCATATTAAGTGATACTTTATTTGAACAAAGCAAGTAACTTTGAGTGAGAGTAGGACGATGTCACATACTTTATGCTCATCGATGCACTATAATTGTTTGTTTAGTTCCACAGCTGCACTTATTAAGCCTGTTATAGTAATACTACCTTGTTCCAGTTCCCCATAAAAGTTTCTTAAGCTTCATACTGCATGTTGGTTTGTTTCTGATCAAAGACTGTAACACTATAATTGATTAGTGATATATATTTCATTCTGAATAGGTGAAAATACAAAAGTTGAGGTCAAATTTAGAAGAGAAGCTTATGAAGAGGATGGCAATAGTTCACAGAAAAGCTGAGGAATGGAGACTATCTGCTCAAATGCAACATTCACAACAGATACAAAAAGCCTATCAAAATGCACAGAAGATAAAAAATAAGAAACACATATTTGTCCATGGAAGTACCGCTCCTTGTGCGTGTTTCTCTTGTAACAATAATATTTGATATTTCAATAAAATATCTCATAATAAAATTAGTAAATGCACTTGCACATGAAAAATAGGTGTTAAAAATATGCCATTTCATTTTTTTCCATCATTTTTTTTGTGTAGTTATTGTCCTGAAATTCTTTTTCTTTACAATTTTTCTTGCTTTTAGAGTCCAGTCCTTAATTTTAACTGTCCTATTCAACATAAATTAAAAGCAGCAACTTCAGGATGTCAATTTTGGTTGCAACTTAACAGTGTCAATTATCTACATCCTAGTACATGTACTTGTAAAAAAGATAATAATATATATTTGCCAGAATGGTACCGAATAGATTTTGAATTGTCCACTAATGCGAATTCACATCATCCGAATAATAAAATGGGGAAAAAATACAATAAGCTTTTTTCTTATTTGCATTATGAAATTGCACGTTCAGAATTTATATTTATATCTCAATGTGTATTATGTATTTTTTATTGCGTTGAAATACCATCATATTTTATAAACTTGTTATCTATTATATCGACTAATATTTTTTTTTGCTAATTTTGTTATTTTAAAATGTATTCTATTATTATAATTTAATTATAAGTGAATATTTGTTTCTTGTTCCATTGATTACCTGTTTCATATCCATATTCAAATTTGTATTCTTTGAATATCTACTAATTGGATTTTATTTTCAGCCTACCCCAACTTACTAAGTTGGGACTAAAAACATTTGTTGTTATTTCATATCCGGACTGATTTGATTTTGAATTTCACATCCATTGTTGTATTCATATGATCTGCTTAATGATATAACACATTATTTACAGCCGATGTTTCAATAAATAAACATTAATTGGAAGCATATTTAGGTAAGTGCAAAAATATTTATTTTTTAAAAAATAGCACCCCGAACAATTACCCTCTTTAAACCGGATCCTTCTCCAAACTCTAAACTCCTAGACAAATACTTACCGGCCGGAATCATTCACTGAATCCACACGCCAATCCAGTTTCACCATTCGCATGTTAGTTAATAGTCATTAGACTTGTCAAACGTTCCAAACGGAACGGAAAAAGACTGTTCCGTTTAACGTTTCGTTTCAGTAACAGAACGAAATTACTCTTTCGTTTCCGTTTCGTTTCGATAAACGAAACAGATTTTCGTTCTGTTCTTAATTTTCCATTATAATTTTACATTTCCGTGTTCCGTTTAACGTTTCGTATCCAAAACATAGTTCCGTTTTCGTTCCGTTTTTGAAAACAAAAACCATTTCCTCTTTTATTTAACGTTCCATTTCGACGGAACAGAAACGGAAACGTTAAAACGGTGGAATATTGACAGGCCTAATAGTCATGACTCATGACAACTGTTTGTTTAGCAAACTCAAAAGGCCCTTTCTTCCCATTCACAACGAAAACAGATTCACTTGGTATAACGTATATCACCGCAAGATCTTTAGACCCCAAATCAGATTGCTTAGAACCAAAAACATGTAAAAAAAAAAAAAATGAAGAAACCACTATTAGAAAGGGTAATCTTTAGCAAGATCCAATTTCCTTTCAATACATCTTTAAAAATCTAGTAATTTTCTTTTAATAGACTTACTCAAATCTATTAATCTCTAATGTAGCAATGTAATATTCATAGATTTTTCTCATATGTTGGTACAACTCTAGCAATTTGATAATTTGTCTAGTGATATCTCTATTATTTTTCAAAATATAACTACATCAAAATTTGTCTAGCAAAAGAATCTTGCGATATATCTAACTATAAGAGTACGCGAAAAGTTTAGTAAAAAAAATTTATGTAAAGACCAACTTTTTTTAGTGAACACTAAGAAACCAAATCTCACCCAAAATTCAATCCCTGTCAAAATTGCCTTTGAACTCTTTCCAATCAACAAGACCTTGTTTGGATGAGTTAGGAATAAGGAAAGAAGAAGGATTTTAGGAAGAAACATTGAGAAGAGTGTTATTTCTGAAAGAAGAAATGTTGTTTGAATGGTGAGTTAGGAATAAGGAATGGAAGAGTTTAATTAAAATAATCATTTGTCTTTATTTATTTATTTATAGTTTATTTATTTCTCTTTTTTTATTGTTGTAGTTTATTTATTAATAATGCTAATAATTAGGATAATAAAATAAGAAACAACAACAATAATAATAGAAAATAATTAATAATGTAATATTATAATAAAAATAAAAGATAAAAATAAAATAATTATTCATTTTAATATTTTCAAACCAATTTGTGTAATATTATTCTTTCCTTATTTATTTTAATATTTGATATTTAAAAAAAATAATAATTATTTTAATAATAATAATAATTAAAAACTAATAGTTATAGTTTATTCATTACTTGAGAAAATATAATATTATATAAAATAATTAATAATAATAATATCATGAAAATGTAATTATTATTATTTAATACTAATACTAATACTAATAAAATAAGTAATAATAATACGAATACTATAATAATATTATAAAAATAATTAAATTGTGATATTATAATATTATAATAATATATTATTAATATTATTATATAATAATAATAATATTATTAAAAAATAATAATTATTTAATATTAATAATCTGAATAATAAAATTATAAAAATATTATAATAATTATAAAAATAATTAATATTATGATATTATAATAATATTGTTATATAATGTGATGGTTTCATTAAAAAAAAAAGAAGAAAAAATGTGGAATAAGCTCTTCCTTCTTCCACCTTTGTTGGAAGAAGCTCTTCCCACTTTATTCTTGTGTGTTGGGATTGATTTTTCTTCTGGGAAGATGCTTCTTCCGGGAATATCTCTTATTCCCATTCATCCAAACAAGACCCAAATGAGTACCAAATCCCATCTAAACATGCAAATATAATTGTAACACTTGTAAGTTGCAATCATTTAATATTTTATATTGTTAAGTTACTGCCCCAAATTTAATAAAATTAAAGGTACCGAACCGACAACACTTCTAACGATTTATTTTTTTTTTGTTGCCACCAAATCCAACAAGCTATAGAACCTTACCTATGTAGAAGACAAATAATAGGGACATCTAGCTTTTGTCAATTTCAATTTTTCTTGTTCTCTGTTCCCTTCTTATATATATTGCCTGTTTTGTACATTACCTAAACCTAGAAAGCGTCTCATTTTCTCTGAACATTTTAGTTTACATACTATTATATTGTTTTTCTTTGAAAAGAAGGCCTAGTAATCTGATACAGAAACAAAAAATTAAAAAGGTGGTACTCTCAAAAAATAACTATTACCAATTACCTTGTTTTTGTAGCTCCTTGAAATTCACCAAAGCCAAAATTTTAGGAATAGTGACTCCTTTTTATATAATTCTCGGTAATATATAGTTTCCTTTGGTCGAGTGCACCTTTGACTGAAAGCACGGATTATCAGTAGATTCCATACCACTCATTCGGTATTTTCAGTTAATTATTGATTAGATGATAAGAAATGCGTTAAAATGGCCTCGTTAGACACAAGATTTTGTCGCTCTTTGACCACTGGAGACGAAGAGAGTACTCGAGCAAAAATTATTCGTTCGTTTTTGGATTTCTTAAGCAAAAATTCCGTTATTCGTTCGTTTATTTTATGTATATGTATATGTATATTTCAAAGTGTTGCCTTTGATTTTGTGCAGAAATAGGAAAGTAACCCTTGTCTATGTGTAGTATTAGATTTTGTTCCGATAAACTTTTCCCAACAAATTTCATGACTTTTGTTCCAATCAACTTTTCCCTATTGCGGAAGAAATAAATTTATTCAGGATAAATCTGAGTTTATTTTTATTTTACTAAAGAACGTATTGATGTTTGTAAACATATAGATTTCTATTGAAATTATATTATTACTTGTGATAATTAAAACCTATATACAATCATGTTATAATGTCTTTTTCATACAGAATGTTTATTAAATTAGCGATCGCGTGAAAAAAAAAAAAGGGAAACGAGGGAACATTATCAAAATCAGCCCAACAGGAGAACCTACGGCCTGAGCCGAATTTAGCCTAATTTCTTAACAAAAAAAAAAAAATAGCGGGATGAACATGAATGTGGACATGTGGTTATTTATTTTTATGAAAGATTATATCCGAAGAATAAACTATTTAACTGGTAGATTTCCAAAAATTTTATTTTCCTTTATTAATACGGTTTACTAGGAGAAAATTGTTTAGCAACTCGTATCTTGTCAATCAAGGACTCAAAAGCAGAAAATGGATGGTAACCTCCCTCTGATTAACAGGCCCTAATGTTGGTTTGATTGTATAAGGCTTTTTTTTCAACACTGGGCCTTGTCAAATTTGGGATGAAAATTGGGAACAAAAGCTTGTTTAATTCTCAACAAGGGCACATAATACCTTGCTAGTTGCTGCTGATACTCATTGTAAAATCTTTCTTTCGAACAAAAGAATAGTTCTATTCCCCTCGAGAAATGCCTCACCAACAAGGGTATGCTTTATTGCTTTGGATGCATGAGAATAGTACTAATTCAAAAGTTAGTTATTTTTTCCCTAAAAAGTGTTACTTTTTTTTTTTGTCATGAAAAAAAAGAGAGTTCAATTAGTGCTATTGCTAACAAGAAATAGTAAGGGTCTACTCCAGAATCTGGGGTGGAATGAAGGAGAGGTGAGAACAAAATCTTAATTTCGAATTGGGGTTGCAAAATGGACAATAATTCTATAAGAAATGTTTTCTTCTACCATCCATTCACTTCTATTTTCACTCTATTTTATTGAATCTAGAGAGGTTAACTCATTGGACATATACAATAGTTCACCCTCTCTTTATGCACCCTCACTAACTTTTCTGGAGCAGACTCTAGTACCCTGCTCTGCTACGCTATTTGAGTTTGAGGGATGAAAGGAGGGGAGGTTAGATAATTGAGAAAAAATAATAATATAATAATAATAATAAGCGCCAATCGACCGGCTGGAGTTGCATTTCTTTTTGTCCGAAAAGAAATAGTCGTCAAATCGTTTTGCAAATTGAACGCCCAAGGGGCAAGGCCAGGGATGGGTGCATCATAAATTTTACAACGCTGTAAAGAGAGAACAACCATTAAGCAGCAATAATAATAATAATAATAATAATAATCAAGCTTTTAAAAAACTCAGTTTTTTTTTCATTTTATGGCCGTTTTATCGCCATTTAATTCGTTTTATCACCGTTTTATTACCGATAAACGTTAAATCACCACCCAACCGTCAAACTACATAAATCACATTTTAAAATCTTGATAATAATAAATGAAAATCGAAACAGAGAGAACAAACAGGCGGAGAAGACAAGAACAAAGTCAGAGATCAAGAAAACAAAAAATGGAACACGGATGGATGCTAGTACCTCGAGATCCGTGCATTTTTTTGTTGACACCATCACACCAGGGCACCAGGCACATGCAGAGGTATCAGGTATAGCACACAGTTTCAATCAAAAAAAGGTATAGCACACAGCCGAATAAAATATGGGGCATGGGTCAGAGTCAGACCCAGCGCTGCATTGCAACACACAAATTCACACCATCCTTCTCCAGACGGCCCATAAAAAGACGACGCAATTCACGGCTTTCTTTTTTCAACAGTTCCTTTTTTCCCTTTTATTTTTTGTTTTTGTAAAACAATGTTTGAAACTCTAATAATTTACGAGGAAACTTTTGCTACTAACATTTTGGTTGTCCCAAATGTCAATATTTTGCTATTAAGTTATTTTTTCAAATTTTAAAATTCAAACCGTTCATCTTATTTAGTTAACGAGCGATGCGTTTTCATATAAGTTTTGTAAATTTTGGAATTTATTTGATACTCTATCAATAGATAGAAAAACAAACGAACTTTGTTAACTGTGATAGATTTCTAATACGTTCATGTTATAGCCTTTGATAGAATATCAAATAAACTCTAAAATTTACAAAATTTATATAAAAACGCATCGCTCATTAAATTAAATAAGATCAACGGTTTGGATTTAACATTTGAATTTTAAAATTTTAAAAACAAACTAAATAGTAAAATGTTGGCATTTGGAGGCAACCAAAATATTGGTAGCGAAACCTTCCTCATAATTTATATATATAATATATAAGATCAGTTAATACTAATATCAATTTAAGCTGACCGGAAAATCATTCGACGGACCAATCAATTCACGGCTGTAAACGATTAGTTCTTGTCGTTTGATTATCAAGCATGTATTTTAATTACTTATCAAGTGCTTGTAATCTTGTTTTATTTACCTTTATGTTCGTCTTGATCGAATAAATTCACAATGCATTATTTTAATGTAATTATTTTAAATATATTTTATATTTTAATTTATACAAAATAAATCCAAAGAGGAAGTAGAATGAAGTTTGTCGACACCAAAAAGATCAAGATAGATAATAAATTTTTTTATTTAATAGCAATCGTAGATTTTGGACATTACGCACATTTTTGCAACTTTATTTTTTATGATAAGCCCGTAGGCAACTTTATTATTATTACTTTTTTTTGTGGAGCATTTATTCCTCGACCAAGGACAACTGTGAAAATGTGCAAATGGATTCAGTGATTTTATGTCAATTTCATTACGGGCATTTTCTAATAATAAGTTTTTAATTAATGCTCAATAATTCATTTACGCAATATAAAATTTTGGTACTAGATCTAAAATTAAGTATCACAAACATAACATCAATAATACTTAAATTACAAGAAATTTCGTTGGCACGCTTCTTATATATTTTTTTAAATTTTTTTAGTTTGATTGAATTAATTGAGAATTTCATTCAAATTATCGAGATAAATTGAGATGCTAATTAGTACTATTAAGTAATTCCTTTGGCGCGTGTATGCAAAAAGCCATACGGGTAGACCCAAAATCATGTGCAAAAATAGGGCCTGAATGAGGTTACTAGCTAGTCCCTCTCCTGGCGTGGAAGAGCAGAACATAATTTTTTTTTATGATTCATTAGAAATATATATATCTTTTTTTTCCTTTGTAGAACTTCTTAAACATAACTTTCATACAAGGAATTTATACCTGATCCACTTACTTTTTCTTTTTTCCTTTTTTTTTTTTTTGATTGAAACCTGATCCACTTACTAATCAAGGATCCAGAACCCCAAAAAAAGAGCAACGGAAAAAATACAGTAAAACGAAATGATGATACAATTTTAGGCAATGTTTTCCTGACAGGGAAAAACGCAACAAACAAATCGTCATTTCTCAGTGTCTGGTCCCGACTTCCTCCTAGCTAGCTAGCACCCATTTGACTTGTGATAAAGTGAAAGTTATGATTCGACAACCCCACGAGAGGAAAATACAGAGAGAGAGAGAGAGAGAAGATTCTCTCAACGAGGCGAAAAAAAAGAGAGAAGAAAACGCTGGCTAGCTAATTAAGTTGGGACTTGGAAGTATTGTAATGGCAGGTCTTCAGGCTTTAATTCTTGCTTTACAAAGGTCAGCACCATTCTCTCTCTCTAGCTCTCACGAAACCCTAGTAAAAACCCTTTGACAATGGTACGTACCTCTGCGTGTGCAGCATCCGCGCAGGTGCATTTCCACTTTTTCTTTTTCTCTCTCGTCATTTCTCCCTTCCTTTTTTTTGGCATTAATTTTACAAGTGTAACCTGTTGAAAAATACAGAGTACTAAATAAAAAAAATTGGGTATACTTTTATACTACTGTTTGATGTTTGAACTATGAAATATACAAAGTACTGAACAAAGAAATTGGGTAGTTAATTTTATTTTTTTATAATAATTAATGTTTCATATATACTTATTTGTGTATCTCATCATACTTTTTACTACGTATACCACTTGAAAAAATGTTAAAGGATATTAGTGATTAACTAGCAGCCAGACTAAATTAGGTCAAGACATGGATCCAACCAGATTTGAACAAACAACAAAACAGACTTCTGTTCACTTGGGCTGGCGTTGTTTAATGAAATGACGAGTCATAGAGAAGCGTGAAAAGATTCCCTGTTGAGGTCAAACCCCACTGGGGCTGTACATGGTTGTGCCTCTTATTAGATGTTTCTTTTGTTTTTTTGTTATTTTGTTCTGCTCCCACACTGACACCGTTGTTCCAATGGGGACCCTGTTTTTGTTAGGATATATAATCCAAAGTTTTTGCTTTCGCTAATTGAATTATTAAAATAATCAAAAGCTGTGCAATTCGATCGGCGGTTCGTCTCTCTCTTGTTGCTTTAGTTCTTCACACGTGTCATGAAGAATACGAAGGTAAGGTAGCATATATAGCTAACTAGCGTAACCTTCAATCCAATTACATGAGTGGAATCCGTACAGTAGAGTCAAAGGGATCCGAGGATGGTAATTGAACTTCAGAAAACAAATTTATACTGATTCATAATTAAACTTAACTATCAATTAAGGGTGCATTTGGATTGTTTAAGAATAAAATTAAAATTAAAATTAATTATTCGGAGTATAAAATAAAATATTATTTCTAAACGATCAAAATTAAGTTTTTTTTATCTAAATGCTGTATTTAAGTGGTTCAACATCCAGATTAAAGTTTTTATTTCTAGGGTATTTGGACATCTTTTTAATGTGGATTAAAAAGTTGTTGGGACCACTTTTTAATTTGGATAAAAAGATAAACCAAACATCTTGGGAATAAAAAAAATTAATCAGAATGTTTGATCATTTAAAAAATAACACTTTATATCTCAAAAAACTTATTCTTGATCGTTTAGATTTAATATTTTTTACTCTGAATGACTATTCCTAATTTTATTCTTAAATGATCAAAACGCCCCCCCCTCCCCAAAAAGAGTTTAATTATGAACCCACAATGTGGGTATGCATTTATGAGTTTTTAATTCTTAATTTTGATTTGTAGGTAATCATTAATTATGTCTGCCGACAAGGATATGAACTCATTTTTTTAATTTAAAATTTGTAATATATTGTTAGGTTCCTTTTTAAATTTTATCAAAAAAATATTGAATAATTGCCAATAAATCATCAAATACTTGTCTCAAATTATTCCCTGAGTTACTTGTAATTAATGGAAGTTACATACTACATATTACAGATGGAATTAAATTAACTGCTTTAAAGATCAAGGATGCATATACGGTATGTGTTGAGAAGATGTATTTTCGTACCTGTAATGTATACATTTCGAATTATCTGTATCTATAACTAATCCTCACCGGTTAAAATTTTGCCCCTACTTTTTAACTTTGAAGGTTAACGACGCGACGCACGGATCACGGATAATTATCTGATAAAATGATAATTTTCACAGCTAGCAAACACATAAGACATTTAAATTTGTTAGCCTTATTATTTTTAAATATATAAAATGCTAATCAAACAACACCATATGAAATTATACAAATGACAAGAACAATTATTATTTACAAATTCATATTCGTCAGTTAACCTATGGAAATGAAAATTGGTATGAAACAATTTTTATTAATACAATTATCTTATTATAAGTTCAATTTTTCTTTTACCCTTACTGGATAAGTTATTGAAAGAAAAAATATTATCTGATCCTATCGAATACGGTACTGGTCCGATATTCCAGCATACACAATTGATCGGCATCCCAACTTCTCTGGATGGTATTGGCACATTTTTTTTTCTCCAAACAAAATTCTTTTTGTAGATTATTTTTTGTGTATTCTTAGGGACCTTTTTACAATGTAATTTGTAATTAATTTGATCGAATTATCACATTTGAAATTAACATTTAATCGATTTGTTCAAATTTTCCTATTTTTTTAGATAAACAACAATAACTTTATGTAAATGTAATCTAACTTATGGATTTTATCAAGTGTCTCCTATACTTGCAATATACTATATATAAGTACATTACCATCGTCCATAGAAAGCGCATACGGTATCATTATTCTTTACTGAAAATTTGAAATTTGCTTTAAAATTGAAAGGAAAAAAAATATAATGGTATACATTTTTTTTTTTGAAAAAAATAATGGTATACATCTACGGCACCGTTACTTCCGGAAATTGCGGTAAATACAGGTCCGTAAAAACTTAGTCGCACGTGAACTCGCACGCTTCTTCTTTATCTTTAGGCCAATAGCTTTGGCACACCTACACTTCTACACCGGCTGCTCCCAACTATAAATGCCTTTCTCGCCTCCTTCACACGCTCCCCACTGGACACTGGTCACTCACTCCCTCTCCACTGTCAACGTATCCAATTTTAATATATACCCAAAAAAGATAAAAGCTCTCCTCTCTGCTTCTCACGAAATTTCCTTCCTCTCCTTTCTTTCTCTACTACAAATTAATTCTTCATTACACATTCCTCTCGTGCCTCAAATCGAAACTTACACAAAGATGGATCCGAATCCGATCGCCCAAACCTCTAACTTGAAGAAGAGAAAGGCGCAAGGAGAGGCGACTTTCCCACTAGACGACCTCCACCAAGACCTCCTAGAGAGGGTTCTTGCGCGGGTCCCACCTTCCAGTTTCTTCTCCCTGCGCTCTGTTTGTCGGAGGTTTAGTTCTGTTGCGACCTCTCCTTCCTTCCACATCGCATGCTCTCAGATTGACTCCAGAGAACCATGGTTTCTCATGGTCGACCATGATTTGCACCGGGCTTCTCTTGTTTTCGATTCATCAGAGAAGAACTGGAGAAGTGTCAAGGCTATGAACAATTTCAACAAACCCATTCCTGTCGCCTCCTCTGGTGGTTTGGTTTGCTACAAAACAGAAGCCGGTGAATTATTCGTTTCTAATCCGGTTACTGGTGTGTGCCGTGAGTTGCCTAGTGTGACTCGACTTACATCAAGCGAGACGCTTCATGCCATCGCTATGCATTCCTCGAAACAGAATCCTGCGGCATACCGAGTCGTGTTGGTTTTCGGTGAATTACCTAATCTTGCTTTCATGGTGTTTGATTCTGCGAAGAACTCGTGGGAGGAAGAGGTAACCCTAGTCCGAAAGACCGACAGTTCATCGGATGTTGATGTAAATGGAGAAGAAGAGGTTTATTTCCTGAGTAAAACAGGAGATGTAGTTGCTACTAACATGCAAAGGAGCCCTTCTAAACAGTACTCTTCTGTTTTGACAATTGAAAACGGAGAGGAAATGCTCTATTTCCTTAGTCATTCTGGTACTGTGATATCTTGCAATCTCACACAAAGAACTTTCTTCGAGCTGCCGAGGCTACTACCTGTGTATTTCGAGTACTCCATTGATGTTATAGAGTGTGGTGGTGAGATGCTGGTAGTGGTGCTTTCAGAGTTTCTTGAGACATCTAGTCTGAGATTCTGGAAGTATTCTAGTAGAGATCGGTCATGGTATCAAATCGCCGCTATGCCGCCTTCTCTCTCGCATGAATTCTATGCGAAGAAAGTCGACATAAATTGTGTTGGTCATGGAGATGAGGTCCTCTTGTGTGTGAATTCTAGTGAATGTAGCAGTTGCTTGATGTGTGATTTGAAGAACAACAAATGGGTTGAGATGCCTAAGTGTTATGTTGATGGCAAGGAGAAAGAGTTCCTCTCAGCATTCCCCTTTGAGCCTAGACTGGAGGCCATTGCCTAAACCTCCATTATTTTTTTGCTGTTTGTAATTTCAGTTCCTAGCTACTTGTTGTTCTGTATTTGTTTTGCATTGATTGTACCTAAAATTTCTTCTCATACATTTTTTGTATAGCAGAAGATGATCAAATGATTTGTGTGAAGAATCTGATGTTTCTGAACTATTTGTTACTTTCATCTTTTTATGAATTCCTCTTTTCTTTTTGTGAAAGCTAGCTCTATTTAAGTGTTGATATAATGATATATACTTGATAGAAAGTGCATTTGTTCAAGCTTTGTGTGCTATCCTTTGGAAGGATCATGGCTACCACCTAAAGAGTACGAAGCTCTCCTAGCTATGGCCTCTGTAATGTATGTGACTTAACTGTACAGTTGCTCGTGTGGTATTATTTGATTTGTAGGAGCACACTACATGCATGCGTATGAATACGAATATGTCATGTGCCCGTTTTTTTTATTTTTATTTTACATTGAATTTACTGTCTGATTATTTTTCTAAAAAAAATATATTCCTAAATGTGGATTGAATACAAAATTATTTTCCAAATGGGACATAAATCTAGGAGCCAGGACAAATTTGAAGATTGTGCAGATACACAGGCCCATTGAATTTGGCAGGAGTTCAAGACTTCAACTCTTCAAGTAGCAAGACGACTGTAAGGGAATCCATGTGAGATTATTTTGTTTTTATTCCCCTATATATTGAGTCAGAAATGTGTCAAATACCACTTATTAAAGCAGCATGATATTTGGAAGTAATAAAGTAATATTTAAAAAAGTAAAATGTAAGTAATAATAATGGAGGAAAAGTAGATTTGGATTATATGTTTCGCCTCCTGATCTTTGTACATCTACAATTGCTTTACTTTGTTTCAGCACTTGTTTCCTATTGGAACTCTTTATTGAGTGCAAAGAAGACTTTGCAACAAAGTACTTTGTTCTATAGTAAAGAACTTTTCATTAGCGTTCATGCATTTGCTGTTGCCAAGCTCCAAATTCTAATAATAAATTAATTACATTTGAATAATATAAAGATTCTTGCATCGTGTACCAGTTCTGAACTGCTGGTATATGTCTTGTTTGGGCTGCTTAGATGGTTATATCGATCGGTTCTGGTACCAGTTTAGATGGTAAAACTGCTTAATATTTATAATAATCTCTGCAACAATGCGAGATATATGATAAGGATGAAGGAATAATTGTGGAACACAAGAAGTTGAGCAACTTGAGTGCAAAATTCATCGTTTCAGGCATTGAACTGTCCAATTGTTACTGGACCGAGCATCCACAGAGAACTTGTTTTAAAAAGATAAAAGCAAAAAGTAAATCAGCGATTAAGAAAATCTCATGTTACAAAGGATCTCACCAACTTTTAAGTGCTAAAAACTGAACAAATCAGTCTTCAGACCTAATTTTTTGTCAGCATTATCTGTCCTATGTGATGATTACAAGGCTATAATTTCAATTTTGTTCTAGTATATATGTTTCAGCAACCCAAGTGGAACATTAACCAGGACATATAAATGATAATTTAGGGAGAACATGAAATTTCGAATGCTTTCTTTAGATGTCAAGTTTGTTGGGTACAACCTCATTACTAAAATTTTAAATTATTATTGCATTAATTAATTTTGTGTGAAATTTTGTGACATATGGTGCATCCAAAACTGGACGCACCGAATCTGGACGCACCGAATCCCATTTTTTTAATTAAACTTTTGACTATGACATGAATTACTATCTTATTAATTAATAAGCTTTTGGGGCTTCCTGGGTAAGACACAGTGCATGCAAGCCTTGATGTACTTTTTAATAATTTAATTAATAATAAGTTAAAGTTTTAATTGGATGTGAAATTGTGAATGGTTCTGTTGGGGGGCACACAAAGGAGCAGACATTCTCCGAATTTTTGCAAATGGTGGGGACCCAAAAATCACCAAGAAATGGCCTAAAGATTAAAAGAAAAAGATATTAAAGATTTAGAAAAGAAAAAGAAAATGATAAAAGGTTTGACGAGAGTATGCAAGTGCCTATTCCTCTTTGTCAATGCTTTACAAAATTAATAAATTGACGCACTTTATACAAAAGCAAACGAACCAGCAATGATATGACCACTCTACTTATTTATAATGGATTTGTTATTAAACGTAACATAATTTTGCCGACTTGTGTTAATGAGGTAATACCAGATTGCTTTATTAGGAATTAAAAACGATATTATATAAAAAAAATGTTAATCTCTATCTCTACTATACTTATATAAACGCATAGATCCAAGATGCATTAACAAATTGAATAACATATTTATTTGTATCGCTGGTAGATTAAGCAATATATTTTTATTAACTAATATTATTTTGTTTTTTTATTTGTCCAAATATGTGGGCATCTTATGCTAGTTTACTTAATTGATCCAATTTTTTTGTGCGCTTTACTACAGCACGTTGATAACTTGATACCCAACGAGGACAAAAATTACTAATCCTCTTTCACATTTGTGCTCTGTATTAACTTTTAGTTTAAACGGAATGTATTGGGATAATTTGACGGTTCACGTGAAACGGGTCTATGCAACACGAGCCTCCATTGCTGAAAACAAAACCAAAGTGTTGAGGTCCCTAAGGAGTAAGGAGTAAGCTAGGACTTCACTGCTCTCATGCTGTCGTGCATTGGACAAGGTAAAGAATAAATTGTTTATGTTAAAAGTAAAACAGACAGAAGTAAACAGGTACAACGAAGCCTACACGTGAGAATGTGAGACAAAGATGGAAGCCACAGATCCTTGGTTTTACCAAAAGCACCTCTATGCTTTGCTTTACTAATCCATTGTTATATTGCAGTTGCAAAAGAGAAAAAACAAACAACAAAGCTGACTTCTAGCACTAATATAGTACTTATATTAATTTAGACTTGTTGTAAAAAATATTAAACTTCAAGCTCATATATTTGAAATTTTTCTTTTTTCGACCTGAGAGGAGGCATGTAATTAATGCGAGTCACCCAATATAAAATGTAACCCAGATTTTGAAGAAAAGTAATTTTTTTTTTTAACTTGGGGAGCTACAATTTTTTACTTATAGCTAGAAAAAAAAACTTTGAGAAGTGCTAGAAGAAAAAAATAGTGTTAGAAAAAAAACTAAAGTAATCATTTTTTCGTTCTGATATGATTTGAGAAAACCACACTTAGTAACGACAGTGGCAGAGATACGTTCATTGAATGGGGTCAATTGACCCATTCAATATCATAAAATAAAGTCATGCATTCAAATTTATACTTATAAAATGAATATTTTTATAGTTAACTTAAATTTGAATCCCATAAAAATATAAATATTATCATACTATTGAACCCCATTTGGTTCATGGTTGCATTCTCATGAGTGTTTTATTATGTAAAGTTAGCAATTCTTCTAATAAAAATGTATTTTGAGACAAAATAATTTCCAATTAAGTTAGCAATTATCCTCATTACTTTTAGGAAAAGCATACAATAACTTTGTTATTTAATTTATGAAATTTTCTTTCTTTTGGTGTTTAAAAAAAGAGATAAAAATATATAATGGTGTATGAATTATTTTAATAAAAATATTAATATTATAAATTTGTTGAACCCATTGTAAAAATTTCTGGCTCCGCCACTGAGTAACGAAGATAATATTGTACGCTATTTTTATTTATTTTTGTATTCTCTTTAGTGTTTGGCGAGACGAAGTGCTATGATAGATAATAATAGATCATGCACGTACTTATATATAACTGTAACGAAGTTCGCATCTAAAATTTTATTTTGTCTAAAAAGTAATTTTTTTTGTTAAGTTTATAAAATTTGGGACATTAGGAAGCAATTATATATGCTACATCTCTGCCCAATTCTGAATAGGCGACAAGAGTCCACGTTTCTTAACGATCTCATTTTAGCGTGTAATAATATTATGCAGAATTCTAATAGGATCTTTACAGAACAACTTAAATCTTTCACTCAAATCAGTCCTTTTTTAGATTGTTTTGCTCAGTTTGCACTTCCTTTCTTTTTAATGCCATCCAAGAAAAAAAATTTAAGCAATGCCAGAGAGACTTTTCTTCGATATTTTTTGAACAATATTCACACCGGTGTCCCACCAGAACCATTTCAGTGAGAAATAATTTACTTGGATTTATTTTTCTACGAGCATTTTATGTGCCAATGAGTTCTATAATTTATATTACAAGTTTTATAATTATAAAAAAATATATAATTTTATAATTATGATAAAATTCTTAATAAAAAATAAAATTATTGGAATATGTTAAAAAGATTTGGAAAAATACATAAGTATGAAAATAGAAAGATCCGAACATATACTCGACAGCTCCGCCATGACCAGGAAGGCGAAACATCAAGCATACAAATATACATCATCTTTTGTGATATTTTGGGTCTGATCGGAATGGATGTCATGTACAAAAACCAGTTGTGCGTTGACTTAAAAAAGAATCTTTGCACGGTTTCCGATAAGAAATTGACAACGCAAAAGAAGAAGGTACATGAGCATGTTAGAATCCGAATCAGAGACTCAGAGTAGGTTGGTCATATAGCTAGCTAGCCTTCACTTTCAGAAGAAAAGAAGCAAGCTTGAATACATATCACGCTTATTGTTTCGCTTTGGAAACCTCATTTATTTATGTACGTTACCAAATGTGTTTGATGGACTTTAACTTAGAAAATAACTACATTTCACTTGCAAAATAATATATATTTTGCTCTGAAAATGAAATAATTGTACATTGCAAAAAAAAATTAGAAAATAGTTTTCTTTTGTAACAATTGAAAAGAAAAGGGAGTAAACAAGAGAAAACGAGAGAAAAAGTAAAAGGCTGAGGTGCACCTGCACCGGATGCTGCACACGCCTGTGAACAAGTACCATCGTTTCCTGTTAAAGGTGTTTTTGGGTTTTTCTTTTCCTTTTTCTCCTTTCTTTCAATTTTTTTGGAACAAAGGAAGAAAGCTCTCATGATTATAGCTCCGCTCCTCCTCGTAGAGGGAATCTTGACGGTTCATTCTTTTTTTTTGAGGGTCGACGGTTCATTCTTTTGTTTTCATGAAATTCCAAAACATATTAGGGTCCAATTTCACCAAATCCCATAACAACTTGTAAGATATTTTTTTGGCATTATTATTTAATTTTAATGATTACAATTTAACTAACAGCATAATTCTAACTATAACTATTATTAGTTAACATTTGGCAATTATACTCTCTTTGAAGTTTATACATCGCTGATATCTTACATAATTTTTAACTAGTACTTTGTTAATGTATAATTAATAACTAGAGGGGCTAATCGAGCTTCGCTCGATATTTGAGTTACAAATAAATATTAAATAAGTTATAATTGTTGATTTCGTAAATATTAACATATGTAATATTATTACGTGATGATGGGAATAAATTATATATGATGTTTATATTTTAAATTTTTTGTACTAATTTAAATTGATTTAGCAGTAAAAACTACTTTATGTATTATATATAGAGAAAGTTTAATATGCACCATAGTGCATAGGGAGTTCTATGCACCGCGGACTTTTTCGGAAGTATTTTTGTATATTGACAAATCTAATTTAACCAATCTAATCTACATATTGAAATCTCATAGCAAACCAAATTTTACAATTTTTGAAATTTTATTACTATTTTTTTCGAATTTTTTAAAACCTGCCATTTTTGGAAACAAACTACTATTTACAATTTTTAAAAAATGGCAGGTTTTAAAAAAATCGAAAAAATAGTAATAAAATTTTAAAAATTATAAAATTTGGTTTGCTGTGAGATTTCAATATGTAGATTAGATTGGTTAAATTAGATTTGTCAATTTACAAAAACACCACAAAAAAGTCCGCGGTGCGTAGAACTCCCTATGCACTATAGTGCATATTAAACTTTCTCATTATATATATATATATATTTTCTTACACGCTGAATAATTTTTCGTTAAGTAATTTCGCACCATGAGAGAAAAAGAGAGTAAAAAAATATTTGAAATTGAAAATTTTTTATCCCAACTAACTTCATAAAATATATTGGAACGTACATTGTGATAACATAAGCATTAAAAGTTAAATTTCTATAGTTAATTCAATCAAAAAAAAAATTTCTATACTTAATTCAATAAAAAAAAATTTATAGTTAATATTCCTCATCATTTTTGTCTGCAACAAAATCTACCTCATCGTCGGCATAGTATCACTACACCAGAAAATATTTTTAGCACCGCCACAATAAGACCGGTTTTTAATAATTCCGGTTCTAAATATATTCAGTGGCAATTTCGATATTGTCTGAATTTTTTTTAAGACCGGTTTTTTAAAAAAACCGGTCCTATTGAGTTCTCAAAAATAATCCGAAATTGCTGTTTTTTTTTAAGACCGGTTTTTATAAAAAACCGGTCTTAAAAGGTTTGTTTTTAAGACCGGTTTTTTATAAACAACCGGTCCTAAAGAGATCAAAAATAAATCGAAAAATCAGTTTTTATTAAGACCGGCTTTTTATTAAAAACCGGTCTTAAAAACAAAATTTTTATGACCTTTTTATAAAAACCGGTCTAAAAAAAAACAGCAATTTTTCTTTTTTCGGTTGACTTTTTAAGACCGGTTTTTTATAAAAAACCGGTCATAAAAATTAGCAGATTTTTCTCTTATCTTCATCCCTCATTGATTGTTCTGTCCACACATTCAATTCATGGCATGGCCGTTTCTTTTCTCTAAAAACCGAGTCTTATTCTCTCTCTAAAACCAAACAAAAAAAATAGCTAAAAATCTTGAAAAATTTTTGAAAAATTGAAAAATCAAGAGAGAAGGCAAAGGAGATCAACCACAAGCTAAACAAATTCATTTTTGAGGTATATTCTTTAATTATTCAGTATTTTATTTATTATTTATTAATTATGCAATTTTTGATTTTTTTAATTGATTTTTTTCATTTTGATTTGATTAAATAGAAAGAGGAAGAGGAAGAGGAAGAGAAGATTATTCTATTGAAGAGGAAGAAAAAGAGAAGACAATTTCGGTAATTTTCTATTTTAACCCTCAATGATTTCAATTCGTTAATTTACTAATTTGTATGTGCATATATATATCATTTGGCATTTGCATATATTAGTTGTATTGTCATATAGGACCAAATTGCCGGAATTTGAACTATTTTAGGTCGTGCCCGTCCGAAATTAATCCATTAGGGATTAATCTCGGATAGTACTCCCGGTCGGGAGTACTGCTTTTTGGATATTCTTGTCTCATTTAGGACAGCGAGTTGTACGTTAGATGCAATTTGTTGTCTGAGAAAAATTCGACGGCATTTCTCTTTATGTTTCCCACGGATACGTACACACGAGCAATCGTGTGTTGGCGTATTCAGGGAACATAAGGGGAAATGCTGCCGAATTTTTTTCAGACAACAAATTGCATCTAACGTACGCTCGCTAATGAGACAAGAGTATCCAAAGAGTGGGCTAGGATGGTAACCGGCCCAAAAACCTAATGTAATGCATCGAACCTATAAATTTCATACCCTGACTTTTGGATATACATTTCTATCTATACAGATGGATCAGAGGGAGGAGTACATGTATGAATATTCGAGGATATCAGGTGAATTTGTTGGAGTTGTTGAAGAGTTCTTAAAATGTGCAGAAGAAAATAGAAAGTTGACTGGAAAGCCCAGAATTCTATGTCCTTGTAAACGTTGTGTTAACTTACAGAGACATGATAGTATAAAGATTAGATCACATTTGATTGAGCGTGGATGGATGACAACACCTAAATACATCCGGTGGGTTTTGCATGGAGAAAGGTTGGAAGATCATTTAAATATTGGGACTAGCAATATTAATAGATCTGATTCAGAAAATAGTGTACAAAATGATTGGGGGGCTGATGTAAGGGATGAGATATTTGTGGATGAAAATGTAAGTGAAGAACAATATTGTGAAAATGATAATAGAGAAAATGATTTAGATGAAATGATGAACGAAATACCAGATGGTTTTATTGATGGAGTTCCTGATATTTTTAAAAAATTGGATGAAAACTCTCATATACCGTTATATCCCGGTTGTAATGAGGATAAATTCTCAAAAATTAAAACTGTTTTTAAACTTTATAACCTGAAAGCCAAGAATAATTGGAGTGATAAAAGTTTCACATCTTTACTCGGTCTTTTACGAGAAATGCTTCCAGCAGAAAATACATTACCGGATACATGTTATAAGGCAAAAAAATTACTATGTCCTCTAAATATGGCAGTAGTGAAGATTTCAGCATGTCCGAATGATTGCATACTGTTTCGGAATGAGTACGAGAATCTTAATAAATGTCCAATGTGTAATGCATCACGGTACAAACTAAGGGACGATGATTTGGAAGATGATGAAGATAGTTGTAAAAATAGACCAGCTGCGAAAACATTGTGGTATCTGCCGATAATACCAAGGTTCGAGCGTCTCTTCAATAATTCAAAAGATGCTCAACTACTGAGGTGGCACGCAGAAGGCAGAAAGAGAGATAAAATGATCAGACATCCTGCGGACTCGCCCCAGTGGATGAACATAGACAGTAATTTCAAGGATTTCGGTAGTGAATCTAGAAATTTGAGATTGGGACTATGCACAGATGGGATGAATCCTTACGGTCTCATGAGCAGCAATCGCAGCGTATGGCCAGTTTTATTGGTTATTTACAACCTTCCTTCCTGGTTGTGCATGAAAAGAAGATATCTGATGATGCCATTGCTCATTTCCGGTCCAAAACAACCAGGAAATGATATAGATGTGTACTTGGCCCCGTTAATAGAAGACCTGGATAAGTTGTGGAAGGACGGGGTGGAGATATTCGATGCTTATTCCAAAAGTTATTTCACCCTACGTGCGATGATATTTTGCACGATTAATGATTTTTCCGCATACGGGAACTTGTCAGGTTATAGGAACAAAGGAGATAAGGCATGTCCTATTTGCGAGGAGGAAACACATTCTGTATGGTTATCTAATTGTAGGAAGAATGTCTACTTGGGACATCGTAGATTCCTTAACCGTCATCACCCCTACCGTCGGATGGATTATAAAACGAAATTTGATGGGAACACCGAAATCCGACGGGCACCAATACCAAGAAGCGGAAGACAGGTATATGAGGAGGTGAAGGATCTTAAAATCAAATTAGGCAAATCATTGGCAAAGAAAATTCCGGATGGCAATTGGAAGAAGAAGTCTATATTTTGGAACCTTGAATACTGGACGTATTTGGATGTTAGGCATTGTCTGGATACGATGCACATCATTAAGAACATCTGTGAATCTTTGATTGCTTTGATTTTAAATGCTCAAGGGAAAGTAGACAATGCTAATGTGAGGAAAGATATGGTCGAAATGGGAATACGACTGGACCTAGCCGCAAAGCCAGATACTAGTAAGAAACGGGATTGGTTACCCGATGCAGTTTACACTTTGACAAGAAAAGAGAAACTCAGTTTGTTGGAGTGCTTGAAGTCAATCAAGGTTCCGACCGGTTATGCCTCAAATATCTCAAGGAAGGTATCAATCAAGGATATGAAATTGATTGGAATGAAATCGCACGATTATCACGTGCTGTTGACCCAGTTGCTTCCGATTGCAATTCGAAGATGTTTTAAGGAAAAAGTTCGGAACTCCATCACTAAGTTGTGTTTTTTCTTTAATGAAATTTGCTCCAAAGTGATTGATCCTGAAAAACTGACTAATTTAGAAACTGATGCTTATCAGACCATATGCGAGCTGGAGATGCACTTTCCCCCATCATTCTTTGTTATAATGGTACATTTGACCATTCATTTAGTCAGGGAGATCAAGTGGTGCGGTCCGATATTTTTACGGTACATGTACCCTTTTGAAAGAGCAATGGGACAATTGAAAAGGTTAGTCCGAAGTAGATCTCGACCCGAAGGGAGCATAGTCGAAGGATATGTGGCCGAAGAGGTTATTGATTTCTATACTGATTATGTAGATGGACTAAAACCTATTGGCCTGCCCAAGAATCGGCACGAAGGTAGACTTCTTGGGAAAGGTATAATTGGTTTGAAAATAATTACAGTGGACCTTGAAAAGAGAGAAAAAGCACATCTTAAAATTTTGCAACAAGTCGCTGTTGTGGCTCCTTACGTGGATCAACATATAGCAGAGTTGCGAGAGCAAAATCCTCAGAAAGGTGAAAATTGGATCACTAATGAGCACAACAAACTGTTTGTAAATTGGTTCAGAAAAAAAGTACAATTATCTCCGTCCGACAATGAAACTGTGAAATATCTTGCGAATGGTCCCAATGCAAATGTGTACACCTATCAAGGGTACGACTTGAATGGATTCACCTGGTATACTAAAAAACAAGATGGAAAAAGCACAGTACAAAATAGCGGAGTCACAATAGAAGCCATATCAAGTGATGGCAAGTCATCAGAGCCGTATTATGGGTGGATCGAAGAAATCTGGGAACTTGATTATAATGCATTCAAGATACCTGTGTTTGAATGTAAATGGATCCTCAAAAGTGGAGTCAAAAAGGAGAAAAATTCTGGAATAACAACCGTTCATTTCAAAAAGTTAGGATATGCATACGACCCTTTCATACTTGCAAACAAACAAGCAATGCAAGTTTTTTATATTGTTGATCCAGCCGACATCTCACGACATGTGGTTCTTCCGGGAAAAAGACGCATTGTCGGCGTTGAAGATGTCGTAGATGAAGAAGAATATGACCAATTCGATGAAATAACATCATTCTCCACAGGTATAATATAATATAATATAATTAATCTCAATTAATTGCATGAAATTATATTAATTATTAAATTAATTTGGTACCTACACTATTATATTTGATTCACAGGAATCGATGGAACGCCGCTACCAGTTGAAGAATTAGCAACTAATTTGCGTGTGGATCGCCAAGAAGCAGGCGTGTGGGTAGCCCGACCAAAATCACCAAGGAATAAAGGAAATTAAGTTATATACATGTAGTAGTACTACATTTCAACTGTAATATAATTTTTAATATTTTTTAAGTACTATTTTGTAGGATTTTTTTACTTCTTTTATTTAGTTTTTCCAAGAAAGTTAAAATTTTTAATTTTATGATATATTTTGTATTTTTAAAAATAGCACAAAAAAACATAAAGGAAAAAAACGAAAAAAATAAAAATTTTGTTTTTTTATTAAGACCGGTTTTTAAGTAAAAAACCGGTCTTAAAAATTAATCAGATATTTTTATAATTTTATCCTTTTCTGTTTTTTTTGTGCGATTTCTAAAAAAAGAGAAAAAACATAAATTTTAAAAAGTTTTTAATAATAAATTTAAAAAAATATATAAAAAAAATAAAATTAAAAAAATATAATCCTAAATATACATATAACTTTAAAAGTATTTAGTAATAAATTAAAAAAAATTTATAAAAAAATAAAATTAAAGTAATCTTTTAAAAAACTGATAAATAAATTTTAATGTTTTTAAAATAAATTTACTAATATATTTTATTTACTAATAAATTTTAAAGTTTTTAAAATAGTACCAAAAAAACATAAAGGATAAAAATAAAAAAATTCAGTCTTTCCTTAAGACCGGTTTTTACTTTAAAAACCGGTCTTAAAAATCAATCAGAATTTTTTTAAAATTTTTTCCTTTTCTGTTTTTTTTGTGCGATTTCTAAAAAAACAAAAAAACATAAATTTTATAAAGTTTTTGATAATATATTTAAAAAAAATCTATAAAAAATAAAATTAAAAAAATATAATCCAAAATATACATATAACTTTAAAAGTATTTAGTAATAAATTTCAAAAAATCTATAAAAAAAAAAAATTAAAGTAATCTTTTAAAAAACTGATAAATAAATTTTAATGTTTTTAAAATAAATTTACTAATATATTTTATTTACTAATAAATTTTAAAGTTTTTAAAATAGTACCAAAAAAACATAAAGGATAAAAATAAAAAAATTCAGTCTTTCCTTAAGACCGGTTTTTACTTTAAAAACCGGTCTTAAAAATCAATCAGAATTTTTTTAAAATTTTTTCCTTTTCTGTTTTTTTTGTGCGATTTCTAAAAAAACAAAAAAACATAAATTTTATAAAGTTTTTGATAATATATTTAAAAAAAATCTATAAAAAATAAAATTAAAAAAATATAATCCAAAATATACATATAACTTTAAAAGTATTTAGTAATAAATTTCAAAAAATCTATAAAAAAAAAAATTAAAGTAATCTTTTAAAAAACTGATAAATAAATTTTAATGTTTTTAAAATAAATTTACTAATATATTTTATTTACTAATAAATTTTAAAGTTTTTAAAATAGTACCAAAAAAACATAAAGGATAAAAATAAAAAAATTCAGTTTTTCCTTAAGACCGGTTTTTACTTTAAAAACCGGTCTTAAAAATCAATCAGAATTTTTTTAAATTTTTTCCTTTTCTGTTTTTTTTTGTGCGATTTCTAAAAAAACAAAAAAACATAAATTTTATAAAGTTTTTGATAATATATTTAAATAAAAATCTATAAAAAATAAAATTAAAAAAATATAATCCAAAATATACATATAACTTTAAAAGTATTTAGTAATAAATTAAAAAAAATCTGTAAAAAAATAAAATTAAAATAATCTTTTAAAAAACTGATACATTAAATTGTACCCTTTTTAAAATAAATTTACAAACATATTTTATTTACTAATAAATTTTAAAGTTTTTAAAATAGTAGGAATAAAACATAAAGGAAAATAAAAAAAAAATATTTCTGTTTTTTATTAAGACCGGTTTTTAATTAAAAAACCGGTCTTAATTATCATTAAAAATTTTTGTGTTTTATAATTAAGACCGGTTTTTTACGTAAAAACCGGTCTTAAAAATTTTCAAATATTTCGGATCTCGCTCTTTTCTCTTCCCTCCTCTGCTCTCTTCATTTTTTTCTAAGTTCCGAAACTTAGACAAAAACCGACCCTAGCTCTGCCCTCTCTCCCTCTGCCCTCTCTCCCTCTGCCACCTCAGCAACTCGCCGCCTCTCTCCGCCTCTCCGCCTCTCTGCCGCCTCTCTCCGCCTCTCTGCCGCCTCTCCTCCTCTCTGCCTCCTCTCCAAACCCCTTTCTCTACTCTACACTCTCTAAACCCGAGCCCCTTTCTCCGCCTCTCCGCCTCTCCGCCTCTCTGCCGACAGCACCACTGCCCCTCTCTACCTCCGAGAGCACCTCCGACCACCACTGCCCCTCTCTCCAAACTAAGGTAATTGACAATTTTACCCATATTTGGAAGCTGAAAATACCACTGAAAATCTAAGTTTTTATATGGTTAATCTATCGTGGTAGAATTCTGAATAAAGATCGATTAGGGATGCTAGGATGGAATGGTGATCTAAATTGTGTCTACTGTCAAACACTTAAATAAAGAGAGTACTTATTTTTTAGATGTATTCAGAACAAGATAATTTGGGCTTGGTTCTTTGGACAATTTGATGTGCTACAAGGATTTGATCTAGCTTCTCTGTATGATCTTTTTCAAAGTCGTGCATTTATTCCTTTAGATAAACAAATAGCCTTTCAAATTTGGTGTAGTGCGATTTTATGGATTTTGTGGAAATGTAGAAATGAAATATGTTTTCATAAAACTTCGATTAGGAATGTGCGATTTTATGTTTTCACTTGGGGTGATGAAGAAATTTATGCTGCCTAACATTTTCATCGTCTTCTTGTACCATGCTATCTGTGTATTTGTATTCGGCCAAGATAATCATTGTTTGTTGTTTATTGTCTTACGTGCTTTGGTTCGGTTTGATTGTAGAATAAATATTTTTGTGAAATTGATTGTAATTGTGTTCATTATAGCCATGTCGAATCCGGATGAGAATTTTCCGTCGAATGTGGATGATGATCACGAGTTCAATGAGGATGAGGATTTGATGGCAAATCAGGAAACTCAACCCGTTAGCAGAAGGGGGAAAAGATCAACGGCAAAATGCCTAAAGACGGCAAAGAAGATAGCTGCTCAAGTTCCGTTGGAGATCACCTTCAACGAAAAAGGCCAGCCTAGCGGTGAAAATGCAATTGAATTTAATCGATTTTTGGCACAGAAAACGAGAGATATGGTTAAAATCAGGTACGGGGGAATTTGAATGTGAATTAGCATTTCTATAAATTTGATTAATGGTGATATTTCTATAAATTTGATTAATGTGATATTTCTATAAATTTGATTAATGGTGATATTTCTATAAATTTGATTAATGTGATATTTCTATAAATTTGATTAATGTGATATTTCTAATTATTTGATTAATGTGATATTTCTATAAATTTGATTAATGTGATATTTCTATAAATTTGATTAATGTGATATTTCTAATTATTTGATTAATGCGATATTTCTATAAATTTGATTAATGGCGATATTTCTATAAATTTGATTAATGTGATATTTCTATAAATTTGAATTGATCATGTGAATTAACATGGTGATATTTCTATAAATTTGATTAATGGCGATATTTCTATAAATTTGAATGTGAATTGATCATGATATTAATTGGATTTAACGCAGTTATAAGACTTGGCCGTCAGTGCCAAAAGAGTTGAAACTTGATTTGTACAACACTATAGCCAAGACATGGAATATTCCGGATGACATTCCGAATTTAATCAAGCGGAAAATTCTTACAGCATGTTGCAATAGATGGAGGGCCTGGAAAACCAACTTGGTAAGAGATTATGCTTATTACATCAATTCTACTTATTATTGCTGGATTAATTAAAATTATACTATATATTCTTTCATTGTAGAATAAGAAATACAGGGAAAATACAAAAGAAGGTGGACAGAAGCCATGGGATGTTTTTAACATATCGCAGGAAGAATGGGAACAATTCGATGAATATCATAAAAGCCTTGAGTTTGAGGTATATAAATAAATTTCATATATAGAATTATTCACCAATACTAATATCCTAACTTTTATTTTTCATATACTTACAAGTCTTTTGAATTTGATAATAGAAAAAGAGTAAAATAGGAAAAGAAAATGCCGCCAAGAAGGACATGCCCCACACACTCGGATCGGGCGGTTACATAAGTGCAGAGAAGACATGGAAAAAAGACGACGTGGTCCATGGTTCGACCTCGACCATTACCATTGGTGTTGATGACAGGTCTTACAGATGGTGCAGGGCACGTGCCACAGAGGATCCGGTGACGGGTGAACTTAGGGTTACAAATCCTAAGGCTTGTGAGGTCCTTGACAAAGCGGTACGTATTGTAACTCAAATAAATTTGTAAATTAACTCAAATAAATTTATAAATTATGTATTCAACAAATTCAACTTATATGCACATGTATATCTTTTGTGACAGGTTGCTCTAGCCAAGTCAGGTGAGATTCAGTCGATTCGTCAGAATGATGTCTTGACATCTGCGCTTGGGACTCCAGAGCACTCAGGACGGTTGAGAGGATATCCGATATTTTCCGGCGTGAAGCAGGTGTTTGGAAAGGGTACGAGGAAATCCAAGCAGTTTAGCCAAGAAGAAATCGACAAAAGAGTCGACGAGGGAATAAAACGGCGATTGCCGGAGGAAGTGAGCAAGGAAGTGAGCAAAGAAGTAGCTAGACAAGTTGAGGAAAGTTTATCGCGGTTGTTCTCACTAGGGCAAACACCACATAACGCAGATCCAGTAATGAATCAAGGCATTCTACAAAGCTTCTCGTGGTTGTTTGCGCAAGGGCAAACATCGCATAACCTCGATCCAATAATGAATCAAGCTATGATTTTGCTATCACAGGGTAGCAACAATCAACCGAATCCAATTCCTGGCCCTCATATTGAGGTATATAGAATATTACTTGCAAGTTTATATAGAATTTAGACTAATATCTAATTAATTATGTTTTGTATTTACTTATAATTGCAGGGATCCACAGAAGCCTTGCTGCTCCTCCCAGATGGGTTCAATTTGGTGTATGTCGCAAGAGTTATGGTGTTTGCGCGTTGTCCCGTACCTGACACGGTCCATGGAGTACCATTGGGTCCGGAGGAGGTTAAGGTACAAGTTCTAGAAGTGTTCGATCATGCGAAACAAGTGACAGTACCTTTTCCACCTCCCAACGCAGATGACCAGCTCGGTATTCTCCAAGGTTCATTTCTAAGGTGGCCGCGTAATCTTGTGGATTTTGATATGTCGAAATTGGTAAATCTTACAAACTTTTCTAAATTTGATATTAATTAAATTGAAAAATATTGTTTTACGACTAATATATGATTTTCAAGGAGCATCTGAGGACACCAATAACGAAACGGCCTCCGCCACCTGCGAAATCTCCGGAGAAAAAGAAAGGAAAGCAGCAGGTGCAGCAAAATGACGACGACGATGATTTCGATGCAGATGCATTTTTTGCGGAGGGGGGACAATTAAGGACACGGGAGCCGCTCTGCACACATGAGAGATTGCAAAAGCTTGGGCCTACCGCACAAGAACTGCATAACTACATCATGGCGTTGGATCCAGATATGAAGTATTTCGATATTCCGGCCAAGTTCGACCACATAGTACTGGATTCTTTCATGCTCAATTTTGAAGACATCGGCCATTTGTTCAATAGGGAATTGCCATTTGTTCAAGTCATGAAACTCTGGACCATGTGAGTATTTTTCGAACTTAACAATAATTTATTGATGATTATTATTATATGATATATGACTATAAATTGATAAATATAACATGCAGGTGGGCTAGAAACTATTGTCATGATTTTGCAATCAAGGATTTCAGGTTTTTGGATCCAGAAAGATGCTCGGGAACTGATGCCATTAAGGATGTGCCAGGCACAACATCCTACTTGATTCAAAATTTTGCCAGAAAGAAGGCCGCTTATCATGTTTTGATACATCAGCATGCGTTAGTTAGAAAATATCTTGTTTTGACTTTATTTTTTATAAATTGCGGTTTAATTCTAATTTTACTAACAAGGTTTAATATTTAACTGCAGTTTTCATTTTGTGATTATTATCGCACAACCCTCGACAAAAACGATTTGGATTGTGGATTCGCTAAATCCAGATAGTTATTATTCTCCAATTTTAGAGTCATACAACAGGTAATTTTAGGATTTTAGTCAAAACATGCATTATCTAATAGGCAATATCTGCAAATTAATTCTTCTAACTTCATATTTTAATATTGCAGTGCTTTATCCAGAATGAAGTTAGGTCGTAGATTCAATATTGACATCATTCCGGTACATAGCTCGGACTAATAGTTTCATTTCATTTCTAATTAATTTATTAAATTTAATATTAATTTTTAGAAAAATTGCTTCGTATTTGTAGGGTCCACATCAGCCGAACAGTACCGATTGTGGGTTTTATGCGATGAGAAACTTGCAGATGCTACTGATGTATTACTCAAACTACCAGCAGTTGCCAGGGGTATGGATTACTACTTAATTAAGGTTTAGGGTTTAGAATGACAATTTAGAGTATAGTTTTTAATTAGTGTTTAGGGCTTACTACTTAAAGTTTAGGGTTTAGCCAAACAATACCTGATTAGGTTTTAAAATCAATACCTGATTTGGTTTTAAAACGATATATACCTGATTAGGTTTTAAAACGATATATACCTGATTAGGGTTTAGTCAAACAATACCTGATTATCATTAACTAATTTAGTTTGAAATCAATTTGCTTAGGTTTTACTAATTGAATTAGTTTAATTGAATGCAGAATTTGGAGGGGGAGGGTCTGCCTTATAAAGATGAAGAAATTAATGAAAGTTTAGATGAGTTTTATGTATATCTACGAAAAATTGTATCTTGTTAGATAATTATAATTTTTATGAATATTGATATATTTATAATTGCTGTTTTTTGTTTTGATGATTATGTGATATGTGAAATATAAATGCATGATTGCTGTGAATTTGAATATTGCATGAATATTATGGCTAGCAAAAATGGGGCTAGCCCGAAATAAATTTTTTTTTTTTAATTATCAATTATTAAGACCGGTTTTTAACTAAAAACAGGTCTTAAAAATAGTATTAAGACCGGTTTTTAAGTTAAAAACCGGTCTTAATAATAAAATAATTCGGAAAAAAAAATATTATTAAGACCGGTTTTTTGTACAAAACCGGTCTTAGTCTTATTTAAAAAAAATTCGGAAAAAAATCAAATAATATTTAGACCGGTTTTTAACAAAAAACCGGTCTTAATGTTTTGTTTTTTAAGACCGGTTTTTGTAAAAAACCGGTCTTAAAGTTGCGCATTCTTTTCTGATCGGATTCCGTCTGGTTTTTAGCACCGCCTTTTTAACACCGGTTTTTTATATATTTTTAACACCACATATTATTAGCACCATATACAAACCGGTCTTAAAGGCCCTTAAATAACAGGTCTTAAAAATCAAAAGTGGCGTAGTGTATCAATCATCTCCGATTATGGATTCATCAAAATCCAATGTATTTTTGTAATGGATAAATGGAAGAAGCGAATACATAAGAACTAATTGTATAATAACAAATAAATATATAAAAAAGTTTTAATATTAACTAAAGTTTTAATATAAATGTTGGTTTTATAATTCTTTTAGCTCATAGTTATTATACATGATTCAATAATTATATTAAATTAGTGAAATAATATAAGGGCCAATTAATAAAAATAATATATTTTATTTTAATTATAATTATATGATATATTAAATCTTCATGAAGATTTAAATTAATTGTGAAAAATAATCAAGAAAATAAATAAATTTAACTTGAAATAGATCAATTATGAAAATTAATGAAACTTCTAATTGAATTATAACATTAATTGGTATAATAGAAATCATTTACATAATTAAAATCATACTAACAAAATGATATTAAGAAACTATAATTGATGATAAATGAATTTTAAAACTAATAATTATATTAAGTTAATTGTAGGAATAATAATCTGAAATAATAAAAATGACTTACGTTTGTATGTGAATCATTACATTAATAAGCATACAAAATAAAAATATTTTGTTCCGAAAAATATAGTAATATGAGCTTAATTTTAATTTAATAGTAATATGACAATACTAATATTAGAATTATAAATATTAAATGCCTAAATATAAAATTGAAATTGAAGAAATTATGAAAAATTTATTTTGGGATGGGAATATCGGGACTTAATCCCTGTACGTCTGTTCATGACCAATTGTCAATTGACCACCCATCCCTTCTCGCATTTCGATCCTCGTTCTGTCCGCCTACGGCCTACCCATCCTCTTACTCCCTGTACCTCTCTGGACGGCCTGATCCACCACACTGGAGCGTGGCTGCGTCCTTTCCCGACCCAGCTGCCACAACACCACCTGACCTCCCCCTCCTCTCCACCCCAGGCTCGGCCCCACCTTTCTCCTCTCTTCTCTCCCTCTTGGGTAGGCCACGTCCCTCTCCTCCACCCCAAGCTCGGCCTCACCCTCATGCCACGCCTTCATTCCTCAAAATCGAGCTCCACATCCATCATTCACCCATGTGCAATCTAGCCCGTCATACCCTCTCGCAACCCATCGTGGCTCTCGCAGCAACAGATCCGAGCTCGACGGTGCCTCGCCAACCTCTCAAGTCGATTCCTCGCTTCTCCTATTCCTATTCCTGTACCTCCCTACTCTCCTTCGCAGCAACAGATCTGAACTCGTTGGAATTGGAATTTGGAGGCTTAAAACGTAGAAGATTGGCTGGACAGCATGGAGATGGAGATGGTGGTCTGTGAGGAGGGAGTAGTGAGACAGGAAGATAATGCGTAATTTGGAGAAGGCCAAGAGGGAGGCGGAGGAGGACAGTTACAGGAGGCGCTGCACCTGGTGGATGGCCCATGAAGGCTTCGCGAAGGAGAACAGTGGAGGTCGGATTGGATGTGGGGACGTGGAGGAGGAGCATACGGAGGATCGAGCGGAAGAAAGAAATGAAAATAAGAAGAGGTCATGGACCGAACAAATCAGGAATAACAAATGAACGGTGTAGATGCCGTGTCGCGAAAAAAAAAAAAAAATTCAATGGACACCCACGCATCTTTATTTATAATACTGATGTTGCAAATATTAAGAGTTGGCCCGCCTGGTCCTCGCCAAAGGACCTGAAAATTGCAGCCTGGTCCATCATTTTCTATTTGTTTTATGGGTTACGACTCTACCTAGCTCGAGCCTAAGTCATTTACGAAATTAATAAATATAATATTTTAGCTTGGCTCTAAGTCAAAAAATTTACTTCTTACTATATCTTTAAGCTTCATTTATATAATGTCAAATTTTAATTAAAAAGAGAACTTCAATAATAATTTCTTTTTACCCGAGATGTATTTAGCCATAGCTGCCAGCCTGCCATATATGCATATAGAGACTATCCGAATATTGTGATCATATCGAGCTAATTGTGACCAAGTACAGGAAAGGTTTTTGGAGTTATAAATTTTCCGTAATATTTTCAACGATTGATACAACTGGTTATGTTCTTTTAAAATGTTTGAAATAGACCCATTTGGTTTAAAAAAAATACACCGACTAAATTAAATATTCTGCAATATTTGCTTTCAGATTAACAATTTGCAAATTACAACCCCAAGTCTTGGTGGTACTAAACATCTTCAAGTGGGCCAGGTACTGGAGATTTGCGCATCTCGAGGTATTGAGCATTTGGATTGAGCAGTAATGTTTGGCAGTTTATCCGTGTTGCTCTCCGTTGTCAATGTTTGCGCGCGATGCGTTTATCAGAGTTGAAAATATTCAACGCTGTCTTTTTATGCTGGCCCAAGGACTGTTTCGGGCTCAGGTTTGCCTCGTGAATAGTAAATTTCCAATTCAACTGAAAAAGATCAAGGGGGTCAGTTCAGTATTCCTGTCTTGCAGTTGCAGTAGTAGATTGGCAGAGCAATATGTTGCATTTGACCTTGCAAGAGGCAGAGAGATGTTTAGGCACTGATCGCCGGTCCATACGGACCATACCCGTTAGTATTCACACTATGTTGGGATTATTAGTGAGAAGATGCGTAATGAAGAAACATAGTATTATTTTTTTTTCTTAAAAAAAATACCAACGGGAGGGACAATATGCAGACATAATTCGGGGATTAGTTACCATGGTCGATTTTTTTTGTTATGTAATATTTCTCTTGAGGCAACCTTTTCATCAGGAAAAATTATTTGTGCAATCCTACCGTGGATACCTGATCTCAAATATAGACCCTTCATTCAAAATCTAATCAAATTACATTTATTTTTCATTTGGATCTAATAGTTTAGATTTAAGTCCATGAAAAAAAAATATCAGCGACATAATCACCCTTATTCCCTTATTTATTTTAGGAGAAAATGATGCTAATAAAGACAAAACCGTAGCGTGGTCGATCAGAAAAAAAAATTTCTTTCAAAAAAGACTTAATTAATTTTATTATTTTCCATAAAATTTTAAACTCCCAACACCAGGGCAAATTTTTATATCAGGAAAAAAAATGAACGAAACTCCAGCAAAACTCTATGGCAAGAGGCACTCTGTGCTTTGGGCCAGCTTCTGAAGCCCAAGCTTACTGGACCTTAATTCAACACAAACACGATAAAAAGTTCCAAATTCAATATTTTCTTGTAACAAAGCTAATATAGTAACACAAAATCTGCTTAACAGCTTTTCTTTCTCTTTTCTTTTCTTATTTTTTCATCAAGTTCCTACAAAATATTTCAACTATAATGAACAACTTATCTTGAATGTTATGCACAGTGTTGATTTGGACCAACTAAATATACATCTAGGGAATACTACATCAATAAAGTTACATGCACATATATGCAAAAAAACAAAAGACCACAAGACCAATTACTAACTTTTATCAGATTGGAGGAAATCCAGAAGAATGGACGCGAGAAAAATGGCCCAAAATAATTTCCTTTGCTGTTGTAGCAGAAAAAAATTTACCTAAGAAACTTTCTTAGTCAAAACTCGCTAGAAACACTAAGATGGTTTTCTTCATCATTGGCATCATCACTATCTTGTTCAGTGGTGAATGGCACCCAGTCATCAGGAATGACCAGAAAATACGACGACATTGCTTTCCGGAAGCGCAATTTATACTCCTTCGGTGAAATCACAGTTGGAGAGACATTCTTCGGACCACCTAAAATCCCCGAAGCTTTGACCCAAGTCTCAAGATGCTTGTCCCAGGTGTATTGCCTCATGAAGTCTATTATTCCTATTATTAGTTCGTGTTTGTCTTCATCTACGCCAACTAGGAGTGAATAGTCCATCACGTCAATTGACTGCAACACATAGTTAGTCAACAAAATCTTCTTTAATTTTCATGATAAGATTCAAGACAACTATTCAAATAAGCTGTTCATTATGATAAAGGATTGGTATTTGGATGTAATGATAAGTCTAATTGGTACTAGCATCAAGATTAAATGGATTTTTCGTCATTCCTTTTTCTTTTTCTTTAGGACATGCTTTTTGGGCATTTTGATTTTTTGCAGGTTTACTAAGAATTTATATTTGAACTGATATTCAGGGTTGGTGATGATTATATACTTTGCAACACAACGATCCTTAATTTAATTGGTTGAATTTTGGTCCGTTACTCTTAGAAGAAGAAAAACCACATACAAGTTATATTGTACTTACAGATAGAAAAAATGTATCGTTCCAAACAGCTCTTTCTAAGATTCGTTTCGATTTTTTTGCCACAAAAATTGGTGAAGTCGGCATTGACTCAATCAAGTTTTCATCAAGAAGTACTTTATTCTTTCCTGATGTGTCGGGGTTGTACCGTGATCTTGTTGAACCCTTTAAATCATACAACCGAGTTATATGGCGCCCAAATAGAAGATTTTCCATGACTAGCACTTCCATTTTTTGTTCCTTTCCCAGTTTTACATTCCTGGAATGAACCTACAAATGCTTATTTGTGGTCAGTGATATTGGTAATTAATGTAACGTTGAGTTTTTTTTTTTTTTTTGGAGAAAATGTATTTAAGGCATGCTGCATTACCTGATAAATACCATAAATCTTGGCTAGGCAAGTGGGGCTATTGCTACCAATGGAATCCGAAACATACTTGAAATAAGCAGGGCCAAACTGAAGAAAGGACTCCAGCTCTGTTCTCGTGACTTGCTTTATAACAAATCGATCGTCCAATGATTTTGCAAAAAAAACTTTGCTCTTACCTCCTTGCGCCATCCAGTTCTTGCATCTGCAAAGTGACCTTATGAAATCCTTCTCCGATATGGAACTTTTCTTCCTCAAACTATCAAAACATTTGGCATAGTAGCAAATAACACTATAACACACTTTCCCTTCTGGACCTTCATCATCAAAATTAATCAACAGATGTGTACTTCTAGAAGGTTCTGCTGCAATATTGCCAGAAGAAGATATATCTGCTAACGGGATATCAAATTTTGGACTTGGTTCATGGTGGTTATTATTAGATAAGTTGTCATGATACTCCCGTGATGCTAGTGCATAAGAAATTACGCTTGTCGGTTCATCTTCAAAAATAGGGATTGCCATGTCATTAACTCCCACAGGAAGGACAAACCTTGGCCCACCAGGCCCGCCTAGCCATTCTGGTAAGGTTATGTACACAGGCATATATGCATGGAGAGGGTTGAACCAATGAAAGATGCCTAACTTCTTGTTCAGAGATTCATAAAACTTTGGAAAGGGCATCATTATCCAGGTAGAAGGATCCTTTGCTCTAGGAGAACTGACCAGATCATTTGTTTCCAATGGTTCCTTTAAAAATGGTAATCTATCTAGAGTAGAACCTGGGTCATTATTACCGATCCATCTTGCATCTAACACATCATGGATACAATTTGGATTTGGAAAATGGCCGTCAGACATAGTTCGTCTTGAAAGAAGACTCGATTCCTTTGAGAAAGAATCCTCGCTGAGACTGATGCTAGTGAAGAGTGTGCTTTTGCTATCTCCTCGTGTGGATTCAGATTCGTTTGTGAAGCCATATTGCTCTGCCCCATCAGTGTTCTTTTCAGAAAAAGGCCCCTTTATTGACTTAGCAATAAATACTAGCCGTTGATCCCACAAGAGGGAATGAAAAAGAAGCTGCCTCCTCAATTTGTTTATCTCAAGAATATCAACCTGTTGCTCTTTTCTTTTGAGAACTTCCAATGCGATCTGAGTAATTTAAAGTGCAGAAGTCAATAAATTGAGTTATATAGCTGCTACTAAAATTATTTTAAGATGATAGAACGGGGGAGAAATTGCCTGAAATTCTACTTTCTCTTGTTTGAGAATCTCGTGTAGTTCTTCTATTTGAATATTTTTATCCAAGATCCGGCACAAAATAGATGATATCTCTTCGAAAAGCCATTCACCCCTATAAGCTAACTACAAAAGGAAAAAAAAAAAGAATAGAGTTCTTTCATGGGTCAAAATATAAGTGGGGAATCTGTATCCAATAGAAGTATACATATTGCTCAAGAAATTACCTCCGTTGCTTCTTTCTCAACCCAATCAAAATGCCGATAACCAAATTCAAGTTTAAGAGGCGGTAGGAAAGCTGAATTAATGGCAATTTCCTTGTATTGAAAGCAAGCAACCAAATTTCCAGTCCTAAATCCAGATGTTTATATTATTAGAATTTTCATTCTTTGGTATTTTTGTAAATATAGTTGCTTGGAAAAGAGAACTTAGTTGCAAAAAGAACATATAAATACCCGTAAAATCTTAGACAATCTTTGTGGACAGAGTGTCCACATTCAGCTACTCGAGTTGCGGCATTGTGATCAGAAAAACTTAGTTCCAAGAACCTTCCAAAAGAAAGACTCATGGTGTCACTGGACAATATTACCCTTTTATTTGAAGGTGGTAATCCGTTTTCTAGGGGGCATTTTAAACATCTTTGCCACGTCCATATTTTCTTTTCTCTTTCACCTGGTAAAATGAAGTCAGGAATACGTCTCATGGAAATGGTCATAGTTCCCCTCTGATGAATATAGCAATGTGCATGTGCCTCTGGTGGAAGGTCACAAAAATAGCACAGGCGATCCTACAAAGAAATTATATGCAAGGCTTGTTAGGTATGCAAAAACAGAGAAAGCACCATCACCTGTTGATTATGCACGATAATTAACACACCATTAAGTATAATAGTATTTTTTTAAAATATATCAAGAATGACCATTTCATCTAAAACAGCCAAAACTTTTTGCTCGCGTTTGCTGGTTTTTGTTTATCCCAATGTTACTGCTATATAATTGAACTATACGAAAAATCCTCCCATTTTACATGCACAAATGACCTAGTTAATCTACAGCACCCAGCTTTGGCATATGTTATCTATTTTGGAGTTTGAACTATGAAACAAAACCGTAAGTGATGCTTATAATAATAACAATAAGATATTATATTCATGAAAGTCAGTATATTTATATATTTGGAATCAATTTTCAGTTTGAATATGGTTCACCAAGGTTGTTGTTGTTTTTTATGCAGGTATCACATTCAGATACATCCAATAATAATTTTGCTAATTTAGCAAGGTACCAACATATAAATTTGAAGGTTATCCTTCCAAAAAGAAACTGACCTGATCAAACAAATTCTCCCTCAAGTACTGCTCTAGTGGCCTATCAAAATTGCCATAATATTTGATTCGGTATACTTGAAAACTGCCACAAATTCTTCGTTTCCAAACACATCTTGTAGATAAAGAAATCAAGATGCTTCTATTGTCATCAAGTAATAAATTTTCTTTAATGGCCACCTCACTTTTACATGGATTTCCTTCTCCCTCAAATTCTTCTTCGATCCAATCTATATTTGAACTAGAAAATGCAGCATCATTTAAAGGAGATAAAGATGGTCCATAAAAAGAATAATCATTTGGTGAGTGGAAGCCAGGAACTGTTGAAATAGAGGTATTGGTGCTTAGCGGTATATCAGGTAATGGAACTGTTATTGGAGATTTCGTGATGGATTCAGGCATGCATGCACGATCATCCTCAAGAAAAGATTTCTCCAAGGAAGCATGATATGCCACGAAAATACCAACTTGCATTACATGTTTCACTTTCTTGAGCATTTTCAGGCTAGCCCCTTTAAGTACCACCTAAAGAGAAGATATAGATAAATTAATTAAGTATCAAAAAAAGATATTAAATATAAATCTTGTTAGTGAAAAGGATTATGTTATGTTCAATAGAAGATCGTGTTCTTTGAAATGTCCTTTAAAATTTTAAGAACAAAAATGAACTTACTAATCATGCACCTACTGTTACAAAAATATTTGCTACAAGGTACGAACCAATGTGTATTCATACTAGAGTTTGGCTTAAACGCTATCTCGAAAGCAATCACTTTGTTTTAAGCAATTATGTAAATATGTTTAAGTTGTTTTAATATATATTGTTCCTAAAGTTCAGCCCAAATAGCTCTCTTTTTGGACTTGCATTTAGAAAAATATCAACCATAAACTTTCAACAAATTACATTTTTGTCAATAAAATCCTAATTACACTTAGAAAATGAATAAATTCAATCTCTGTGTGCACAAAATTCAAAAGTACACATTTTATTTTCAACTATGACATACCGTGCAAGCATCAGGCCTTGGGCATCCTTCAAAGAACATCAGATTTTTTGCCGGCATTTTTGTTGCTTGATCGGGACAATCATGCATTTCAACAAATTTGTCAACATGAAATATATTACAAGTTCCCATTTGCTCAGGTGCCAGAAGATCAACTGAAGGAGCTATAATAGCATTAGTACATAGAGCAATGCGCTCTAAAAGGGACCTTTTGATGTTCAAGACAAGCGGGATGTTCTTATGCAGGAGCATCTCTTGAGCCACACGAGAAACACTTTCCTCCACTAAAAGGAGGTCAGGTTTTTGGGCTTCTATCTTTGCTACAGCCATTTTCAAGTGTTCCGTTTCCTGTAAAAATATTCATGAATAAGAAAAACAAGAGCCACACACGAGATTTTTATATAAGAGATATGTCCATTCTTATTATTATTATTATTATTTTAGGATATTTTAAAATTTAGTTGAAGAAGTAACTGCTTCATCCTTCAAAGCTTCAGACTAATAAAGGAAGCAACTGATACCTTTTCTAACATCCATACTGACATAGACTATTATATTATTAATATTTTGTATTGTACTCTAAAACTTAATTTTAAAAAATAATTGCTTAGTTTCTTTAAAGTTGAAAACGATTTCTGTCCAAAAACTAATAAAATAAAATATCTCAACGCTACCTGTTGGATTAAAGTGTCTATACTTGAAAGTGCATTCTTCACTCTTTGATACTCCAGGGCTCCACCGAGTATCAAGATTTGGGGCTTTTCAAGCCTTGTTATCATTCGTCGATGGGCCATATTTTTCTTGCAAGCGATTCCATTAACAACCGTGCTTGAAAAAAAAAACTAATATGAGAAAAAAAATAAATATTTTGAAATTCTCAATACAGCAGAGGGATATCACACTTTACCAATTACCTGTCATCCGGATCTCCACTAGCAATGCACTTGATCTTGACAAACCCGGCTGGATCCATGGTGTTGCTAGTTCCTGGATGATCTGGCCGCACAAATTCTGCTACCTCCTCTGCCAATGATTGCACAATGTCGACCCAGCTTCTTTGGCCATCTCCTTGTTCTATGGGAACATTCTCAATCTGCAACAACTGTTCTATAAGTAAGCGAAAATGGTCATCAGCGGCATGTTTCAAGGCCTCCATTTGATCACCTATTGGGTCACTGCTACCGTAACTTTTGAAGCTACTAGATGGAAGCAAACTTTTCCAGCTTTCAGTCTCAGTCAAGCTTGCAGGATGCTCATTTATCTCTGCACCACCCTCCCCCTCTGGCTCCTGCTCCTGTTCCTCCTCTTCCTCCTCCTCACCTTCATCAGGATCGGGAGGAGACCAAACAGAGATGTTATTTTGGAAATCATAGATATTAGTTGTGCTTTTGATGGCATACAATGAGGAGGTAGCATGGTAATCATAGCTATTGTTAGCATCTGATTCATCATCCATTCTATCATCAACTGTAGAGCAGATGTCTTCGGCAGATTTATCATCATTGTGTGCAGGCGATGTGTTTAAAAAGGAACATGGGTAATATACACCAGACTCAAGTTGGCTATAGTAGCCAGTGTAATTTTGAAGTTGCTCTGCGTATAGCGTTTCTGCCACCTGCACTGCGTACATACCCCCATCTTCTTCGTCACTCCTGAATGATACACATTAGTCATAAAATTCATTTTAGACAAATTTGCATGCATTTATACATACAATATATTTGAACTGTTACCTTGTCACTAAATATTCATATTGAGCTGAGGAAAATGTATCCTTCTCTTCATTTGCAGTCATGCCAGTTTCCGATCGAACATATTCCCCATTGTTAGAAGAGATATCTTGAAGCGGCATCCGAGGACTAGATTTTGTAGAACCATGCATACCATTGGCAAAGTGTTGGTCCGGCAATTCACAATAAAATTCAGATGAGTCGTCAAATTCATCATAATTTGAAGTAGTGTCGGTGCTCACTATTGTTGACGTGCAGGTTGAAGCGCCACGCATCTCGGTGTGCTTCGTCATCTCGTTCTCCCATTGATTGAAGCAAAAATTACAAACACGTACTCTATTGGTGTTTTCCTTGTAATTACCTCCATCATCGCAACTACTGGCAGAACCATTGATGCTCCTTATTGATTGGTAAGGAATGGAATTGGTGGTGCATTTCCCACAGAAGATCTTCCCACACATGCGGCAATGGTGCCTACGGTTGATTACGTTGAATGATGAATCACAATCATAGCACATGTGACAGCTATGGTCAGGCATCCAGAACACCTTAGAGATATTGTCGGGATCACGTCGACCCGAGAACCATGATTGGAGGTTTGTGAAAAATTCGATGAATGGCAAATCTTGATTTCCCATTCCAAAAACAGTGCTGCATCATCTGCTTAGCAAAGTTTTGTTTGTCGTGATAATCCAAAGCATCTGAAATTAATAAAATGCAAATTCATAATTGATGCACAAACAAAACAGCCCCAACATCATCTAGTTCTTCTTTTAGTGTGAATTTTATGAACAATTTGGACAACAAGCTTTCTAAAGAAAATTTAAAAAGAAGATAAACTTCCGAATTCAATTGGAGCAAAATTGTCAGAACTATAAATGTAATAGATTTGCAAACAAAATTAGTGCGAGTTGAGGTGCATCTTATATCCCTCTTTTTTTGTCAGGCAAAAAATCAAATGTAACGAAAGTGTTGTACAAATAAAATAGAGAAACGCTTCAAAAAGGACAAAATGACCAGCAAAAAATAAAATTACAAGAAAAAAAATTTGAAACTTCTCCATGGATACCTGAGAAAATCAGCAACCTCAGAAAAAATCAGGTCGAAGATTCCATTGTCAATGTCCTGCCAAACCAACAGTCTTCCGTCGAAGGGAAAAGCAATAAACAGAGGAGAAGGGGCGCGAAGACCCATTTCTGTCTTCTATTCTTAGCTTATTTATTTTCTTTTTAATCTATATATATTTTATTTTTTTTCTTTATGGGGTGTCGGTTCCTTTGCTCGTTTGGACCGGATCTATTTTTTTCCTCTTTGTCACAAGTAATGAATCCGAGTAGTCTGATTTATTCCTCAGGTCAGAACAAGAAAATTCACAAGTTTCTATTTATACTCAGCCATACCAAAATTAACCCAAAAAAAAATGCGGAAAATCGTGACAGTGCTCCAAAATTATTTGTGTATAAGTAAAATCTTTTTTTTTTTTTAGATGTTCAAACCTAGTTAATTTTTTTTATTTATTTTTTAAAATTTACTAGAAAATTAAAATTAAAACAAAGGACTTGGGTGACCAGAGCCCAGAGGCATTGATTTAAAACAAAGGACTGGACTTGATATAAAGGAACACCAACAAAAAAATCAAGTATCCCAATATTTAATCTTGTTTAGAGCTATTTCTTCTGCTCATATGTGCTTTTCTTAAATGCAACTCTACAATCCTATATACTCGCTGCATTGCCACGGGAATATGATCATTCTCGTTTCAATTTACCATTCATTTCATAGGATACTGTCCAAGTACGTTATGGTATGTGAGTTTAGAATTGTATATAACTTTAGAGAAGGTTCCGCTACTAATATTTTTGCTGCCTCCAAATGCCAACATTTTGCTTTTTAATTACTTTTTAAAATTTTAAAATTCAAACGTTAAATCCAAACCGTTGATCTTATTTAATTTAATGAGCGATGTGTTTTTATATAAGTTTTGTAAAATTTAGAATTTATTTGATACTCGATCAAAGGCTAAAACATGAACGTATTAGAACAAATCTATCATAGTTAACAAGGTTCGTTTGTTTTTCTATCTATTGATCGAGTATCAAAAAAATTCCAAAATTTACAAAACTTATATAAAAACGCATCGCTCGTTAAACTAAATAAAATCAGCGGTCTGAATTTAACGTTTGAATTTTAAATTTTAAAAAAATAACTTAATAGCAAAATGTTGGCATTTGAGAGCAACAAAAATATTGGTAGCGAAACCTTCCTCATAACTTTATAGACAATTATTTAATGAACCACCGAAACTGATCTTCTTCACATGTTGTAGTAAAAAATTTGTTTTGATTGGTAGCATCATGTAGTCGTGTTCAACTATGTCATTGAGCTTATATTCTTGAGTTAAAAGGTTTTGGCCAACATCGTTTAACAAAAGTAATTATCTAAGAAGATAACGATCATACTGGATAGTAGTATACAATATGATTGCTTTTTGGATGCATCATTATAATTAGGTCTTAGAGATTGAAATCATTTATGCATTTTTTTTTCTGAGTTTTATTAAAAGGGCTCACAACGTGTTCAACCTAATTAGCCATCTAATAAAATACTAATATATAAAATTTCAAAATTTGAAATTTAGAATACTCTACACTAACTGTTCTAATTAATCGTTTGATGAGCACCAATATAAACTGTCTGGCCGTATTAAAAGGATAATGTTGCGTCTAATGGTAAATTCCAAATACACAAATTAAATGCCAATATTTTGGGTAATCCAGATAATGAGTACATCTGCCACAGTCGTGTATATACAAGTTTTTCCTTTAGAAATTTATTCACGTGAAAATTTGTTAATCTGTTAAATGGTACTCAAATTTTCTATTATTAGGGAGGCCAAAGGGAGATTCAATTAACATTTTAACAGTAATGAACGGTGCACATGATGCTATCTATATTTAGCAGTTCCCGCAGCTTTAAATTCCCTGATTTTAATTTCAATATGGAAATCTCCGATTCCTAGTTCTTGAAACTATCTCTGCGGCATCCTTTTGGAGCCGCACCTATATTTTATAGGTAGATGGAGAAAAGATTATAGTTTAACATTAGTACTAATTCAAGGAGCACAAGAAGAGCAAGAATGGAGAAATCAATCCATACGGATGAAATGGTTCCAACTATCTCTTCTTTTTCTTCTGATTCGGACATTGACATGGAGGAAGAGAAGCAGGTGTATGTGGTGAGCGAACGCCCACCGAATTGGTGGTATTATCGGGAAGGCAAGAAAAATTCAACTGCACAACCGCTAACAAAAGAGCAGATGTTTGTGCAATCATTGTGGGAAAGGCGCTGCAAGCAGATGAATGAGAGGATGAAAGCAGAAGATAGCGGCCGGGAGAGAAAAAAGAGCTTGACAGATGAAGATTTTCTCGAGCTCTCTGGCGCTCTCCGTATGGGGTTCGCTTTTGATGAGGAGAATTCTACTGAGAGCATCCGTAATTCATTTCCAGCCCTAGATTTCTACTTTGCGGTCAAAGGACAGACGTCGCCGACAGCTCCGCGGATCGATACATGGCTTTTTGATGCTGGTGCGTCATCGTTTACTTTTCCTGATCATATGCTGTCCATGCTTTTCCAAGAATATTCGTAATTAATAATTTGAGATTGTTAATTCTGCATGATAATTAAATTTTGCAGGAGACACCGAGGAGAGAAAAAAGAAAAGGCTGAGACTTTGGACAAAGGCGGTGGTTCTGCATGAATACGAGCTCAAGAAAAGGGGAATAAAACCTCGAAAATAGTCATACCAACAAGGACACTCATCTTATTAATACATCTTCCATGCAAGCATATGTCGTGCTCCGGTTAAGATATATCTAATTGCTATTTTTTGAACAAACTCGTGGATGGCCATTGAGTAAAGAACATGCTTTCTTGTTTGTTGGTGTTCTAAGCTTTTCTTCTTCACAATTGAAGTATGCGGTAATGTGGATTGTTTATCTTGCTCAACCACAATTAAGAGAAAAGGAACAGAGGTGAAGTGAAGCTATTAACAATTGATCCATCTAGAAGAACAGGAAGTGCCGTGAAGACATGCTTCATATTGATTTTTGATATTACAATAAACATTCTGTTATTGTAAATATATTCTTGTACGCAGGAACAGCTACTATACGAATTCTAAACCAATGGTTGTATCTCAATCATTGTGTGTGTATATACGTACGTACGTACGTATGTATGTATATGTATGTACATATGCAGTACATAGAAAGAACTGGTCGTTGACAAAATTTTCTATATTACTGGGCTTGATGAAAAATATGAATGCGTTTGTCAGAAAAGGAAATGTTTACGAGTCGTTTTTGCTTATTAATTATTAACGGAAGTGATAAGTGCAATCGTATCATTCGTATCATTCCACCTTCAAAAATGAAAATACATTTTAGCGCATTCCTCTGCTAGGTCTCATTTATACTCATTTATACATAATAAACTGAATATTAGCACATATACATAATAAATTGAAAAAATGGAAATCTGCTTCTTGCCTTTTTTTTTCACGGTTCCAACAAGACTAGGAGTAGAATCGGAAAATTTTTAAGTTGAATTGGATCGGTTTTTTACCTCTTCTTATTTTTTTTCCATGCATTGTTATCCGGTTCGTGACCCTTTCTTTTTTCTCATGCGCTGAACCAGATTTTGACCATTATAATATTGAACTAGTTTCGGTTCATGACCTCTTCTATTATTTCCATGCGCACCTATTAAAAAACTGAAATTTAACACTTAATAAATTGAACATTTATACTTAGAAAATCTGAACATTTATGCTTACAACATTTAATAAATTGAACAACTGAACATTTATGCTTATAACATTTTAATAAATTGAACATTTATGCTTACAACATTTAATAAACTGAACAACCGAACATTTATGCTTATAATATTTTAATAAACCAAACATTTATACTTAACATTTATATTTAATAAATTGAACATTTATATTTAGAAAACTAAACATTTATATTTAATAAATTGAATGTATACACTAACAAAAATGAATATTTATATTTAATAAATTGAACATTTATGCTTACAATATTTAATAAACTGAACAACTGAATATTTATGCTTATAATATTTTAATAAACTGAACATTTGTACTTAGAAAACTGAGCATATATACGTAATAAATTGCTGAACATTTATACTTATAGAAAACTGAGTATATATACGTAATAAACTGAACATTTATACTTAGAAAACTAAACATTATATTTAATAAACTGAACATTTATACTTGATAAATTGAATATTTATAAGAACGGTACCGAACATTATGCGTTGGATTTGATGACACGGAAAAGGGAGTGGTGCGCATCGCTGGATGGATGGCGTTGGGTGGATGTGCTAAAATGAAAAGGACGTTGGAGTAGGATGAAACAGGATAAATTGGTTGGAAAATTCCCTATTAGCGTGCTGTACGTACGTCCCCAACAATATTGAGCCTAATAATAGCTACAATTTGGAACTCTGAAAGACTGAAACCATGTGCTAGAACTCTGAAGGATTTTTTTTTTTTTTTTTTTTTTGAGATGAACTCTGAAAAGATCTAATATTGGGAAGCCAATTGAAGAGTGGAAAAGTCGAGGATTTGATTCAAATTAAGAAATAAGAAACTGATTAAACCAAGGGCAATAATTGAGGACCCAGAATCAGACTTTTCATATCATTGTTGACCGAGTTAAGTTAACTATTTTATGTTTGCAAATAGTTTTTTCTCGACAAGTTCTTTCATAAAAATAACTTTCCTACCTTAATCCAGGTAGAGCACACTTAATCTGCATTATATAATACAACATGATTAGGTAACCTGGCCTCAGTAAAAGGGCAACAACAACCGTCCATGAATTAAAACATTTGAAAGGCACCGCCGAAATATATTATATATGGGCCCCAAAACTTGGTAAGGACAGAAAAGACGAGGCAAGCTAAGAAAGCTCCATGTTATAGGATTGGTTAGTTCCAACTATATCCTCAAATCTTATACTATTTGGAGTTATATTTATGTCAAATATTTCAGTCCTTTAGTTTACACCAGAAAACATGTTGTCTACATTAAAAGGAAGAGGTAATAAATTATATCCGTTATACCACTAGAAAGGGAATAGCTGGCATACCATTCCAACTATGTAAGTACCCTACAAGTTATATTATTATTATTTTTTTCTTTGAAGAAAGAGGGAAGTCTTTGCTATCTAACTTTTTTGAAATTATGATGCAAGTAGGGCTTGAATTTTTTTTTTTTTTTTTTGAGACCAGTTTAATGCTCTTACCATTAAGCCACTAGACCACATGCCGTACAAGTTTATTAAAAAGTTTTTTTAAACCGACCCATTCTAATGTACCGAACAAGGATAGAGAAATTAAAAGATAATTTGGTGCAATTTAAAACATATTTTTTGTGATCAAATGATGCTATCGCCTTCATGAATCCTAACGCCATTTAATTTTATTATATTAGAGGGGCGTATGTAACAATGTTTTAAGTTTTTCATATTTTAGAGGGCCCTATCTTACACTAGGTATTTTCTTTTACGACTTTAATGATGACTATTAGTTGATAGAAGCTTAATCAGCCAGAAATACATATGCCACGTCAGAGCGTTGCTCCAATCATTATCTCTGATTAGACTCTGCGTCTCTTCTCCAATAAGATCCTTCACATCTCAGTCATTTCACACTCCATCTATTGTTTTTCTCTCTGAATCTTTTAATTGAATCTTGACCTTGTTCTGGTCTTGTATTGTATACTTAAATAAACAGAGAAAACAATTAAACAGTCATCATCAATAAAAAGGTGCTTAAAATTGCTAAAGAGTTCAGTTCTAACTGAGATCAGAGAGGAGGAGAACTAAGTTCACTCTAAAATTTTGGCCAAGTGGTATGTTAATCTCCACTCTTTTTATTATTTCTTCATCCCGTTTACTTTTATTGAGTTTTGAGTTCGTGTGTTCCAAAAATTAGTTGTTTCTTCTATTTTAGGTGCACTATCATTTCCTAATGAAGAATAAGCGCTTAAGTTTTGGAGAATTTTTTTATCTCAATACCAAGTTAAACATATAATATACCAATTTGTACCAGGCCAATCTGAGAACCTGTCACTCTATGAACTTATACAAGATTATTTATTTATATTGAGTTATTCTGCAGTTAATCTTATCAGTTATTGCTTAATTCGTGATGAAGAGTACCTTTTCTCTTCCTAAAAGGCTTGAAAAAGAAGACACAGTAATGTCAAGTCAATTTGACCCACCTTCCAATAATAAAAGAAATTCAAACATAGATTTCAGCCCAAAACCACCGGCTCTTTACGTGCCATCTCAGAACCCTCAACAAATTCTAAACTACTCATTTCAAACTGGTGAAGAATTTGCACTTGAATTTATTCAAGAAAGGGCTAATGTAAGACCCCAATTCGTCTCCAAAAATAAAAATGTGAATCAGAGCCAAGCCCCAATTATGTCGCCAGCAGGACAAAAAAGACAATTATCGGACACCATAATCTTTAAAATGGAAAATGTAACTGAAATGGCCAGTCCCAAAATTCTTGGGCTGCCTGAACCAGAAAAGAATGCTTCCAGAAGTGTTAAAGGCTCTAGTAGAATGTTTCAACAACCAGTAACTGGATACATTTTATCAAAACAAAATGTCATAAAGTTTTTGTGTAGTTTTGGGGGCAAGTTTCTACCTAGGCCTAGTGATGGTAAAATTCGGTATGTGGGGGGCGAAACATATATTCTACAACTAAGAACGGACATATCATGGAAAGAACTAATCCAAAAGACCATGGGACTCTTAAACAAGGCCCACACTATCAAGTACCATTTGCCAGGAGAACATCTGAATGTCCTGATATTAGTATCATGTGATGAAGACGTGCATCACATGATGGAAGAGTGTATTGTATTACAAGATTGTGAAGAAAAACCTAGGTTGTTTTTGTTTTCCTCACAAGATGACGAAGAGGACAATGAAATCCACTCCAACGACACGGATTCTGAGGCACGCTTTGTGGCTGCTGTAAATGCAGTTACCTCCAAAGGATATACCAACGTAGATCCAGGTCGTGATGTAGGTAATAATGAAATTATTTCAAGACGTCATGCTGGAGATCTGGATCAACTAATTTTTGATATGGACAGTGATTCCACAAATTACAGTGATAGCTATTCAGGAAGCAGTTTTGCTACTCCTGTAAAGAATGCAACATATATGCAAGATTATATTGGTGGGATAGCAATTCCGGTGAGAAAACCCTCTTACAAACATTCAGTTACAAATCAAGAATATGTGGCTGGATATTCTGGTGGTTCTGGTAAACTCCAAATGCCATTGTCAGTCCCTACGGAATTTAGGTTTAAGACCACGTCAAGGCCTGTACCCAGCCAAAAAGAGTTAAGCCCAGTAGATGAGAGTAGCATACAGTTGAACTTTGAAATAAAAGAAAATGTTGATAGCAAGTATTTACTACCAAAAAGTGGTGTTAAGGTTACTAGCAGCGATGAGAACTTTTTTGGGTCTATTGGTACATCAAGGCTTGGTTATTCTAAGAGCAAAGATGATCTTACTATTTTGAGCTATTTAAATTCTCCAAGGGATGATCTGTTCAGTACCAATTCAAACACCGACAATGCCATTCAGCCTTCAAAAAGCACACTCGAAGATGCTAAGTTGATAGCAGTGGGTCAGGTTGAATCTAAAGTTTCGGTACAAGAACCAGTGAAACGTCCCACTACATCATTCGACAGAAAACAGAGGGAACTTGGTTCACATGAGGTGACAAATATTGATGAGATAATTGGAGAGAGGAATAGTATTTTGAGGCAAAAGACAATTGAAAGATCTGACCCTAAAAACTCGATAAAATCCAAGGAATTAAGTGCCATTAAATGGCACGATGACATGGCCATTTCCACCAGAGAACTATCCAAAGGTGACATTTCAGTTGAGACCCCAATGATTAGTCGACCTTTGAATTCAGACTCCAAAATTTCAGAACACAAAAAGGACAGCACAGTAACAATTAGAGGGGAGGAGAGCAGGAAAAAACGCACTGACTCTGTGTCACCGGGGTACTATGCTCAAGTGGTTGATAATGCCTCCATGAGAAATGAAGGGATTAACATCCAAGTTAGGCATTTATCACAAGAGGACATAAGCAGTGTCAGATTGGATTCATCAGAGCATGAGGTACCATTGTTGTCTTTACAACAAATAATTAAAAAAAATTATTGAACTTAATTCAGAATATTTTATGTTGATGCAGGATTTTGAGCAGGAGCATGAACCAAGTTTACCAGCATTTGATTCTTTGGGAAGAGAATTAGATCTAAGCAATGTGCAGGTATTACAGTAACCTGTGCTATAATACATGCATTTATTCTGGGAAATTAATTATGATATAGGTAATTAAATGTTAGGCCCTGTTTAATATTCAATGGGTGCTTTGTGGTTTGTTAATTATTCTTGGTTTTCTGTTTGTTTGAGTCTGAATGGACATCCTTATTATTTTTACACCATTGAATTTCTTCCTATTTATACAATAATATTTGGTGAATCGTTAAGAAAAAATGTTAATGTACAGATAATACGAAATGAAGATCTTGAAGACCTACGTGTGTTGGGATCAGGTGCATTTGGGACAGTCTATCATGGCAGATGGAGAGGCACAGATGTCGCCATTAAACGAATCAAGAAGAGCTGTTTCACATACCAGTCATCTCTAACTGATAAGCTTGTAATCTTAATTGAATGTACTTTTCTTGTTGTTTGCAGTTTTATGTGGAAAGTGTTACACAAAAGGACACTTGTATGGAGTACAATCTCAGAGTTTTGTACCGTATTTTCACCTACAAAAACTTGTTCTCTTTTTATCAAAATAAATCACATACAGTTTTATTTTGAAATTCTAGCTAGAAGAATTTTGGAGAGAAGCAGCCATTCTTTCCAAGCTTCACCATCCTAATGTACTTGCATTTTATGGAGTTGTGAAAGATGGTCCTGGTGGGTCATTGGCCACTGTCACTGAGTTCATGGTCAGTGGGTCCCTCAGAAGGGTCCTTTTGCGCCGGGATAGGTATATCAAAATTTTTCTTATCCATTTTGTATAAGATATAATTTTTTGAGACATAGTAGATTCAATTAGGTAGTTTTGTATTTCAAAGATGAACATCCTATTTTTTCTGCCCATAAAAAACATCTTCAAACTATTTCTCAAAAAAAATAAAATAAAAACTCCAAACTGCTGCACCAGTAGGTCCAGTACTGTACCTTTATTGTCACAAAAATAGCTTCCTGGTCTAATGTATACCTTATTTTGTTGAACATATTCGTTGGAATTGCGCACCACTTTTACTGTGCATTCTTTCAGTCACTATCAATATACATAAAGTAACACCGGCATCCTCAGATTTGAACACTAATATATCAATATAACCATGCTTATTCTTAAAAAATCTTGTTTGTTATCAATTATAATGCCCCCTTTGACACGTTTGTACTTTTTTTTTTTGAAAGTAGCAAGTAAAATGTATACTTAGTTGTAAAAAAACAAAGGTATAGATTTATTCAAGACTAGCAAAAGGGGAAAGACAAAAAAAAAGGAAATGCAGAAGACAAAATCCTAACTTTCAGAGAAAAACAGAAAGGATTCAAAATTTGGTAATGCAGATATCTTGACCAGCGAAAGAGGATAATGCTAGCAATGGATGCAGCCATTGGAATGGAGTACTTGCATGCTAAGAACGTTGTCCATTTTGACCTCAAATGCGATAACCTCTTGGTGAATCTAAAGGATCTGTCACGTCCTATTTGCAAAGTACACTTTCTCCCTTACCTAATTTCAGTTAATAACATTGAATCTAAGGTCCGTAAATTGATTATTTTTGGAGAATTGCATTGCAGGTGGCTGATTTCGGCTTGTCAAAAATGAAAGAGACGACAATGGTCTCAGGTGGTATGAGGGGAACACTTCCATGGATGGCGCCAGAACAGCTCAACATGAGCAGCAACAAAGTTTCGGAGAAGGTGATTTCAAATTCCCTTCTCCTAGCACAATTTCCTTCTTCTGATTATTTGAGGTTTTACAAAAAAATCATTTGAAAATTTTTTGTTCTGCAGATTGATGTGTATTCCTTTGGAATTGTGATGTGGGAAATTCTGACAGGCGAGGAACCATATGATGGTATGCACTATGGGCAAGTTATAGGTATGATAATTATGTACCTTAAACGATGTCAAAAGGACAAAATTACTGTAAAATATATTAATTTCTGATAATGACTAAAGAAGCCAATTAATTAAGCATCATAAAGTTAATTTTCAAGCAAGGTGCTAGTCGGAGTAGAAATCAATTAATTATCATTTCATATGTGGTCAGGTCAGATCAGATTGACCCATCAGCTCGGGGTTGCTTTCCTAATAGAAAAATAAAATATCATATGATCAATCTGAACCCAGACTGTTGCTCTCTTTGACAGCCCCTGTCAATGTATCTAAAAAAGAACCCAGACTGTTGCTACTGATACATATACAGTTGCTCATATCATTTGTATTAATGAAGATCAGCAAAAGAAAAGAGGAGGAGGTTACTTTAAAATTAATTAGCAAAGGAAAAAGAAGGTTCAAAGATAGAAATTGAGAGTCAAAAGGGATTTAAAGATTAAAAGAGTTTCATTATGCTTATATCTGACAAGCAAAGAAGTACCCCATAAGAATTATCTTGACTACAACTCTACAAGATGTAAATTGACAGATTTAGCCTAACAATAAAAATATCCTCATTGTTTATACAGTTGGTATTTTGAACAACACACTGAGACCAACAGTACCGGCCTCATGCGACCCCAATTGGAAGAAGTTAATGGAGCAGTGTTGGGCAGCAGATCCCGATCAACGGCCTTCCTTCACCGAGATAGCCAGCTGCTTACGATCCATGCTAGAAGCTTGCCAGGCTCAACCGACTGTTTGAAACATCACGTCAATGCAAATGTGTTCATAGTTAGCTTAATAGTCAGTATGATTTCCTCCAAATTTTGGACTTCTATTTGTGTTGGACCATTGATTATTTATGCTTGTGTGGATGGTAACTTATGTACTTATGTGATGTTTGATTTGGAATTTTTGTTTTTCATGTATTATTCTTCTATTGCGGGAAGGTTTCCCCTTGGTAGGAGTTGCCGCGAGCTACATAATTGTAGATGATGTCTGGATATTGTTTGTGAAAAATTTTACAATTGTAGATAATTTATATTTTACTCCACTTTTTGATTTGATTAGATAAATAAATTCTTACATTTTTGAAGGCTGCAAGATGAACTTGTTATAATGTCATTGAAATTTGGGTTGTCATGATCATGATTAGTTAATTGATCTCTTATTGCATACTATATCATGCAATCTTTGAACACGCACGTTATCATCAGCATTCAATCTAGAAAGACAGCAAATACAATCTAGAAAGGTAAAAATGTGAATTGTAAAAGATTTTGATATTCAATTTACATCACGAAAACTATGCCCGCATAAAATTTTATTTTAAAGTTCATTTTATACTAAATTAAATATAAAATAAAATAAAACTGGCGAGACGGTCATTTTAAATTTTGATCGAAAGTAAATATGATTACAATTATTCAATTAGCGTTGGTATCTTTAAATTATATAATGGTGGAAAGTATGGAAGCTTTTTTATCATATTGATGGGGATATATGCAATATCAAAAGTTTTGATGGATAAGTTTCCAATTACAAAATATCCGATGCATATTAATGTAATTTTGTATTTAATTTTATTTTCGCTTTTCAGTTTTTTTTTTTTTGAAGATAAATTGAGGGTCAAGCCTCCCAACTTATTTTTAAATTAAATGTCTATAAAGACCCCCAGCAGGGTTTCGAACCCGCGACCTCTTACTTGAGATGCATTGCTCTTTGCCACTAGACCAAGAATTGGTTCTCATTTTCGCTTTTCAGTTCTTTTTGATATCACGTAGGTTTAACAAATTAGCTATCCTTTGCAAGGATGCATTTTATGATTGTTATGTTATAAAAGGTCTTTGCGTCTTTTTATAAAAGACATTAATTAATTGTTTATTTATCCGTCGTCCTTTGCGGAATTTGACTAATTTATTGTTTATTAATCCGAGGGATACTCAAGCAAGAACTAAGAACATGATGAACTTATTTTAAGCACCAAATTTCATGGCTGTTTAAAGTTGCTTTCAGTGCTCGACGTCAGCGTTTTTTTAAGTTTTTTTTATTTTTTTTGCTTGATGAAATTATATGTAACGAGAAACTCACATCGTATCCAAGTAGCAACTGAAAGTCGCAAAAAATTTATAAGATACTGTCTACGCAAAATGCAATCTATCTAAATCTAAATCTAAAAAAAAATAATAATAATAATAGTAAGAAAAGTCAGCGATCAATCATCAAAAGATACTTATCTGCATCTGGCGCATGGTGGTGCACAAGATTGTACACACAAAGAAGCAAGGAACAAACTACCGGTGCGCGAGGCACCTATACGCCAGGCGTAGGCAATAATTTGTATGATCTTCGCATGCTTTGATCCCATCCCATGAACAGAGAACCCAATTACACAAGAGGGGAATAATTATAATCGGGAAGGGAAAAAATAAAAAAAAGAGAGAATAAATTTGTGATAATTTTTTAATTATTACGAAGGGAGGGTTTGCTTTCATGCGGCGCCAAAAAATTCTGTCGAGTGCCCCACGGTCCATGGATAGAATCGAGCAACCCGAGAAAAAAGAAAAGAAAAAGAAAGAAAAAATAAAGCGGAGGAAAGAAAGAAAGAAAGAAAGAAAGAAACCCACATCCAATTCCAATCCAACAACCAAACCAAACCAGATCCGAGAAAAGAAAAAGAATAAAAACAAAAACAAAATAAAAGTAAAAAAGAAAGAAAACCTGTTCGGGTTTATTGGGTCCTATTTTTCCAACGCATTAATTAATTAATTAAAAGCCTAAAAAAGAAACGAGTTGTGACTTTGTATCCTCGCGCATGAGAAATTAGGGTTTGATTTGCGCCTCTTTACTCTTTCCTTTGATTTTGTCCAGCCTCCTTTTGGCTTTTTCTCTCTTGCGATTTTTTTTCTCTGATTGAGGTGTTGATTCGTCGATTTCCCCTCGAGTGGGTAGAAATCGTGTTCGATTCGTTCAATTTTTGTGAGATTTCCTCTTTTTCTATGGAGGCGGTGTGATTTGCTGGAAATTTGGTGAATTTCCAAGGATTTGAGAGCTGAATCTGTGCGGGGATTTAGGTTTCAAGTTCCATTGGAAGGATTCAGATTTTGGGAACTTGAGATTTGGGAACCCCGACGATGTTTCAAGCTCAACGACCGAATTGTAAACTCCTAGCTGTTTTATGTGGCGAATTCTCCGACGATAATACACAAAATAGAAGTCTCAAGGAAGGCAATGCCTTTCCTTTGCCAGAGCTCACCTCCACCGGCCGCCTCGAGGTTGATTTTTTTTTTTTTTTTTTTTGGTACTGGTAAAACACTACCCATTACAAACTAGCTGAAGAGTTCAGTTTTTTTTTTTTTACATTTTTTTGGTTAATTTTTTTTCTGTATTATAAGTAGAATAGGTCTTAAGCTCCAGTATTAACAGTACAAGTTAAAACTGAAAATCAAGCATTTGATGAAACCATTTAGGATCAAATTGGTCTGCTTTTTACTAGTACATTGCTCCTGGTACTAATGTTGGAGAGCTTGTCTAAAGCCCGCATCTTGTGACGAACTTATTCATGGTCTAGTTATATTTGTGACGGTATTGATGATACTATCTATAGAAACATGCTTGATGGTTTTCAACTTTGTGGGGCATATCTGGTATTTTTCTTGTAGGGGTGACAATTATCTCAAAACTTCATCTCCTTTTTCTTCAATTAGGTTAATGTGCTTGTAAACCCAACATTGGATAAGTTCAAAGAGGCGCAGACGATGATTTCACCGAGTTTATTGTACTTTAGAGGGCAGCAATCTGAGGTGGAAGAAGAAATCGGCCCACTGATATGGAGCTCTGTTGACTTGTCAGAGCCTGAAATACTCAGTTCCCTCATTGGCCCTTCATTGCCAACAATTGTATGCATCCCTCGTGGTTTCTCAGAATTCTCTATTTTTTATATAATATAAATAGCCTGTTAAAACTTTGTTTTGTTTGGGAATTGTTGAATTTAATGTGAAATTTGTTGCAGGTTTACTTAGAGGTCCCTAATAGCGACAGAATAGCACAGGCTCTTCGTACTAAGGTGAATAGATACATACACATGGTTTCCCTCATTAATTAATTGATTAATAATGTTTTTGTATGTGGGGCGCATGTTTTGGGTATGTAACTCAATTTTGGCTCAAGCCAGACTTGACTATCTGTATCCTCTGATAAATTTGACTTTTTACTTCTTTCAGTATGTATGCTTGTTTATTAATTTTTTTTTTATTGTTTGTGTCTCAATAAGGGGGTTCCATATGTCATATATTGGAAGAATCCGTTTTCATTCTACTCTGCTTCTCAGTTTCGGCAAGCCTTGTTCTCTGTTGTACAAAGGTAAGAGATCAGTTCACCTGATTTTTTTTTTTTTTTTTTTGGCGGTCAGTCTCTTAAAAAAAATCAGAATAATCAAATGCATAAAAAGCAAGAAAGGTCTTTCATTTTAGCATAAAATCACAAATACCACCGTTCTCATGCTTGTTATTCTCTGCGAATGCTTTTTCATGGAAGAGAGAGTAATGGTCTCATCTCCAATTGTATGATGACATTGGATGGTCCCTGCCAGATCCCAGTCTCCACTATAGATTGAACGGTTCAGATCAAGCTGTACTGAATCAGTGCCCCTACCTGCCTGTTTTGACTGATTTTTAATGCTAAAATTCAGGCTTGATCTGCATGGTCCAATCTGAAATGGACAATACAGATCTGGAGGGACTATTTACTGATTTTGGTAATACTGGAGAGAAACTTAATCTAGGAAAGAAGAGGTAAATAATACCAAGAGCGTATATTCTTTTTTACTGATTTCAAAGTTTAGAAGGATAGACAACAAAATTATTTCTGCTTTTCCATCTACTCACTTTTGTGTATATATCATTTTGATATATCAATTCTTTTTTTTTACAGTTCAATTAGTCATACATGGGATGCTTTCCAACTTGCACATGCATCATTTCGATTATTTTGCGTGAGAAACAACTATGTTATGCCATGTAACACACAACAAAAGGCTAGCAGTAAACTCGGACCCCGCTTGTCTGGGGATGCCCCCAAAATTAATATTCCAAAAGAAGTTGGTGTTGATGATAAAGAGGAAATAGAAACTACTGATGCATTTCCTGCCATAAAGGTGTACAATGATGCTGTTGATGTGAGGTTTCTTGTTTGCGGGCTTCCGTGCACTTTGGTAACTAATTATCTCTAAAGAAAATGACAATAATATATATTTAAAATGGCGTACAATGATGCTGTTGATGTGAGGTTCTTGTTTGCGGGCTTCCGTGCACTTTGGTAGCTAATTATCTCTAAAGAAAATGATAATAATATATATTTAAAATGGTAAACTCATATTTGCACAATGAACATAAATTGTATCAATCGTGGAATCACTTTAGTTTATCGTCAAAATATCTCTCATTATTTCTGACCCGTGCAATTTATTTCTAATATATAGAACTCTTTTTTTTTTTTTTCTTTTTTTCTTTTTGAATGTTAGGATGCTTGCCTATTGGGTTCATTGGAAGATGGCCTTAATGCTCTCTTGAATATTGAAGTGAGCATTTTCTTTTTCCTTCTGTCTATTTCCTTTCGCTTATAGATCAGTGTTATCCCTACTCTTTATAGAAGCATCCATTGAAGGGTGTAGACAATTTCAGGCAAAGGGTGTATTTAGCCTTTTATATCAAATATGGATCATTGATTTTTAAAATCTGATTTGATCTGTGTGGTGTAGATGATAACCTCAGATGAAAGGTTATTAACTGAAGATTTTTCATCTAAAACGGAAAAAGCTCTGGACATGTATGGTAACTAAGATGGAGTAATTAATCACTGGATATCATCTGAAAAAAAAAAGAATATATATTTGGTCATTTATTTGCCAGCCATTGGATCGGTACATTTCCTAGTACAATACTAATGGTTTTCTTGCTCTGATTTCAGATTCGTGGCAGCAAGCTTCAGAACCGAGTGAGGTGCATTACATTACTCTAACGATCTGTATATAATTATTCTGTTATATTTATTATTTTATTCATGCTAATTAATATGAGAAATTTCTAACAGTTCGGCCCCACCTCCCCTAGAAGAGGGCGCCTTGTCACGGGGTGTGGTGACTATGCGTTGTGATTTAACTACTTCTAGCTCAGCCCATATTTCTATACTAGTCTCTGGCAGCCCCCAGACTTGTTTTGATGACCAGCTGCTAGAAAGCCATATCAAAGATGAGCTAATAGAGAAAAGCCAGCTGGTACATGCCATGACAGACCATCATGATACCAAACTGAGTTTGTCCGAGCCAGCCAGATCCACTTCAGTTGCTTGTGGTGTCTCCACTTTTCAAGTCTGGATGAAGGTTCCATCTTGGGCTGTCCAGGTATATATAAATCTCTCTCAATTCAACTTTTGTTGGTATGGTAGGTGCAAACTATAGATCTGTGCCCGGCCTCATTTGGACAAACGGAACCTCAAAGATACCTAATGCATCCATCAGAAGGCCTCTGCAAGATCGGTAATAATTGATTTGTCTAGTTCAAGGTTGATATTGCACACTAGACCCCTAATGTGCTTGGTAAGTTTGTCATGCAATGATATTTGGTTTATCTAGGGGTATACAGAGATTGTTATATTATTTGATATATAGTTCTATCAGACTGCTCACTCTCTGTCTCTTTATTTATGCACCCCTTTTTTATGCGCATCCACTTTTAAACATTACAGATATTGTGCCATTTGGCACATGAGCCGACACACCGTACCTTGGTTGCACTTGGCATAGCTTCCATTCAAGGCATCTCAGTCGCAGCATTTGAAAAGCAAGACTCTGATCGACTCCTCTTCTTTTGTAGCCAGAACAAAACAAAAGGAAAAGACGACACTACCCTTCTCTCTGCTCCCCCTGCTTGGTCAGCCCCACTTGTCAGAAAACGGGCTCAGCCTGGCCTTGATTTGGAGGCCAATTCTTCCAATAAACGAATGAAATTGAGCTCCTTGAGACCAATTCCACATGCACGAAAACAGAGGATGGTGCCGTTTGTTGGGGTCCGCGAGACAGAGGTGCTTAATGATTTAGCTTCAACGCAAACAGAGGTGGCTAATCCAGTTCCTGTGAACCATGAGGCTGTCCTTGTGAAACCAGTGAGGCCAAGAAAACCGGCCTCTACCTCTTTGCATGCAAGGGAGATTATAACTTTGAACTCAATGCCAGTTAAGAAGCACCAATGTGAGAGGAGCGCTATCAGAGCTTGTTCAGAGGTGTGTATGCTTTCTGATAACTGCTTCGTTTTAATATTTTTACCTCTGGTTTTGTTATTGGAAAGATACAAAAGTAGCTTATGAGCAAGTCACAAAAACAACAGTAATATTATCGGACGATAAACATATGATAAAAGCAAAGTAAAAGGTCCTTCTAATTTATGTTATATATGGTGTGCTGGTGTGCTTCAGGAGGAATTTTTGAAGGATGTGATGGACTTTCTTATTCAAAGAGGACATAACCGTCTGGTCCCACAAGGAGGTGTCTCAGAGTTTCCTGATGTAATACTCAATGCAAAGCGCCTTGACCTCTTCAATTTGTACAAAGAGGTTTTATTCTCGTTTTTTTTCCCCTTTTTTGTCAAGCTTAATTTAACCCGCAAATTTGGTAGTTCAGATGCGAAAATTTCAGACTGGATTGACAATGGAGGATATCTTTTTTAGGTTGTTTCAAGAGGAGGTTTTTATGTCGGAAATGGAATAAATTGGAAAGGGCAGGTGTTCTCGAAGATGCGAAATCATACAGCCTCTAATAAAATGACGGTAAAACCCTATCTAATCCAATTTTCTGGAATATATAGTATATATAATCAGAGATTTACTATTGCAATATATTTTCATGGTGATTGGTCATAAATTTTCAACTTCTAAATCTTGTGAATTATTTAAGGGGGTTGGAAATACACTTAAGAGACACTACCAGACGTATCTTCTGGAATATGAGCTAGCCCATGATGATGTGGATGGGGAGTGCTGCCTCCTTTGTCACAGGTTATTTTTCTTTTTTTTTTTTAATTTCTTTTGATAAATGCCCGTTAAAAGCAAGGCTATTGTATTAACACTGCCTTCTTGCACTTCTACAGTAGTGCCCCTGGGGATTGGGTAAATTGTGGCCTATGTGGCGAATGGGCCCATTTTGGTTGCGATCGGCGGCAAGGTCTAGGTGCCTTCAAGGTTAGTATCAACTTGTAAAATATGTTACTTTTGTGTTCCTTTTTTTTAATGGCACTCGAGTTTTTATGGTCATACGAGTGAGTGTGTTTATTATGTCGGCGTATGTGAACTATTTTATATATTTCAGGATTATGCAAAAACTGATGGACTGGAGTATATATGCCCGCAATGTAGTCTGACAAATTCAAAGAGAAAAGCACAAAGGGTGGCAAATGGATTTTCCAATTCGGTATTTCTTCCTCAACATGTATAAGTTAATTTACTGTTTATTTTTGGGCCTGTATTTTCATTCAAAAGAAAAGAAAAATCCTTAGGTGAAAGCCCCAATGTTGTTGTAGTCTCTTGAGTTGTAGCTAATGTGTTATAATATTCCTTTTTATGGTAGCTAGTACAGAATTTTATTAGTTTTCTGCAACCCACCCCCCTTAATCTAGAGTTAGTTGAACATTGGGGGATAATGGAAATTATTCATGCAAAATGAAGTAAATTAACAAAAATGTGCAATTTTCCTACTTGTGCTATTTTCGCAATCACTATCTGCGTCATGTACCATAAGCATTGTTTAAATTTGCCGTGATTACTTTTTGCGGGGATGATGGAAATTATTCATGCTGAATGAAGTAAATTAAAAAATAGTGCAATTTTCCTACTTGCGCTATTTTCGCAATCACTGTCCGCGTCATGTACCATAAGCATTGTTTAAAATTCCCATGATTACTTTTTGCGTCACACCTTCAGTGCCTTGCGCCTTAATGCTGAAGTTAGGGTAGGGTAGTTATTACATTAAATGCTAGCATCTCCTTTCTTTTTCTGAGATTGAAAAGCAATATATTTCTTGATGGTTAGCCATGCTACCATAACAGCTATGTATAGAATTTTGAATACATTTTTACCCAAAAATTTGATTTGAATAATTTTTCTGTATTTCTTGTATCATTTTGTCCAATTTGAAGTCGGAAGTTTAATTTTTTTGAGTTTTAAGTCTTAGGCGTTGGTGAGCACTACAAAAGAATATTACAATTGTTATTTAGATCAATTCTCAGATGTAACTGTTTGAACTTCTTATTAATGTACATTCTAGAAACAAAGAATTATGATGATTCTTTGTATGTGCTTCTTTATTATAAATGTTTTTCTTGATTAAGTGTTTTTCCCATCAGTCCTTACTCCTTAGGAGAGACTCACATGACTATAAATTTGCACATGACTATAAATTTGAATATATTCAAATTCTAAAGTTGGAAATGTAAGAAAACATGAATCTGTTTGTCCAATTCAGGCACCGATACCTTTAATATTTCACGAGTTCGTTGTCAGTTCTTAAATTGTTTACCCTCTCATGCATCAGCGGCTGTGCAAATAATGCAGTTAATTTCTTCCGCCACTACAGTTAATTTAAGTGTTAATTATATATTTTTCATTAGTCATAATTCCAATCTAAAGGGAAGTCTTTTTATATAATTTTATAGAATTTATTTGTGGAAATTTCTAAATTCTCGGAACTCGTATAAGTACACAAGTTTATTTTATCTACAATTGTCATTCTAAAACTAGTTTGGCATACAGTCGAGGTTTAATTATTATTATAATTAACACTTACTCATGTTTGTGTTCATGCCTAATAAAAAATGAAACAATGGTCGAATTAGGAAAAAGTAAAAATTCAAGAACCACAAGACAAATATATTTGAGTTGAAGGGCTTAGAACGTTCTAACGAGCGATATAGAAAATTTTTGTGCGCTCTCGCAGACAGGGGACTCGGTTCAGCATGTAGGAGAGCACTTGAGTGGGGGATCGCTATCGTCTGCAGATCTTTTGCAGACCTTTGGAGGTTAGGGCAGACTTTGATCCGAACCGTCTGATCTAATCTCGACGGGCAGATTTTTACGGACCACACAAATTTCGACGAGTCAACGGGGCATCCATCATTCATCGGATGATTTGGATCGAAGGTCTACCCGCAGACCTTCTACATAGGATATGGATTCCTTGAGTGGGCGCTTGTGCCAAATAGTGTTTTGGCGATCTAGTGAGCGGGGAGTGCTTAGGCCCTTTGGGAATGCTCGAGTCGGCAATTGTTTTTGTGAGCAAATTGAACGTGCAAAGGAATGGTCTGACAGGTGATAGAGTGTTTGAGTGGGGTGGTTATGCTGAGGAGCGCTCGACGAGCGGAGGATGTGGGAGTACAAAGTATAGCAGGATAGCACAATAAAAAAAAAAAAAAAGCTCACTTTTTCATACCACAAAAAAAGCAAATTACCATTCAGACAAACAAAAAAACTATGTTTTTTCATAATAAGAAAAAAAATGAAAGAAATGAGTGTTCATTCTAGCGAGTGAAAAAATAAAAAAGAAAAGTTTTTTCAAACCACGAAAGCCACTGCAAAACATTCATATTTTTCTTATGGAAAAGTGTTAGAGTGATCCAACGGGAGGGAAGCGCTCGGACGCTTGGAGGAACGCTCAACGGTCAACACTCAACATAGCGCTCACTTTTCGGAGTGCTATAGCGTGTAGGAGAGTGCTCTAACAGATGAGAGTGCGATCATATCAAGGAACACTCCGGCGCTCGTCAGAGCACTATGTCAAGTCTTCCAAAAAAATAAAAAAGTTTCGAAAGCATCGCCCCTCAACCTCAATTCTTCCTTGAGCACCCAAACTCTCTCAAGTCTTTCCAAATAAATAAAAAAATTCCAAAAGCATCATCCCCTCAACCTCGAGGATTGCTCTTTTGTAACGGAACCCTCGTTTCGCTTGTACATTTTAGTCAGTCCGACTTGTCTATCTGGTCCATAGACCATAGCCAAGAGAAGTCATTGTTGGGCCATCCGATTATCAAACTTTCGATCCTTGGAAGTCATTGTTGGGCCATGCGATTATCAAACTATCTGGTCCATAGCCATATCACCACTCTATGCAATAGCAGTTATCTAGGGCTCCAGTAGCCTAGTCTAATTGCTTGCTTTCTACTCTTGAATCTCGTTGGCAGCTGCTGCCTCCTTAGGCCAAGAGAAGGTTAACATCTATTCATTCATTAATCAGGGAGTGTCTTATCAGATTCTGACAAAGGATATCTATGATGTTCGGTCTAATACTGAATTTATTTCTCTTCTACTGATATGGTTGCGATACCCTACGTCGATTAGTTTATTCAGATTGCCTAATTTGTTCCTAATTACTCAAATTCCAGCGAAGTAGAAATTTCATTTCGAAGATCAGTCAACTCAACTGGTACAGTATCATATTTATCTGTTAATATTTAATAATTTTGTTTTTACCAAAAGTGCAAGATTATATATTGAAATATTCCTATTTTTTTCTGAGAACCCTACATGACTAAAAAAAATTAAATGTTAAATAATGAGCCGGGGCTAGAATTTAGAAGGTACCGAGGGATAACAAAAAAAAATATGAAATGTGTGAAGCAGCTTACACATGGGAACAGAATACTGTTTTTGTAGAAAAATATTACTCTGAATGGCAGCCTGCAGCAGTTGCACAGGTAAAATTCACAGGAGATGAAACAATGCGGCGTCTTTGAAAACAAATTATGAATAATTTCTCAAAAGAAAAAAAAAATCACATCATGAAAACAAAAAAGTACCCTTGTATTGTCCGACAATCACCCACTGCTTCCAACAAAAAGCACGCAGATACAAACAGCAAACACCAAGTACAATCATGCTCACAAACAAAATTGAATCGCTAAACAGTTAGTCAGTCACCTCTATTTCTTTTTTCCTTCTGTTTCTCTTTTTAAATTCCCAATATGTCAATAAACTAAACAATGAAATTAATCAATTAGTATCTTGTGGATAGCCAATTGGATCAACAACATAACACCTCACATCTCCAAATGGTAATTCCATTGCCACAAGTTCTTGATACATCGTGTGCCATTAGCTGAAGGTAAATATATTGGTCACACCTAGGATACTGCCATATTACCTGATGCCACAAATTTTCTAACCAGCAATCACTTTTGAATTCACTAAGAGCCACCATCACTAGTAGTGCGCACCAGTTGGTGCAAGTTAGTTTTTATATGTGACAGTAAAGTAGAGGCCGGTACCAAAAAATTGCAACCAATCAGTTGCCTCTTGACATTTAAATGGCTGTGCCCTAGGTGCAACCAATAATTGTGGCTAAGATCCATCAAGCTCAATGTAAAAAATGGACCTTGCTGACTATGACCCTAGAAAACTTCCCAGAAAACTCCAACAAACCTTATTATTAAAACCCAAGCCACACTGTGCGATCCACTAATAAAAGCCAGCAAACGAAGGAACACAGGAAATATTTGACAGTAAGTCTCTTTTGATGTTCAGATCAAACGAACCACCTGGAACACCTTTTTTCTGTTCTATGTCTTTACTGATGCTCAAATGGTATATTTGCAACTGCAGATAAAGGTCAAAAAAACTCATTTTCCCGGTGGAGATTTTGGCAATCTTAACCACATTCACCTCCAGCTAAAATGATATTTAATTTACAGGATATCTCACAATTGTACAAGGGGTTGGATAAACCCATGAGGCAACTTCTTACAAATGTATATATAATGGGAGTCAGGGTCTTCAGGTATGAAGCCAGCTGGAAGCTGACCTTTTTCTGTAAGTGGCACTGGCTCTGTGAAAGACTTTCTTGAACTCGAACCGGGCCTGACTTGAAATCCCGGTCGTGCTGTCAAAAATTAATGCTAGTCAAGAAAGTAAATGCATTAAGGCCTACATCTAGCATCATACAGTATTAATCTTCAAAGTGCATCAATAGAGCAATGAACACAAATGGCTTAAAAAACATAAAATTCAAGGGCTTCACATAAAGCAAAACAATCGGTCTAATACATTTAATGTTATAAAAACGGGAAAAAAAATGACCTAAGCATTAAAAATTCGAAGTATATTCTGGGAACATCCAAGCTTTATTGGTTATGTGGAATTGGATGAAAAAATGGTGAAATAGTTACCAAACAGAGGTTAAATTAGGTGGAATAGAGTGAAACGATTGCAGATGCAATAAAGAAAATTGCAGTCAAACTAAGAAAATTTGTGCATTGGCTTCTCTAATTTCACTGACCCAGAATATCTAGTTCCATAAGGGAGATATATTGGCCAATTCCACAAAATAGGCTGGTGGGACTAGAATCAGGCTTATAGCTCTTTGCCGAGAGGAGCCAGAACACAATGAAGCATTCCATATATTCCATTCCACAGTTGCCCAAGACAAAGAGGAATAACCCATGAACTATAGGAAGTATTTGATATCTACTTACGTATAATATACAGTATAATCTTCCAACAGCATCCTTCTTGGTTCATATGATGAAATCGTACTGACGGATCACCATATGTTATCTGACAAAGAATTAAGAGATGCATGATAAGCATGGGAATACAAAGGAATATAAAGCTTAAAAAATGGAATGCTAGGGAAAAAAGGGCCCTTACCAAAATAAATATGCCATCTGGTTTAAGCAGCCTAAAATTAGAGTAAAACAAAACTCGTCACTATGATAAAACATATTAGTTAAATTTTAAAATTATTCTCCATTTTGAGCTTACAGCATCAAACAATGTCACATACTCCATAGTACAATAATATTGCATATTCCCCACATGATATCTCCTTATGTTCTCTGAAATGACCAACATACCCTCTCTTTTTCACAGGTCATATCATACAGAAAGTTGGTGTGTGTGAGGGGGAAATCTGGTGAGGGTGACAGATGACCATCAATTTTTTCTCCCAAGGATGTACTGGATTTTTGAGGTTGTCTAATGATGTCTCCTATATTGAATGACTCTGTGCAAGTGCAATTAAATTAACCTGCCTGTTCACTTCTTGTATCATTTGAGCAGCACTGAGAGGAGCATCTGGGCCACACTACACACATAAGAAACTTTTTACTTAGATAATTAGAAATCCTAAAAGTTAAGTACATGAATACTAATGGACTCAAATTTTTAACTTACCATCAAAGAATCCAGCGTCCCTAAGGAAATAATGAGAAAAATATTAGTTATTAAAACATTAAACAGTGAAGATAACAACACATCATTTTTATAATTGTTATCGGCTGGTACAGGACATAATTATGATGCTGCTGGTAACACCTGATATAAGTATTTTAAAGGTATTCCCCAAATCTATTTAGCTCCCTACCAAAAAATATAAGCCACAGAATCAACTCAACATCACTCCAAGTATTGTGCTAACACTCTTGGATACTAATGAAAGAATCCAAATTTTAAAACATCAATACAGGCATTTCTGTTACATATGAATTGTTAAGTCCTTTTGTTCCTTTTTTTTTATTTTTTTATTTCAGTTTATCTTTTTTATAAGAAAAGAAGCATTGACTGGTACAACATTCAGAGACAGATAATTACACTCATACACACCTTTATCAATTACACAATCAAACGATTCATCAGAGAAGAAGCTCATATCTCTAACATCCATTTGCATATCTGTATAGCTCACACAAAATCCAAAGTCAAGTTACTGTCTAGAAATGACGATCAATAATATGAAACTTTGCAAATGATCTATCTGCAATGCCAAGGATGTCCCTAATTTCACTTTGAGTCAACATTTTCTCTATAACTTGCATGTATGAAGCAAGATGAAGTTTCAACATGATTTAATCTCAATATAACTCTCAATTGTTTAATAAAGCAACTGAGTTTCTATTTAACCCAAATATGTCTCAATCAAATCCCCCGGTATGGAATAAATCTTCCAACCAGCATACATCAAAGGCACAACTTGCATATTTGAGCCAAATTCAGAGAAACTGAACCTTAACTTTGTTAACTTTACTCGTAAATTGACAAACAGAAAAGTTTAATCTTATCTAATCTCAATAGAACCTATCAACATAACTAAACCTTAACCATACATTGTGCTATTGGCATGCACAGAAAAGGATAACAAAGAATACAGGTTAAGTATGGTACTGCACCATCTATATAAAATTACAAGATAAAGTTTGTTTGTTGTCTTGGTAGGAAAGGAGGAGTGTTACATTTAAGCTGTCGAACACTGACATATTTGCGCCTCATCATCTCTATAACAATGGACGAGACGTCGATATTCATTATCTCCACATACCCATCTTTTACCATATCTTCTGACATTACTGAAAGTAACAAAAAATTGTGATATTAGTTTTATTTATTTATTGGGATTAAGAGCTGCATATGCAAAAAGTAACATAAAATTTTGTTGTTTAAGGCCTCAGTTAAGCAAGGAAAGGGAAAGAAAAACATTCAACTTTCAGATGCCGATAATAAACTGTCCTTATTTAGGCCTAGACTTATGTATTTATAATTTTATATCCAATTCTATAATATAATTGCTTGAGCTTACCTAAATTGTTTATATCCAATTTTATAATTGCTAGAGAATAGCTGAAAGGACTTCACTGTTTTCTTTAGGGGAGGGAGAGAGAGAGAGAGAGTAATTACGAGCGCTGCCACAGCCAACCATGAGAACACAAGAAGAGGTGGGAACGAACTTGCGCACGAACGGGCGGAGCGCCGCGTACCGCTGGTACCAGTCAAACGCCGTTCCTCCTTCCTCCAGGTACCGCGCATCCCAATACAAAGCATCGCCGTAATTACAACCTCCACCTCTCTGTTGCGCACTCATGGCGACATCCTCTTCTCCCTTCTCTTCGTTGTTTCTCACTCTCTCCATCTTTGATCACAGAGGCGCGCGAGAGAGAGAGAGAGAGAGATGGAGTTGGTTATCACTTTGGTTGTGTGGTTAAGTGGTTTGAAGCCGGGGTTTGGAAAGAGAATTAGGTACAAATTTCTTGCGGTGTTACTTTGAGGTTTTCAGTGTAGCGAGTTACTGAGCGAGTTGTAGCCTTGTAGGGTGAGAGATCCTGCTTGAGTGACCCGCTATGTATAATCTACACAGAAAGAGATAAGAGAAGGGGGAGATGGTGGTTCCATAAGTTGGGATATCTTGTGCTTTGTTGGTGTAACTGTGTAAGCCATACATACTACTGTAGCAATCTAAGAGTGGTCTACTCACTCGCAATACCAATGGATACACAGATAGAGATGGATAATGGGAATGTGTTTGGTGGCACCATCCGCCGTGAGTCGTCAACATCGGGGACAGTGTCGTTGCTTTTACTTTTCGCCATGTAGATACAGGTCGCATCGCCGTTCTGTGCTCTCCAGTTTATGCAGAATTGGAGATATTCTGCACCTTTGTTGAAAGGCCTTTGACCTTGAAAAACAGAAGTAACATATATATTCTGCACAATTTAAATCATTTATTAACAAAAAATATACAAGATTGCAATTGGGGAAAAAGAAAATTTAACCATTTTTCTTCATTCACGACTCAAGTTACAATTCCCCTCAACACTCATTCATGTGTATAATACATCATAAAATTAGCAAAAAAAATTAATTTTACAAGTGGATAGATACAGGATCTATCCAACCTATGAACATAACTCAGCTCAGCCAATTCATCGTTCAATGCCTTCAATTTTGTCTTCAATCTCAGAGTAGAGCTCGCGCAAGCGCTCAAGGTTCTCCTCAGAGGTTTCCCAGTATCCCCTGCCACTGGCCTCAAGGAATGTCTGTACCAGCTTCCTGAAGGAGTTCGGGTTAGTCTCCATCAGGCGCTTGCGCATTTGTTCGTCCTCAATGAATGTCGTGTTTGCCTCCTCATAGACCCAGTTGTCGACCTGACCGGATGTGGCACTCCACCCCACTGTATTGGTCAGCCTTTTCTCGATTTCGCGCACTCCTTCGTAACCACTTGACATCATTCCCTCGTACCATTTTGGGTTGAGAAGCTTTGTTCGTGCATCTAGCCTTACTGTTTCAGATAAAGTGCGCACCTGTACATTTTTTTAGGACAATTTTTAAGTTTTCATAATTATTGGTCACATATGCAAGTATTCTGAGATGCCAATTTTGCCTCCCCTTCTCTTTATTTATTTGTTCTTTTTATTTTTTGAATTAAAACACCAAATTTGCTTTATCATTAGAGTTTTTTTACGAGAAACTGTGCAACTACATGAAACCATTTCTAATCATTAATTAGATACCTGTGCATTAGCAGTAGTTGTATCTGCAATATAGGCACTAGGCTTCTTCCCATCCTTGCGCAATGATTGAACCAAATTTGTTGGGTCGGAGTCAAAATAATGGCTGACATCTGTCAGTGAGATCTCAGATGAATCCAAGTTTTGGAATGTGGCGTCTGCTGTGCTCAGTGCCATCTCAAACACCTTCCTGTTCTCCATCATGCCAGCACCTGGGGCATCGCTGTCAAATGCAAATGATTTACGACTCAAGTACATGTCTTGCAATTGTTTTTCGTCATTCCATGAAGAGTTCTCGACTGCAAGGTTCACATTTGATGAGTATGAACCAGATGCATTGGAGAAGACACGTGTTGCTGCCTCACGAAGAGTAACACCTAGTTCTTGTGCTTGCTGTCGTGCATGTTTGCGCACAAAGTTAAGCTCTTCAGGTTCATCTAGCTCGGCCACCATTTTCACTGCTCTATCTAAAAGGTTCATCTGCACAGGGTATGAAGTAATTGCTATGACAATCATGCTTGGAGACCTAATTTGATATTTTTCTCTTTTTTTCATAAAAATTGTTCCTTTCTAATTGAAATTATGTTGAGTTTATGATTCTGGAGATCTAGAAATGGCTGTAGCTGAGATCCTGTCACTTAAAGAGTTCAACATAGCCTTTCATATATCAACCACCAAAGCTTGAGAAATAACATGTAAGCTGTGCCATTTTATGATTGTATTTGTCTAGGGTTTATCACTAATAGAATTCAAATATCTAGATCTGTGTACAACTTACTTGAGAGATAAGAAGTTTTAAGTAAACTTCATGTCCAATGTTTAAATCGTTTACCAAAATTCTCATCTTACTTGACTATTACTGATTTAATTTTCCTGTAAAATACCTGATTGATGAAAAGATCTCTGAAGACACCCGAGCAGTTGACAACAACATCAATCCGAGGGCGGCCAAGCTCCTCAAGACTAACAGGTTCAACACGGTTAACCCGACCAAATGTATCTGCAACTGGCCGGACACCAACCATCCATAGCACTTGTGCAAGTGACTCACCATATGTCTTAATATTATCTGTGCCCCACAACACAAGAGCTATAGTTTCAGGGTACTTCCCTCCATTCTCAACCTTTTGTCTCTCCAACAACCGATCAACCACAATCTTTGCACTTTGCATGGCAGCAGTGGTTGGAATTGCTTGCGGGTCCAATGCATGTATGTTCTTCCCAGTTGGCAACACTTTCGGGTTGCGGATCGGGTCCCCACCTGGCCCAGGTTCCACATAACTCCCTTCAAGTGCAAGTTTCAAGCTTCCAAGTTCGTTGTCTGCAACGACAAGCTTCAAGCACTCACCAAGGAACTCAAAAAGGATCCGGAGCTTTTCACGGTCAGCTCTAAGGAACTTAGTTTTGGAAAGGTATTGGACCCATGGCTCTGACAGCCCAAAACCAAGAATGGATGTGAGCTTGTTGGATACATCAACCACTTGACCTTTACTGTTTGTAGTACGATTAACAAAGGCGGTGATGGCGCCACGTGAGGCTTCTGTTATTTGCTTGAGCAGCTCCACATCAGCCAGTATACCTGCGATGTTGTCATATTAGATATGGAATACAATGACCATGTTTTTGGTTGATTTTGTTTTGGAGTATGTATGTAATTAATACAGTACCTTTGTCGCTTCCTCTATATACGTCCTCAATATTTCGCCCAACTGTCTCAGCCAATATACTTGGAAGAGAATAGATCCCATCCTCTGGCCGGTCCAAAGCTGCAATATTTACTAAAGTCGCCACTGCCTCAAGTGCACTAGGTGGCTCACCAATGACATGAAGCCCGCATGGCAGGAGTCTTGACTCGATCTCCATGATCTTTGCATATACCTTCCCGACAACCAAATCCCTTTCCTCTGCTGAGAGCTCAACCCCTTCCTCGGGCAAGCTCACGTCCTTGTCCAAGTTGCACTGTCTTGCGGTACTGATGATTGAGCTGACAATCTGTGGGCCTCGTCCTGTATCTTTCAGTGACTGGTATGAGGAGATGAGCTCTGCTAGCTGCTTGAGCCCCTTGTACAATCCAGCATTCTCAGCTGGTGGTGTCAGGTAGCTTATTGTGTTTGCGTAGCTACGCCTCTTCGCTACAGTTGCCTCTGATGGGTTGTTTGCGGCATAATAGTAGATATTTGGTATGTTCCCAATTAAGCTGTCAGGGTAGCAGACATCGCTCATTCCAACCTGCACATATAGATAAGTTTTGTACCACTCAGAATTTAGTGAAATAGTAACCAATCCCCGTACTGTCAATAAATGGCAGAAAAAGTTCCTCTCTTATTAGTTATTCCTCATTGTCAAGATAGAAGCATAAACTGCTTAGAATTATTTCTTTTATTCTAAGATATTGTAGTTCAAATCAAAACAAAGTCCTGGAACTCGACTTAAATACAAAACTTAACAGTGTCACATACCAGTTAACAGTAGACATGTTATTCTTATTTTTCTAATAGAAGTAAAATTAAGCTTACTTACATTCAGAGGGGTCTTTTATATTTAAATTTGCAACAAAATTTACAACAAAAGGGTTGTCTACCTGCTTTCCTGGCATGAACTCCAATGATCCATGTGTCCCGAAATGAAGCACTGCATCCGCACCAAAAATCTTCTCCACAAATGAATAATAAGCAGCGAAGCCATGGTGTGGGCTGGCGGATTTAGAAAAGAGGAGCCGCATCGGATCTCCCTCATATCCAAAGGTTGGCTGCACCCCTATAAATACATTTCCATACTGTTTCCCATATACCAGCAGGTGTTCACCATCTGAGTTGAGGTTGCCAGGTGGCTTGCCCCAGTTCTCCTCTAGGAGTCGGGCATATGGGGTGAGGGACTGATACTCACGCACACCCATGCGGTATGCCACATTGAGGTTGGGGCTGTTGAATTTGGCCTCCTTGTCGTGAATCACATCTTCAATTAGTGCTTCAGCAGAGTTGGGGAGACCCTCCACATTGTACCTGATAAGTCATTAGATCATCAGTCTTGTCTTAGATAATTATATGATGAGTCAATAAAAGATCAATTGCACCTCTCAGTTCATTTTTGTCTTAATCTATACATGTTAGTAATTCCTTCTGACAGTAACAATTTGGATCATGTAGCTGGAAGGTATTATTTTGGAGTGTTTTGAAGCCAATTGAAGGGTCACAAGCCACATACCCATCCCTCTTAAGGTCCTTTAAAACTGAATAAATGGAAGAGAACACATTGAGGTATGCAGCTGTTCCAACATTGCCCTTGTCAGGTGGGAAGCTGAAAACAGTAATCGCCAATTTCTTCTCTGTCTGTTACAAGCACAACAACATAATTATTAGTTCATCCATCTTTATCCCAGGGGTTACCACAAATCACATTGCCAGTATATATGCCCTTTGAGAAGTACGTGATAATTTGAAAGAATTTGTAATCTACCTTAGTTTTTCTCTTCAATTCTGCCCATTTTATAGCCCTAGTACATAGCTGCTCCACTCTCTTATGTAATGCATGAGATTTCCCTGAGAGAAAAAGAAACATGCAGATTAGCTCAACATCACATTGTAAATGATATATGAACAATTAAAGAACCAAAACTACAAAAGAAACATATAAGAAGAAAATGCAATTTCATGCTAGTCCTTTAGTACACCAATCCTTTTACTATAAGTAATCCATACCTGTTCTAGGATCACGGCCAGAGAAGACAATTGGTTCCATACCACCATCCAGTTCTGGTAAAGCTACTTGCAAAGCTACTTGTATTGGGTGCAGTCCAAGGGTGCTAATCAGCCACTCCTCTGTGGTCTGGAAAACTAGTGGAAGTGCAACAATGTATGGCACATCCAATTTTCTTAATGCCTCAATTGCCCTTGGATGATCCTGTCTTGCAGGCCCACCAACCAGGGCAAAACCGGTAAGTGAGACTACTGCGTGCACAAATGCCTTGCCAGTGACAGGGTCTCTCAGGTATCTGCAATTACCAAATTTTAGCCGGCATTAAACAAACAGAACCTAGGACTGTTACATCAATCACTATCATATAATAATATTATGCTGTGGTATACTGATTTGGGCTATTCCCAATTGTCAATTAAGCTTAAAGTTTTAGAGGAAACAAGAGATTCAGCTTAACTGACAATTACTTTCAAATTTTGGATATATTACTCTCAATTAGCACTCATGTTTGCAACTGAAGCTCAATTTATCTCGACCTTCTTCAAATTAACCCAGCACAATGCAAATGCATGCCAACACTTTTAGGCTTACCTGCCACAGTTGTGAAATTAAAAAATGCAGCTATGGTAAGGTTAAAAAAAAAAATTTGATGTGTTTAGAAATTAAAATGGTAAAACAAGAAATACTATATCCAGTTACCCACTACCAAATGAGAAGCTGGACCTCATTACAAATTGAACCCAAAGCAGTCACAAAGAGTACCTCTCTGTAGGTCCAGAGAAATCCAATCCACCAGCAAATATTGGAATGACTTTCGCACCACGTGCCTCCAATTCCATTATCACAGCCACATAATGGGCATCATCTCCGGTGACAATATGACTCCTTTGCAACACCAATCCAATAACTGGTGCATTTGCACTCTTTGCCTTCTCATTCAGGTCCTTCCTTGTGCCATACCAGTTCAAATACTCCTTAACATCCTCATACATCATGGGTGCCAATGGATGCCATATGCCACTATCAAGATACAATACTGGGTCGGCATAGTCAATTTTGGTGCCCTTGAGCTCTGGTACATAGGAACCCGAGATCATCTTGAGGAAGTTCTGCAAATTGTCAGGGGACCCACCAAGCCAAAACTGAAGACTAAGTATGTACAGCCGAGCATCTTGTGCTTTGTCACTAGGTAGGTACTTCAGCACTTTCGGTAGAGTTCGAACCAGTTTGAGCATGCTCTCGGCAAAACCAGCTGATTGCTTCTTGCGCTTGAAAAGCTGGAAGAAGGGGCTCTTGGATTGACCCAATTGGGACATGCTAAAGGAACCGAGTTTATTTAATCTCATTACTTCTGGCATTGATGGAAATACAAGTACTGCATCCATGCGGTCCCGTTCCTTTTCAACAGCTGCCTTGACCTGTTTTATGCAAATGTTGAACGGTTGAACCTATTCAGTGCTTAAGAGAGCAAACTAGCAAAATTGCATCCTTTATATGATCTTATGATTTTGAATAATAGGCCAGGCCTTATTTTTACACTACGATTGCAAAAAATGCACGTTAATAGAAAATAATATTAATTTTGTTCTATCTCATGTCCAAAATACATTGCATAGAAATAAAAAAACTCCTTGGAAAACAACCCAAATATTTTTAAAATTATGAAATTAGTTGGTAACTAAAATCAGAGCGTTGCTGATTGTTAGTTAAAATCCCATAAGGTGGTGTACAGGAGAATTATGGAACTGTTATGAGACACATTGACAATTGAGTGCAAAGAAACAATATGCTTTTGTTTCTCTCCGTTTATCAATTTTAACTAATCCAATTGTACTCTTGTTTAAGGTTAATGAGGGCTCCAAAGCTAGATAAGTAATTAGTGATCATTTGATGATCAACAAAGCTAAGTGCTGAAGCAGCATGCAATGGAACTTAAATAGGATGATACTAACCTTGAGTGCAAGCTCTTCTACAAAAATTAGAGAGCCAATAAATATATTTGCATCCTCCAAATCCTTGCAAAATATCTTATAAGTCTCTTCATCCCTCAACTCTTCCACAAGGTACCCGACAACCTCGTAAGAAGCATGCTTCCTGTCTGCATTTAATGCCCGGACCGCGGCTGATAGGGATGATTGGTACTGTGCCTCAAGCACCACATAGACAACCTTGACACGTGGGAGTCCCATGGAGCCATTCGGTTCTGGGACTATCCGGCGAACCTCGGATTTTGTCTGAGTGAAAAGCCCATTGCCCATTACAGCGGCACATCGGATCGAAATGGGTCTTGCAACCCGGCCTGACCTCCTTGGGAGGAATGTGTGTAGAAGGGTAAGCTGGTCTAGTTTCTTTGAGCAAGGGAGAGTGAATGGGGTAGACACTAGAGATGACATTGTTGTTAGTTTGTGTTAGTTGCTCTGTTGTTGGAGGGTTTACCTTTGGCAACCCTTGAATGGCGCACTAAAGGAAGGAGAGAAGCATGGTATGTGAATGTATAGTGTAGTTTTGAGCAGTGAGGGGGGTTTGTGTGGAGGAGGGAAAAAGGAAGAGTGAGGCCATTGAGGCCTAGAAATGCTGGTGGTGCCATGGTGAGACACGTGGCCTTGATATAGAAACAAATGGAGAGATTTCGTTATAAAAAGTGAAGTAGGAGTGTGGCCTTTTTGGTTTGGAATTCTTTCGTTTTTGTCCAAGTAATTAATGATTTAAGAGAGCTGACAACATGATCACCTCAAATACTTGATAGTAAGTATAGGTCGGCCACAAAAAAAAAAAATTTCTGCAATGCAAAAGGTTAAAATTATAATTTTGTATATTAAATAGATTGACAAATGCTAGAATCTAATATATGGAACGGATAGAATCTGTCCTATACAATCGATTTCATGTTTCAAATTCAAAATGGCCGACCCGAACCGTTCAATGTCTTCATATTGAAAATTTATAACAAACCAATTTTTATATTTTTCAATTTTTTTACTATTTTTCGGTATTTAGAAAATCATTATTTTTACATTGAATGAACCTCATCATCTCATATATTGGACCTAGAATTTTTCAATTAAATTTGTCAATTTATAAATATATCGATGAATATGGCCCTCATGTACAGAAATCTCAATAACATTGTGATTCACCATATCATTTCTCTTAAAATAAAACAATAATAACTTTTATAGTTTTATTGAGCATGAAGTGCTGATATAAACAGTGAAATACACTAGTTTTATGTTAATGTTTATGAATGCTCTTGATATAATTGATTAAAACCTTTATTCCAATTTTCTATATATTCTTTTTACTTTCAAGCATCGGTATAGATGATTATACTCAACATAAATTTGTATTTTTCTGTGAAAGGAAACAAAATAAAGTGGATTGCCTTAGGTCAGTTTTTTAATAGAAAAATAAGACCCTTTATTCAAATTGAAGACGAAGTTTTTTTTATATAAGTTTTTGAGACCATATAAATATTTTTTTATTATAAATATCCACACATTTTTTCCACTCTAAAAGTATCCCATGCCATAATTTAATCATTTTTATTACACAAAAGGTGATACACAAATATTTTACAAATTCGTCATGATTAACGTGAATATAAATTGTTAGTTTATAGGGTTCTATAGGAAATAGCTTGTGGAGGGGCATTAAGAAAAATGGCACATTTGGATTTAGCTGCATCTCGTGAGCACTTTTGTGGGGTCATGCAAGGATTGTGATCGGCCAGACTCAGCTTCCTATTGGTTTGCTTGGATTTCCAAGGCTGAGAGAAAGAGAGAGACACAAGGAGAGAGATGATGAAATTTGGATAAGAAAATGAGATGCTCTCTCACTTTATTATTATTATTTTTTTTTCCTTTCCCAAACAGGGCAGAGAGATCTTTGGGGAGTACTTGTAAAATTGTGACTAGCATTGCACGGTGGAGATATTTTGTACGTGTTAGCTATGTGGAGATTTATGAGCTTTGAAGTTTTAATAATGACGTGTTCAAAGACGGCAGAAAATGACACAGATCATCATACGACCCAAATCTTAAAAAAAAGAAAAGAAAAAGAAAATGTGTTCAATGATCAACCTATTGATCAACTCGAATTAGCATGTGTGCATTCAAATTGATAAATTATGAAATTTGAAACTTCGAACATCAAATTTTTTTTAGTTTAATCTTATAGTAAAAAAAATTAAAAGTAACCACTGATATCTTTTTAAAATCTTAATTTAGTTCTGCAGTTACAGTTGTACGTAGTTGGGAAGTATGATCAACTGCATTTTTTAAATTCGGTGTCGCATTCGTGTTAAAAGTTAACCAATTTAAATTTCTATTCATCAATTCTAAAATTTTAGAATTAATTATGGCAAATTGAGCGAGAAGTACTAAATAATTGAAGTGAAAAAAAAATGTACGTCTGACATAGCTTGGAAACTGTAGACATACTATAAAATTTTGTCAGATGTTCAAAATCGTATATATTTAATTTTGAAACTTAATCCTGTTCATCAATTCAAATTTATCGAACACAATAACGGAGTTGGAATTAATTGTTGACTAAAAATTTTACATCTGACGTAGCTCAGAAATGTAAACAAAATATAAAATTTGGTCAGATGTTTAAAATTTGATATATCTAGTTTCTAAAATTATCCAATTCACATTTCTATACATCAATTCTAAAATTTGCTAATCAAGTTATGAAAATCCAACGCGCAAGGAGTTGGAATTATTATGTCTAAAATATTATATCCGACATAACTCAAAACTGTAGAAATATTATGAACAATAGAAATAGAGATCATTGTTTTGAAAGCGCTTGAATTTGTGTAATGCGGAAAGAATGTTAGTGCACGTCTAAGTAAAACGAACTATCAGCTTTAGTACAAGAGGAGGTTCAGTGCCCACAATTTAAATGCCTCCAAATGCTCCAAAACTCATTTTTTGGTTATTTTTTTGAAATATAAAATTCAAACTTCGAATCCAAACCATTGATTTTATTCGATATAGCGAATGATACATTTCCATATATGTTTTATAAATTTTGTAGTTTATTTTATGCTTGATCAAGAGGCTAAAATATGAACAGATTAGAATTAATCTATCATATTTAACTAGATTCGTTCAATATTCAATCTCTTGATCAAGTATCAAATAAACTTCAAAATTTATAAAACTTATATGAAAATGCATCGCTAGTTATATCGAATAAGATCAACGGTTTAAATTCGAAGTTTGAATTTTATATTCTGTAAAAGTAATCAAAAAATGAATTTTGAAGTATTTGGAAAATTCAAATTGTGGGCACTGGAAGTCCGGAACCCTCCTCTTAGTACAAATAATGAGATTTTCCATGCTACTGTAGTTGCCTAGTTGGAATGATTCCATTTTGTCTGTCAATTATTTTTCGGGTTTCTCTTTGATTGTTGATTTGTTGCCTTGTTGGCACATGACAGGCCCAGTACTACAGTATTTAATTGACAGAATTGTAAGCCCTCCCTTTTTTAAATAATAATAAAATATTAAAAATAATATCGAAATAATCCAAATTATTTAAATAATAACGCAATTACGGAATCTGGAATTCCGTAATTACACTATTTGCCCCCCAACTCTTTTTTTTTATGCCTGTTAGCAGAGAGAATTCTGTTTTTTTTTTCTTTCTTTTTGTTGTTAATTTTTTTAAATTTTATATGTATTCTATTTTTTTCTACAGAATTTTGCTTTTTGTTTTTTATATTTTTGTAGTTTAATATTAATAATTTTAATATTTTAATATTAATAATTTTTAAATAGTTACGTAACAGTCTTTTAATCTAATATTTTAATATTAAATAATATTAAAATAATATTATTTAATATTATTTTAGTAGCGTTTGATATTTAAACAAATATGATATAATACACCAATGACAACTAATATGATATAATATAATGAGAAAGTTTAATACGCACCATAGTGCATAGGGAGTTCTATGCACCGCGGACTTTTTCGGAGATATTTTTGTAAATTGACAAATCTAATTTAACCAATCTAATCTACATATTGAAATCTAATAGCAAACCAAATTTTACAATTTTTGAGATTTTATTACTATTTTTTTCGAATTTTTTAAAACCTGCTATTTTTGGAAACAAACTACTATTTACAAATTCAAAAAATGGCAGGTTTTAAAAAAATCGAAAAAAATAGTAATAAAATCGAAAAAAATTATAAAATTTGGTTTGCTATTAAATTTCAATATGTAGATTAGATTGGTTAAATTAGATTTGTCAATTTATAAAAATACCCTCAAAAAAATCCGCGGTGCATAGAACTCCCTATGCACTATAGTGCATATTAAACTTTCTCTAATATAATACACCAAAGATTAAATTATAATCATTACAACTTGATAACTGATAATTTATGATATAATATACCAATGATCAAATAGGCATAACTTTTGATAGGAATGTCCGTTTGGGATAAATGAGGACAATCCGGAAAGCTGGCGACGAGATCTACATGATTTACAGGAATAAACACCGTAACGACCATTTTCGGAGCCAAAAAACGTTCTCTGAACCTCCAAAATCCACTTTGAAAGTTTGCAAACCTAAAAACCACTCAAAACTACTACAAATTTTTTTTAAATTATAAATTAATCATAAATTAATCTAAAAAAGAGAAATGTAATTAATCAAGTGACTTCCATGAGAGTTAATATTTGTTGTAATGATTATAACTTAGTTATTGGTGTATTATATCATATTAGTTGTCATTGGTGTATTATATCATATTTGTTTAAATATCAAACGCTACTAAAATAATATTAAATAATATTATTTAATATTAAAATATTAGGTAAAAGACTGTTACGGAATCTGAGATTCCGTAACTATTTAAAAATTATTAATATTAAAATATTAAAATATTAAAATTATTAATATTAAACTACAAAAATATAAAAAATAAAAAACAAAATTCTGTAGAAAAAAATAGAATACATATGAAATTTTAAAAAATTAACAAAAAAAAAACAGAATTCTCTCTTCTAACAGGCAGAAAAAAACAAAAAAAAAACAAGTTGGGGGGCAAATAGTGTAATTACAGAATCTGGGATTCCGTAATTATCGTCGGAATCCCAGATTCCGTAATTGCATTATTATTTAAATAATTTGAATTATTTCGATATTATTTTTAATATTTTATAATATTTTATTATTATTTAAAAAAGGGAGGGAATTGTAAGATACCCCAATAGAAGTCCGATATTAATTGGGCTAAATGTACGAAAGTTTACTGGGCTGAACAAATTGAATACTGCTCAATTTGTGTTTTCTTATGCCTAAAAGGCCTCCAATATATGTCGACTACTGCACGTCTGCATGTCATTCCCTGAACCTAATTTAATCGTTTTCTGTTTTTCTGGTTACCATTAATAGCATACATTTTTTTACATGAATATAGTGTTTATACTACCACTAAATTATACTTCGAAGTCAGTCTATCTTATTTTTTTTCTTTTTTATTTTTATTATTTTAACTGCCTATCATCATCAATCCAAAAGAAGACAACAGGTCCCAGGACCAAAATTGGTTCGTTTTCTCTGTACCTTCTCTATTGATCATATAATGACTGCAAATTCTCTGCACCTCCTCACTGATACAGTGTGAACATTGGAGAAGGCAAAGTATGGACTAATGAAAACTATTGGCTGCTCTTTTATTACTTTATTTTTTTAATTCTGATTACACTTGTATGATTAAAAATGGTTTTCACATGTCTGGAAGTTGTTTTCCTTGAAGGAAATACTGTATAAGCGTAAGTCCCCTAGCAGGTTGGTAACTCGGCACCTCATGTCCCGCTCCTCTCACTGTCACTAGTGTTAGATTGCCTTCGTATGTTGTGCTATATCCACCTACCTGTCCACAGTTCACCAAACAAAATGTATAGGTATATTTGTCAGTGAAAATTATGTTTAATTCTGATAGCAACATTTTGACTTCAAACCAATAAAAATATGAAACTGTGATTTGGGATTTTGAGAATTTTGCTAAATATGTAACTGTAAATTCTGCACGATTTATGTTGATTTATAAATGAATATTTTAAATCTACAATTTTGTTTTTATTTGGTGTGCTGAACCGCAGTGCACTAAAATTTTCATCCAGATGTTTTGATTTTCTTCATGAAAAAAACATTTAGAGGGAGAGAGAACCTCATTGTTAAGATACCAAGCCCTCCAAGGAAGCTTGACAGGAAGCTGAAGTTGATTTAGTGAATATCTCGTTGATGTTATCGGTACGCGACCATCGATATCTCCACTGTAATTATTATTTATCCAGATAAGGATTAGAAATTCACAATTTATAACAAAATGAAGAAAATCAAAAAACACACAGACTGGTTCATCTTTGAAACACAAGCTATAATGAAAAATTTAGTCATGTATGACATTGGAAGGAAAAATATGCAGCTTTGAAACACAAGCAAATACAATGTTGTTATAATGATACTTTTTATATGTTTCAAAATTTTTAAACCATTACTAATTTACTAGAGACGGTTACATATTAGTTCCTGTTTAGCAAATAACTGTGCATGTATGTCACACTAATTTATGCCACTAATGTAAATGTAAACTGTGACAATCTTGTGAGAAGTAAAATGAAAAACACGCTACTTGTTTAGTAGTAAAAACAAAAGTAGTTGGAACAAATTTTTTTTATATCAGTACCAGTACCTGTAAACCCAAACTCTGATACCCTTAGACATGAGATCAGTTAGGATGGGTAAAACTGTTGAAGCGCTATCCACCCAAGCTGAAATAACCTCACTGCACAAGAGTTGCAAAAATGGTTAAAGAACTAATATAACTGGACATGTTCTAATATCTTATAAGACTATAGTATTACTAATTAATATGATTTCTTCAGGTCAATTTCGGATCAGACCAAATTAATTGTAGTCCTAGTTTTAGATCATTTGGAATTTCTTTCCACTTTTCAAAAATATCTCACAGCTCAATTGTCAACATTGCTTCTCCTTCATGGTAGTTAAATGCTTGTTGACTTGGCTCATCGTCCTTTATATTAGTAGAGATGTTATAGAACTAAAAAGGACCTATATGTGTGCTCAAAACTAACTGTTATTGATTTATTGGATGGTGTCATCCAACTAAAACAGAAACTCATGCACACAATTAACAATTCTCTTCTGACAAAAATGGATTTCACCATCTTGAATGACAGAAACAACACAATTATTATGTCACATTTGTTTCTGGCATTTCACTGAATATAACTTGAATGAACTGATCCTCCCTCATCATCCATTCTTAGAGAAAAAAATGCCAACAAATTGGGTGGATCCACATTCTTTTTAAAAACAACAAAAAAGAAAGAGGATGATTGGGAACAATACAAATAATAATTAATGGAATCTATTATGTTTTAGTTGAATGAAATTTCAGATTTCCTAATTTCAATTTCAGCAATTTAGTTACACGTCTAAATGACACATAACCAAGTTCCTCACTTTGGTCCAGAGAGACCGCCATTGCATTAAAACTTTGAAGAGCATATGCAGTGTGCAGCTGTTTTATTAAACTATATCAAAGAAAACTATTCATTTTGGAAAAGAAATTATGTTCATGATTTGTCTTTGTAATTATGATGTACCAATATTGCAAGGATTTAAAGAAATTTTGTACCCTGTAGGTGACTTCATTACATCTGATATTTTTCATGTTAAAAGGCCCGGTGCAATTAATGTAGGCCATCAACTGACAAAGACTATTTTATATTTTACCAGAACAAAATGCTAAGCATGGGATTTTTCACTTTCTCAAGAATCTATGATACTTATGCAGGAGTGTACATTAAGCTGCCTTTTACATAGTGGAGTAGAGACCCATATCCAATTTCTCTGTCCTTTTTTTAGCATCCCTAATTAATACAAAATCATGACCTAACATACTATCAAATAAATGCGAAAATATAGGGAAACATGATTGAACTGAATAGCACTGTTATTCTTCTGTACCTAATAGTAATATTTCCTTATATGATACAATGTATCTAAAACAGTCAAAAGGACCACATGAATTTTGATTGATTCCTCCATACCTTATCTAACATTGTAAAATATAATTTTCTTGGCTAGACTCAAAGTTAACGTCTTTTACCTTTCTACAAGTAATTGCCAGCCAGATAATGATGTTAGCATTGACACATTTGTGTGGCCAGCACTTTCACCTTAAACCCAGGATGGGGTTACTAATTATTGTGATAGTTGGTATGTTAGGTGAGAAATCATGGTTGTAATTAGATTAACTTTATGTTTCCATTTTTTTAGATTAAGTGGCAAATCATATCGGTCCATTCTAAGCATAATGGAGAGAACATAAAAGTGTTAATACAAGAGATTTTCTTATATTATTTGATTTCTCTTGTCTTATTTAATTATATATTTCTGATCTCATTTTTGTTTCGGAAAAAATTCTGTGCAAATTGCATGATTTTTGACTTAAGATATAAAAGGAAGAGACCCGAACTACTGAAGTGGAAAGCAATGATATAATGAGATCAGAAAGACGTTATATCAGAATGAAAGTGTTTTTATTTTTCCTTCGCTAATTCCAAATGTAAAATTTATGAACTGCTACGCCGTTCGGTCTAGGAAATCTGACACAGAGAATCCTGAAAAAATTACAATTGATGGTTCACTAAACTAATAAACTTTATACAATAATAAGTTCACCGGGACCCTCATGGAATCTGATTATTGGATTCCAGGACCCAAGTACAGGGTAGTTGCACACTAACATGTTACATGTGCAATTGAGCACTGAAGGAAAGTAAAGGATTCTTCGGTTACCCGGGTCCCAGTAACTGATTTTCCCAAATTAGAGCTGATTTGTCTCATTAAATCATAGCCTTATAGGTATCAAGGGATGGAAGGCGTTACATGAGAAATCCATAGATTTATTCACTTCTATTTTGTCTTTTTACTTATCTATTTTGTTTTCTAGTGCATTCATTCCTCTTTTTACGCATCTGTTTTTCACTAGTGTTTTCTCCTTTCTGTTTAATGAAATAAAATAAAGGATTGAATCCAGTTATCTTCTCTGAGATTATGGTTACTTTCACAACGCACCTCGGTACAAGGAGACACACAGACACACACACACACACATATCTGAAAAGAAAACTGCGATCATATCACATATATGTGGCCTTCCGTCTGTTTCATTAAAATACCTAAAATGCTCCTTTGGAGTATGAAATTTCTTTATAAATGCCCCAAATTGTTTATCCAACCTTAGTTAATTTCCTTTATTTTTTCTTAAGGTTATGATATGTGTACTAATTTCTTCACCAAATAAAAGTTCGTACCTGCAAGAGGACCAACGTTGCTCGAGCTTGGTGACATTGGCATGCATGGCTTCCTGTACCTCTGGAGTATTCAGATATGCATCTACATAATAATCGCTACATGGATCAAAATGCTCAATCTGCACCATGAAATGAAAAAAAAAAAAGACATCAATTTATACAAAAATAATTATTTTCCCATCTCTATTGGTTCACACAAATTTGGCCTTACGTTTTAATATTTAAGTCATCGATGTTAAGTAAAACTGTAAAGGAAGATGCAATGATTAGAAAAACATGACTGAATGAAATTTGAAAAGTAAGGTGTTCAAAATTATAAATTGATATCAGACGGTCCTAATCTCACCGCTGTTCCTACTATTATGGCCTTTGTAACAATGAAAATGCAAGATATTCAAAATAAAAAATGAACTAACAGATGTATTGAAGAACTAGGAAATAAATTAATTTTACGAATTGAGAATCAGTAGTACTAACCGAAGCTCTTTTTGGAGGGCTTGTTGTGCTTTGATTCATGCACAATGGAGCATAGATGTTATATATGTCAAGGTTACCAAAAACAGTATCTGCGCCATCAAGTGCAGAGTTGCATGAGGGGTCGGCACTATCGAGTGAGAAATTACAGTTCTTGTGAATCGCATCAATTGTCTCATCAGAGATCAGAGCGTGTGTCCAGAAAAAATCATACATGCCACTGGTGTCGGTGTCGTCATTAATAACCGCATTGCCAATCTTGCATTCGCAAATGTGCATGTTTTAGTAAATTTTCACAAGGACTGAGTTCAAGTCAGAATGTTTTTGTGTTTCAAGAAGTATAGTGTGTAAAATTTGTCAGTCATATTTTAATTATGCTGATATATCTAGCCACAGAGTTTTATTTTAAACACATATTACTGTAAGTGCTAAAATATATATGTAGGCTTTACAGTAAAAGAAATGGGGTTTGATAGTCTAAATATTCCAAAGAAACAGAGAAAAGAATGCCACTTGAAGCAAAAAAAAAAAAAAAAAAAAGTCGGCTTAATTTGTTAAACAGTTGTGACACAATACAAGAACATTTTCACAACATTCATCAAAAATTTTGAAAATTTTGTAACTCATTTACTGAAAAGGGAGTGAAAAAAATTCTGTAAGTGAAACGTAAAATTTCAAGTTTCATATGCTCACCGTGATGCCTTTGAGATTGATACTTTGTCCTTTGTTTTGGCGGTTGTATGCAAGAATAGCATGTGCGAGCTGAGGCACATAGTGGCCAGCATAGCTCTCTCCAGCTATGTAAAAATCCCTTCCTTTGTACTCTGGAAATCTCTCCAACCAATTTACCAGAAACACAACGTTGTCCTGTGCGGTCTTCGTATCTCCATTTTGTGAGTAATCTTCAGTGGTGTTAGAGTAGGAGAAGCCGACTCCAGCCGGACTTTCAAGGAACAAGACATTGGCCACTACCACAAAAACAAAGAAAAAAAATACAGAATACAGTAAGTTGTCCTCTAATTTTGGAAGTCAATGCAACAGATTTCTTTGGTAATTCATTCGCAGATCACGAGCTTAAAACTAAAGATTATTTAGATGCCATGAGTAATAGTTACAGCAAATTATCGAATTCTGCAATATTCTAATTATGGATCTAAGTCAACGTATCCTGTACCGGTTAAACGTGATTTGTAAATTAAGAAAAAGTACACTACACTTTATACTGGTGCTTAGTGTTTGCAAAATTTTATGAGAAAGTTTAATATGCACTATAGTGCAAAGGAAGTTCTATGCACCGCAGATTTTTTTTGAAGTATTTTTGTAAATTGACAAATCTAATTTAACCAATCTAATTTACATATTGAAATCTCATAGCAAATCAAATTTTATAATTTTTTAGATTGTATTACTATTTTTTTTCGATTTTTTTTAAACCTTCCATTTTTGGAATTTGTAAATAGTAGTTTGTTTCCAAAAATGACAGGTTTTAAAAAAATCGAAAAAAATAGTAATAAAATCTCAAAAATTATAAAATTTGGTTTGCTATGAGATTTCAATATGTAGATTAGATTGGTTAAATTAGATTTGTCAATTTACAAAAATACTCCTGAAAAAGTCCGCGGTGCATAGAACTCCCTATGCACTATGATGCATATTAAACTTTCTCAAATTTTATTGTACATATTCATTTGATCGTGGCACAAATTGAAATTCTTTCTTTTTATCATTTGAGTAAGCTTGCATGAAAATTAATATATATTTCTTGAATAATATCATAGTGACACTAGCAGCATTGACTTGGACAAGCAAGAAAATTCTTGATCAGTTATTCCACACCATAGAATTTTGTAACTTTTTTTCATAGAAACTTGAAATTGGTTTTGCATGAGAATTACCAACCTTTGTTCCAGGAAAATGGATTGAGGTACAAATTTTTGCCATCGCTCATTACACGGAATGGCCCCAACTCCTCCATGGCGCCATATCCCAAAGATGAACATCCGGGTCCTTGCATGTGACAACATTCACATTAGTCAAGTTAGTTACAACAAAATGCCAACCCGATATATCAATTTTAAATTTATGTACAAATTACATTGGTCTTGAAAATTGTATTCAAGACGACATATCAGCACTCTTTTTCAGTTAAAAAGATCCTTTTTCCTTGGTAAGGACCTTTTAAGTAAATGACAAAATTCTTCATACCCACCAAAGATTTAAGTCATTATTGATCGAAATTATGGATGCACCGCTCTATCAATAAGCAAATAAATAACTTCTAGATAAATAAAGATATAAGACATGCTTAAGACAGGATCAATGCCCTTGAACCTGTTTTATCAAATATATAATTGTTTATTGAAGCTTATGTTATAGCAAGCAAGAACATGCAATTATTGTGAAAGAGGAATATACATGCGTATGGTATAGTTCCTTCCATAAAATAGTTCAAACTTCAAAGAACTCTTGTAGTTTCCCAACCAACCTCACGACGAACAAAAATAAATTTCATTGTTTATTTATATTTGTGAGAGCACTTCACATTATGTAAATTATGCTTAAGGGTTTAAGGCCCTTTTCCACCAGTTTTCAATTATTATCAAGTGGTCCCACCTTTTTAGTGAAAATGACTATTTGATGTATAATGAATCGTCTGATATTGGATCAAATGTGCATCAAACAATGTGACTTCTTTTTTTTTTTTTAGTTTGGAATATGTACAATGTATAATACCTTGTATATTACTGAGATAAAATTATCAGATATTTCAAATTATTGAATTAGCCATTAAAAACAAAAGGCAGGGTCCCTAATTGAAAAGTGATGATGCTCCTTAATTCCATGATTATGAACAAACAATACTTTACCTCCATTAAGCCAAAGGAGAAGAGGCTTAGAATCAGCACCGCCATCACTACCTCTGGTCGCCGCCTCGACGAAATAATAATAAAAAGCTCTACCTCTCTCAGCATCAACTGTCACATAACCACCATACTGATCAAAATTCACACCCGTCTCAGGCTGCCCCGGCAATTTTACAATCTTATCATTCTCTTTTTGCCCAACTTGAGAATACATCTTTGAAACCGGCAAGTTAGAGAGGATCGTAAGAATCGGCTTGGCTGTTGTGCTGACATGGCGGTGGAGTGTTCTTGGATCAAATATCAGTTTGTTAAGTGCGTCAGTTTGGTGTTTCGATACGGGTATGTGTGTTTGAGAGGATGCTTTGAATAGTAAAACTGTTAGTAGAGATAGCAACAAGCATGGAAAGATTCCATTCCTCATTGCTATCCTTTTTCTTTTCTATTGTTGTTGGATCGATGGTGGTATATATGCTTTTGATTTTACGGTTTGTTTCCCTTTTTATAATGGAGATGAAGTGGAGTGTGTGGTGATGGGCTTGATGGCATTGGTAGGCGCCCAACCGTTTTACGTGGGAGAAGAACGAATCAACATCCTCTCCGTTTCATAAGAAATGGAGGTAAGGTAACCGTTCATCTACTATTGGTGAGATGGTAGCACATCAGAAACCAACTCAAGAATAGTATAGTATTATAGATGTGTTTTGGAGGATAACAAGCGTCTTACACTATCGATATTACTATGACGTGTTATCTTTGTGTTTGTTCCTTGTACCATTTTTTTGCTATTTAAAAATTAGTCACACAATATCCTCCTCGGATTGATATATTGAGTAATTAATTATGAATAGCTCACAAGTAAAGAAACTTGATAATGATAGCAATCTCCCAAAAAAATAATTGAATTAATTTGAACCCAATATTTTTTATTTGAGTGTGTTATATACATAGTCTGGTATACTATATGATGGCATTCGTAGCATTGGCATACTTGTATTTCCAATAACACTCATATCAATATATAGAGAGAGAGAATGGATAAAATACACTCATGTGTACGGATCGTATCCGTACACATGAGTCGTTTTTCGAAATTTAAAATTCAAATAGTCAATCCAAACTGTTCAAGTTGTTCTCCATATTAAAAAACTCTTCGAGACCAAATTTTACATTTTTCAAATTTTTTTGCTATATATTATAATATTTTCAAATTGGAGGGCCTAAAATACTCAATCGTAGTGCTTTTTGAAAATATCATGAGTGTATTTTATCCATTCTCTCTCTCTCTCTCTCTATAGAGAGAGAGAGAGAGATTGGCTAAAATGCTTTAGAAAGCATAGGAGGTCTGTGCTTTAGACTTCTGAATCGTTAGATCGCATTAAGATAGAATCGAATGGCGTAGATTTTAAGCGCGGAGGCGCTGAACAGATTATGTTGCTCCGTTAATTCTGAAAGTTTTCATCTGCTAGCGCTCTTAAAATATTCTCTTGTGACCCCTTCATTCCCTCTTTTTATGTTCTGAGGCTGATTGGCAAGTAGCCATTAGCAGTTGCGTGGAAAAGAAAAAGTTTTACAAAGTTAAAGGGTTGAAAAAATAAAAGCCAGTGAGGCAAACTATACTTCGTGCACTGAAATCCAATCCCAATCGAACCCTAGCTTCTCAATTCGTTCGTGCTCAAACCCCCATCCTTCGTGCGCTGAAATCCTTCTCAGACCCCCTCGTGCTTAGTCGATCTCTCCTTTTTTTTATTTTTTCCAAAATTTTGCGATTTTTTTTTTTTTTTTGGCGATGTAACATTGTCTCAATTTCACACATTCTTTCTTGGTCACTTTGGTTAATTCAAATTTTTTGTAGTTCTTCCCTTGTTACTTTGGCGAAGTCAAATTGTGACAATTTAACATGGCAATGTCTCAAATATCGCAATTTAAAATGGCTAAAATTCTGAAAATTAATGCAATTACATGGCAGTATCTCAAATTTACGAAAATTTAGCATGCTGATGCCACTCAAAGGAGAGGCCAGAATAGAGAAGATGAGGCGAAGAGAGCCATGGAAGACAGCCAAGAGGAGAGGAGGTGGAGAAAGGGGAACGGGGTACCTCACTTGTATTGATTGACACTTTTTGTATAGAAGCCCTCAAAAAACAACCAATTATAAAACCTACCATAACGGTAGGCTTTTGCATACTAAAATTCATTATGCAGAAAAAATAGAGTAGACGTTGTATTAATTGTATTGGAGAAGAAAAAGGAAATATATAATAAAATAATAAAAGCACCACATAGAAAAGTGACAGTAAAAGGAAGAATTATATCTGTAGAGTAGAGATAACTGTCGACACTTCCTTCTTCATAGCTACCGCTGGACCAACATGACACGCAAACGGATACCAGAACATGTCTGCCACAAAAAATCTAAAATATTCACTTACAAACAATTTGCCACATTGTTATGGCCATGTAGAATCCCACCGTACATCTAGTGACCAACAGGAGTGCCAATTTTGTGCAAGAAAATTTATTTTTAAATGTAAGAAATCCTTTAATAATGAGAAGTGGTGGGATTACCCACTTATTTCAAAAAAAAAAAAAGAAATCCTTCAATAATGATTTTATTTGATAATGTTGATGGCTATTAAAAATATTTTTTTTATTTTAGATTTAATTTTTAAAACGTAATCTATATTCTATATAGATAATGCACACGATAAATACTAATTTATGGGCCCTCAAAAAATAAATAATAATTTATATAAATTATATTGCAATGATCCGGATTATGAGTGCTTAAAAATCAGCAATTAATTAGAAACTGTTTAATTATCAATGTTCCCAAAATCAATGTTACCTAAAATTATATTGCAAGTTAATTACCTAAAAGGAAATTAGAAACTGTTTAATTATCAATGTTCCCAAAGTCAAAATTCTATAGTTATGAGTTCTTAAACATCAGAACTTAAAAATTAAATAAATAAATAAGAAAGATAAAAATAAAAAAAAAGGAGACGGATCAGCACTTCTTTGGTGTCGTAAATTCAGGCCTTTTAAGGGTCTCTTTTTGCTTCTTGAATCTTGAAAGGGAAGTTCTTTTTCTTTTGGATTTCATCTTTAGTTTAGCTTACACTGGAGAAGACAAACTCGCTAGCAGAGGCTGAAAGCAGTAAATTAAACTTCATCAGAAAGAAAGAAAGTAGGAAAGAAATTGAGGCCCATAAAATGTGTTCAGCGGGTTTCAAATAATTCAAAAAAAAATGATAATAATGGGCGGGCCGTTTAATGATAGGGCAAGAAGAATTGTATAATAATTCAAAAATTAATGATTTGGGAGCATGTTTTACGTAAAAACTTAAGCAGAAGATAAAATAAAAGAAAGAAAGGAGACGAGAATGAGACAAAAGATGTGTGTCAAGAAACTTTGAACGTCGAATGCCATACAAAACTTTTTTGAACACAGGTGAATTTATTAACTAGCAAAATTGCCTACCGTTATCATACTCGTCTTGTACAATACTTGTACGTATTAAAATATAAAATGGTCATAATATAACTCACTATTTACAAAAAGAAAAAGAAAAAGAGAGAGAGATATGGACATTTTAACAAACTATGCAAATAAGAGCATATTAAAAAAAATGGGAATTGATTTCCATCCTCCCATAGATTCCATCATCCCCAGATTTTCATTAATTATCTAACACGTCTTCATTAATAGAGAAGTTCACGGGATGATGGAATCATCCCATCATCCTCATCTCATCTTTTCTTTTTCGGAATGCAATTAATCCAGCGTACTCCCCTCCTTCCTTCCCTGTATTTTCATTCCTTTATTCCTTCCCTACCAGAGATGTTTTTTTTTTACCGGGTGAAAAAATTTTCCAGCATCCAGAGGCCAACTAGAACAGTTAGTTAATTGTTCTAGTTGTTCTAGAAAAAAAAATGCTAATTGTTGTAGTTGTTCTGGAAAAAAAATTAATTGTGCTGGACAAAAATGCTAATTGTTTTAGTTGTTCTGGAAAAAAAATACTAATTGTTTTAGTTAGTAAACTAATTATTCTAGTTGGTAAGCTAATTGTTCTAGTTGTTCTGGAAAAAAAAATACTAATTGTTCTAGTTGTTCTGGAGAAAAAATAATTGTTATAGAAAAAAATGCTAATTGTTCTAGTTGGTAAATTAATTGTTCTAGTTGGTAAGCTAATTGTTCTAATTGTTCTGGAAAAAAATGCTAATTGTTCTAGTTGTTCTTGAAAAAAATAACTGTACTGGAAAAAAAATAATAATTGTTCTAATTAATGTTACTAACTGTTTAAGAAAGATGGAGGGGGAGGGAGCGAAACAGAGAGGGAGAGAGGGGATGAGTCCCAGAGATGATGGGAATGATGGATGGGGATATAATTGCATTTGGAAAATGGAAGTCCACGACTTCATTTAATAGGGAAGTCCAGGAAATAATGGAGATGATGAATCTTGGGATGATGGTTATCAGCCCCGTTCTCATAAAGCTGGAAAGCAATAGAATGAATATAGATTGACTAAATTGAATCGACTGTTATTGTTCGTTCTGTTCCTTTTTTTTTCTTTTTTTCCCATCAAATTATAACTTGGCAATTTTTATAATTTAAAAACTTTCTAAATTTGCTGAATGATTCAAAATTTGGTGGATTGTATGTTTAAATTATAAACACCAGTATAGCTTTAATTTTTAAAATATGAATGATATCATTGAAGATAACCGATGCATCTGACCATAAAGAGAGTTTTAGTTTGAACCCGCCAATATCTGGTGGATATAATGGTATTTTACACAAACGATAACAAACATATTTGTAGTGGTGATACAAAGTAATAAGTAGAGCTTATGTAAATTAACTTTCAGGCTCGGTAAATATAAGGAAGTTGTCATAATTTTAATGATAATTAAAATTAAAGTTTAAATTGAAAATCCAGTATGAACATATTAATTATATATACATTAACTCTTTTTTTTTTGTTGCCACATACAAGGTGCAATTCACTTGAACAAATTCCATTTTGTACTGGTTAATGCGCTGTCAAATCCAAAACTAAGAAGCAGTCACTAACTACCATTTCCTAAATGTGAACTCATTGATATTGCAAAGCACTTTTTCCATTGATCTCATTTGCAATACTTTGTACCAATATATAAGAGTCTTAATTACTGTATCACATGTCAATTTTCATTTTTATATTGTTTCTAGAGAAAGGGTTATCTAGACTAGTGGCCCATAATGATTGCCCAAAGAAATATATAAGAGATTTGTATGTTCCTCTTTAATTAGGTGACGTAGCAGCGTTGTACTATTCAGTGTCTCCTTTTATAGTATGTTTTGTGATTATGTTCATTATAAAAACCTACATGTGCTTCATCACTCGGACCCAACCAATATATATATCGTTCTCATTGTCAAATTGACAATCACAATATTTTGTTTTCTGATTCATTGTATTTGGTCTATAGCGAACTTTAAAAAGTAACCTTATAGTTTTTTCAAATCCCAAATGCTTTATTAATTGCTAAAAAAAACTAAAAAAACCCAAAAAAAAATGCTGGAGTTCTAAATATGTATCATGTCGTGTACCTCAGTATAGTGCCATGAAATACATATGTTGTGTTTGGATTTTGTATTGTGTTGTGTCATATTATGTTAAAATAATTTCACGTGTCGTGTCGTGTCATATCTAACTACTAATAGACGGACATGACACGATCAGTCGTACCATATTTTTCTTAGATGTGTCATGCATGTTGTATTCGGACACGTTTAATTTTCATGAAACATGATAATATTCTTATATTTGTGGATAAATTAGATATTTAAATTACGAAATTACCTTAAAAAATAGATAAGATAAAGATATTCTAGTTATTTCATAAAATTTGTCATCTTTAACTCTTATTATAAATGAGGAAGGTTCCGGTGCTACAACTTTAGAGTGTCACCATGTTAGAGTTATGTCCTAGAAGTCAATGATTTTATGACTATATGTTTAGTTTATGTTATTTATGATATTTGATCATTTGTTTTTTGATTTTATTATTGACAGATCATTCAGGTTGAGGATCTGAATTGTGGATCTCTATGTTTCATTTTGATTAAATGACAATAATAAATCTAAAGCGTCCATAATCTTGATAATTAACAAGGAACATTAATTATCATAAAAAATTAGTATGCAAGTTAAGTGATGATTAAGTTCTACAAATCATAGGTAAGAAGTTACCAACTTAATTGTATATGTATATGTTACTGGAACATAGCACATGACTTAACCCAATGAAATAAATATATTGATTGTGTTATGTGTCATTATTTATTTCAAATGAATTCAATTCTAAGTTTGAGATGGTTTAGTTTTTCCACATGATGATTGGTTTGATAAATATTGTCTAACGTTGATTCCTGACAAAAGATGCTATACGAACTCTATTTAAGTTCTCTTGAATTGTGCAGAAAAAGTTGTTCATCAAGACAACCATATGTCCCTCATTAGTATACCTAATGAGTGATGATATTGTTGGAGTTGTGTCCTTGAAGTCAATATTTAATGACTTAATATCTTAGTTTATGTTATTGATGATATTTGATCATTTGTTCCTAGAGTTTATTACTGACAGATCATTCAGGTTGAGGATCTGAATTGTAGATCTATGTGGATCATTCATTAGAATGACAGTAATAAATCTAAATCGTCCGTAATCTTGATAATTAACAAGGAACATTGATTATCATAAAAGATTAGTATGCAAGTTAAGTGATGATTAAGTTCTACAAATCATAAGTAAGGAGTTACCAACTTAATTGCATATGTGTATGTTATTAGAACATAGTACAGGACTTGACCCAATGAAATAAATATATAGATTGTGTTATGTGTCATTGTTTATTTCATATGAGTTTGATTCTAAGTTTGAGATGGTTCAACTTTTCCACATGAGGATAGGTTCAATAAATATCGTCTACCGTTGATTCCTGATAAGGGCTGCTATACGGACTTTATTTATGTTCTCTTGAATTGTGCGTGGAAAAGTTGTTCATCAAGAAAACCGTATGTCCCTCATTAGTATACCTAGTGAGTGATGATATCTGTTTGGGCCCCTTGATGGAGTTGGATTGTTTGGCCAATTTATACAATCAACTCTAGATCAAGAAATGTATAATCTGCAATAATGACACATTCTTATCTTGGATTATACAGTGATATCATGTGACATAAGAATCAGACAAGGAGATACTTTTATTTTTTATGCAGGATTGAGATATTGTAGCAGTACATTATTTATGCGAATTGGGAATCATAACGTGTTGCTAGATACCGCTTATGATTATTGGAATTAAATAGCGATTTAATTCCATGGCCAACGTAGCATAAATTCTCAAAGGGTCACACAAATAGGATTTTAATCACACAGTGCATTATTTATTTATTCGCAGCAGTGTATTGCGAAAATATGATAAGTTGATTAATTAATTATATACCGTTGCGAACCGTTATAATTAATTAAGTCAAGGAGATCATATAGAAATAAATTAATGCATTAACTAATCCCAAAATAATTATTAATAAGTTAATAATTAATTTTAGTTCAACACTTTTTTAATATAAAATGTTATATTAATTAATTGGGCCATCATTTAATAGTAAATGAATAGTCCAATTAAAGAGCAAATATGAGAGGCCTTAATTAAATGAATTAAGGACTAAATTAAAGAAGTGAGGTGGCCCGTAAAGGCCATTTATATGGCCGACCCATAATGGTGGTAGGTAGGAGTGACATAGTTGTAATTATGCAAGAGATCAATTAGGTTTTGTGCTCTATATAAGGACCACTTATGATAGCTTCCACCTAATTTTCTCTCTCCACTCTTTCTTCCTTCCTTAGCCGCCATTTTTAAGAGGAAAAAATTTCTGAAATTTTTTCTTTCTCTTGCTCTCTTCCTCTCTCCATATTTTGCTCATGTGTTGAGCTCTCATCTCTCCACTTAATTAAAATAATTAGTAGATAGAAGAGAGAAAACTAATGGGATTAGGCTTATCCTTGGGCGTGCTAGCACATGCCTTGAGAACGTAGTTAATCTCCTTGGTGGACTCGAGGCCGGCGGCTCGACGGTGGTGGTGGTGGAGAAGGCACGCCATCGATTCCTAGAGATATGGATCGAGCCTCGCGAATACGATTTCGCGAGAGGTAAACGATTCCTTATCTTCTCTCATGTTGTGTGTTGATTGCTTGGCAAAATCCTTTGTGCTTGATGGATAATTAAGTTAATTAGTAACTAAAATTGAAAATTGAGCACTTTCTAACAGTGGTATCAGAGCTCTAGGTCGTGCTTAAGTATTTTAACACATAATTAGATGAGAAATGGTTAATTAACACATGGATTAGTGATGCACTTGCTTGCTGTCTGGATTTCTGTTCTGATTTCGTGATTGTTTCGGGTTTTCGTTGAGAAAATCTTTGAGAAAAATTTTCTTTTGAATGGTTGTAGATCTATGAGATGTGGTCCTATTGCCACTGGTTTTACTATTTTCTAAGCTGTTATGAATTTATGGTGAATTAAACGGTAACGGTGCGCAGATCTGGTACTCTGCTGCACAGTTCTGTGTTTTAGGCATGAATGATTTATTTTTCGAAAATAACTATCTGTATTTCTTGGCTAGAAATATTGTAAACTTGATGCTCTTTCTGGACATGTAAAATTTGTTGCATGCTTCGGATTTTTTATGGGCGTTCAAGTCATGAGAAGTGAATCATAAACTAAAAGGTTCACTGCCATGGCCCCTAATCAGTATCTACTCGCTACAACTCATCAAATAAAACCAAAAGGTATCAAAGATAAACAAAAACATGAGAAAGAATAAAAAATTACAACAGATTGCAACTTGGACTCTATCTTTCTGTCTTCTGCTACTCACCAGCGGTCCGCTGATAGTGTTGGCGACCCGCTGGCGATCCTATTGGCCGTCTCAATTAGCTGCAATTAACCTCCAAAATTGCGTCCTTTCTGGCATCAAGGCTTCTCTCTTTTATAATAGACATTGGCGGTTCTCTAGAGGTCAAGGACATGCAATTAGAGGCTCCAGAAATAGCTCAGAACATGGTTGAGAAGTTAACAAAACTGGCTGGCTATATTTGGCAGTGGTTTCCTCCTTTCCAGCGACCCGCTGAAATCTTCTGTGTCGCCAGTCTTCTCTTCTACCCGCTGGTGCTCTTGGTGGGTCGCCAATCAAGCTGGTGGGTCGCCGATTGATCGGTTTTTCTGTGCGTACGGGTCAAATTTAATCCTTAATTACCGATGCGAATTCGTTTGCAGTACAGTTTAAGGGTCGATTCTCGGGGACGGACTATTCTGTTTCTAAGTTTCAGTTTAAACAATTCAAACTAAATTCTGGTTTTAATATAAATCAATAAGTTTCAACAGTTCTAAAATAAAGAATAATAAGGTAAAGTTCAATCCCTAAATTACCAAATTCTAACTCGAACTAAGGATAATCAAGTTAATGAAAATTAGGGGTTTAGATCCTCGAACAATTCTCTGTGTCAAAGTTGGAACGGTCCGTTCCATCACTGGAACGGTCCGTTCGGGACTTTGTCAATTGATCAGAACAGGTCGTTCCAGGCCAGACTCCCCCTTCCGGGCGGTCCGTTCTGACCTTGGAACGGTCCGTTCCGATCAATTGATACTTGTTTTGTCATGAGTTTTAATTATTAATTAAATGTTTTTATGCGAGATTAAACAATACGTAACCTAAAGACTTGTACTCTAACTCCCGTTCAGGTCAAGCTATTAAGTTTTATTGTTTAACTCCTAGAACGCCTAAATTTCAACTTCCGTTTCTTGGTTTAGTTGTTCTAGTCTACTTCTCGAGTTCTGGTAAACTTTTAATCTTCCGATTTCAAGTTAAACCCTAGTTTATTAAGGTCTGGTTTAATCCTTCCGGATATCGCCTACCGAACAGTAAAATTACTAAGTTAATGTGGCTGCAATTGATTTTAATCCCAACAGTTAAACTAGGCCTTTGTTTAACGAGGTAATCAGATCGAACAGAGACAAACTTAAGCAATTAAATAGAAAACTAAAGTGCAAGAAGCATAACATAACTTAATTTAACTAATAATTAAAGATTCAAATCAAAAACAAGCAACTAGAGAAAGGTTCTCAGACCATAGCCCCTAAAACTACTCTACTCTAACAAATCCATGCAAGAACAAGCAGGTTTCATCAAATACAAAGACATAGAAAGAGAAAAATCAAGTTTACAACAAGTTGCGCTTGAAAACTCCACGTTTCTGTGCTCTGTCATGTCTGGGGCGGACCGTCCTGGCTCTGGAACGGGCAGTTCCAGATGCAGTTGGTCGTCTCGGCAGGCTGTCTCCTTTTCTGAGTTGGAAAGAGGCTAAAACCTAGAATTTCGAACTTAGCCTAAACTGAAGACAGGACAGAGCTTTTATAATGAGGCAATGGTGGCTTCAAACGTGGGAGACGTGCTTCTGGAAGGTCGGTAATAGAGGAAACCGACTTGACAAACATAGCCTTCTATTTTTAGCAATCCAAAGATAGCTGGAACAGCCCGTTCTGAGTCTGGGGCGGACCGTTCCAGTCTGGTGAGGGCAGTCCGTCTGAAGTCTGGTTGAGTCCGTTTGGACTTGGTTCCTCTGGTCAGGGCGGACCGTTCCGTTGTGCGGGCGGTCCGTTCCACTCTGTATGAGCAACTCCCGTTTGCTTTTTCCCTCTGTTCTTCATGCCGAATAAATGCTGAACCTGCAAAATAAACTTGCCGGGCTACGGCTGGACTTTTCTACAACCTAAGTTAGCAGAAATTGATAAAAACACATGCATTTGAACGTAATTTTAGGGCTTAATCTGGTTGGAAATTGAGTATAAAAACCATACATCAAAACCCCCTAAGCTTGAACATTGCTTGTCCTCAAGCAAAACTCTAAACGTAGACCAGGTTAAGACCTAAATTAAGTTCAATTGATTGTGTATCTAACAAGTTCTAAGGATTTCCTAACTAAAATTAGCAAACTGTGACATTAGGTTATAAGGGCAATTTGGTCAAAAAGATTTTTCAACAAGTTCAAACCAGTTTGTTTTAAGTGAATCAACTTTTCTGAAGTCAACCTAAGGATTCTCAAATCTTTCTGTCCAAGGTTCATTTTTCTAAGCAATAATCTGATTAATTTTTCGAAGTTCTCATTCAATCTGAAATCAAGTAGAAACGGGATCGAACCTTCTCAACTCAAATAATCTAAATTAATTCCAAGTCGTTATGCACATGTTTTTTAAATTGTTTTAAACCACTTAAAATTTTCGAAAACAAACAGAAAGTAAGATACAATTGATACAGATTTTCTCGGGGCTGGGAATTTTCCTCGCTGCGGGGGGATCGGCCAGATTAAAGAAGGCTTGGAATCATTGAGTTTTCTCTCATCCATTTGATTTAGTGGATCATTTTTTTACCTTCAGTTACCTATAGCCTCTCGCAATATCCACTTGGAGAGCACAGCTTTTTAGTTCTCCTTGGAGGTCGGTCCGGTTTTTATGCATTTTGCTACGGTCCACTACGGAAGTTCGGCAATTTTTCTGCCTCATTCCTTATGCCTCCAGAAAGAAAATTTAATTTTATTTTTATTTTTGTTATTTTTCTGATTTTTTTTTTTTTTTTTTTAAAAAAAACAGTGGTTTAATTATTTCTAAAACTTGTGCAGATCTACTTACAATTAATCAGGTTTTTGAGTTGAGAAAATGATCTTAGGCGAACTTAATCACCCTTTGCCGGCTCTAATCGACTAAATCAATCAATTGCTTGTGAAATTAATCAATTCAATGCTTAAGAAAACGACTTCTCAGACAATTTTCAAATCCTAACCTTAGGTTGCTCAAATCAGTTTCATCAAATTCATTTCAAAAAGATTTTCAATAAAATTCGCTTCCCTGCCTTAATTTCCTAAGTCACAATCGCTAAGCTTATCCATTAAATCCTTAAAGCTTATCTAAATGCAACATTAAATGATTAAAAATGCAATTCCTACATGTATATACAAAAACCAGCTAACAATTGTACTTGGAACGGCCAGTTCTGGGCTGGAACGACCCAATGGGGCGGACCGTTCTGTTTGTGGAACGGACCGTTCCATGCACATTTGTCAGCTGTCTATTAGTTCTGCCAAGTCTGGAACGGACTGTTCTGGACTAGAACGACCTTTTGGGGCGGACCGTCCTGTTTGTGGGACGGTCCGTTCCAACCTTGACAGAAATATGCAATATGCCATGAAGTGCATCCTATCGTACCAGTTTTTTATTTTTCTCGATCTTTACCCCCCCCCCCCAAGCTTATCTAAAGGACTGTCCCTAGTCCTGATTAGATACAAGAAAGAAAATAAAGGAGAGAAAAACAGAAAACTTACTGAACTTGGCTCAGTGATGTGGTGGGTCCTGCGGTGGTCCGAAGATATGGCTGGTCATCCGTGCTAGCAGGTCATCATTTCGTTCATTCCGCTCGTCCTGCTGCTGCCTCCAGATTCTGTTCTCTTCTCGCTCACGCCTCCTTTCTTCTCTGTCTTCATCTATCGAGGCCTGGATGTTCCACTGTGCAGTGTGGATATCCTGGAGAATGTCGTGGTAGGCGTGATCAAATCTGCCTTGCCACTGGCCTGGGGATGGCTCTTGATGATGGGGTATCTCATGAGTCGGCAACCCTCCCCAAAATATATCCTCACGCTGGTTAGTCTGTGGCTCATAGAATGGCTGGACTGGTGGCTGATCGGGTGGAGGTGGCTGTGAGCTGGCTGCCTCTGCTGACGTACCTGCTCCGGCTGCTCTAGCTGCGGCCTCCATCTCGGCTAATCGCCGCTGCAATTCCTCCTCTTCATGGTTTATAAATTTGCCGTCTTTGTCAACTAGCAGCCAGGTTCTCTTGTTGGTAAGATCAATAGGCCTGTTGAGAGGAAGAGGGAAACGGTATCGACCATAGATGTATTGGTACTCGTTTCCAACCTGAGCCACCATCTGCATTTCAACCAGTTGTCTCATGGAGACCCGGTTTGGGCCCCCACTCCGCTGCATCTCAGACAACGCCAAGTCATACTGCTGCACCAGATGGGTGACATAGCCACCGATTGTGATCTGACCTTTGCCGCTTCTCAAGTTATTTGCCTGCTTCTCGAAATGTCTCATCATCATGTAGGCAAGGTTCAGTTGAGCGTCGCCTTTTGGATAAAATATCTGGTTGAGAATGGCTTGTTCCCCCCTTGTCAATTTTACCCCCGACTCACCCTTGGCAAAGATGGTGAGTGAGAGCATCCTCTGGATGAACCGGATGGTAGGGTGTTGAATGTGAGAGGAGCGGCGTTCGTTGACTGGTTTTTTGTGCTCCAGTGAAAGCTCTTCCCACAGATCCTCCTCAAATAACTCATCAGTTATCGTGCCATTCTCAAGCCCAAAGATACGGGCAAAATCAAGCTCTGTGGCGACATATTTCTTACCATCCACCCGAAATGTGAGCTGCCACAAATCATTTTTATGATAGAGGTCGAGAGAGCACAGAAATTCCATTGTCAAGGCTGTGTAGGCTGGAGCTCTGATCTTCCAGAACCTCGGGCGAAACCCAATTGCTCTGGTCAGCCTGTAGAAGTCCTCCCTGATGCCCAGTGTGTCAAGTACCCGCAGATCGATCGAGCGGGTATTCTCAAATTTTTTGTTCAGGAGGTTTCTGTATCGCTGCTTTGCCTGGCTGCCCTTGAGGCGGATGTGCACATTTGCTAGCTCAATGCTGGCTGGTTGTGCTGGCCGGGTTTGTGTCTCAGGGACAAGATCCGCGGCCTCTTCTTCTTCAGTATTTTCTTCAGCCTCTGCTTCGGCTGTCTCACCTTCGGCTGTTTCACCTTGTTCCTCTTGTTCCGTGTCTGAAGCAGCCTCTAGTTGGGACCAGTCAATTGCATCGGTATCCATCCGTCTCTGTGGAATATAGGGCATGATTTCTGTGTCAGGAGGTGGATAGTCAACTGAGTATGGTGGCGTGGCAGACAATGGATGTTCTGGTGTGGTGATCAAGTCTTCTGGCCTGAGCGGTAGCCTATCCAGAGGTGGTACCGGATTTGATTCCTTTGTTGGCCATGGCACATTGAATTCTGGAGGGATTGGGACAGATGTCTGGCCCGTTCTCCTAGCTCCCTTGCGGAAGAATTTAGAGATTTCGTCACCCAACGAACCAGGAGATGAGCTGGAAGACATGGAACGGACCGTTTGAAGCTTGGAACGGAGTGGTTTGGCTGGGAAGATTGGCTGTTGGAATCTGGTTTGGTGATGGGGCGGACCGTTCCAAGATTGGGACGGACCGTTCTGGATTGGTTGGACGGGGATGTTTTGGTCAGGACGGGTTGGTTTGGAATCTGGTTTGGCGATGGGGCGGACCGTTCCACTCTGGCTTTGGACAGAAAAGGTGAAGTTTTATGGTTTCGATTTTCCTCGGGTTTTGGTTCGATTTTGGTGTAGTATTGATTTGGGTTGTTACCTGGAATAGAAAGAAGGAGAGAAAAAGATGATGTTACCGAACTTTCCGATGAGGGCTAGTGGTGGCGGGGCGGAGCTGGTGGCGCCGGCGTTTCTTCGAGTAATCGGAGAAATTGTGGGGTCCACAGACTTGAGAGTACTCTGGAGAGGTGAATGGTGGCAAGAGGCGGCGAAAATAGTTGCGATCTCGTCGGATTTGGTGGTGGCAGAGAGAGAGAGAGTTGGAGAGATGGGTTTGAGAGAGGGAGAGTTTGAATGATTGGTTTAGGAGAGGAATAGAAGGGGACGGGTCGGATAAGGTGAGGAGGCGGGTTGGTTAGGCTTAGTGGGTAGTTAATGATAGTGGGTAGTTATTGGGTTTAGATCTGGGTTCTCTGTTAAGTTTAAATGGGGCGGACCGTTCCAAAATTGGGACGGTCCGTTCCATATAGTTTTCTCGTCCGTTCCGTATGGTATTGTCGTCCGTTCCGTATGCGTCGTACCAGCCATGGACCTATGCGTCCTGATGATGGGACGGACCGTTCTGGATTTGGGGCGGTCCGTTCCAATCCCTAAAAAAAAACTGAAATTAAACAAGTACAGACTAAACCAAGTATTTATCATTACTCCTATTATTTTTTTTTTTTTTTTAACCCTTGGGTTGCCTCCCAAGCAGCGCTTGTTTAAGGTCTCGAGCCTGACCCCGTATGGCTACGTCTCTACGGTTGAGGGGTTGTCCAAAAATCGCACTTCCCCTCCTTCTGGTGTGGTTTGACTGATGTAGAGCTTGAGTCGTTGGCCATTCACTTTGAAAATATCTGATCCTTCCTTCCAAATATCTACTGCTCCGAATGGGTAAACTTTTCTAACCTCATATGGACCTGTCCATCGGGACTTTAATTTTCCCGGAAACAACCTCAATCGCGAATTAAACAAAAGCACAAGATCACCCTTTTTAAAATCTCGCCTTTGGATATGCTTATCATGCCAATTCTTTGTTCTCTCCTTGTACATCTTAGCATTATCATAGGCGTTCAGTCTGATCTCTTCTAACTCATGCAAGTCTAGAACTCTTTGTTCTCCTGCTGATTTATACTCCAAATTGAGTGCTCTGGTTGCCCAATATGCCTTGTGTTCGATCTCAACAGGCAAATGACACGCCTTTCCATACACCAGCTTGAATGGACTCATCCCGATCGGAGTCTTGAATGCGGTTCGGTATGCCCATAGTGCATCATCCAACTTCAGTGCCCAATCCTTCCTTGTACTCCCGACGGTTTTCTGCAGGATGTTCTTAATTTCTCGGTTAGATACCTCGACTTGGCCACTTGTTTGCGGGTGGTAAGGTGTTGCCACCTTGTGTTTCACTCCATATTTCTTCAGCAGATTGTCAAATTGTTTGTTGATGAAGTGTTTACCCCCGTCACTGATGACAGCTCTCGGAGTTCCAAACCGAGGAAAGATGATCTTGGTGAACAGCTTCTTGACTGTGGCTGCGATTGCATGCTTGCTCGGAATAGCTTCAACCCATTTAGACACGTAGTCTACTGCTACAAGGATGTATTCATACCTGCACGAAGATGGGAAGGGCCCCATGAAGTCAATCCCCCACAAATCAAAAATTTCAACCTCCAAAATCGGGTTCATTGGCATTTCTTGTCGGCTGGATATATTACCCATCTTTTGGCACTGATCGCAAGACAAAACAAACTCCCTCGAATCTTTAAAAATAGTCGGCCAAAAGAAACCTGATTGAAGGACTTTAGCTGCAGTTTTCGAGGTTGAAGCGTGACCACCATAGGCGGACGAATGACACTGATAAAGAATTTGCTGCACCTCTTCCTTTGGTATGCATCTTCGAAATATTCCGTCAACCCCAAGTTTCCACAAAAATGGGTCCTCCCAGAAGTAATATTTCGCGTCAGCTAGGAACTTCTTCTTTTGCTGAGAAGACATCTTATAGGGCATGACTTTGCTGGCTAAAAAGTTCGCGAAATCAGCATACCATGGAACTTCCTGGTTTGGGACGGACCGTTCCAGATTGGGGCGGACCGTTCTAACTAGCCGTTCTGGCTCAGGCTGGGCCGTTATGTCTGCTGCTACAGCGTCTTCAGGGGCTGGGACGGTCCGCCCTAGAATGGGGCGGTCCGTTCCAGACTGGATTATCATCAAATGTTCGTCTGGAAACGAGTCGTTGATCGGTATGGATCCAGTTCCTTGGTCTTCTATTTTCAATCTGGACAAATGATCAGCCACACTATTTTCTGTACCTTTCTTGTCGCGTATTTCGAGGTCGAATTCTTGCAGTAAGAGAACCCATCGAATGAGTCGTGGCTTGGCATCTTTTTTGGATAGGAGGTATTTGAGTGCTGAGTGATCGGTGTAGACTATAACCTTTGAGCCAACCAGGTATGACCTGAATTTGTCTAAGGCATAGACTACTGCTAGAAACTCTTTTTCGGTTGTGGTGTAGTTGACTTGCGCCTCATCCAGCACTTTGCTCGCATAATAGATTGCATAGGGCTTCTTGCCTGTCCGCTGTCCTAGCACTGCCCCGACCGCGTAATCACTAGCATCACACATCAATTCGAATGGCTGATCCCAATTTGGAGGTTGCAAGATAGGGGCAGTTACAAGCGCTTCCTTCAACCTATTGAAAGCATCAACACAATTTTGATCAAACAGGAATTCAGCATCCTTCATTGTTAAATTGGTTAATGGCTTAGCAATTTTAGAGAAATCTTTAACGAAACGCCTATAGAAGCCTGCATGCCCAAGAAAGCTCCGCACATCCTTTACACAAGTTAGCAAGGTTAGCTTTTCGATCACCTCCACCTTCGCTTGATCGACCATGATTCCCTGTTCTGAAATTATGTGGCCCAAAACAACTCCTTCTTGCACCATGAAATGACATTTTTCCCAATTTAATACAAGATTGACTTCCTCACATCTCTGCAAAATTTTTGACAAGTTAGCCAGACAATGATCAAAAGAAGTACCATATACTGAAAAATCATCCATGAAAACTTCCATGTCTTTTTCGATAAAATCCGAAAATATTGCCATCATAGCTCTTTGGAACGTTGCTGGCGCATTACACAAACCAAATGGCATCCTACGGTATGCATAAGTTCCATACGGGCATGTAAAAGTTGTTTTTTCTTGGTCAAGCGGGTGAATTGGTATTTGGAAGAAACCTGAATAACCATCTAAATAACAAAAGAAAGAATGTTTAGCCAGTCGTTCGAGTAATTGGTCAACAAAAGGCAGAGGGAAGTGGTCCTTTCGTGTTGAAGCATTCAGCTTGCGGTAGTCCACACACATCCTCCATCCAGTGACAATCCTTGTTTGGATCAGCTGGCCATCATCTTTCTCAATCACTGTTGTGCCTCCCTTCTTTGGGACGACATGAATGGGACTGACCCATTTGCTGTCTGAGATCGGGTAGATGATTCTAGCTTCCAAAAGTTTCTGCACCTCCTTCTTCACGACTTCACTCATGTTCGGGTTGAGTCTCCTTTGATGTTCTACTGTCGATTTTGAGTCTTCTTCAAGTAAGATCCGGTGGGTACATATCGAGGGATCGATACCCTTAAGATCTTCGATAGAATATCCAATAGTCTTGCGGTGAGCCCTCAACTCCTTTAGTAGCTTATCAGTCTGATCCAAGTCGAGTTTGGCGTTGACGATGACAGGAAAGGTCTGGTTGGGACCTAGGAATTCGTACCTAAGGCTCTCTGGTAATGTCTTCAATTCTAGTTTACCTTTCTCTGACTGGCAGCTCGGACGGTCCGTTTCAAAACGGGGTGGACCGTTCTGATCTGAATCGAGGCTGAAAATCTGGTCGATTTCAGCCGCTGATCGAAGCTGCATGCTGACCTGGTCCGCCTGGATCTGGGGCAGACCGTTCCAGCCCTCTCTGGTAGCCAAGTATTCAACGGTTTGCAGAATTTCGTTGAATATCAAGTCTGCTTCCTCCTCTTCAGGTGTGGCCGAGAAGGAATGGTATGCTTGCACAATCCGATTGTTGAATGTCTCTTCAACCATGGCTTCCAATGATTCAGCCATAAAAATTGAATCCATATGGTCTGGCATCCGCATCGCCTTTTCCACATCAAACTCAATTTTCTCATTTCCAACTTCCAATTTCATCTTGCCGGTTCTGCAATTGATGAACACACCGGCTGTGGTGAGGAAGGGTCTGCCCAGGATGATAGGAACTTCAGGATCTTCCTCCATATCAACCACCACGAAGTCGCACGGAACAAAGATGTCTCCAACTCGAATTGGCACGTCTTTCACCTCCCCCAATGGCAATCTTATTGAATTATCAGCAAGTCTCAAAGTCACCGGGGTTGGCTCTAGTTCTCGTTTTCCAATTCGATGAAAGATAGTTTCAGGGATCAGGCTGACGCTTGCTCCAATGTCCAGCAACGCTCTCTTCATACCTAAATCACCAACTTTACAAGGAATAGTAAATCTACCTGGATCCTTCATCTTCGGCGGCATTTTCTTGATGTTTGGAGTGTCGGGATCTCCTGACAAGGCCATGACACCGCTCAATTCCAAGTTCTTCTTGTCGGATAAGAGATCTTTGAGAAACTTGGCGTAGGATGGCATCTTTGACAAGAGGTCAGTGAAGGGAATAGTGATTTTCATTTGCCTCAAGATATCCAGAAATTTTCCGTATTCCCTGTCCTTCTTAGCCTGAGCTAGCCTCTGCGGGTATGGGACTTCAACCGGAGGATCGTTCGGCGTCGGGGGTGGATAAGCAAAGACTTTCTCAACTCTGGGCAAGGTTGGGGCGGTCCGTTCTGAATTGGGGCGGTCCGTTCCAGCTTGTCGTTCCGGCTCAGGCTGGTCCGTCCCAGATGTGACTGGTTGCTGGATGTCTGGGGCGGTCCGTTCCGAATTGGGGCGGTCCGTTCCATACCTCCGTTCCAGCTCTGGCTGGTCCGTCCTAGCTGAATCCGGCTGCAAATCCTTGGGCATCTTAGGGCCATCGTAACTAGTCCCGCTCCTCAGTCTGTGCGTGACGCTTTTGCACTCTTCTCTGGGATTGGTTTCAGGTTGGCTTGGAAACATGCCTGGCTTGGTTAGTGCCCCTGAGTTGGCTTGATCATTCCCTTGGTTCAGCTTGTTTATGAGTAGGCCTAGGTCCTCTCTTAGCAGTTTGATCTCGTCATGGACTGAGTGATTGAATATCCCTTGGTTCTGCATAAACTTCTCTATTGTTCGCTGAGAGAGGCCGCTATGGGTGTTAGTGCTATTGTTGGAGTTTGATGCTTGACCAGTTTGGCCCGGATTGGCACACCCGTTGGGGTTGCTGTACGAGAGACCTGGGTGGTTCCGTTTGTCGCGATATGAGTAGTTATTGCTTGGGAAGAAGGAGGGAGGAGTAATTATGGCATTGACATTCTCAGGCTGGTCCTCCCTGGCTATCAAGTGACAAGACTTGGCTGTGTGACCTTCATCTTCGCAGATTTGACATACGGCGGCGGATTCGGAGGGTTTTGATGATTTTGCACTTATGTTTTTGAGCATGACCGTCAAAGAATCGAGTTGAGATTGGAGGTGAGTGGATTTGTCTACTTCAAACACGCCTCTTTTGTTCTTTGAGCGAACCGACCAATTTGTCTGAGATTGTGCCATGCTTTCAATCAAGGCTTTTGCATCCCTGCATCCCATCTCCAGAAAAGCACCACCTGCAGTTGAATTTATATTCTGACGAGTTATGTCATCCAATCCATCATAAAAACTAACAATCAGTCTACTATCAGGTACATCATGATGTGGACACATTCTTTGCAGGTCTTTAAACCGTTCCCATGCTTCGAACAGGTTTTCATCTTGGTCCTGCTGAAAGGTTAACAATTCCCTAACTAATTTGGTCGTTTTTACCCTAGGATAAAACCTATCCAGGAAGGCTTTGGTCAAATCGTTCCATGTTTCAAAGGGTCGGTCATTAAAACTATTCAACCAATCTTCGGCTTTGTCCCTAAGAGAAAAAGGAAAAAGAGTTAGGCGAATTATATCCGGATCCACTTCTTCAGGAACCAAGGTTGTGCAATTTCGCAGGAAGGATTGTAAATGCCTGTTGGCATCTTCATGAGGAGATCCTGCAAAAGTGTTTTCCTTGATCAAAGACACGAGGCCAGGATTGTAGAAGAAATCCCTGGTCCTCTCGGCTTTCGGTGGTTTGACCCCAAGTCGGATGTTATTTGCGGTAGGTGCCCCGATCTCCCTCAAAGGTCGAGTTGCCTCAGCCTCCTTGGCAGCTTCAAGTGCCTCACGCAATGCACGCTCAAGTTCAGTTTCGTTGTTGTTGCCCCCGTTTCCGTTTAAGTTGTCTCCCATTGCTTCTATGTCAGTTGATGCGGTTGATGTGGTTCGTCCTAATGTGAAACGAAGTGTCTCGGATTGCGCTACAGGTGGCTGTGTTCCAGAAAGATTCCTACGATTTCGCTGGTAGAAAAGGCGAAAAGGCGGAACCAAAGAACTGTCACCCTGCCTCTCGGTCTGCTCAACTGTTTCTGGAATTTGCTGTTGCAAAACCGCACGGTTAGGTCCAGATGAGGAAGAGCTCGCCTGAGAGGGGTTCTTCTTCCCTTTTCTTGGGTGTCGAAAGTCGTAGTTGCAAGTGCTGCTGGTGGTTTTCTTCTTTCCAGCCAGCGCGTGTTCCTGCAATTTCCAAAAACCAAGAAAAAGTGAAAAGAGATAAAGAGAAATTAGTCTAACTTGAAAACTAAACTTAGATAAAGGCACCGTCCCCGGCAACGGCGCCAAAATTTGATCGGTTTTTCTGTGCGTACGGGTCAAATTTAATCCTTAATTACCGATGCGAATTCGTTTGCAGTACAGTTTAAGGGTCGATTCTCGGGGACGGACTATTCTGTTTCTAAGTTTCAGTTTAAACAATTCAAACTAAATTCTGGTTTTAATATAAATCAATAAGTTTCAACAGTTCTAAAATAAAGAATAATAAGGTAAAGTTCAATCCCTAAATTACCAAATTCTAACTCTAACTAAGGATAATCAAGTTAATGAAAATTAGGGGTTTAGATCCTCGAACAATTCTCTGTGTCAAAGTTGGAACGGTCCGTTCCATCACTGGAACGGTCCGTTCGGGACTTTGTCAATTGATCAGAACAGGTCGTTCCAGGCCAGACTCCCCCTTCCGGGCGGTCCGTTCTGACCTTGGAACGGTCCGTTCCGATCAATTGATACTTGTTTTGTCATGAGTTTTAATTATTAATTAAATGTTTTTATGCGAGATTAAACAATACGTAACCTAAAGACTTGTACTCTAACTCCCGTTCAGGTCAAGCTATTAAGTTTTATTGTTTATCTCCTAGAACGCCTAAATTTCAACTTCCGTTTCTTGGTTTAGTTGTTCTAGTCTACTTCTCGAGTTCTGGTAAACTTTTAATCTTCCGATTTCAAGTTAAACCCTAGTTTATTAAGGTCTGGTTTAATCCTTCCGGATATCGCCTACCGAACAGTAAAATTACTAAGTTAATGTGGCTGCAATTGATTTTAATCCTAACAGTTAAACTAGGCCTTTGTTTAACGAGGTAATCAGATCGAACAGAGACAAACTTAAGCAATTAAATAGAAAACTAAAGTGCAAGAAGCATAACATAACTTAATTTAACTAATAATTAAAGATTCAAATCAAAAACAAGCAACTAGAGAAAGGTTCTCAGACCATAGCCCCTAAAACTACTCTACTCTAACAAATCCATGCAAGAACAAGCAGGTTTCATCAAATACAAAGACATAGAAAGAGAAAAATCAAGTTTACAACAAGTTGCGCTTGAAAACTCCACGTTTCTGTGCTCTGTCCTGTCTGGGGCGGACCGTCCTGGCTCTGGAACGGGCAGTTCCAGATGCAGTTGGTCGTCTCGGCAGGCTGTCTCCTTTTCTGAGTTGGAAAGAGGCTAAAACCTAGAATTTCGAACTTGGCATAAACTGAAGACAGGACAGAGCTTTTATAATGAGGCAATGGTGGCTTCAAACGTGGGAGACGTGCTTCTGGAAGGTCGGTAATAGAGGAAACCGACTTGACAAACATAGCCTTCTATTTTTAGCAATCCAAAGATAGCTGGAACGGCCCGTTCTGAGTCTGGGGCGGACCGTTCCAGTCTGGTGAGGGCAGTCCGTCTGAAGTCTGGTTGAGTCCGTTTGGACTTGGTTCCTCTGGTCAGGGCGGACCGTTCCGTTGTGCGGGCGGTCCGTTCCACTCTGTATGAGCAACTCCCGTTTGCTTTTTCCCTCTGTTCTTCATGCCGAATAAATGCTGAACCTGCAAAATAAACTTGCCGGGCTACGGCTGGACTTTTCTACAACCTAAGTTAGCAGAAATTGATAAAAACACATGCATTTGAACGTAATTTTAGGGCTTTAATCTGGTTGGAAATTGAGTATAAAAACCATACATCACTGATCAATGCAAATTTCACCGTTTTGAGTAGCTTATCTTCAATCCTGTACAAAAACAGAGCAAACATGGCAGTACCTAGATTATAACCTAAATTATCAATTAAACAACAGAAATTACGATGAAATGCATGAAATTAAGTCCTATAAATGGCTGAAATACTACGTATGAAAACCATTTATCACAGGCTTCCAAAGTTCAGCCTAATTACTTGTTTTATAAACGCGTTACTCCCCTAATTACCCGTTCATAAAACGCGCAATTCTTTTTAACGTGTTTTATAAATGGGTAGTTAGGAGAGAGAGATTAACGTATTTATGAAACGAATAATTACTTAATTCTTATTAAAAAAAATTAATTCTTAGTTCCTTCTAAATTTTTTATTGTTATATTCTTTATAGTAATAATTTCGGGTTTGTGGGACACCTTGTATGTTTTTTTGACAATTGGCTTTGCAATAAAGCAGGTACCTCATCTCGGGCAATTCATTTAAAAATAATAATAATCATTCATCTTTTATTTTTTTAAAGCGCCGTTATATTTTATGTACAAATTATCTACGATGAACATCAACTAAAATATATACAGTATCTTTTTTGTTAATTTTTGTCATTTAAAATTGTATTTATTATTCAAAATACACTTATCTTTTATAAGTATACGTGCATAATTGGCAGTTGATGTGCGGTTTCCATCATCACCGTTCAGCATAGCTCTTGCATGATCAATATCATAAGATGGATCGTGTTCGTGTAAAATGTTAATGTTATTTTAGATGCTAACCACAAATCGAGCAAGGTGCTTTGAACCTCATCTATCATAGCATAAAAATGCGTAATTTGCCATGAAAGGGTGTATTCAAAACTTTATCTTGGAATGGCGCACTCAAAGAGTTTGTCTTGAAATGGTGTTAATTAAAAGGATGTAACAGCTTATAAATATTATTTTTCTCTCTATTTTGAATGCCCATCCAACCATTTATTATTCCTTCAACAAGTTAATGCCGGTGACTATGTCATAGATGATGCACGAACAACAGAAAAAGATGATGGAAAAAGTACGAAAATGAGAGATTTTGATTTTTTTTGAGTTCACATAGATTCTCAATTTTGTTGATAAGTTTAATTCTAAAAACATCTAAACTATAAGAAAGCACGACGGTTGTCTTAAATAGCAAATACAAAACCCTAAAAAGATAAAATACATAAAAATTACTAAAAAAACAACCTAAAACTGCTAAAATTGTGAAGAAAGGCCCAAAAGTCTATGAAAAAAGGCTCGGATCATGAATCCAAACTGATGATTTAGCGAAACACAGCGGGGCTTTGTTTTATTTCTAGTTATGGGTTACGAATCTCATGTCAAAATTTCAGTCTGATATGACAGTTGGATCAAAAATTACGCCCCTTTTTGTGAAATGTGTGCAGGACCCTATTGCATCAATAGATATTGGTGCTGACGATTAGGACCACCAAAATAACACATGCAAGCCTGACTAAATTGGCCAGATAAACAGGACCCATGGGATGATAAGTGCACGCTTGATTAAAATTCATTTGATATAAAGTATACAAAATACATTTCTTATTTACTTTAGTTTAAGATACAGGTTATTCCTCTCTCAAGAACATTCAATCTCTCATTCGATATTAGATATAGATTTTTTAATTTTTTTTTTTGGAATTTTCCTCTTCTTTATAATCTTATTTTAAATGGTATTAGATTAAGCCTTAAAATAATTTATACAGATCGAGCAAAGCGACGATTATTTTTCTAGTATTTATATAAAAAGGCGAGCAAGATCAACAAAGAAAGATAATCAGGCCCTTATGTTATGTATTAAATAAAAAAAAAAGAAAAAAGAAAAGTTAAAACATTGAAAAGAGAGATGTTTCATATAATAGGCTATTCGTGGCTGAAGGTTTTCATCAAGTCAGCGACAAAACAGCATCTTGATGAGTCCAACAGGTTCTGAACTTCTGATCCTTTATAATTGGGTTATTTCTGAGCTAGGATGATCCTAAATTTGATTAATCGTCTAAGTTTATTTATGCAAATACTTGCATATCATTTTCAGTCGTTAGAACACTATGGATTACACCATTATCCCCGGCACTACATTATGTCTGGTGATTTATATTGTGCATTACAGCGGTACTTACGAGTAGGCACTCAAGCCGGACCCACTCGACAGTAGTCAGCACAAATTGTTGTAGCACTTCTACACAACTTTGTTAAAAATTCACATGCAGATCTATATCACTCTTCAGGTAAGTATGCGTACGGTATCTATTTGTTTAGCTGATATCGAAATAGGACTACACTACACATGAATAAATAAGTTATCACTGCAACCATGTAGTAAATGATTCAAGTATCAAACACCTACGAGCCATACTAAACAAATAATTGTTGAATAACGTCTTATTTTGAAAATCCAGTAGAACTAATTGAAAAACACAGGCAACTGAAAAACCCTATTTACTAGGTTTTACAACATTCAATAACAAATACAAAGAAAAATTGAATCTTGCTATTGTTTACACACTGCAGTTGCTAATCTTCAACCATAAATTCTAAGAGAAACACAGAAGGAAAAGGTAAAAGTATATCCTCTTGATAACAGTGCACTCTAAAATTATGTTAAAAGTAAAAATTACCAAATGCTAATAAATTTGGCAGATCATTCCTTATGTTTTTATTAGCTCTTGAAACACCAAGGTGTTCCCGATTATAAATCAATGCAGACTTAAAATTATGTCTTCCCCCTTCATTTAGTCAGTTATCATGCGCTCCTTATTTTTCATGAAATGCTCTCAAAAGTACTACTTTCAAAATCGAGCGTGCCGCCAAAACTTCACACATTGATAAGTACATACTTACATATACAGAGAGCCAAATCACCAATCTTCAATCAAGTCATTCAGGGTACCCAAAGTCAGGATCTAGGTCAAGTTTTCTCTTGAGTTGGGACCTGTCAGCACTGGAATTCAAAATTCAGAAATTAATTGACCTTCAACTAACTCCAATTCATTAGACAGGGAGCAAAGGTTTCCTAATGAAGTTACTGCTGAATGAAGGACCCTAGTTTTTCATTGACATTTAGCACACTGTTCTAGTAGAGAAGTGAAGTTTCAATTTGTCAAAATTTCAACAGCATTTTGATGGTCTCTCTCATGGGGGGTTGCAGTACCCAAATCATATATTAATCATAGAAATGACAAATAACATAAGTTGACAATAAGTAGGTGTATTCTTCTCGGGAGATATAAACACAGAAAAGAAATTGTTTCTTTTCTTCTCACCAAAAAAAAAAAGAAAAACAAAAAGATTTACAAAAAAAAAAAAAACAAATATTTTGCAGAAATTGCACAAGTATTTCCAGTGAAAATTACAATAAAAAATCGAAATTGTGCAATTAAGACTAAATTAACCTTAATGAGTAATGGACGAAAGAAAGAACAACAAAGGAGAAACCGCAAAAACCAAAACAATGGTGAAGTACTCGAACTGGTATCGAAAGCATTAGTGCAGACAGGCATCCAATCAAATATCAAGTCACCCACCAATCCAATTTAAATAATATCACTTGTTCTTACCTTTTAAGGGGTGTCCTCGAGAAAGGCTTCGCACCAAAAATTGCACCAACATCTATTGACATGGGGGCCTTGCTGCTCTGACCACTGGGATCCCCCGTCAGTCTTGCACCCCTGGCTTGATGCTCGTCGCTCTCATGCTGCACAGTCCCCTCCAACCCCTCTTGATTCAGAGTTACCCTTCTCACCTTCCTTTGGGGTGAAAGAACCACTGGTCCATCATGTGTTGAGTTAACATCGGCTTGTTTGTTATCTCCCTTCTTTGGAGGTCTAGGGAGTAACAAGGGTTTTGTTGGCGCCGGTACAGATATGAAGTATCTACAATAAATATCAGACAGTATGGTTATTCATAGAAGATGAATTTCATATAGATGCAGCTTTCTGACGGTCCACTCAAACCATATTTACTATGAATGTAGCATCATCAATTACCTGTACTGGAACTGTCCATTTTTTTCTCTAACTCAGTGCAAAGATATAGTTAACTGATGCTTTTCATGGTTGTCTACCTTTTTTTGTTTGAGAGCCTTAACTTTTGTGATATACGCTGGTTAATCAATCCTTCATTTGGACAGGTGGCTTACCATAGTCAATATTTAAATCATAGTTGTGAAGTTGAACTGACAGACTGACTACAAAACACGACATCCAACAATACATGAAGTATGGTTATTAGGTCCCTTTCAATTTAATTATATGACATAACATAGGTGGAATAGATTTAGCAAACAACAAGAGATAAGTTTATTAAAGTCGCTTATGTGTCAATGGGTTTCAACAAAGCAGTTGTGAGACCCATAATTATTCATTAGAAAATTGCAGATCTTATGGTACGCGTATGCCCCAGTTCCCATCAACTATTGAAATTAGTAGAGAAGCCTAATGTTCTCCAAGGCAATCTAAAATATCCCCACCACAATTAACATTTTCAAAATAAAATGGAAATTGAATACTGCTTTAAACTCGAAGCAAAAATCAAAAGATGTAGATAGGTTACATATCAAAATTGGCTAAAATAATCGATCTTCCGTTGAACAGTTTAAACAATTAACAGTATACCTTTTATTCTTGATAATTTCTATGGTTGCTTCTGTTTACACAGAAGCTTCCTTTGCCAGACTTGTTGGCACAATTTTTGTCACAAAAAAAGTGTACTGAACTAGTTATGAGAGTAGTGCCGGTTGCTACAATCTAAAGCTTAACCACACAATACACCACAACTTCCCATTGTAGGTTTCTGCATGATATATTTCTCACCCAGTTTTCCACATATCATTCCCATCATCACAGATATCAGTGCCTATAAATCCACTCGTGTGGCTATAAACTGCACTAACCTGTGCTCGAGTGCTTGCTGCGCGGTGATCCTTGCCTTGGGATCGTAGATGAACATCTTGGACAGTAAATCCAAGGCATCATCGCTTGCCATGGGAAACAAAGTACGCAGAGGTGGAGCCAGTACATGCTGGTACTCCACGTAATCAGGAAGGTACACCATGTCAGACCATTGGGACGGCTTAGGGGTCCCAAAAGCTGCAAATATTTTGCCAAGTTGGTCTATGTCACTTGAGCCCTACATGTCAAATTAGAACGATTGTGACCAGCGATCAACCCATGTCATAGTTTAGTAACTGGTCAGCTTGAATTGTGTTGTTTTACATTTTACCAGAAATAGATTGGTCCAACTTGAGATGCCAATTGGTCATGAAAAGTGATTTAGAGGGTGCACACCACAAAGTCTCCACTACATGATAGAATAAACCTGATAATATTTTGTATGTGTACACCTTGACAATTATTAAAAGTCCAAGTTCATGTCACCAGTAGGCAAAACATTGAATTTTATCCAAGAAGTTTGTTAAGTATTTCAGTGCTAGCAACAACCACAAAAGATCATTATTCATGCCAAGATCAAAGCACCAAACCACAATAGGACTCTGTATTGGTCCCTATGCCCGAATACACAAGGACCTATATTATTTGTTTTATCCATTACAATTAAGTAAAATTGAAAAAAGGTTGAACAGACGACGATTCAAACCTGTAGAAATGGTCGCCTTAGAAGAAGTTCAGCAAAGATACAACCAGCAGCCCACACATCTACACCAGCACCATACTGTTTTGAACCAAACAACAGCTCAGGAGCTCTGTACCACCGTGCAAATACCTAGGAAAGTTGTAGAAAAAAGCTAAGTGTTTCTGAAGAAGGAGAAAAGAGCTTAAAAAATGCATCCCAAACTAATTACAAAAGGCTAGTCAGGAACCTACAAAATGAGCAAGGTGTTTCATCCTGAAAAGGAAATGACAAAATACTCAAGGAAAATGTTTACATTATTCTACTCATTTCAAAACATGAACTGGCATAGTACATAATATTGACCTTGAAAAGAACAAATTTACCATATTATTTCTGACCTAAATATATTCTACATTATCGTCTCCATATCTAACTTGCCAGGTATTGATATCCTCCTTTCTTAACTAAAGTGAGCTTTAATTCTTAAGTACAAATTTGCCCTAGCTCAATTGATGCTCTATAATATAGTAAGAATATTAAGATGAATTTATCGTCTCCCATCAAGCCCATTAAAGTTGAAAATAAGAAATTTGCCTATGATTTATTTACATTTTGTTGCTAAATGAAAAACATTGTGTTAATGGTCTATTGCCTCCAAAAAGAATGAAGACGAAAAGGACAATTGTTGGATTCTATTTTTTTTTTTTCTGGAGAACTTAACATCAGGAGAGATTTATTCAAAATTCAGCAAAAAATCTAAAACTGAGACCATGTATCAATTTTGGAACAGTTTATAAACCGTTTGTGTGCATCTGAAGCCCATAAAACTGAAACATTAAATTTTTCAAACCACTATATGGATGACTAATTGGCTATCAAAAAGCACTAAATTAGATACATGCTCTATGTAAGTATTTGTGATCATATCTAGAATACATTCAATTTTGTTTCATTTTAAAAAGGGTTGTGCATGTTGTCACAATTATCAAATAAATTTGATATCAATATAACCAATCCGTAATTTATATTTACAGCTGCCTATTACCAAACTATAATGGAGGTATGAGAAAGGTATATGTCATCATATTGACTTTGCCTCATTCATTATAGGACATTTCCTCAAAACAAAAACAAAAAAAAAAAAAAACTTTGCCCCATCTCACAAAGATTGCCATTTCCTTTCTGCTGGAACAAAGTCAAATTGAATTATGACCGCCATCAGCATATTTTTTATGTAATGAGTCTATATATGCTGATTATTGTAAAAGTAAAGAACTCCCACCATTTCATTTTAACCATAATATTATTTGAATTGGAAGCTTCCCAGCCATAACCAGATCATACAATAATGGCTGCTGGTGATTTTCATGCCAAGTTTCAAGTGCAGTTTTGTCTTTCAGGAACAATTTCATCTTTTTACTTCACCACGACCTTATTTTAAACTACAGCGTGTTATCTTCACATTTAACTCAACAAATAAACAAACAAAATAAGGTTCTATGTATAAGTAGAACAACAATTTTTCCCTTTTTGAGTTTATAGGAGACTGTATCATGTAGTACTGCCTCCCATCACCGGCTGCTGGGAGCAAAACAGCACATTGGATCTAATTTGTGCATGGAACCTGCAACACCATATTCTCCATTGGCCATGGATGACAGTGCGCCAATTAAAACATAAAAACAGAAAGATGAGAGTGCCCTAATCCAATCAATTAGAATTTAAAATATGTTTTTCTGATTGTGACTCTAAATCTTTTTTACACTTGCATTTTGCATAAATTTTAACTATTGCTGTATCCATGCAACATAGCACCCACACATTTCTATTGCTTAAAAAAAATTCTAGGCAACAACAGCCCTTTATGATATTCAAAAAAAAAAAAAAAAACAACAGTCCTTTAAAGGCTATATTGGTAAGACCTATTATGTTACATGTTAGCCAATTTTATCTATATCTATGGTGAAAATTATTCTTAAATCTGGAGAATGTTCAGCTAGGGATAAAGCTACTAAGTGTTGATTAAAAGGTCAAAGCTAGTCCTCCTAAGGCTCCCCTCCCACCCCACAAACCCAGAGCCCAACATATGGCATTAACCAATTCAGCCTCCATAGCAAGAAGGCTTAACTATTATGGAAAGGACTCCTATTAAGTACGTGTCAAATTTACTTGACAGCTGCTGTCAAGGTTTCAAAAAAAAAAGTACGTGACAAAATTGAAATTAATTATTTTTTTGCTAAATCTTATTTTCTTAGATAATTATGTGAAAATACCGAGCCATTTAAGTTTAAGTATGTCATCAATTGGTACCTACTTACCAAGTTCCATATCAAATTACTCATTCCATTTATTTCAATCTCTAATTCTTTTTATTATAATATAACTAAATGAAATTTTGATTAGTTGATAAAATAAATTTTTTCTTCAAACAATATGATTAGTATAATTAGCCTTTTATGTTAAGATATAACTTTGCATCTATTTTTATACTAGAATTCATTATTCATCCTTCATCCTTAATTGAACAATCTTACAGAATGCAAGCAAATTTGCAGACATTAAATTAAATATTGATCCTTACTCCTTAATTTATGTTGCCAAATGGCAGAAATTAAGTTGTAGACAAGCCAAGGAGATTCTGATAATCAAATTGTCTATGAATAACATGTCTTAGTCAAGTATGAAAAAAAGGGCGCAACTTAGTCATGGTCTGTTCAACTCAACAGTACTTCTGATAGCTCAGTTCAACATTAAAATGGCTTACAAAAGCAAGTTTGTCAGTAGCAAATAAGAGGAATTATGGGTCTTTCTCCCTGTTTATCGTAACTGGAAATGAATCGAAAAAAGAAAATAAGTGATAGAATACTTGATGTGTGAACTTGGGATTAGGACTGCCAAAAAGGCGCGCTAGTCCAAAGTCCGCGAGCTTAAGCTGCCCATCAGAAGCAATCAGCAAGTTGTTTGGCTTCATGTCTCTGTTAGCATTAAGAAAATAAAGATGATAAGATCATTTGAAACCCAAGGATTTGCAAAAAAATGGCAAGACTTCTGTATTTCCTTCCAGATATGTTTTTTACATTGCTTTTCTTGGATATTTATTCTTTGATCGAAGCATGGTTGAATATAAACTGAATTTCGCAGAAATTTTGCTTTTACTTGACAAAAGATCTCACAAATTTTAAATTGGGTAATGCAAAGCTTAATTGCTCAATCGGGAATCGTTTTGCATGTCAAACATGGAAAATCTTCACCATTTACATGTTGCTTGAAGTGTACAGCTTGCCAGGATTAAACAAAGGACAAATTGAAGATTTTATCATGCCAGATCGCACAACTGATGGTCATCAGGACAATTTGGAATTACAACACTTGATCAAAATTTCCAGTCTTTGAGTATGCCTCAATTGCATTCAGTGAGTAAGGTTAGTTCGAGTCTTAACTGCAAGACCAAGGTACAAATACCATAGATTTACAGTGAATCAAGATACTTTAATATCTTTGGTATGTTGACTAAAAAGTTGAACAAAACACATTAATCAAGATTACCTGTGTAGAACCCACTTCTTATGGCAGAAAGCTAAACCCTTTAATGTCATCTGGAGATATGACTTTATATCAGCCGGTGATAGGACAATATTTCTATCCCTAATCACAGCCTCTAGGTCACTTTCCATAAACTCAAATACCAAATGCAAATTGCCCTTGTGGGGAAACGCATCGATTAATTCAATAATATTAGGATCTTTCAACTCCTTCAGCAACTTAATTTCTCGTAAAGCTGTAAAGTTAATGCCTTCCTTCTGGTTACCAAGCCGAATTTTTTTAATGGCAACTGTTTGATTAGTCTGAAATAAAAAAAGAAATAAAAATAATGTAACAATTCAATTAAGCTTTATACTTGTTGATTACTTTTATAGCTTTCAAATTCCAATAAAACAGTAAATTGCTAAACAGATAGGATGTTTTGAGTAAGAATTAAGGCACCTAATCTCCGAGATAATAAGAAGTTATAAACTTTAGAATTGTGCGTTAAAAAGATCTCGCTCAAATTCAGCAAAAACAAATTGTGTAATAGTTAAAACATATCAAGTGCTCAATTCTAACCAGGATAAAATAAAGGAAAAGAAAAATAAGACCTTTCTTTTGATGGCTAAGTATGTCTTTAGGTACCAACAAGCTACAACTACTACTAGGTCCAAATTTTACAACACAAATTTCACTTACACATTTCCTCGAACATCTGGTATGCATGTTATAACTACAACAGAGAAAGGCGAATTAAACCTGGGTATCGGTCGCCTTGAAGACGATACCATAAGTTCCCTCGCCGAGCACCTCCTTCTTCAAGTACCGATCAACGATCAGCTTCGGCGAGTTGTTCGCGTCGTCGTCGCCGCCTTTCGTCGCCATTGTGCCTCCGACCTCGACCCTCGGGTGTACAAGCGGCGGAGGCGTCTATAGAGTAGTATGCGCAGATCGGAAGGATCCTCTCATCCGAAGAGGAAGCTGGAATTTTTGAGAATTTCGATTGATTTTATTTAAGAGGAAAGCTCGCAGTGGCGAGCTTGCTGTGCTGCGAGTGAAGAAGGGTAGGGTTTTTGCTATGGAATTGAAGGTGTTGCTTTTATTTATTTTTACTTTTTAGACGGGTAATTAGTAAAATAGTAATAAAACGATTAAACTTGAGCGTGCTTCTTTTTTTCCTTTTTTAATTACGATTGAAGACCGTACGACCATTTTTGTATCCTTTCCCAGTTTCCTTCGTACGCTCTGGTCCAGGACACCAAAAAAAAGATGGAAAGGAATGGAAATGAAAAAAAAATTTGTAAGTTATTTGCTCCACTAGACTATATAATGGATGAAATGGAAATATTTCACCTCTTCAAACCTCCAAATGAATGGATTTTGTCCCCCAAAATTGAGAGGTAAGAGTTTCCATTCCACTCCCAACCTTTCCCTTCCATTCCATTTCATTACTAAAATGGTCTGGAGCACAGCCTGAGTTCGGACATTGTAGGATTGTATATGAGTCTAGTTCGAGCTGTGTTGGGACAAATTTAAACTCATTCCAGTTGTAACTCTAATTGGTTTGAGCCGAGTAATAATATCGAGCTTTTTAAGCTGGCTCTAATTCGATTCATTTTCAACTCGAGCTGGTTCATGCCTTGTGAACTAGCTTCAAATATGTATGTATCCTTCAAACTTTTATGTATTTATTAATTGGTATGTTATTCTATTCTAGTATTAAAACTTATTGACATATACAATATTTTATAAAAATAAAAATTATTATTTTTATATTTTTTTTCGATTGAAACAAATAAGTCATGAAACTCAATATGCCGTATATTTATAATTATTTTAAATAAAAATATATAGGAAGAAAATTATGGTAATTAATTAATAAATTTTTAATCTCATAAATTATGTTGATAGTACTATCTAAAATATAAATTTATTTTGTCACAAGTCGGCTCATAAGTTGTGAGCCGAGTTGAGTTCAACTCAAACTCGACTCGTTAGCCAATCGAGTTAGCTTAGCTCGAGTTCCATTGGCTCGAGTTATTATCGAGTTTTTCTAAGTCGAGTTCGAATTAGCTCACGAGTTACGAGTTTTTTTCTCACTCCTAGTTCGGAGTGGCGAAACGGAACTCGCTCTCGATTCATGAAATTTCCTAACCTAGATTTTTTACCATTTACCATAAGACTATTGAATTTTTATGAGGGAAATTTAAGTTTGTGTTCAATATAATTTAATAATTTTTGTAAATTTTAAAATTCATTCAGTAATCAATCAAGAAGTTTAAAAATAAATAAATGTTGTTAAATATATTACATAACATAAACTGAAACAGAAGCAAGGATGGGGTGGGGAAAAAAAATCAAATGATTAGAGAAGGAAAGACAACATTTTATATTTTTTTTCAGGGTCTGCTTCAGATGATAGTAGAGGGGTGAATGGAGGAAGAAGGTAGTTTTCCTTCCACTGCCCAAGGGGTTCACCTACCCTATAACTCAAAAATTCTAGTGGAAATCAATAGGAACAAGGGAGAGAGAGTAAAATCACTCTATATAATTTTGATCAATTTTGTCACCCTAAAATTGAAGGTTAAGATATAGTTCTCCCCTCTTATCACATTCCATTCCATTATGCTGTGATTTTTGGAGCAACGCTTAAAAGGAAATGACGGTAAAAAACTCGTAGATTTGTTTATCCGACACACTAGAACATCTTTCTCTATCTCCTAAGTTTTTTATTTTACAATTTTTCATTTTCATGCATTTAGACGAGGAAATAGACAAGTAGAAAAAGCTTTATAATTTTAAATCTTATTTGATTGGAAACGAGAATTGGATGTGTTTGGTTTGCAGCGAATAAGGCTTATTTGCGAACAAGGATATGGGTGCGTTTACCAAACAAAACATGCCGACAAATAAAGCTTATTTGAACAAGGGCTTGTTCAAGTCTTATTCTTGTTCCTGGATTTTGACGAATAAGGAAACAAATAAGGACTTGTTCGAATAAGTTGTTCGTCTCTGTTCGTGGCCAGACCCAAACACATCCACAAAATCAACAAAGACAACCTACGACCTTTGGAATTCATAAAAAAAAAAAGAACAATGAAGAGAGAGATGGAGAGGGAAGGAGATTGGTGGTTCTATCTCCATCTTCTACCTTCCGAAAACCATCTTAACTTATGATCAAATATGACACTTTTCTTACTGTTGATTAGAATCATGAGTTCACGGACAGAGATGGAGAGGAAAGGAGATCAGAACAGGGATAAAAAGAGAGAAGTAGAGATCGAGAAGAGTGAGAAGAAAGGAGACATTTAGATCTGACACTGCTATGCTTTAAAAGTAAGTAATAATGATAAGAGAGTAAATAATTAGTATAAGGATGTGACTAATAAAAACAAGGGAGTACATAATAAATTTAGCCAAGCAGTAATTAATTCATATAAGAGGGCGTGGTCATCAAGCTGATAAAACATAATTCATCTAAGAGAGTAACTAATAATTATAAGGGAGTATATAATAAGTATAAGGAGTAATTAATATATATATCTAAAAGATGGGAGTACATAATCAGTTTAAATATGTATTTTAATTTAAGGGAGTAACTAATAACTAGGGGGTAAATAATATGTATAAAATAATACTTGATAGGTTTAAATACGTAGTTCATTAAGACTCTGATCATAATGGACCTAGAATGGGAACTCAATTCATTTCACGAGAAAAGAGTTCGTTGAAAATGATTTCCGACTAAAATCCACTGATCGGAATCTCTATGAGATGAATTAACGGGAGTTCTAGTTGAATGATCATAAACCCTTCAAATATTGAGCAGAAATAATTTCTCATTGAATTTTTTTATCATTTTACCCTTACATTTTGAGGGTACGAATATACCTATGCAACAATGATTAAAAAGGAGGGAAAAAAATATTGGAGTTGTGTCCTAGAAGTCAATATTTAATGACTTAATATCTTAGTTTATGTTATTGATGATATTTGATCATTTGTTCCTAGAGTTTATTACTGACAGATCATTCAGGTTGAGAATCTGAATTGTAGATCTCTGTGGATCGTTCATTAGAATGACAGTAATAAATATAAATCGTCCGTAATCTTGATAATTAACAAGGAACATTAATTGTCATAAAAGATTAGTATGCAAGTTAAGTGATGATTAAGTTCTACAAATCATAGGTAAGGAGTTACCAACTTAATTGCATATGTGTATGTTATTAGAACATAGTACAGGACTTGACCCAATGAAATAAACATATGGATTGTGTTATGTGTCATTGTTTATTTCATATGAGTTTGATTCTAAGTTTGAGATGGTTCAACTTTTTCACATGAGGATAGGTTCAATAAATATCGTCTACCGTTGATTCCTGATAAGGGCTGCTATACGGAGTTTATTTATGCTCTCTTGAATTGTGCGGGGAAAAGTTGTTCATCAAGGAAACCGTATGTCCCTCATTAGTATACCTAGTGAGTGCTGATATCTGTTTGGGCCCCTTGATGGAGTTGGATTGTTTGGCCAATTTATACAATCAACTCTAGATCAAGAAATGTATAATCTGCAAGAATGACACATTCCTATCTTGGATTATACAGTGATATCATGTGACATAAGAATCAGACAAGGAGATACTTTTATTTCTTATGCAGGATTGAGATATTGTAGCAATACATTATTTATGCGAATTGGGAATCATAACGTGTTTCTAGATACCGCTTATGATTATTGGAATTAAATAGCGATTTAATTCCATGGCCAACATAGCATAAATCCTCAAAGGGTCACACAAATAGGACTTTAATCACACAGTGCATTATTTATTTATTCGCAGCAGTGTATTGCGAAAATATGATAAGTTGATTAATTAATTATATACCGTTGCGAACCGTTATAATTAATTAAGTCAAGGAGATCATATAGAAATAAATTATGCATTAACTAATCCCAAAATAATTATTAATAAGTTAATAATTAATTTTAGTTCAACACTTTTTTAATATAAAAGGTTATATTAATTAACTGGGCCATCATTTAATAGTAAATGAATAGTCCAATTAAAGAGCAAATACGAGAGGCCTTAATTAAATGAATTAAGGACTAAATTAAAGAAGTGAGGTGGCCCATGAAGGCCATTTATATGGCCGGCCCATAATGGTGGTAGGTAGGAGTGGCATAGTTGTAATTATGCAAGAGATCAATTAGGTTTTGTGCTCTATATAAGGACCACTTATGAGAGCCTCCACCTAACTTTCTCTCTCCACTCTTTCTTCCTTTCTTAGCCGCCATTTTCAAGAGGAAAAAATTTCTGAAATTTTCTCTTTCTCTTGCTCTCTTCCTCTCTCCCTATTTTGCTCATGTGTTGAGCTGTCATCTCTCCACTTAATTAAAGTAATTAGTAGATAGAAGAGAGAAAACTAATGGGATTAGGCTTGTTCTTGGGCGTGCTAGCACATGCTTTGAGAATGTGGTTAATCTCCTTGGTGGACTCGAGGCCGGCGGCTCGACGGTGGTGGTGGTGGAGAAGGCACGCCGTCGATTCCTAGAGATATGGATCGAGCCTCGCGAATACGATTTCGCGAGAGGTAAACGATTCCTTCCCTTCTCTCATGTTGTGTGTTGATTGCTTGGCAAGATCCTTTGTGCTTGATGGATAATTAAGTTAATTAGTAACTAAAATTAAAAATTGAGCACTTTCTAACAAAAAATACTGGGCCTCGCCTAGCTGGATGCATGGTGGCGCACACTTATCCTTATACTAGAATCAACCTACGGCTGTCTTAACTGAAGAGGGTTCAGACAAGTCACTAACCACTACTATTGTATTTAGCAAAGTCACCACTCCTTAGCGATATTAATATTCTTTGTGATGAAATAACTTATAATGAATTCAGAAACAGATGAAATGCTCAAATGATACTCATAATATGCAGTATTTACACTTTATAAGTGCAATTACATGGTATAATCCAATCTTCTTGAATATCTAAGATCTGAACCATATTCTAGACCGTGTATAGAATTTAAATGAAGATTATTGTGATGGAATGAATTAGAATGAATGCAGAAATGGTTGAAATGCTCAAATGATACTCATAATATGCATTATTTTCACTTTATGTTACATTAGTGAAAATTAAAAATTTTATTTTCTCAAAATATTATTTAAGATATTTGTTAAACTAATTATTGATATGATTAATGTGAAAAGAATTTAATTAAGTACCATTTCATTGCATGGCATGAGTAATAGGCATTTTCATTTAATGTGTTTCTTTTGGGGTGCATCTTGGGGTTGAGTAACAATAACGATTTAAGTTAAAAAAAATATGAATCATCTTGAAGAAATGACTCAGAATAAATCCAGAAACGATTAAAATGCTTGAATGATACTCAGAATTGCATTATTTGCTCTTTATTTGCGTAAATACCATGTATAATCTAAACTTATTGAATAAATAAGATATGAATCATATTCTAGACAGTATAAAGAGTTTAAATATAGATTATTGTGATTAAAAATGACTTAGAATGAATCCAGAAATGATTGAAATGCTCAAATGATACTCAGCATTGCATTATTAGCAATTTATATGCGTAATTACCATGTATAATCCAAACTTTTTGAATAAATAAAATATGAATCATATTCTAGACAGTATAAAGAGTTTAAATGTAGATTATCGAGATAAAATGACTCAGAATAAATCCAGATACGATTGAAATACTCAAATGATACTCAGTATTGCATTATTTGTAATTTATATGCATTATTACCATATATAATCCAATATTTTCGAATAAATAAGATATGAATCTTAGTCTGGACAATATAAAGAATTTAAATGTAGATTATTATGATGAAATGACTTAGAATGAATCCAGAAACGATTAAAATGCTCCAATGATACTCAAAATTGCATTATTTGCACTTTATATGTGTAATTACCATGTATAATATAATCTCTCTTGAATAAATAAGATATCAATCTTAGTCTGGACAGTATAACGAATTTTAAATGTAGATTATTGTGATGAAATGACTCCGAATAAATCCAGAAACAATTAAAATTCTCAAGTGATACTCAGAATTGCATTATTTTTAATTTATATGCGTTATCTGTTAGAAAGTCCTTGTTTTCAAATTTTCTTGTTAATTAACCATTAATTGACCATCTAAACAACAAAGACCTCGATGGATCTTGTTCAAGCATCAACACACAAGAGATAGAAAATAGGAAGGCTACCTCTCCTAGACTTGCAACTAGAAGGCTCGAATCCGATGCGTAGGAGTCGGTGGCGTGCTCTCCTTCACCACCAAGTCGCCGACAGCCATCTCGAGTCCACCTAGAAGTTTAATCACCTCCTCTTTCAACTTGTGCTAGCAAGGAAGAGCAGAGCAATTAATTCCCAAGGTTTTCTCTCTTCTACTTCTTTCAATTAACTAGTTTAATTAATGGAGAAGGGAGAAGACTCAACACATGAGCATTTGAGGCGGATTAAGAGCAAGAGAAAGAAATGAAAATTCTGAAATTTTCTCTCTAATTTTCGTTCTAGGAGGAAGAGGGAGAGAAAAGGCTATGGTGGTTAGGGTTTCTCTCTCCAAATGACCTCCTTTTATAGACCAACCACTCCACAAACTTTAGGGACCTTTTTACCCCTATTAGGACAGCCACTATATGGGCTATCAAGCTCATTTTGTGATGTGTTAAATGTCCACTAATTCAATTAATTAATGGACTTTTCTCTTGTACTCAAACTGGACCTTTAATTTACTAATTAAATAAAGGTCCATAAGCTCTATTTAATTCCTATAATTAAATTGTGTTGAACAAAATTAATTATTAACTTATTAATAATTATTTTGGGATTAGCAAATGCGTTAATTTATTTCTATATGATCTTCTTGACTTAATTAATTATAACGGTTCGAACCGGTATATAATTAATTAATCAACTTATCATATTTTCGCAATACAATGCTGCGAATAAATAAATAATGCACCGTGTGATTAAAGTCCTATTTGTGTGACCCTTTGAGGATTTATGCTATGTTGGCCATGGAATTAAATCGCTATTTAATTCCAATAATCATAAGCGGCATCTAGCAACACGTTATGATTCCCAATTCGCATAAATAGTGTACTGCTACAATATCTCAATCCTGCATAAGAAATAATAGTATTTCCTTGTCTGATTCTTATGTCACATGATACCATCGTATAATCCAAGATAGGAATGTGTCATTTTTGCAGATTATACGTTTCTTGATCTAGAGATGATTGTACAAGTTGCCGGCAAACAATCCATCTCCATCAAGGGGCCCAAACAGATATCATCACTCACTAAATGAATTAATGAGGGACATACGGTTTTCTTGATGAACAACTTTTTCCCGCACAATTCAAGAGAACATAAATAAAGTCCGTATAGCAGCCCTTATCAGGAATCAACGGTAGACGATATTTATTGAACATATTCTCATGTGGAAAAGTTGAACCATCTCAAACTTAGAATCAAACTCAAATGATATAAACAATGACACATAACACAATCCATATGTTTATTTCATTGGGTCATGTCATGTACTATGTTCTAATAACATACACATGTGCAATTAAGTTGGTAACATCTTACCTATGATTTGTAGAACTTAATCATCACTTAACTTGCATACTAATCTTTTATGATAATTAATGTTCCTTGTTAATTATCAAGATTACGGACGATTTAGATTTATTACTGTCATTCTTATGAATGATCCACAAAGATCTACAATTCAAATCCTCAACCTGAATGATCTGTCAGTAATAAACTCTAGGAACAAATGATTAAATATCATCAATAACATAAACTAATATTTAAGTCATTAAACTGTTGACTTTTAGGACATAACTCCAACATTATCATCATGTAGAATCCAATATTTTTGAACAAATAAGATATGATTCATATTCTAAACAGTATAAAGAGTTTAAATGCAGATTATTGTGATTAAATGACTCAGAATGAATCCAGAAACGATTGAAATGCTCAAATGAAACTCAGCGTTGCATTATTTGCAATTTATATGCGTTATTAGCATGTATAATCTAATCTTTTCAAATAAATAAGATATGAATTTTAATCTGGACAGTATAAAGAGTTTAAATTTAGATTATTATTATGATGAAATGACTTAGAATCTAGAAACGATTGAAATACACAAATGATACTCAGAATTGCATTTTTTTCACTTTATATGCGTAATTACCAAGTATAATCCAATCTTTTTGAATGAATAAGATATTAATCATATTATAGACAGTATAAAGAGTTTAAATTTAGATTATCGTAATGAAATGACAAAGAATGAAACCAGAATCGATTGAAATGCTCAAAATGATACTCAGAATTGCGTTATTTGCACTTTATATGCGTAATTACCAAGTATAATCTAATATTTTTTAATAAATAAGATATGATTCATATTCTAGACAGTATAAAGAGTTTAAATGTAGATTATTGAGATAAAATGACTCAGAATAAATCCAAAAACGACTGAAATGCTCAAATGATACTCAGAATTGCAATATTTCCAATTTATATGCGTAATTACCAAGTATAATCCAATCTTTTTGAATAAAGAAGATATGAATCATATTATAGACAGTATAAAGAATTTAAATGTAGATTATTGTGATGAAATGACTCAGAATGAATCAAGAAACGCTTGAAATGCTCAAATGATACTCAGAATTGCATTATTTGCACTTTATAAGCGTAATTAACATGTATAATACAATCTTTTTGATCAAATAAGCTATGAATTGTAGTCTGGACAGTAGAAATAGTTTAAATGTAGATTATTGTGATGAAATGACTTACAGTGAGTTCAGAAACGATTAAAATACCCGAATGATACTCAGAATTGCATTATTTGCACTTTATATGCGAAATTACCATGTATTATCTGATCTTTTTGAATGAATAAGATATTAATCATATTATAGACAGTATAAAGTGTTTAAATGTAGATTATTGTGATGAAATGACTCAGAATAAATCCAGAAATGAATGAAATGCTGAAATGATATTTAGAATTGCATTATTTTAATTTTATATGCACAATTACCATGTATAATCCAATCTTTTTGAATAAATAAGATATGAGCCATATTCTTGACTGTATAAAAAGTTTAAATATATATTATTGTGTTGAAATGACTTACAATGAATACAGAAACAATTGAAATGCTCAAATGATACTCATAATTACATTATTTGCAATTTATATGCATAATTACCATGTATAATCCAAACTTTTTGAATAAATAAGATATGAAACATATTCTAGTCAGTATAAAGAGTTTAAATGTAGATTAATATGGTGAAATATCATAGAATATATCCAAAAACGATTGAAATGCTCAAATGATACACAGAATTGCATTATTTGCACTATATATGCATAATCACCATGTATAATCCAATCTTTTTGAATGAATAAGATATTAATAATATTATAGACAGTATAAAGAAGTTAAATGTATATTATTGTAATGAAATGATTTAGAATGAATCCAGAAACGATTGAAATGCTCAAATAATACTCAGAAGTGCATTATTTGCTCTTTATATGCGTAATTACCATATATAATCCGATCTTTTTGAATAAATAATATATGAATCAATTTCTAGACAGTATAAAGAGTTTAAATGTTAATTATTGTGAAGAAATAACTAAGAATGAATCCAGAAACTATTTAAATGCTCAAATGATACCCAGAATTGAATTATTTGCACTTTATATGCGTAATTACTACGTATAATCCAATCTTTTTGAATAAATATGATATTAATCATATTAAAGATAATATAAAGACTTTAAATGTAGATTATTGTGATGAAATGACTGGGAATGAATCCAGAAACTATTGAAATGCTCAACTGATAATCTGAATTACATTCTTTGAACTTTATATGCGTAATTACAATGTATAATCCATTTTTTTTGAATGACTAAGTTATTAATCATATTATAGACAGTATAAAGAGTTTGAATTTAGATTATCGTTATGAAATGGCAAAGGATGAATCCAGAATCGATTGAAATGCTCAAAATGATACTCAGAATTGTATTATTTGCAATTTATATGGGTAATTACCAAGTATAATCCAATATTTATTTAATAAATAAGATATGATTCATATTCTAGAAAATATAAAGAGTTTAAATATAGATTATTGAGATAAAATGACTCAGAATGAATCCAAAAATTACGGAAATGCTCAAATGATACTCAGAATTGCATTATTTCCAATTTATATGCGTAATTACCATGTATAATACAATCTTTTTGAATAAAGAAGATATGAATCATATTCTAGACAGTATAAAGAGTTTAAATGTAGATTATTGTGATGAAATGACTCAGAATGAATCCAGAAATGATTGAAATGATCAAATGATACTCAGAATTGCATTATTTGCTCTTTATTTGCGTAAATACCATGTATAATCTAATCTTATTGAATAAATAAGATATGAATCATATTTTAGACAGTATAAAGAGTTTAAATATAGATTATTGTGATTAAAAATGACTTAGAATGAATCCATAAATGATTGAAATGCTCAAATGATACTCAGCATTGCATTATTAGCAATTTATATGCGTAATTACCATCTATAATCCAATCTTTTTGAATAAATAAGATATGAATCATATTATGAACAGTATAAACAGTTTAAATTTAGATTACTGTGATGAAATGAATTAGAATGAATCCAGAAATGATTGAAATGCTCAATTGCTACTCAGAATTGCATTATTTGTAGTTTAATGCACAATTACCATGTATAATCCAATCTTTTTGAAATAATATCATATTAATCATATTAAAGACAATATAAAGAGTTTAAATGTAGATTATTGTTATGAAATGACCAAGAATGAATCAAGAAACGATTGAAATGCTCAAATGATAATCAGAAGTGCATTATTTTCACTTTATATGCACAATTACCATTTCTAATCCAATCATTTTGAAAAAAAAAGATATGAATCATATTCTAGACAGTATAAAGAGTTTAAAAGTAGATTATTGTGATGAAATGACTTAGAATGAATCCAGAAACGCTTGAAATGCTCAAATGATACTTAGAATTGCATTATTTGCACTTTATATGCGTAATTAACATGTATAATACAATCTTTTTGAAAAAATAAGCTATGAATTATAGTCTGGACAGTATGAAGAGTTTAAATGTAGATTATTGTGATGAAATGACTTAGAATGAGTTCAGAAACGATTAAAATAATCGAATGATACTCAGAATTGTATTATTTGCACTTTATATGCGTAATTACCATTTATAATCCTATCTTTTTGAATAAATAACATACGAATCATATTTCAGCAAATATATAAAGCTTAAATGTAGATTATTGTGATGAAAGGAATTAGAATGAATCCAGAAACTGTTAAAATGCTCAAATGATACTCAGAATTGTATTATTTACACTTTAGATGCGTATTTACCGTTTATAATCAAATCTTTTTGAATAAAGAACATACGAGTCATATTATATACATAATAATGAGTTTAAATGTAGATTATTGTGATGAAATGACTTAGAATGTATCCAGAAATGATTAAAATTCGCAAATGATACTCAGAATTGCATTATTTGCACTTTATATGTTTATTTACGATTTATAATCCAATATTTTTGAATAAATAATACATGAATCATATTACATACAGTATAATGAGTGTAAATGTAGATTATTGTGATGAAATGACTCAGAATAAATCCAGAAACGATTGAAATGCTCAAATGATACTCAGAATTGCAATATTTGCACTTTATATGCGTAATTACCATGTATAATCCAATCTTTTTGAATAAATAATATATGAATCATAATATATACAGTATAATAAATGTAAATGTAGATTATTGTGATGAAATGACTTAGAATGAATCACAAACGGTTGACATACTCAAATGATAGAAAGAATTGCATTATTTGCAATTTATATGCTTAATTACCATGTATAATCTAATCTTTTTGAATCAACTACTTATGAATCATATTATATACAGTATAATGAGTGAAAATGAACATTATTGTGATGAAATGACTAAGAATGAATCAGAAACGGTTGACATAGTCAAATGATACTCAGAATTGCATTACTTGCACTTTATATGCGTAATTACCATGTATAATCCAATCTTTTTTATTAAATAACATATGAATCATATTATATATAGTATAATGAGTTTAATTGTAGATTATTGTGATCAAATGACTTCGAATCATTCCAGAAACGATTGAAATGCTCAAATGATACTCAGAATTACATTATTTGCACTTTATATGAGTAATTTCCATGTATAATCAAATCTTTTTCAATAAATAATATATGAATCATATTATATACAGTATAAAGAGTGTAAATGTAGATTATTGTGATGAAATGACTCAGAATAAATCCAGAAACGATTGAAATGCTCAAATGATACTCAGAATTGCATTATTTGCAATTTATATGCATAGTTACCTTGTATAATCCAATATTTGTAAATAAATAACATATTAATCATATTTTAGAAAGTATATAGTGCTTAAATGTTGATTATTGTGATGAAAGGAATTAGAATGAATCCAGAATCTGTTAAAATGCTCAAATGATACTCTGAATTGTATTATTTGCACTTTAGATGCGTATTTACCATTTATAATCCAATCTTTATGAATAAAGAACATATGAATCATATTATATACATAATAATGAGTTTAAATTTAGATTATTGTGATGGAATGACTTAGAATGAATCCAGAAACAATTAAAAATCGCAAATGATACTCAGAATAGCATTATTTCCACTTTATATGTTTATTTACCATTTATAATCCAATCTTTTGAATAAATAATATATAAATCATATTATATACAGTATAATGAGTGTAAATGTGGATTATTTTGATGAAATGACTTAGAATGAATCAGAAACGATTGAAATGCTCAAATGATACTCAGAAATGCATTACTTGCACTTTATATGCGTAATTACCATTCATAATCCAGTCGTTTTGAATAAATAACATATGAATCATATTATATACATAATGATGTGTTTAAATTCAAATTATTGTGATGAAATTAATTAGAATGAATACAGAAACGATTAAAATTCGCAAATGATACTAAGAATAGCATTATTTGCACTTGATATGCTTATTTACCATTTATAATCCACTCTTTTGAATAAATAATATATGAATCATATTATATAAAGTATAATAAGTGTAAATGTAAATTATTGTGATGAAATAACTTAGAATGAATCAGAAACGATTGAAATGCTTAAATGATACTCGGAATTTCAATATTTGCACTTTATATGCGTAATTACCATGTATAATCCAATCTTTTTTAATAAATAACATATAAATCATACTATATACAGTATAATGAGTGTAAATGTAGATTATTGTGTTGAAATTACCTAGAATGAATACAGAAATGATTAAAATTCGCAAATGATACTCAGAATAGCATTATTTGCACTTTATATGTTTATTGACCATTTATAATCCAATCTTTTGAATAAATAATATATGAATAATATTATATACAGTATAATGAGTTTGAATGTACATTATTGTGATGAAATGACTTTGAATGAATCCAGAAACTATTAAAATACTCAAATGGTACTCAGAATTGCATTAATTGAAATTTATATGTGTTATTACCATTGATAATCCAATCTTTTTGAATAAATAACATAAGAATCATATTATATACGTAATAATGAGTTTAAATTAAGATTATTGTGATGAAATTACTTAGAATGAATACAGAAACGATTAAAATTCGCAAATGATACTCAGAATAGCATTATTTGCACTTTATATGTTTATTTACCATTAATAATCCAATCTTTTGAATAAATAATATATGAATCATATTTCATACAGCATAATGAGTGTAAATGTAAATTATAGTGATGAAATAACTTAGAATGAATCAGAAACAATTGAAATGCTAAAATGATACTCAGAATTGCAATATTTGCACTTTATTTGCGTAATTACCGTGTATAATCCAATCTTTTTGAATAAATAACATATGAATCATATTATATACATAATAATGAGTTTAAATTCATATTATTGTGATGAAATTTCTTAGAATGAATACAGAAACAATTAAAATTCGCAAATGATACTCAGAATAGTATTATTTGCACTTTATATGTTTATTTACCATTAATAATCCAATCTGTTGAATAAATAATATATGAATCATATTATATACAGTATAATGAGTGTAAATGTAAATTATTGTGATGAAATAACTTAGAATGTATCAGAAACGATTGAAATGCTAAAATGATACTCAGAATTGCAATTTTTGCACTTTATTTCCGTAATTACTGTGTATAATTCGATCTTTTTAAATAAATAACATATGAATCATACTACATACAGTATAATGAGTTTAAATGCAGATTATTGTGATGAAATTACCTAGAATTAATAGAGACATGGTTAAAATTCGCAAATGATACTCAGAATAGCATTATTTGCACTTTATATGTTTATTTACCATTTATAATCTTATCTTTTGAATAAATAATATATGTATCATATTATATACAGTATAATGAGTGTAAATGTAAATTATTGTGATAAAATAACTTAGAATGAATCAGAAACGATTGAAATGCTTAAATGATACTCAGAATTGCATTATTTGCACTTTATATGCGTATTTACCATTTATAATCTAATCTTTTTGAATAAATAAAGTATGAATCACATTATATACATAATAATGAGTTTAAATTCATATCATTGTGATGAAATTACTTAGAATGAATGCAGAAATGATTAAAATTCGCAAATGATACTCAGAATAGCATTATTTGCACTTTATATGTTTATTTACCGTTTATAATCCAATCTTTCGAATAAATAATATATGAATCACATTATATACAGGATAATGAGTGTAAATGTAAATTATTGTGATGAAATAACTTAGAATGAATCAGAAACGATTGAAATGCTTAAATGATACTCGGAATTGCAATATTTGCATTTTATATGCGTAATTACCGTGTATAATCCAATCTTTTTTTATAAATAACATATGAATCATACTATATTCCGTATAATGAGTTTAAATGTAGATTATTGTGATCAAATGACTTAGAATGAATCCATAAACGATTCAAATTCTCAAATGATACTCAGAATTGCCTTATTTGAACTTTATATGAGTTTTTAACATTTATAATCCAATCTTTTTGAAGAAATGACATATGAATCATATTACAAAGAGTATAATGAGTTTAAATGAAGATTATTGTGATTAAATGACTTAGAATGAATCCAGAAACAATTGAAATGCTCAACTGATACTCAGAATTGCATTATTTGCACTTTATATGTGTAATTACCATGTATAATCCAATGTTTTTTATTAAATAAAATATGAATCATATTATATACAGTATAATGAGTTTAAATGTAGATTATTGTGATGAAATAACTTAGAATAATTTCAGGAATGATTGAAATGCTCAAATGATACTCAGAATTACATTATTTGCACTTTATATGAGTAATTTCCATGTATAATCAAATCTTTTTCAATAAATAATATATGAATCATATTATATACAGTATAATGAGTGTAAATGTAGATTATTGTGATGAAATGACTCAGAATAAATCCAGAAACGATTGAAATGCTCAAATGATACTCAGAATTGCATTATTTGCAATTTATATGCGTATTTACGTTTTATAATACAATCTTTTTGAATAAATAACATAAGAATCATATTATACACATAATAATGAGTATAAATGCAGATTATTGTGATGAAATTACTTAGAATAAATACAGAAACGATTAAAATTCGCAAATGATACTCAGAAAAACCATTATGTGCACTTTATATGTTTATTTACCTTTTATAATATAATCTTTTTGAATAAATAACATATGAATCATATTATATACAGTATAATGAGTGTAAATGTAAACTATTGTGATGAAATGACTTAGAATGAATCAGAAACGATTGAAATGCTCAAATGATACTCAGAATTGCATTATTTGCAATTTATATCCCTAATTACCGTGTATAATCCAATATTTTTGAATAAATAACATATGAATCATATTATATACAGTATAATGAGTTTAAATGTAGATTATTGTGATGAAATGAATTAGAATGAATCCAGAAACGATTTAAATTCTCAAATGAGACTCAGAAATGCATTATTTGCACTTTATATGCGTAATTACCATGTATAATCCAATCTTTTTGAATAAATAATATATGAATCATTATATATACAGTGTAATGAGTGTAAATGTAGATTATTGCGATGAAATATATTAGAATGAATCAGAAACGATTGAAATGCTCAAATGATACTCATAATTGCTTTATTTGCACTTTATATGCGTAATTACCATGTATAATCCAATCTGTTTTAATAAATAACATACGAATCATTTTTTATACAGTATAATGAGTTTAAATGTAAATTATTGTGATGAAATGACTTAGAATGAATCCAGAAACAATTGAAATGCTCAAATGATACTCAGAATTGCATTGTCTGCACTTTATATGCGTTATTACTATGTATAATCCAATCTGTTTTAATAAATAACATACGAATCATATTTTATACAGTATAATGATTTTAAATGTAGATTATTGTGATGAAATGACTTAGAATGAATCCAGAAACGACTGAAATGCTTAAATGATACTCAGAATTGCATTATCTGCACTTTATATGCGTAATTACCGTATATAATCCAATTTTTTTGAATAAATAATATATGAATCATAATATATACAGTATAATAAGTGTAAATGTAGATTATTGTGATGAAATGTCTTAGAATGAATCAGAAACGTTTGAAATGCTCAAATGATACTCAGAATTCCATTATTTGCACTTTATATGCGTAATTACCATGTATAATACAATCTTTTTGAATAAATAACATATGAATCATATTGTATACTGTATAATGAGTTTAAATATAGATTATTGTGATGAAATGGCTTAGAATGAATCCGGAAACGATTGAAATGCTCAAATGATACTCAGAATTGCATTATTTGCACTTTATATGCGTAGTTTCCATTTATAATCCAATCTTTTTGAATAAATAACATACGAATCATATTTTAGAAAGTATATAGAGCTTAAATGTAGATTATTGTGATGAAAGGAATTAGAATGAATCCAGACACTGTTAAAATGCTCAAATGATACTCAGAATTGTATTATATGCACTTTAGATGCGTATTTCACATTTATAATCCAATATTTTTTAATTAAAAACATATAAATCACATTATATACATAATAATGAGTTAAATGTAGATTATTGTGATGAAATGACTCAGAATGAATCCAGAAATGATTGAAATGCTCAAATGATACTCAGAAATGCATTATTTGCACTTTATATGCGTAATTACCATTTATAATCCAGTCGTTTTGAATAAATAACATATGAATCATATTATATACATAATGATGTGTTTAAATTCAAATTATTGTGATGAAATTAATTAGAATGAATACAGAAACGATTAAAATTCGTAAATGATACTAAGAATAGCATTATTTGCACTTGATATGCTTATTTACCATTTATAATCCAATCTTTTGAATAAATAATATATGAATCATATTATATAAAGTATAATGAGTGTAAATGTAAATTATTGTGATTAAATAACATAGAATGAATCCAGAAACGATTGAAATGCTCAAATGATACTTAGAATTGCATTATTTGTAATTTATATGCGTAATTACCATGTCTAACCCAATCTTTTTTAATAAATAACATATGAATCATACTATATACAGTATAATGAGTTTAAATGTAGATTATTTTGATAAAATGACTTAGAATTAATCCATAAACGATTTAAATTCTCAAATGATACTCAGAATTGCCTTATTTGAACTTTATATGAGTATTTAACATTTATAATCCAATCTTTTTGAAGAAATGACATATGAATCATATTACATACAGTATAATGAGTTTAAATGTAGATTATTGTGATTAAATGACTTAGAATGAATCCAGAAACGATTGAAATACTCAAATGATACTCAGAATTGCATTATTTGGAATTTGTGTGAGTTATTACCATGTATAATCCATTCTTTTTGAATAAATAACATATGAATCATATTATATACAGTATAATGAGTTTAAATGTAGATTATTGAGATGAAATGACTTAGAATGAATCCAGAAACAATTAAAATTCGCAAATGATACTCAGAATAGCATTATTTGCACTTTATATGTTTATTTACCAGTTATAATCCAATCTTTTTGAATAAATAATATAAAAATCAAATTACATACAGTACAGTGAGTTTAAATGTAGATTATTGTGATGAAATGACTTAGAATGAATCCAGAAACGATTGAAATGCTCAAATGATAATCAGAATTGCATTATTTGCACTTTATATGCGTAATTACCATGTATAATCCGATCTTTTTTACTAAATAACTGATGAATCAAATTATATATAGTATAATGAGTTTCAATGTAGATTACTATGATCAAATGACGCGGAATGAATCCAGAAATGATTGAAATGCTCAAATGATACTCAGAATTGCAATATTTGCATCTTATATGCGTAATTACTATGTATATTCCAATCTTTTTGAATAAATAACATATGAATCATATTATATACAGTATAATGAGTTTAAATGTAGATTATTGTGATGAAATGACTTAGAATCAATCCAGAAACGATTGAAATGCTCAAATAATACTCAGAATTGCATTATTTGCAATTTATATGCGTAATTTCCATGTATAATCCAATATTTTTGAATAAATATTATATTAATCAAATTATATACACTATAATGAGTGTAAATGTAGATTATTGTGATGAAATGGCTTAGAATGAATCCAGAAACTATTAAAATACTCAAATGATACTCAGAATTGCATTATTTGCACATTATATGTTTATGTACCATTTATAATCCAATCTTTTTGAATAAATAATATATGAATCATATTATATACAGTATAATGAGTGTAAATGCAGATTATTATGATGAGATGACTTAGAATGAATCAGAAACGATTTAAATTCTCAAATAATACTCAGAATTGCACTAATTGAACTTTATATTTGTATTTAACTTTTATAATCCAATCTTTTTGAATAAATAACATATGAATCATATTACACACAGTATAATGAGTTTAAATGTAGATTATTGTGATGAAATGACATAGAATGAATCCAGAAACGATTGAAATTCTCAAATGACACTCAGAATTGCATTATTTGCACTTTATATGCGTAATTACCATGTCTAACACAATCTTTTTGAATAAATAAAATATGAATCATATTATATACAGTATAATGAGTTTAAATGTAGATTATTGTAATGAAATAACTTAGAATGAATCCAGAAACAATTGAAATGCTCAAATAATACTCAGAATTGCATTATTTGCACTTTATATGCGTAATTACCATGTATAATCCAATTTTCTTCAATAAATAACATATGAATCATATTATATACAGTAAAATGAGGTTGAATGTAGATTATTGTGATGAAATGGCTTAGAATGAATCCATAAACTATTAAAATACTCAAATGATACTCAGAATTGCATTATTTGCACTTTATATGTTTATTTACCATTTATAATCCAATCTTTTTGAATGAATAATACATGAATCATTTTAAATACAGTATAATGAGTGTAAATGTAGATTATTGTCATGAAATGACTCAGAATAAATCCAGAAACGATTGAAATGCTCAAACGATACTCAGAATTGCAATATTTGCACTTTATATGCGTAATTACCATATCTAACCCAATCTTTTTGAATAAATAACATATGAATCATATTATATATAGTATAATGAGTTTTAATGTAGATTATCGTGATGAAATGATTTAAAATGAATGCAGAAACGATTGAAATGCTCAAATGATACTCAGAATTGCATTATTTGCACTTTATATGCGTAATTACCATGTATAATCCAATCTTTTTGAATAAATAACATATGAATCATATTATATACAGTATAATGAGTGTAAATGTGGATTATTTTGATGAAAATGTGGATTATTTATATTAAATTACTTAGAATTAATACAGAAATGATTAAAATTCACAAATGATACTCAGAATAGCATTATTTGCACTTTATATGTTTATTTACCATTTATAATCCATTCTTTTGAATAAAGAATGTTTGAATCATATTATATACAGTATAATGAGTGTAAATGTAAATTATTGTGATGAAATAACTTAGAATGAATCAGAAACGATTGAAATGCTTAAATGATACTCAGAATTGCAATATTTGCACTTTATATGCGTAATTACCATGTATAATGCAATATTTTTTAATAAATAACATATGAATCATACTATATACAGTATAATGAGTTTAAATGCAGATTATTGTGATGAAATTACCTAGAATGAATACAGAAACGATTAAAATTCGCAAATGATACTCAGAATAGCAATATTTGCACTTTATATGTTTATTTACGATTTATAATCCAATCTTTTGAATAAATAATATATGAATCATATTATATACAGTATAATGATTGTAAATGTAAATTATTGTGATGGAATAACTTAGAATGAATCATAAACGATTGAAATGCTTAAAAGATACTCAGAATTGCAATATTTGCATTTTATATGCTTAATTACCGTGTATAATCCATTCTTTTTGAATAAATAACATATGAATCATACTATATACAGTATAATGAGTTTAAATGTAGATTATTGTGATAAAATGACTTAGAATGAATCCATAAACGATTTAAATTCTCAAATGATACTCAGAATTGCCTTATTTGAACTTTATATGAGTATTTAACATTTATAATCCAATCTTTTTGAAGAAATGACATATGAATCATATTACATACAGTATAATGAGTTTAAATGTAGATTATTGTGATTAAATGACATAGAATAAATTGAGAAACGATTGAAATACTCAAATTATACTCAGAATTGCATTATTTGCACTTTATATGCGTAATTACCATGTATAATCCAATCTTTTTTATTAAATAACATATGAATGATATTATATTATACAGTATAATGAGTTTAAATGTAGATTATTGTGATGAAATGACTTAGAATCATTCCAGAAACGATTGAAATGCTCAAATGATTCTCAGAATTACATTATTTGCACTTTATATGCGTAATTTCCATGTATAATCAAATCTTTTTGAATAAATAATATATGAATTATTATATATAGTATAATGAGTGTAATCGTCGATTATTGTGATGAAATGACTTAGAATGAATCAGAAACGATTGAAATGCTCAAATGATACTCAGAATTGCATTATATGCATTTTATATGCGTATTTACCATTTATAATCCAATCTTTTTGAATAAATAACATATGAATCATATTATATACATAATAATGAATATAAATGCAGATTATTGCGATGAAATTACTTAGAATGAATACATAAACGATTAAAATTCGCAAATGATACTCTGAAAAGCATTATTTGCACTTTATATGAGGAGACAGTTGAACATTTGTTTGTTACTTGTCCATTCGTAAAGCCTTTTTGGATAAGTTTCAACATGTTCAACAATAAGAATATTAGCTTAGATTTAACAAGTCTGGACAACATTTGGAATAGTATTAGTAGTTTAGATAAAGATAAAAGAATCTTTTGCAAAACTTTACTTGCAGCTTTAGTTTGGACTCAGTGGATCGAAAGAAATAATAGATTATTTAACAATAACAGAGGTTCAATTTGTCACACTCTGTATTTTAATGTGTTAAGTTTATACACTTTTTGGACAGGATATAGCACGGCGATGGAAGCAAGTTTTAGAGACATAGCACAGATGCAGCGAGAATTGGAGGAGAGAGATGGCAGAACTACAGATGAAGATGATATCTAGTCCTGCTATCTTCTTTTTTGTCTGTCTTTTATGTTGTTGTGCTGTGTCTGACTTTTGTATGGCTTCTGTGCCTTGTGTCATGGTCTTTTTTCTTCTGGATAGTTCTGTTGTTTGATGTAGATATGGAATTCTGCTTAACAGAATTTCATTTTATCTTGTATGAGCTCTTATCGTTTAAATGGAAGCCTATCTCAGGCATCTTTCATTAAAAAAAAAATAAAATAATCCAATCTTTTTGAATAAAGAATATATGAATCATATTATATACAGTATAATGAGTGTAAATGTAAATTATTGTGATGAAATGACTTAGAATGAATCAGAAACGATTGAAATGCTCAAATGATACTCAGAATTGCATTATTTGCAATTTATATGCGTAATTACCGTGTATAATCCAATCTTTTGAATAAATAACATATGAATCATATTATATACAGTATAATTTGTTTAAATGTTGATTATTGTGATGAAATGACTGAGAATAAATCCAGAAACGATTTAAATTCTCAAATGATACTCAGAATTGCACTATTTGAACTTTATATGCGTATTTAACTTTTATAATCCAATCTTTTTGAATAAATAACAAATGAATCATATTACACACAGTATAATGAGTTTAAACGTAGATTATTGTGATGAAATGACTTAGAATGAATCCAGAAACGATTGAAATGTTCAAATGATACTCAGAATTGTAATATTTGCACTTTATATGCGTAATTACCATGTATAATCCAATCTTTTTGAATAAATAATATATGAATCATAATATATACAGTATAATGAGTGTAAATGTAGATTATTGTGATGAAATGATTTGGAATGAATCAGAAACAATTGAAATGCTCAAATGATTCTCATAATTGCTTTATTTGCAATTTATATGCGTAATTACCATGTATAATCCAATCTTTTTGAATAAATAACATACAAATCATATTTTATACAGTATAATGAGTGTAAATGTAGATTATTGTCATGAAATGACTTAGAATGAATCCAGAAACGATTGAAATGCTCAAATGATACTTAGAATTGCATTATTTGCATTTTATATTCGTAATTACCATGTATAATCCAATCTTTTTGAATAAATAACATATGAATCATATTATATACAGTATAATGAGTTTAAATATAGATTATTGTGATGAAATGGCTTAGAATGAATCCAGAAATGATTGAAATGCTTAAATGATACTCAGAATTGCATTATTTGCACTTTATATGCGTAGTTACCATTTATAATCCAATATTTTTTAATAAATAACATACGAATCATATTTTAGAAAGTATATAGAGCTTAGATATAGATTATTGTGATGAAAGGAATTGGAATGAATTCAGACACTGTTAAAATGCTCAAATGATACTCAGAATTGTATTATTTGCACTTTAGATGTGTTATTTCACATTTATAATCCAATCTTTTTGAATTAAGAACATATGAATCATATTATATACATAATAATGAGTTTAAATGTTGATTATTGTGATGAAATGACGTAGAATGAATCTTGAAATGATTGAAATGCTCAAATGATACTCAGAATTGCATTATTTGCACTTTATAAGCGCAATTACCATGTATATTCCAATATTTTTGAATAAATAACATATGAATCATATTATATACAGTATAATGAGTTTGAATGTAGATTATTGTGATGAAATTAGTGCTGTACAAGAAAATAAAAAACCCGTCCGACCCGTTTAGCCCGCCCGATCCGACCCGTGTTCTAATGGGTTCAAGCATGATTCGGATTGGTTCGGGTTTTAATTTTAGTAACCCGGTTGTATTGGATTGGGTTGTATTTCTTACTTTGATAACCCGGTTTGTACCCGACTCGGTTAATTAATTAAATCTTTACGGATCATATATAGATTAATTGTAGTTATGGTGCATTAATCAACCGTCATTCATCACAAATAAATAAAATTAATTGTAGTTATATATCAAGAGGTTTGTCCGAGAACTGAGAAAATATGAATCAAAGTGTTGGAAATTCAAAGCAATAAGCACACTGGTAGCTATCCTTTTAATTTGCTATTATTTATTATATTACTTGAGTAAAGCAGCAAGTAACCTTTGAAAATATAAGTTCATATTTTTTTTTTTTTTTTTGGCAAGTAACTACCCCTTTAAAAATACCCATATTTATATGATAATTACTAGTTTATTTCTAATACCAATAAACACAACTAACCTTTGAAATGACCGTGACTAATTGGTCTTTTGTTTTTGAATTAATATTATATTTTTATGTTTTTGTCAAAAATATTATCTTGTTAAGTTATTTTTACTTAATTAATATTATTAGTTTTATTTATGTACCATATAAAACATAACCCGTTTAACCCGAAAACCCGTAAAAACCCGTAGATAAAATTTTATATGGGTTGGGTTGGGTTACGGGTGGTTCAACTAAAGAAATATTTTAACCCGGTATAATTGGGTTGGGTTGAAATATTGATAAAAAATTGCAAACCCGCCCGTTGTACAGCCCTAGATGAAATGACTTGGAATGAATCCAGAAACTATTAAAATACTCAAATGATACTCAGAATTGCATTATTTGAACTTTATGGGGTCGTTTGGATGGGTTAGGAATAGCCAATTCCTAGGAAGGAATAAGGATTTTCGTTGGGAAGTGTGTAACTTTGTGAGAGAGATGAATTGTTTATATTAAAATTTATGCCCGGAATTGGAAAATCCCCAAATTCCGGACACATCCAAACGACCCCTATATGAGTTATTACCATGTATAATACAATCTTTTTAAATAAATAACATATGAATCATATTACATACAGTATAATGAGTTTAAATATAGATTATTGTGATGAAATGGTTTAGAATGAATCAGAAACGATTGAAATGCTCAAATGATACTCAGAATTGCTTTATATGCACTTTATATGTGTAATTACCATGTCTAACCCAATCTTTTTGAAAAAATAATATATGAATCATATTATATACAATATAATGAGTTTAAATGTAGATTATTGTGATCAAATGACTTAGAATGAATGCAGAAACGATTGAAATGCTCAAATGATACTCAGAATTGCATTATTTGCACTTTATATGAGTAATTACCATGTATAATCCAATCTTTTTCAATAAATAACATATGAATCATATTATATGCAGTAAAATGAGTTTGAATGTAGATTATTGTGATGAAATGACTTAGAATGAATCCAGAAACTATTAAAATACTCAAATAATACTCAGAATTGCATTATTTGAACTTTATATGAGTTATTACCATGTATAGTATAATCTTTTTGAATAAATAACATATGAATCATATTACGTTCAGTGTAATGAATTTAAATGTAGATTATTGTGATGAAATAACATAGAATGAATCCAGAAACGATTGAAATGCTCAAATGATACTTAGAATTGCATTATTTGCAATTTATATGCGTAATTACCATGTCTAACCCAATCTTTTTGAATAAATAACATATGAATCATATTATATATAGTATAATGAGTTTAAATGTAGATTATCGTGATGAAATGATTTAAAATGAATGCAGAAACGATTGAAATGCTCAAATGATACTCAGAATTGCATTATTTGCACTTTATATGCGTAATTACCATCTATAATCCAATCTTTTTCGATAAATAACATATGAATCATATTATATACAGTAAAATGAGTTTGAATGGAGATTATTGTGATGAAATGACTTAGAATGAATCCAGAAACGATTGAAATACTCAAATGATACTCAGAATTGCATTATTTGAACTTTATATGATTATTACCATGTATACTCCAATCTTTTTGAATAAATAACATATGAATCATATTACATACAGTATAACGAGTTTAAATGCAGATTATTGTGATGAAATGGCATAGAATGAATCCAGAAACGTTTGAAATGCTCAAATGATACCTAGAATTGCTTTATTTGAACTTTATATGAGTATTTAACATTTATAATCCAATCTTTTTGAATAAATAACATATGAATCATATTACATACCATATAATAAGTTAAAATGTAGATTATTGTGATGAAATGACTTAGAATGAATCCAGAAACGATTGAAATACTCAAATGGTACTCAGAACTGCATTATTTGCACTTTATATGTTTATTTACCATTTATAATCCAATCTTTTGAATAAATAATATATGAATCATAATATATACAGTATAATGATTGTAAATGTAGATTATTGTGATGAAATGACTTAGAATGAATCAGAAACGATTGAAGTGCTCAAATGATACTCAGAATTGCATTATTTGCACTTTATATGCGTAATTACCTTGTATAATCCAATCTTTTTGTATAAATAACATATAAATCATATTATATACAGTATAATGAGTTTAAATGTAGATTAGTGTGATAAAATGACTTAGAATAAATCCATAAAGTATTAAAATGCTCAAATGATTCTCAGAATTGCATTATTTGCACTTTATATGCGTTATTACCTTGTATAGTCCAATCTTTTTGAATAAATAACATATGAATCATATTATATACAGTATAATGAGTTTAAATGTAGATTATTGTGATGAAATGAATTAGAATAAATCCAGAAACGATTGAAATGCTCAAATGATATTCAGAATTGTCTTATTTGCACTTATATATGCGTAATTACTATGTATAATCCATTCTTTTTGAATAAATAAGTTATGAAGCACATTCCAATTAGAAACTTTAAATGCAGATTATTGTGATGAAATGACTTAGAATTAGTGTAGAAACAGTTAAAATGCTCAAATGATATTCGGAATATGTATTTTTTGCATTTTATATGCGTAACTACCTGGTATAATCCAATTTTCTTGAATATCTAAGATCTCAATCATATTCTAGACCGTATAAAGAGTTTAAATATAGATTTTGCTGATGAAATTATTTAGAATGAATTTAGAAACAGTTTAAATGGTCAGATGATACTCAGAATATGCATTATTTGCACTTTATATGCGGAATTACTTGTTATAATTCAATCTTTTTGAATAAATAAGATATGAATAATATTCCAAACCGTATAGAGATATTAAATGTGGATTATTTTGATGAAACGACTTAAAACGAATTCATAAACAGTTGAAATGCTCAAATAACACTTAGAATATTTATTTGCTTTTTATTTGTGTAGTTATTTGGTATAATTCAATCTTCTTGAATATCTAAGATTTGAATCATATTTTAGACAGTATAGAGAGTTTAAATGTAGATTATTGTGATGAAATGACTTAGAATGAATACAAAAACAGATGATCGCTATTGATCATATAACCTCGATCCTTTAGCTCATTCAATTTTTTTTTTTCGGTGTTAGAAAACAAAGATACGCGCACATGAAATCAAATCAAATTATTTGGATATTTTTCAATGTTTAGTCAAGTGTTCCGAATCTTATCGGTACCTTGAATATATTTCAATAACATACTTTTTAGATGTAACAGCCTAACATTTTGAAGCAGCTAAACCAAAATAGAGTAAGAAATATTAATGAGCATATTATGTGTGATGCGCCATCTTAAAAAACTATATATACAAAAAAAAAAAAGACATCCTATTCAAGGTCGCGGAGGAAATTTTCCATACTAGCACATTCAAAAGCAAAATACATCTTAATTATTTCTCGTCACACTGGAAAAAAATAAATATGGTAGCAATAACTTGGAGAGGGATGCAAATTCTTTCTCAAGGAAACACAAAAAAAAAAAAAAAAAACGCAAATCCTCATGGACATAGCTGTCTGCTAGAAAGATCAAATCGGAGGAAAACTTCCCTTCCAATAAATTACAAATCCATAAAAATCCAAACACGATAAATTTGTCATTTTCCTTCCCTTCCGATTTTTACATCCATTTCCACCAATCCAAACAGGCCGTCAATCAAATAAATTAGATTTGTTAAAACCTTAAATTAGAATAGTCCGTCCAGGTGAATTACATCCTTAAGCTATCGCTTCAAAATATTCGATCGGTGATCCTAAAAAATTATTTTGATCTAAGTTTTGTCTCGATCACGCACTTACTAACAATAGTAATTGATTGCTTGATTAGACTCATTTTAAAAATTGATGGTTTGTTACTCATCGAATTAAATTGCAAGGGAAAAAAATGGCCGAATTAATAAAAGTACAGAATTTAGTAACCCTCTTTTTTTTTTTTTAGTTTCTTTTTTGCTTTTAATTTGCATCTTCATCATCTTGCGTAAACAAAAATAAGATGTTGGTATTTTATAATGCGAAGCAAAAGAGAGATGTATTTTGAAAAAAAAAAAAAAAAGCACAACCATTTTGTTTTAGTTTCCTTCTATCTCGCACCTAACACTATGTTAGAATAGAATTAAAAGAAACAATAAAACGATGAAAATACAAAAGAGAGAATAAAATAAAAAGAGACTAACGTATATTCGGGTGACAAGGATCATCCCAGAATTGGTCATCCCATCATCTCCTTGATGACGTGTTTTCGCTTTTCTATTTTCAGAATGTGATTAATCAAACGCTAACTAACTTTCTTATTTTGTCACTCATCCCATCATTCACTTGATTTATCATCCAAAGCATACTCTCTCCCTCCCTTCCTAGTACTTATGTTTCCCTCCCTTCTCCACCTAATTTTTTTCCGGAACAATTAGTATTTTCTCCATGACAATTAATTTTTTTTTCTAGGATAGTTAGTAATATTTTTCCAGCACAAGTTTTTTTTTCCAAGACAATTAATATTTTTTTCCGGACGAACATTTTTTTTCAGAACAATTACATTTTTTTTTACTGACAATTAACTTTTTTTCAGGACAGTTAGTAATATTTTCTAGGACAATTAGCTTTTTTCCCCAGGTAAAACATTTTTTTCAGAACAATTAACATTTTTTCTAGGACAATTAGTATCTTAAATCAGGACAATTAGTATTATTTTATATGATAGTTAGGATCATAATATAGAACAATAAGTATTATTTGTTAGATAGCTAAGATATATATTAGAACAATTAGTATCATAATATATGATGTTAGGAGGGGATGGGGTGAGTAAGTGCTGAATGAGAGGTAGGGTGAGTAACGCTTGATACGTACTGGATGAGAATTAGAGACATAAAAGAAAAGGGATGATGAGGATGCTGGATAAGTATTTCGAACATGGAAAAAAAAGTGTCATTTATGAGATGATGAGGATGATGCTGAGGAGTAAATGATCTTAAATAATTCCAATATTTTTTTACTTCTTATTTAGTTGGTTGCAAAATTTTTCACTTCCTGAAATTACCCTCCAACCAAATGTACAGTGGCATTTGGAGATTATTAAGATAAAAAAACGTACTCACCAAATGTGTGGGTAAATAAAATTTTTTAAAATATTTATAATTAACAAAAGTAAAAATCGAATGTCAACGTTAAAAAATTATTCCATAGAAACCTATTTTGTTATTAATAATATAATAGCGTAAGATGCTCTCGTATGTGGGCAAACAAAGAATCAAAATAATATTAGGTAATAAAAATATGTTGCTTAATCTACCAACGATACAAATAGATATGTTATTCAATTTGTTTCTTTATTAGACGCAAAATCAAAATATATTGTTTGCTTTGTTTGGCGATTGATATCCAACCATAGATCAAATCGATCGAACGACAAAAACACATGTTTACATGCTAGATCTAGCATGTAACACCTCATCCATCCGTGCTTTTATAACAGTAGAGATAGAGATAGAGAAAATTATTTGAAAAATTACAAATGAAAAAAATTTATATACGTGCTCTCTTTTTAAAATAAAAAATAATTATTATTCTAATTAATATTCTTTTTCATTTCAGATGAAGAACCAAAACTTAAATATGTTTTCATCTAGAAATTGTCATCCGGTCGAATAACAAATTCATCAACGATATAAAAGTAGGGGTAAACTCTTGAATATGTGCTTTTATTAGTAGAAGGGATTAACCTCTAATAGTTTTAATTTCCTGTAAGAAATTTTTACCAAACAAAATTGATTTATATTCGAAAACTTTTATCATAGATGGGTTTGTTTTATATGGACTGAAATCTAGATTATTTATTAATAATTAATAATTTAATAAACGATTGTAATTGATAATTTGACTCAAAATGAGGTTAATTTTTTTTTCCATGACATAATTTTCCTTTTCTTCTCAGTACAAACACGAAAAAATATCACGAAAGTGGAAGGCCGCTAGCAACAAAATTCCAAAGAAAATGGTACCAAAAAACTTCAAAATGAAAAAAAGAAAAAAGAAAAAAAAGCCATTCTCTATCCGAAATTCCGGATAAAGAAACAGCTGCCTTTCCTCCACCCATAATTCATAAAACCTCCCTCCTTCCTCCTAACGACTCTCTCGTGGTCCCTATCGAATCTCAGAAGCCGAGACTCGAGAGAGAGAGAGAGAGTGCGCAACAAGAGGAACTCGCTAAGGTGGGTCGAAATGGAAGTTCTTCGGATAGGGATGGCGGCGCCTCCCTCCTCCGCCGCCGCGGCAGCCCGACGCCGACGCGCTTTCTTCCATCGCCGAAGTATCGGTTGCTCAGTGTCAGGAGCATTTGTCTCCGGTAGGTTGCTTTCAATGTCTGGTCTCGCAACTAGGACACTTACAGTTGGGACCCGCGCTACTGTAACAGAGGATTCGGTTGCTTCTTCATCCAGTGCTGGTTCGCTCTCCCTCTCTCCTCTTTTTAGTTTTTGTGTTAGAATTTGTGACAATTTTGGTATATGAAATCAGCAAGAGGTGCTGCTCCTGCCAATTATAGTAAATTTGGTAGAAAGGGAAAAATACTGAAAAAAGACAATGCTTCACAATTAGCAAAATTTATCTGAAAAAAGGGAAAGTCAAGGTAATGTGCCTCACTGAGCAACAGTTGCTTAGTGACACTGTCTAAATGTATAAATGCAATTTCTAAGATATTGATTAACAATTTAACATCTAAAATATTTTTAGTTCTATCTTCTTTAGATGGTTATACTGGGGTGGAGAATCTAGTGATAATTGGATCAGGCCCGGCTGGTTACACAGCAGCTATATATGCCGCACGTGCAAACTTGAAGCCACTTGTTTTTGAAGGTTACCAGATGGGAGGCGTGCCGGGTGGCCAACTCATGACCACAACCGAAGTTGAAAATTTTCCTGGATTTCCTGATGGAATCACTGGACCTGATTTAATGGACAGGTCAATTTTCTAGCAACATTACTTGATTTTACAAGGATTACCTTACTGCTTTTGGTGCTTCAGCAAGGTCTGAACCACTTTGAGCTGCATATTTTTCATCTTCTTGTCAGCTTTTATTCTTAGAAGTAGGGCCGGCCTATTGGAATGAAGTATAACATAGAAATGAATGATTAAATTGCACTTTGACTGCATTGTAGAACTTAAACTTGCCTCTTGACTATATTGAAGAACTTAAATTGAATGGCATCACAATCAATTAAATTATTTATAACAAACAGGGTATGAAAAATCAAAGTTTTTTTGGCTTGATTATGGTGTCTGCAGTTTGATATAAATGTTTGTTTCAGCTAGGTAAAAATTTCTTACAGATTGCAAAAGTTGAGGTTTTTAATCACACTAATTTAATGGCTTGGCATTACTCCAGAAATAATTTTAGATCTTTGGCAAAAAGAGTGACATTCTGGGGGTATATTTGAAAAACTAAATTAAAGATAATTCTGCAAAAGGCCGTAGTAGTTGGTACTTCTTTATAATTGACTCTTGTTCTGTTGTTGCGGGTTGTGTGCAATTAACAGAATGCGGAAGCAAGCAGAGAGATGGGGTGCCGAGCTTTTTCAAGAGGATGTCGAATTCGTTGATGTAAAAAACAGACCTTTTACCATCCGTAGCAGTGAACGTGAGGTCAAAATTTACTTTTCATGCTAACATAATATTGGAAATTGGTAGATATCTGTACCAACTCTGATCGGCTGGGATGTTTTCTGTTACTTTTTGAGTCCCTGCTTATTATGCATTAAGTTATGGTCTTTTAAACTAAAGTGCTTTTTAATCCACCACCAGTTGTTCTATAGTAATGAATATTCCTTGTATGTTCCTCGTGTCACTGATGTTGCGTGATTTTCACCAAATATTTCCCACAGAATTGTTATCTCAAATCTAAAAAATGACCTTCTTCTTTTTTGTTCTTCTTTAGGTTAAGTGCAATAGTTTAATTGTGGCTACAGGAGCCACAGCCAAGAGGTTGAGATTACCGCGTGAAGATGAATTCTGGAGTAGAGGAATAAGTGCCTGTGCAATATGTGATGGGGCCTCACCTCTGTTCAAAGGGCAAGTACTTGCAGTTGTTGGAGGTGGTGACACTGCAACCGAGGAAGCTATTTATTTGACCAAGTATGCACGTCATGTCCATTTACTCGTAAGGAAGAATCAGTTACGTGCATCAAAAGCTATGCAAGACAGGTGAGTTAATTGGAGCTTTGTATGATTAGTTAATTGATTTGTTGCATACTTGCTTGCATATGAATCACATTGGCTTGATCAGCTTATTACAGTACGCTTTCTGGGAACTCTTTATCATCCTTTGGGGCCAAATCAAGCATTGATGAATCCTTAGTTATAATGATTGACTCAACTGTTGAATATACATCAATGGGAATGCAAATAAAATCATAAGTATCCAACAGGTTAATCAGAATGGGTTTTATCAGCCATTATGTAGTGTTATTGGAACCTGTAGAAAATAAGTGCCAAGAAAAACAGCATAGACCAAAATGATCTCAAACCAAAGAGGTTGATTCGGAGAATTGACCACCGAGTGATTTAATTTACTATTGGTCATGGGAACAAAGTTTGGGAATGAAGGCTTTGTTGTTGTTGTTGTTGTTGTTGTTGTATTCATGGAAACAAAAGAAAATTTTGAAACCCCTGGGCGATGTCTGTTTAACAGGGGGAATGTTTGACAGAGTACTAAACAACCCCAACATCACTGTGCACTTCAACACCGAAGCTGTTGATGTTGTCAGCAATACAAAGGGCCAGATGTCAGGCATTCAGCTTAGGCGAACTGATAACGGAGAGGAGTCAGTTCTGGATGTGAAGGGTCTATTCTATGGAATCGGCCACACACCCAACAGCCAACTGTTGCAGGGGCAAGTCGATTTGGATGCTGCAGGGTATATAACGGTAAAGGAAGGCTCAGCAAAGACTTCGATGGAAGGTGTTTTTGCAGCTGGTGATGTTCAGGTAATTTTTTAACTCATTAATGTTTTACAGCACTATGAGTGCAAACAGGATATTATGTGGTTTTACGGGTACTCTCCAGTTTGTGGACAGAAAATTAACAGATCAGTGCCAGGTTGTTCACTTGTTGTTATTGTACTTTTAGTCAAGATATTAAAGTCTTGCCATGTTTGTATCGTATGAAGTGGAATACCCTGGATTTTGTTGCTCTGGAATACCCTGGATTTTGTTGCTCTGGAATACCCTTTTTCTTTTGGCTAATTTTGTTGCTCTCGTTTCGATTAATTTTCTTTTGTGATTGGTAGAACAATGTGATTAGATCGGTAGATATGATATTCAAGTCATGCTAAGAGAATGGAGACTAATTGCAAAGTTGAACATACAATCATAGACTTTAATGCTACTAAACTTGTTAGTTGGTACTCTTAACATGATCGAGGGCAAAAGTCGGGTTATGTTGGGTTCTAACTTGAGGTATATCAGAGTGACTGAGGCAAAATTTGCTTAATATAAAAGCATGATAGGATTCACTAGGGTAATGTTGGACCTTAAATTGAAGGGACAGGGTGAGGTATTATTGGGGTAAGTGGAATTTGTGCCTATTAATATAGTTAGCTAATATTATGTTGAGCTCAGAGTTAACTGTTCAATTGAGGGTAATATTAATTAGAGCAGTTGTGCCCAGAGAACTTATGCTAATCTATAGTTGAGAGATTTTGAGATTACCTCCGATCAATACTGGACGGTAAACTTGATGCAGGGTTATTATCGGATTCAGTTTCAGGTTAATTTGGGCTTAATAGTAAGCTGCTTAATTATAGCTAAATCAGCCTTTTGCTTGATCCTAGACGACATAGAAATATTGAGAGGTATCTAGGGCAACAGTGCATTTTTTTTTTTGTTTTTGAAAAAAGGTGGGAGCGCCACCCAGTTTTATTTTGTTAAAATGAAACAACAAAAACCAACTCTCAGTACTGAGTTTCTCCAGTACCTCACACCCAAGACAACATCCATAGTAAAAACGAAAAAACCCCTAATCAAGCTACTTTAACCAATATCCTAACTGCCTCAGCCACAATCACAACATAGTCTAGAAATTGAAATCACATCAGAACAGTACACAGACAAACATCATAAAATTCAACATAAAGTTTTTGTAGGTGGAAGTTGTAGAAATTTCAACACACTGTTATCCACTGCTGTAACTCTTCTCTTTCTCCTGCTGACACTTGAATCATGTGTGGACCTGGGCATTCCTGCAATGGTATCTCCTCCCAATTTCTGGGCAGCCATTTCTTCAGATGAAGAGTTGTCTGAGCATCAAAGTTACCTGTCCAGAATTCCAGTAAAGAACACACTTTCATTAGCTTGTCTAGTTGTTAAAAGTTGCTTACTATTGAAAATTGTCTCATTTCTACTCGTCCAAATTATCCAACACATGGCACTGACCATACATAGAAAAGACATGCTATCATTCTTGTTCATTACTAGAGCTGAATTAAAAATGTCTTCTAAACAGTTCCAATGAGGAAGCAAATCAATACATTTTCCCATCCAGAACCATAATTTTTTGGTATAAGTACAATGTAGAAATAAGTGGTCAGTGGTTTCCTCATGGTTACAAAAACAACAATTAACCTCTCCTATCCACCCTCTTTTCCTAAGATTCACCCTGGTTAAAACTTTATTGCTATTGAGCAGCCACATAAAAAATTTGTTTTTGTGGGGGATTTTCAACTGCCACCACATACGGGGATGAGCAATGGCTATCCCTCTAAAATTTAGAAAAGAGTACAAATCATGAGCATTAAAAACACCTGTGTTGCTCCATCTAAAAAGCATGAGGTCCTGTGAGTGAGTATAGTAATGGGGAATATGAGAGTTCACTAGATCATACCACTCGACAAGTAGCATACCTGTGAGATGTTCTCTAAACATGATATTGGTACCCCTGTGTAAAATCACCTCTTTCAACCTTACCTGGGTATTGATACATCTCGCAAAGAGATGGGGATATTGAGTGGCTAAAGTACACTCTCCATCCCAAATGTCAGTCCAGAAAGAGATAGTGTCTCCAGATTCACAATTAAATTTTCTAGAAATTTGTCCCAAGCTATCTAATTCTACAATAGCTGAACCAGAAAGGGGACAAATTCCTAGATCTGTTCCTATACTTCAATTGAAGTAGAGTTTTCCAAATTCTCTCAAAGGAATTGTCATGGTATTTCCACCACCATTTCATAAGTAGGGAAATATTCATGCTTTTAAGATCAACTACCCCTAAGCCTCCGAAATCTTTTTTCATACAAACTCTGTGCCAATTAACTAGGGAGTATTTTTTCCTCTGACCATTGTGCCCCTGCCACAAGAATTTGTTCCTATTTATATCAATTTCTTTTCTAATAGTCTCTGGCATTTTATACACTGACATCACATAGAGGGGTACTGCACTAAGCACAGCATTTAACATAGTAACTCTCCCTCCAATGGATAGCATGGAGCCTTTCCATGACTGTATCTTCTTATCTATCTTATTCACTATAAACTTCCAATCACTAACAGCTAGCTTTTTATGAGAAATAGGAACTCCTAAGTATGACATTGGAAAATTACCTTGCTTGCAGCCAAAAATAATGGCAAGTTCATTACACCTATCTTCAGACACATTAATGGGGATCATCTCTGTTTTAGCTAGGGCAACAGTGCATTAGTTGGCTTAATGGTCAATTGCATTTGCATAGCTCATGTAATTTGAGTCTAAATTGTGTCAAATTGTTTTGAGGTGTATTGTGATGGCGGAGGTAAAATTAGGTTAAATGGAGGGTTGATTTCTCGATTGAAGGTTAATTGTGGTTTGATTTTAATAAATTGGGGCCATTTGATGATTTTATCGAATGTTTGTAAGATAATACTCGATATCGAGCAATGTTACTTAATTTATTTATTTTATTTCATCATACACAATTTGATAGGATCATGAGTGGAGGCAGGCTGTAACTGCAGCAGGTTCAGGATGCATCGCTGCTTTGTCAGTGGAGAGATATTTGGTTTCTAACAACCTCCTAATTGAATTTCATCAGGTAAGCAGTTTATTTTATCTTCTCTTTTATTGGGGTATGTATTCAGTAAGTAAATCTTCGTGCTGATACAGCAGAAATATTTTCTTTATTGTTAGTTATAGTCCATCATTTGAATTAGTCTTTTGTCTCCCTTGTTACACTGTCCATGCCTATCTGATCAAGGACAGACCTGAACCTGTATTTAGTTTTCTGAGAATACTGGATCTATCAAGTTTGGGACAACAGAGCAGTCTATCTTGATTTTGTTAGGGAGTGCAAAAGCTTTAGGCTCGTTAAATTTGGGCAACAACCTCCTATCAAGACATACCATACACAAACTTAAATTAAGAAAACAAGTTACAAGGAAAAGAAGCAAAGTACTGAATGTACTAGAAACACAGATTTCAAGTGGTTCAGATACCTACTCTTTTAATAGGTGTTCTACCAAATAAATTTTCACTATATGAGAATAGAGATTACATGATTTTACAATTCACCTAGCTTATTTCTTTCTACAATCTCTTTCAATTTCTCTCATAAGAAATGTTAATCTCTCAATACAACAAATGAGGTGAACGGTACATAAACAAGGAATAACAAGCTTATATAGGAAACTAGGAACCTTCTAGACACAGAAGGCCAACTAATATCTATGGCAACTATGCAACACTGTCATAGCAACAATGCCTTAATTGTGCATTTATTTACAAGGCAGCTTATATTGTTACATACTTAAATTTATGAAATTTTTTTGAATGTGATTCAAGCCTGAGCAGAACAGATATTATTACTCTTTTTTACTTTAACATTTTTTTCCCCTTCACCTCTAGTATTGTTGATCACTGAGTTTCTTGCCTTGAGTTAATGAAACTTGAGTGCTGGAATGTGCAATCTCAGACCTAGCTCTGATGAAAACTGATTGTTTGTATATTAAATTAGTTTAATCATATTACTCTGGTGCTTTGTATGAAAGAGAATAGAAGAGAAAAAGGAGCATGAGCAATACATAATCTTATGGAATCATATATGGAGTGTGGTTGCATGAATCTTGTATACTTGTTTCAGTTATGTTTTACATTATTGAATCTCTTTTTTTTTTACTGTATAGCCTGTCCGTGAAGAAACCAAGAAAGAAATTTCAGACAAGGATGTTCAAATGGGTTTTGATATTTCTTGCACCAAACACAAGGGCCAGGTACGGTGCTTACATAGGCAAAGCTATATTGCTAGTTTTGATTACTACTACTGTTTATGTGCTTTGTTTCCATTTGTTCATTTCCAAATTTTACCGAGTAGTGCAAATAATACCCAAGGCAAGGTGAGCTAAAAGCAGGGCCAGGTGGGAGTGTGTGCAGCAGGGGTACTCTCCCCCTGTTTTGTTATTTTTTTTAGATAAGCAAAAGACTGCTTCATTAAGATAATTAGTTTTGGTTTGGCATTTTAAGGCTTGATGGCTTGTTATCAGCATGTGGAATTGTTGTATTTCCAACTTTCTATAAAATTCAAATGTTAAGGACAATAAAGAGGCACCATCTACAACGGACGAAACATAATAGTTAGAACTATGAAGATATCATAGTAGTTCATATGGAGCATGAAAATGACAAACACCAATAAATTTATTACTCAGATCTGATATGGTTGCATGCATGAATCAGATAAATTTTTTTTTCTGCTACGTGCATAATGTCCAATTATATTCACAAAATTGTACATTAAGCTGCTCCTATGTATTTCAGCTATAAGGGAAAAATTTTACACCCACTTACATGCTAGCCAAATTCGGAAAAATGGTCTTTTCGAAGTGAAACAATTATTTAGCTGCTTTTTAGTCTCTATTTTTTTCTTCCATTACAAAACCATACTTCTACTAGGTTGATTTCTTTCAGCTTTAAGACTAATTTGGTAATGAATGGAGAAAACATCTAAATCAGTTTGTTATTGCTATTTGTTTTTTCCTACGTCAATGTACCTTGCTGAGATGTTTGGTACTGTTTTATAGAGAGGCATTGTATTGGTAGTTCTTAACACAAGAATACATTTTAACGTAAACTATGATACTTTTATCACTATTGAAAATGGTAATTTTGGTTGTTAAAACATTTTTAAGCTAACAGTTTTAGTTGATGAATTTAAGGAATTGTATACTTCTTAATACTTGTTCAATTATGCCTTTTATGCCCTTGAAGAATTAGATTTTGGATTGACCACTTACAATTCAATAAACTGCCCCTAAAAAACAATCAATCATTTCCATTAGCAACGCCATAAAAATTTTGGAACCCTGTACTCGACACTTGAATATACTTTCACTTTGCAAAAGAGGCTTACTGGAGTCGGGACAAATATGTAGGCTGTTAATAAAACCTGATCTTTAATTACATTAACTTTTCTTTCTTTTTATTTTTGCCCAGTATGCGCTTAGAAAATTGTACCATGAAAGCCCAAGGCTCGTGTGTGTACTATATACTTCCCCTACATGTGGTCCATGCAGAACCCTTAAACCAATTCTTAGCAAGGTTTGTCATCTGCCTTTTCTTTTTTGGTTAATTTCTTGTGGGGGTTTTAAAGTCCCAAACAATATAGTTGCTATTTTCTTGGTTTGTTTCTGAGTTTGAAAATTTATTTTTCTTTTGACAAAAAGAGCATGCAAAGAGGCCTGCTATCATTGCATCCCGCCAATTACTAGCCACCAGGCACATATGGCATTTCCTAAATCCTGTTGTTATTTGTTCTCATGCCTTGTGGAACAGGGTGAACAAACACTTTCAAGAACAGCCTGTTCCGAACAAGTCTTGTTGTGGGTTTTTTTGGGAACGAGATAGGACTGCCTGTTCCTAGACAGCTTGTTCGCAGCCCCAACAGGAGTACATTTTGAATTATTAACCTGGGTTATAAGTGTCAGCCTGTGCAATAAATAAGTCCCAACTTGTGTGTTTTACTTGCCTTTTCAAAAGAGTGTAACAGAAGGGACAACCAGGACAGTGGCATCTTCCCATTGGTGGGGGAGTCCACTGATGATTAGCATTATTTTCCCAACAAGTGTCAGAAAAGATGTAGCTTTTTGAGGGGTGTCTTGAGGTTTTTGTTTGGGCTTTTGAGTAATCTTCGAGGAATACAGGTCTGTCTGATATAAATCTTCTTTTATTAAATTTTACTGTTTCTGGCAGGTAATAGATGAATTTGATGAAAACGTCCATTTTGTGGAAATCGACATTGAAGAGGACCCCGAGATAGCAGAGGCCGCAGGGATTATGGGGACCCCTTGTGTGCAGTTTTTTAAGAACAAAGACATGCTCAGGTCAGATCAAACACATTTAGGACAAGGGCAAAATATAAGATGCTCCTCTTTTTCGAGTACACAATTTTCGTTCCTGCAACATGCATGAGATATATTGTTTAATTCCCTCTCTTCCATATTGCATTCTTCCAAAGATCTAAAGCACCTCTCCGCCTCATTCTTTCTTTTTCTGAATTTGGTAATTTTTCTGAAGAAAGATAAAAAGTATAGACTGGTTAGGAGGGTATTCTCAACAACTGAAAAAGATTTTCGTTGTCTGCCCTTGCAAATCAAGTTATCTTCTGGTGTACCTTGCAAATGTCGTCTGTGAACATTGTATTTGCATTCTTCTGGTAACAAGGGGCAGTTTGGGTATAGGGTAAGAAGATAGCTAGTAAACATGGTATTTATAGGCACATGGAATTCTTTTTGCCTTGTTTTGTTCGTTGAAATAATTCGTAATTTGCTGTTGGTTTTCACTGCTATATAGCATATCATAATATGTGGCCTTTGGAATGCAGGACTGTATCAGGTGTAAAAATGAAGAAGGAATACAGAGAATTCATTGAAGCGAATAAATGAGACGTGGCATCATTTTTTTGCAATTTTGTATTTCAGGGAAAGAAAATCGAAATAATGCCGAGATTTTGGATCAATGCCTTTATTTTTCACGGAAATTATCACTCAGATAGCACTTAGGGTGTTTATTGTTTTTCTTGGGGGAAATATTAATGTTTGTACATTCAATGCGGCAATGCATAAGAATACGAGATAACTTGTGAATTTTCAAGTTACCCGTTGTAATGTTCATGGCGGGGACTTGTTTGTTAGCTACGCTTCTTTTATTCAAAATGGCATTGCTTGTACAGTTTGTTGCTGTGCCTAATTTTTTGATAGCTTGTACAATCTAAATTGCACTCTAATCGTAATTTGTACACAATAAAATAGCACTAAAGTTGTGTGGAACTGATTGTAAACAATCTCAAAGTCCTGCGTAATTAAGAATTTTGTTATATTTTAGATGCATAAAATATACTTGTGTTTCAAATGAGGAGAAAAAAAAACTTGGGAGTGAAGCTCTTTGAATGAAATATAAGGAAAGTAAACTATGATTGGACGAACGAGAACAAGAATGATATGACATGACTCAAAAAATAAAAAAAAGATTTAACTCCTTTTGGTATGGATTAGAAAGTTCATCCTTGTCTTTACTCTGATAATCAACCTTCTCACGGACAGGTTATATCGGGAGTCATCATGATGATTCATTAATCATTGGTCCCATATACATATTACAAGGTAATCTATTGCTCCCCATATCAAATATATATATATTGCTCTATAATATTATTTTCTCGTGATTGAAGAAATGTAATAAGGAAAATATCGCACGTGTGTATATAATTTGATTTATTTTCCATCATTCGGGCAGCCATTGGCCATCGCAAATTCGCAATGGAAGCTCAGCAAAGGCCCAAGTTTTTGCCCAAAAGCCTAGTAAATGCAGCATAATGCGATCTTTTTTGAAAATCAACTGAGAACGCGCACATCCATGGTTTACTTATCGCGCAAAACGAATTTAACTCGGCGCCTAATGTCAGTTCCGATCAGAAGATTTAGTTTGAGCGGTTAATTCCTCATTCCGATTAGGCCTTGCAGATTTTAATTTTTTATAAAATGTTCTCGACTGAACAACATCAATATTTTTTTTTCAAAAAAAAAATTCCCCCAAAAACAATAAAAATTCATACATACATGCTCATTAAAATTTGTGTCAGCACTCGATAACCCCGATTCAATTATTAATTCTCATGACAGAATTTTCTAGAAAGTTTATGCCATGAGAACCAATTTTGAATCGAATTTTAATCGCAACTGTTCACTGTTGATAAGTGCTAATGAATTGATCTTCTTAAAAATATGCCGTTGAAATAAAAGCCGATTTAAAAATTGAATTTCCCTAATCGTTAATGCTTACGGTTGCAATTTTGAAGTGAAGTAAGTGGCGACCCAAATATTTCCTTGTCCCCCAAAAACCAAAATTGATCTCCCGCTCCAAATTTCAAAACGAGGGTTTCTTTCCCCACTCTCTCTCATGGCTCCCCCGTTCGTGTTCCCCTCAAACCTGAAAGACCTAGAAGAGGACCTCGAAGAAGAATGCCTCCGCGTTTTGTGTCCGGTTCATGTCAACGCTCTCCACCCTTCCAAATTGGACGATCTCGTCAAAGGTACCTTACCCTAAATCCTCCTTTCCTGTAATTTATTTCCCATTTCCCCTCTAATTTCTACTAATTTATTCGTGTAATCCTCCTGTTCTTGTCAATTTCACTGGTATTTTCATATCTACGCCTTCCATCATTTCCTTTTCAACACTAGCACCTTTGCAAAACTTAGCTTTGGTTAGCACAATTTTAGTTTGAAATTACATAACAAATGAGCTACAATGTGCCCAAATTTGGCTTCTGAACCCTACTTTAACCATTTGTTTCAAGGCAATGCCTTTTTTTTTTTGTGAAATAAAAACTTCGTTTTAAGAAGCTGTGGGTTTGTGCCTAAACAACATAGTTCATTGTTTTCCTCCTTGTAACAACTATTGAAAATTTCCCCTAACAGGTGTGACCTTCGACCTCTCTGACCGGGAGTTGTTTTGCATTGAAGAACAAGATGTATTTGACCGAATTTATTCCCTTGTGAAGGCTTTCTCTACATTAGCCCCTTCGTTAAAGTTTAATCTTGTGGAGACCCTCCGCTCTAATCTGAGCGTGCTTCTTCCCAGCATTGACTCGCTCTCTCGTGCTGCTGAGTTTTCACCAGGAAATCATGATGATGGGGGTCATGTTGCTGACCGTGTGGCTTCTCATCGCAATGCCCTCAAAATCTACTCATTCTTTCTCCTCTCTATTGCTACATCTGAGGAATCTAAAACTGAGACTGCTGCTACTTCCAGTAAGGTCAGTTATGTTTCTCCAATTGGTCAAATTAGGCCCAAATTTTACCCAGTTAAACTACAATTGGACTTGATCTGGCTTGAAGCAATCCCTATATTTGCAATTTTGCTTCAATTATACTCGCTCTGTTCTTGAGCGAATGTAAATTTTGTCTCATGTTTCCTCTGTCAGGATTAATTACCAAGAGGAGCATAAACCCTGCAAGAAATAATTTTAATTTACCCACTTATTGACTAATGTTGGCTTATATTAAGTTAAATGGGCCACTGAGGTCCAATTGAACTCCAGATGTAGATTTCATTTTATTGGTCTCATTTTACAATTTAACTATGCTAATAATCACCAAAAGAACCAAGAAAAAAGAATACAGAAATGGCATGAAATAAAGGCAATGAAGACTAAGAAATGGTATGATATTACCAAGGTGCGGGGACTTCTACTGCAAATGATCATCAAAACTTCAATCAAGTCTCAACTAGCCTTCTTGTGATTAGCCCCTATTAACCAAGAGAGAGGGAGGGAGAAAGTTGGGTATTGTACCCCTACCGTACCTAACAAATAAAATATCTCTTTTCAGTATTAAAATTATTATATAAATGAAGAAGGGCGTGAATTGTAGTTTCTGGTTGCCTACATTCAGGAAGCATCAATTGCTTATTATTGTTTCATTGCTAAATTTGAGTGCATTTGAATTTTACTTGAGAAGTGATTGCATCTTTATTGTCTGCAGGTTGCATTACAAGGTAGGAAGAAACACGCAGTCTGTGCATGGAATTGGGAGGCACAAAGGGGTCGCATCATCAATTTGATAGCCAATTCTCTAGAGATAAATCTATCTTTGCTTTTTGGTCCGGGTGAAATAGAGGATAACTATCTTTCATATATTTCAAAGTATTCCCTCAACCCGAAACTTTTTTTTCTTTGTGTTTGTTTATTTCTTTAAAGATATATCCAAATGATATACTCGGAGATATTTGTCCTGGCAACCAGAATTCACAAGTTTTGCATTAAGGAACCAGTACACTCTCCTTCTTTGTTCTTAATATATGTGCATGTACCATCGATTATGATATTGTAGAAATCCAAATAAAAGTACCGTAGAAAAACATCATCATAGGCAGCTGGTATTTCTATGCAAAAGCACGTAAAAAAAGCCTTACATCCTCTAATACAAGAATAAGAATAGTATGGACAGCTATCTTCAAAAAAGAATGTGATGGGCATGTGTGCAAGTTTCTTTTTATATGAACTGATCATATTCTTGTTTAATTTTGTCTTACTATGAATTAGGTGCATTTTTACCTTTTACGAAAATCAAACCATAATAAGAGACGAGGAAGCAAGGAAAGGGCTCGGGCGAATAGTAGGCACTGTTGGAACAAAGCTAGGCAGAACTGATCAGACATGTGCTTCTATTCTTCATGTTATCCATAAGTTTGACTATGCGGTGGCTCCAATTGCTGATGCCGTAGCCTCTGCTGAGCAGAAATACCATGATGGCAGCCTGGCAGTAGCACTGATACGAGAGATCGGGCGTGCTGATCCAAAGGATTATGTCAGGTTTGAACTAGTTGATGATCTGGATGATTCTTTTTTTTTTTAATAAAACATGTATAGATAGTTAAGCATTGAAGAACTGGATCTCAATGCCGAACTGCTTTATATACCTTAATTGCTGAATTTCAAACAATTTCCATTTATGTATTTCTTTGTCTTTATCTTTTTTCTTTGGAATTCTAGTGTTTACATGGGATTGGCATGAGGCCCCAAACACCCCTATTCCCCCACGACAAATAACACAAAAAAGAAAAAAAAAAAATTAAAAGAAAAACAGAAACACAATCTGGTTGGGTGATGATTAGGAAATTAGATATCATAATTTTGTAATTGGGAATACCATCTCAACTTTGATATTATTATATCTGAATAGGGCGGTTCCTTGCAGGGATAATCAATAGCATAACTACCTTTTGGATAACCAAACTGCAGAACTTATTTTCTTAATTTGTCTTATATAACAATAAAACCTAATGAATCTGTGAATTATCTGTTGTTGTATTCTATATGCTAATTAAATGGCTATTCAACAAGTTCATATAAAAAAGAATGCTTTGTTGATTGTGTAACTTAATTACCAGAGATATAGCTGGGGCTGAAAATGTGGGGAGATTCTTGGTAGAGTTGGCTGGGCACTCCCCCAGGCTGGTCTCAACCAATGTTGGTGTGTTGGTGCCACACTTTGGTGGAGAGTCATACAAGATTAGAAATGCCCTGGTGGGTGTTTTGGGAAAGATAGTGGCAAAGGCATTTAAAGATGTTGAGGGAGATGTTAGCTCCAAATCCTTGCGATTGAAGGGTAAAAATGCAATGCTGGAGATACTTCTTGAGCGTTGCCGGGATGTATCAGCTTATACCAGGAGCCGTGTCCTTCAGGTTAGTGAGTCCTGTTGTTTCTTTTTTTGTTATTATAGAGCAGTAGTACAACCATTGGACAGCCTAAATCATGTGGTATGTTTTAATTTCTTTGTTGAATAATCATCATGCTACCTGTCATTTATTTTGACGGACTTTTCTTTTGATAACCATTTGTGCTATTCAATGCAGCAGAATGCCTTTTGCTACTGTAGTTTACCTTGTTAAATTTTGGGGTTTTGGTTATGTTCTTTTTGCCAGCATTTATCTGGCTTTCTTTGTTTTTATCAAGTTCCCTATTAGTAGGCTGGGGGGAGGCCATTGGTGATGGTATCAAGCTGCATTTATTTCTCAATAGAAATGGATCAAGATTTTAGCACAAATTTACAGGATTAACTATGACTCAATACAAACTTTTAAGGTACAGTTCTGGTAAAAACATCTTTGCACTAAGATAGCCCAATAATTTGCAATTATTTTATTTTCTTATTTATATATATTTTTGGAAACCCTTTATCTCAGGTGTGGGCAGAGCTGTGTGAGGAGAAAGCTGTTTCCATTGGGCTATGGAATGAGGTGGCCTCAGTGGCTGCTGGACGACTGGAGGACAAGAGTGCTATTGTGAGAAAATCTGCATTAGGGTTGCTTATCACGTTGCTCCAGCACAACCCATTCGGTCCCCAGCTCCGAGTCCCTGCTTTTGAGGCAACTTTATTGAGATATAAGGAGAAACTCCATTCGATGGAAGCACCTCCATCTCCTCGTCTGGATGGAGTAGAAGGTGTAGAACCTGCTGTGACAGCCTCACCTGTGGGGCCCCGGCAACTTGAGGAAAGTGTTTCTGACAGCTGTCAGCCTGATCAGACTGACACACAGGAGGAGGTGCTGCCAGATATGGGTAACTTGGAGCAGATTAGGGCATTGGTGGCCTCACTTGAGGCTGGTTTGCGGTTCTCGAGGCTGTTCATGTCATTAATGACTACACTGGTGCAATTACTGGCGTCACCAAATGTTACTGATGTTGAGAACACTATCCTTCTATTGATGAGGTGTAGGCAATTCCAGATTGATGGCTCTGATGAGTGCCTCAGAAAGATGTTGCCTTTGGTAATTGTTATAATAGACCTTAGAAATTCATGGAAGTTCTCAAAAAACAGCTGCTTTTTTCCTTCATATAATGAAACGGTAACCCTAGAGGTTACTTTTTTGCAAAAAAAGAAAAATCATGGAAGTTAGATACATTGCCAGAAAAAAAAAATGGCGAGTAGAAAAAATAGTTCTAATATCCCCCCCCCCCCCCCCCCCCAAAAAAAAAAAAAAAAAGATTTTTATAGTAAAGCCTACAGACATTGGATCATCAACAATATAGAATAGCTTTTTACTATTGGTTTAGGATTCTTTTTCACCATTTGTAGTTCTGTCCGACGTGGCCAATACTATTATACTACATGTCCAGTTCTTCTTTTTGCATTCTTAGCAACCTTCACCTTGGTTTCTTCATTAATATTATTTCCTTTGCCAAAAACAGGTTTTTTCTCAGGATAAAGCTATATATGAAGCGGTGGAGACTGCATTTCTCGCAATATATATAAGGAAAAATCCTATAGAGACAGCTAAAAATTTGTTAAGTCTGACAATGGATTGTAGCATTGGTGACCTGGCGGCACTTGAGAGCCTTGTTAGTTCACTGGTCTTCAAAGGGGAAATTTCATCTGGCACGGTACTGTTTCACAGACATTCTATGCAGCAGTACCCTTAAAGTTTTTATTGGTTTGCAGATGTTGTCAACCCAAGATTGATGGGTTTGTGATGAGTCTATTAGTCTCTACATGGAGATCTTCATCCAACATAATATTAAAATTTTGTCGTTTGCATACACACCCTTTCATTATATTTAGCTGTTTGCATGCTCCTTGTTTATATGCATGATATTTGTATAGTCAGATACTTTGGTTCTGGCATACTCAAAATGACCGTGAGAATATTTCTAAACGTAGCAGCTTAACAATCCAAAATTGTTTATATTTCTTTCTTTTGCAGATCTCAGCACTGTGGGACTTCTTCAGCTTCAACATGAGTGGATCAGGAGTGCACCAAAGCCGTGGAGCCTTGTTAATTATCTGCATGGCCGCAAAATCCTCACCGTCAATCTTGGGGTCCCACTTGTCTGAAATTATTGACATTGGGTTTGGCCAGTGGTCAAAGGAAGATCCCCTGCTGGCCCGTACTGCTTGTTTAGCACTAGAAAGGCTGTCCAATGAAGACAGAAAGAAACTGATAAGCAAGAACAGCCGAGTTTTTGGGTCTTTACAGAATTTGATAACGGGCTTCTGGTTGCCTGATAAGATCTGGTACACAGCTGTTGACAAGGCCATAACCACTATATATGCTATACATCCAGCACCTGAGATGTTTGCCTCAGAGATTGTGAAGAGGTTGCATAGGACAGTATTTGTGAATGGTGTTGAGGGTGAAGGGGATTCACATTTGGAATGTCTCTCCTCTGTACCAGTTGCAAAACTTGGTCGATTTCTATTTATTGTGAGCCATGTGGCACTTAATCAGCTGGTATATGTCGAGAGTTGTGTTAGAAAGATACAGAAACAAAGGGGGAAGAAAGAGAAGTCAGGTACCCTCCCTGAGAACAGCGAAGTAACTGAGGTATCTTTTTATTTTTTTTCTTTCTACTGTTTGTTATACTTGGTGTTGCTATGCTATGGGTGTTCTTGACCTTTGGTCCGATGTCTAGCCATTGATCAGAGAGTCCATCTGGCATGAGTAATCTTCCCTTTTATTTTTTCACGTGCGTGTGTGATTGCTTAATTTATTTGTTCAAGGCTAAACTGAAGTCATAGTTCGACATTTGTGTATTAATCGAAAAATTTGTTTCTTTCTGTATGGATGCTCTGTGATTCTTCAGTAGTGTAACTCATGATACACTCTATGGCTGTCTAACAACTTTAGATACTGACAAACAATTTTTCTGTAATGAAAGGCGCACAGTATAAATGCAGAGCTGGGACTTAATGCGACTGTGGATGTGGCACTTGACTTGCTTGCAGAAAGAGCAGAGAAGGAAATCATTTCTTCTGGTGAAGTGGAGAAGTGCCTTATTGGTTATTGTGCACCTTTTCTATCAAAACTTTGCCGGAACTTTAACTTGTTGCAAAAGGTTTGGTCCTAAATTTTCAATTCTAAACTAAAAGAAAATATTTCTACAATTTGGAAGTTCATGAAAGTTTTCCTTAGTGAAATTGTGTAAAGCTCCTGGATTTTCATTATGCACAACTGAACCACTTCTCAATAATGTTGCAACTGAATGCTCGAGTTGTTTTTTTACCCTTTTGTTTTTTTTTTTAAAGTTAAAACGCCCGTAGACTTCAAATTACCAATGCTATCGCTAAAAGCGATAATTCGATTACAGCAAATCCACAAATTACTTGGCCCCATCTAAATACTATCCTGGTCTCATAATACCTAATTAAACTAAAAATAAAGGGTAAAGCATACAAGAATTCAACAAAAACGACACCAAACCTAGTACTGGGCAATAGACTAAAAAGGTTGAAGCTAAAAGAGAGCCAGGATTTGGGCACAAGGGGAAAAAAAAAAATCACGGTGGGGGCTCTAAAACCCTTTGGAAGAATCGTGCATCCATCAAAACATTAGTTATTATTAAATGGCAAAGATCCCATCAAAACATTCTTCATTATTGAAGCTGGATCGACAGAGTGTAATCCATTTTGTATTGGGATTATCTTTATCATTTTCTCATACTAATCATGCTGTTCAGGCAGTTATGAACCTTTCTTAAAAATTAAGAACTGACAGTAGTAACTTAAGAACGTGGGAGTCCAGCGTAGATGGTCAGTGCCTCCGCCTCTATAATAAATAATTTATTTAACCTTGTTTCAAAAAAAAAATAGTAGCTTAAATTTTAATTCGTAAGGATAGTTTAACATTTTTCCAAACCATTATAAGGAAAGGTTTTTTTTTATGCGGACAGTGAACTCCTTATTGTGTCACTATTCATCATTTAGATTTTATTTCGCAAGTCTTGTTGTAATTTTTCCGAGGTTTCTTATATATGTCTGGTGGTGGAAACTTAGTCTACTTGTTTGCTAAAATAAGGATAATTTTTTCCTATTTAGTGGAAGGAATTTACTTTCACCTGCCTAGTTTGCTTATTCTTTAAATGTTTTTAAGTAGGTCATTTTCTCCTAAAGCACACATGAAAATTTTAAGGTCTCTTATTCTCAAATAATGTAGAATCCAAGATATCATGGTGCTATGCATGTAGAATGTCCTAATTTGATGTTTATAATTCTCCTAGAAAGCGATTTTAACACAAAATCAATTTTTCTCCTTTCTGCAATTTTCAGTATCCAGATCTGCAGTCGTCTGCTATGCTTGCTCTTTGCAGACTGATGATTATTGATCCTGACTTCTGGTAAGATTTTAAATTGTTATTCCAATGATGTCCACACTTTGAGGTGTAATTATTCTTTTTAATGCTTTATATGTCTGATATGATACTAGCAGTAGCATTGGAATTGACTATGGAGGTAATGGTTGACAACTGTAACTCTTTGGTACTCTATATGTCACTTCTACTAGGCTCATATGAAACCTTATTGTTTTCATATTCCCTTTTTCAATGTTTTTTTTTTTAATTTCAAATTAGTGCTACTTTTTCAGTGAGGTGAACCTCCAGCTGCTCTTCACAGTTGCAGAGAGTGCTCCAAGTGATGTGGTACGGTCTAACTGCACCATAGCCATAGGGGACTTGGCAGTGCGCTTCCCCAACCTCCTAGAGCCATGGACTCAATTTATCTATGCACGCCTCCGAGATCACTCAGTCACTGTGCGCAAGAATGCTATCCTTGTCATCTCCCACCTTATACTCAATGACATGATGAAGGTGAGCGCTTGTATACACCATATATTTACTTAATAGGATGGTTATTTTCTGTTTGCTCCCAAGGCATGGAAGCATCTCCTGTACTCTTACGTCTCTTGATGTCTATTACGAATGAGTGGGTCTAATCAGGCCAACAGGCAACCCAGCCAATTTCAGGTATCAGTATATCTGATCTGTGACTTATGTAGTTTTGCCCAGGTCAGTTTTGGCTTATAGTCAGTTCCAGATTCTGGTGGGTTTTGGCTACTTACAGAGTTACAGGACAAAAAAAATTGAAATTAATCCTTGAACTCTTTCTTTATTGGATAATATTTGGTTATATACATGATTCAGTTCAATGCCAAAAGCATGCATTTGCAAGGTGCTTGTATGTAATGTGTTCCTTTTGATTTTCTGAACCGATGATTAATATTTTAGGTCAAGGGGTATATAAATGAAATGGCTACAAAAATAGAAGATGAAGATGAAAGGATTTCTAGTCTCGCCAAGCTGTTCTTTCATGAATTATCAAAGAAAGGTATTTTAAAATTGTAGAATTTGCTTATTTCATTTCTTCTATATCATTGAATTGTAGTGTTGGGTGCTAATAGCATCAACAAGTTCATGCAATGCAACTACCTAGCTTGAATGCATGATAGCATACATAAAACTTCTTTTATGTTGTTTCAAAAATATAAAAAATTAATTATTGTACTTGAGTGTTAAGTACGAAGTGGTTCTTCAGTCTTTTTAAAACATTTCTACTATAATGTAGGTTACCTAAGGGTTGCAAAAAAAATAAAAAGATACAACCATAACAATTACTAAAAGCAGTCCAGGAGCAACTTATTCACCACCTGTGCAGTTCAGTTATTGAAACTCTTGATAATATGTCTTACATCTCTGTTTCTCTCTCTCTCTCTGTGCCGTTACTTCTCCCAGGAAGCAATCCTATATACAATTTGCTGCCGGATATACTAGGAAGGTTGTGTAACCAAGACCTGCCAGTTGATTCCTTTTACAACATAATGCAATTTTTAATTGGATCCATAAAAAAGGTGCTTTTATTTTTCCTTTTTTTTCTGCATCTTTTATTTTGTTGATTTCTTTTTTTACTAAGTTTTATAAACAAATATATTGTACTCTGCTGGAGTGGATCAGTGCCAGATTATATTGGGTTCTGTGCATTTTATAGCTCCCTAAATGTCCTGTTGACTAAGTGTTGATGGTTCATTTTGCAGTTTTGGGCCCCTTCACTGTTTCTATTGCCCTGAAAATGTTTGAACTTCACTGTACTAATAGTAACATTTTGTGCTAATTATATTGCTTCAGGACAAACAAATGGATGCTCTTGTTGAAAAGCTCTGCAATAGGTTCAGTGGAGTAAATGGTATATTTTCTTGTTGATATTTACTGTTCTTTTTTATTGAGCATACAGTTATTTTCAAGGGGAACTTCAGTTTATACAGTGTACTTCTTCAAAAAAAGACTTGCCATATGAAATATCACCTCCTTACTCCAACAAAACATAAAATTTATCCTTCGAATACAAAAACGAATATGAAGTACACCTATGCCCGAGCCATAACTACGTTGCGGTAGGCCTTATTGGTATTTTCCTACCACTTATTAGAAAAGAAGTACAAGGACATAATGTAGGATTATCAAGTATCTAAGTGTATTTCAATTTTTTTTGCACCGTGTAGATGTGAAGCAGTGGGAGTGCCTCGCATATTGTCTATCTCAGCTTACTTTGACAGAGAGGGGATTCAAGAAACTGATCGAATCTTTCAAAGCTTATGAGCATGCCTTGTCAGAAGATTCAGTTTTGAATCACTTCAGATCGATTATTGCAAAAGTAACTTGTTTTAGAGATAGTTTCAGTACCAAACAAACTGGGTGTCAGGAATTCCATATACCAATGTTGTACCTGTGGGTACATTCTAGTTTTCTTTTTATACCTGATTGATATTGTGTTTCATAATAATCCTTTTATTTCTAATGCAGTACAAAAAATTTGCCAAGGCAGATGCAAAGGCATGCGTGGAGGAATTTGAGGATAAAATAGCCAAAATGCATGAAGAAAGAAAAGAGCAAGAGTTGACGGCTCAAAATGCAAAGCTGCACCAGCAGAGGGTTGGTACGCTTGAAGGTTATCTAACTAAAAAGAAGAAAGGGCAAAAGGAAAACAGTGACATTATAACTGAGGGTATATCTTTTTTTTTTTTATCTCGATTAACAGAATACACTATAATATGTACTAACCATGAAAGCACATAGGTTATTGATGTATATTGGGAAACAAATTTGTGTCAAAGTTTTGGATCTATTTAGCTCTGGTGATTTTACTTACATCGATTGATTATATTTATATCCCATGAAAAGATTCCACAACAGATTTTGCATAACATTTGATTTTAGCATAAGATCTGGCTTTCGCATGCACATAATTAACCTTTCTTTAATAAAAGAGATACTGAAAAGGGTTTTGCACAACTTGGTTGGAGATTGGCTCATCATTTTCTTTAACTAACAAATATATCCTTGTACTTTTTTTGACTTTAACAGATGAAAATGGAGAAGTGGTTGACCCACCAGTACAGGAGGGAACTTCAGCAGAAATGGAAAATTTGTATAAATCAAGAAATCTGTCAACAAAAGGATCTAGATGTGGGTCAACTACTACCTCAACCATTGAAGAAGAAGAAATGGAGGTTCAGTCGCCACTTTCTACTCGTAAAGGTACTACTACAATTTTGTCGCTATGATAGCCTAACTTGTTATAGTTCTTACTTGATAGTAGAAAATGGATTTTTTGAACATATGCCTGTTTTGGCCTAATGTAGGACCTGATCCCAACATAACCTTGTACTGGAAGCCAAAATTGTGAAATACTGTCATTGCAGCTAATTGATATTGCACCACAATCTTTATTATTTACTTTTTCATTTTTGCTAAACATTCATTTCCAAGCCCCCTTATCTACTTGTATTTAGTTCCGAACCAGTTAAAGCAAAAATGTAACATTTCAAGGTTACATCTGAAACTTATGTTTCTTTGAGTAAAATGATGAATTTTGTATTACTTGTGGGCAGTAACATTGAAAGGAAAAACCAAAATTTGCAAAGGCTCAGCCACAAATAGCAGTGTCTCAAGGCGTTCAACTCGGTCAACTCGAAGGTTCATTTCTTCTGTTATTTTAATTTATAGGGTTCATTTCCTTGTCAGGTTTCATAAATCTTAGTTCTTGGGAAAGTTCATTTCTTTGTTTTTCATGTTGTCTTGCTTGGAGTTTGAGGTTCAAATGTGCAATAGACACTTCATTAAAAATAAGCTAATTCTGTCCTGTTCTCCTGAAAAACCAGCAAATACCATAGTAGGTTTTCTTTTTGGAATTCACTATTTTCTTTCAATATACTTTTTGAGTAAATTTTGAATTGCTCTTGCAACAACTGCAGGTCATGAGGTATGACTTCCATTCCCAAAACAGTATGATAGTTTTGTATAGCCGTGAAACTCTCTTGACTCGTTTCAATGTAGTATGACATTTTAGAAAGGCATCTCTAGTTCTCTACTATCTTTGTAGAAGATCAATATTTGTAATGGAAACTGTATCAATGAATCAATTGATGTATTTGTAATTGTCAAATGTATCTGTATTTGTAATTGAAGCAATGAATCAATCGATGAAAAACCCAATATTGATCAAAATAGTGAAAATGCCTAGCTAGAATCCTTCACCATGAAGTGTAATGAATTAAAAGGTATATCGTAATGTATAAGTCATAACAAGGTTCGAGCATTTTATTGCTTTCGAGGACTATCGCACGATTATTAAGTTCGTTGAAAGTCTTACAATATTTTTTTTTTTTTTTTGTATATTTGAAGTTTGAACCTTTTTGTAAGCTTATAATTTCGGCTTCATGTCTGTTCATAGTATCTTAAATCATATTGTAAATTAGTCAGTTTCGGAAAGATAACCTGTGCTGCGCAGGGGTGAGTTAACCAATGTCAATAATTTTTTTTATTTTTTTTAATTAATTAACAACCGTAGATAAAACATTTCGTTAATAGGATAAGCATAGCCTATACTAGATATTCGTTTAATCCTAGCATAACTAGCCAATGAGTCAACCACAAGATTTGTTCTGTTCTTACATTCCCAGGGAGAACCAATGCCAATAACGACCCTCTGCTCGAAAACATGAATTGTAGCTACAAACAATTTCTATGCCTTAAAACAACTAATAGTAGCAACAATTCTCCCAAAAATGTGGGAAATAAACGAGCAAATGGAAACTAAAGAAAACAAGTTTCTAACAAACGTGCAGATGGAGACTAAAGAAAACATTTCAGTTTCTAACAAAATCAAAACACAAACTACGGTTTTCTTATTCCAGCCTTAACGTTGGCATGCCAATTAACAAAATTTCCAGCTGCGAGAGGATTTAAACATACATAAGTGAGCACAAATTTTAGAACAGAACCCCCTCAGAAAAGACAAAACACAAGACATTAAATTAATAGGATTTGCCACAATGTATCAAGCTTCCGGCTCCAAGAAAGAGACCAAAAACTGCTGCACTTCCGAGTGTAGTTTGGCCAATATGTCTTATCTTTAGCAAACCCGGAACCTAAAATAATTAAATACACAGAATAAGTGAAAATAAAGAAAATATTTTTCACAATACCCGCTAAACTAATTTTAAAATATATAAAAAATTAACTCTTAATAGAGGATTAATGCTGTCGCCTTTAACCAAACTCCTTTTAGTTGGAAGAGGAGAGTAATGGTGTTGTACACCAGTTGTGTTTTGTATCAGTATAGGATTTCGGTGGAGGATCGACGATGATAATTTTCCATTTTACAAAGCCACGTGCTATACCTTCTAGGTTATAGACTTCCAGATATAATGATTAAATGGGAAAATTAGACCCATGCCACTCCAAAATTGCCCTCCATTACTGTTTGTTTCTATATTGTTTCATATCCTGGAGTACAACATGTACATTTCGCATTTTGATATCTATATTACACTTCTTGGATACTTCGATCTTTGTTAAGGCTTCCTAGTTCCCCAGCTTTTGTATATTTAACCATTCTATCTCAACAAGGAAAATAGACATTTCAGACAGGCATAACTACACATGTATAGTCCTACCAGTACAGGTACATTGATAACTGGCAAGCCATATAGATGGGTTACTGGCAAATAATACATTCGCTGAGTCTGCATCTCTACAAATTGTTCATACTGGCAAAATTCTACACCATATCATCACCTTACCTAAATTGACTGAAAGAAAAAAGGGGCAAGATAACAAACCTTGAATCGAATAGCCTCATAAGTCCCATAAACTGCACCTGAAAAAGCAAGAAATAACAAATAAAGCTAATCAGTGTACATTGAAGGAAAACAATTACGATGATGACGATGAAAACAATGATCACGACAACAATAGCATCACAATTGATGTATAATGTTTTAACTGAAAATAATACCATTTAATGATTATAATAATAGCTGATACCTTGCCAGCTATGTAAGGTTCAGTACCATATAGTACTAGTAATTTCAAATGGTTTAACCGACGAGCTAGTGTCATTCATGATACTGGCCAGATTGGTCTGATACTCTAGTAGTACAATACAATATGGATGGCCCGATGGGTAACTAACCGTTACAAGTTAACAGTAATCAGAGGAAAGCTGAGACATGCAAACATTTTAAACAAAGAAGACCAACATCAGCTAAATTTGAGTAATACCTCTGGTTTTTGTTCTCCTATTACAAATTTAATACCTCTCATGAAAAACAAAACCCAACTTACAAAATAGAAGTGAAAAAAAAAAATATACTGGCGAAAACAGTTGAAATGTTGAATTATGATAAAACCATGTAGTTGAATGTAAAAGTTCAAATCTTTGATCGATTCAACAAATTCTTACGACAAATCGAGGGAGAGAAGGGGACGAAGCTAGCTAGGGTTTTAAGTCTGTTGCGAAATAGAGAGACAGAGAGGAGAAGAAGAGAGAAAGAGAGAAAGGTATCCGTACCAACGGCTCCGCCTACAGCGCCACCTATAGCCACACCGGCGGTGACGCGAGCCAGACAGCTATCTCTCGCCATATTCTCCCTTGCTAATTTTTTGTTTTCTTTTCCTCTTTTCCTTCCTTTTCTTTCTTTTTGCACTGTACAAGTGCGGCTAAATTCTATTTAATTTAATTTTGACTTGGACCCTCAGACAAGAATATTAAACTAGACAGACGTTATGGCCACTGACAAGTAGGTCATTCCCACTGTTGAAGATCTAACTTTTATGTTAATTAATATTTTTGGAGTTTTATTAGGGTTGTAATTTTCTTATTATAATTTATGAAATAGTTTTTAAATAAGAGCTGTGAACCGTTAATATTGTCTTATATTTATATTATTTATTTATTTATAATTATTTGTAGTTATTTATTTGTAATAAAGTTGAAAACTATGAAATTTATTTTTATGAGATTCAAAAAAGGATAATTGTAATTTTTGTTTCCTATTTATTAATTTTATTCAATAAAAATTTCTAATGTTTTTATATTTTGCGTGATTAAATAAATTAGAGATCGAACAAAACTAGATGGTTTGTACATGGAAATTATGTCTCTATATTTGTAAAATAGCTTGAGCTGTTATCACTTTTTTTGCGAAATCAATTTATCGCGATTAGAAAAATAAAATTGGGACATGAATCGAAGAGGCGCCAAAAGCAGAAACCAGAAAGGTCATATTCAGAAATAATAAAGACTGATTTTCGGTGATTTGCACACTACGTTATGCAACACGCGGTGTTACTAGTCCGAACGAGATACTCTGGTCGGCAGATCTGAACCGTTTGATTTAATCTCAACGGTTATGGATGTCCCGTGCATAATACCATATTGATAGGCCTGAAAAAAATTAACCGTTCAAATTAAATCGGACGACTCAGATCAGAAAACATCCACTGGTCGTTTTTCTAAAACTGACCAGAGGATCCGGACCCATTACTAGTCATTATAATCATCATATTAAAATTAATTTCTGACTTAAGAATACATTTTAAATAAACACCAAAAAATAACGTAGAAATATATACAATAAAAAAGCGTCCGGTCTAGATGGCGTTGAGGAAAGGAAACAACGGTCAAGATGGCACGTTCCAGCAAACTCATTGAGCGGGACAAGCCGATGCAAACACAAATAAAATTGTTTTTTATTTTGCGATAATTTTTGCATTTTCCATACAATTTTGGTATTGCTTGAACAAAAAAAAAACATATAAAATAGACAAAAGGTGAACATATACAAACAAATAAGTTCAATAAAAAAAAGTTGAATATGCATATAAAAATTTGAACAAAGGATGACATAACTTATTTTTTTATATATGTTCACTTTGATCATTTATGTGTTTATCTTGTATATTTTATGTGTTCACTTTGTTCAAGTGATGGCGACACTGCATAGTGCATACGCAGAACGCAGTTATCATTTCTCCGTAAAAAATGTTATGTTTGCCTGTATTCCTCTCGAATTGGATCTCAAGGCCGATACCCGATAGTACAACAACTTGGGTTCATCATAAGAGGTTTCGGCCCAGATAAGAGGATTAGGCCCAACAAGCTGCCACGAATTCTTCCGCAACAGGCAACACAAACAGGGTGAAAACGGTGACCGTTTCGACCGTCCTTTCGTTTCGTTTCGTCCAAAACGAAATGAAACGGTTAAAGATTTTGGTTGCGTTTCAAAAACGAAACGGTTACGAAAGCTTGAAACGGTTTCGTCCATGTATATTTTCGTGGTATTTTTGTGATTTCGACCGTTTCATTTTAACGCAAATGGTAGTCAATTTCGTATCCAAAACGAAACGGTTATCGCAACTGACCATTTTCGTGGTCGTTTTAGACGTTATGCACCCTAAACACAAAAGAAAAAGAAATAGATAAACGGAGTTACAATCTCTAAGTTCGTTCCTCACTTCTTAGTTCATGGTAACGTTTCTATTTATTTAAAAATAATCTGACAAATTATAACCTTTAACTTATAAGCAGATGCATGTTCTTAACATCTGTGGAAAGTGTCTTACTAAATTTGAGGCAAACTATTAATTATTAAACTAGCAATTGCATGTCACAATTTCCTGCTTTCTTTTAAAAAGAAAAATTTGAACTCTCACTTGAGATCGCACTTGCACGTAACAAATCCGAAATATGTATTTAAATGATACGTTATTGTGTTGTATATTTACATTAGCACGTTATATACTTTGATTATAATGCTAGTACACTATACTTTGATAACCAAGTGACAAGTGTTGAAGGAATGGTGATGTGATGTCTAACTAAAGTTGATAGGAAATGTCTGTCAACTACGAATTAATTCCTCTCAACATGCGGCAAAGTCTCTTATTAATAGAAGGTGAATAATTCGACTGTGCTGTCGCCGTATGCCCTCTCAAAATGTGTACTCCGTTGATTATAGGATCATTTTGATCAAAGCCTTAGTTTAACGATGCTTTCTGTGTGTTTTCGAACTATATAACAGGCCTGTTGTTTGAAATAATATAAATATTAGACGAACTTTTTTTTAAAACATATCTTCAAAAAACTTTTTTTAAAACATACTATATATTAGACGAATTATATATGTGTGTGTGTGTGTGTTTAATATATTTGTAATAAATAATTATTTACTAAACAGATGCAAAAATATCATTAACAGATAAGATATAGACAAATAAGTGGACAGTAAGAGAGAATTTTTTAGGTTTTCCTTCAATATTCTGATGTTCCATTTTTTTTTAATTAAAACAAAAGGCTATAACTTTTATCAATACATCTTTGGCAAAAGATTAATTCTGATAAACTGCTTATTTTTTCTGCAAAGAGAGCATCTTCGATCGATGTATTATGTGCAACCGTGCTGTTAAAGAGGCCTCCATCTTCCCAGAGTACAAATTTTGAGAAAGAAAAGGTACGTATTTTGCATATGAAAATGTTATTCTATCATTAGAACACTGGCAACTCCTTCACACAACAAATCAGTAATTCAGACTTGTTCCGAACTTTACTTTTTTTTAATTAATTGTTTATTTAATAATTAAAAAAATGTATTTCATTGAACTTTTAAATTTTGCATGAAAATTCTTGTTTAATTATTGATATGTTTCTCCATAAATGTTCGGAATGATTCTTTTAGAAAGTTGCTGAATGTCCACCACAATCTCATACTTGGTTAAAATGATAGCTGGAGAAATTCCACATTGGCAAGTTGTGTTTGTTAAACATCGCCATCCCAACACCCCCATTATGCACCATAAAATTGACGTAACAGATAAAAACCAATCAATTCGCCCAAAAATTTTCCAAGGCAAAAAAATTACCTTTGATCCACAACGTCGGGTGACTGGTGCGGTTGAGCATAGGGTGTGGCGAATTCCTGACATCCGGGACCAAGACACTTATATCAATAACATTATTTGTGAGTATGTTTAAAGGGTTTTCAATCACAGGGTTTCCAAGTCTATAGCTGGCACAGAAGCTTTTTGTAGACCAAGTAGGAAAAAGGAGTCTCGAAGATTTTTATGACGCAGATTTTGAGCACTTTGATGCAACTTGCGTTGCGAGGCCTTTGTTATTTAGTGAAAAAAAACTTGCAAGGCCTTTGTTGTGTGTGTCCTCGTAGTTGTGGGGTTGGGTATTTTCAGAATACAATGAGAGAGTTTACCACTGATTATGAAGTTGGGTCATTCAATCTAATTAAAGGCGTTTAAAATCAATTTAATTTTTATATTCTGAAGATGAAAAGTTGAAAACTAATACACATTTTTTACATTGCGATAAGTTGTTGCGACTTGTCTGAAATTCTATTTTTCTATGAAAATTTGGGGCGTGAACCATCTTTTACTCCAACAAAAAGAAAAGAAAACTACAAAAATTCATGTACTCAGACAAATGGAAGCTTGGGGAATTCCACATAACCATGTTGGCTTTATCACACACACCAGCATTCCTTATCTTGTAAAATGAAAAAAGAAAAAGGAAATCCCCCACCTCGGGAAGTTGGAAAATATCCGTTTTTTTATTGCTAAGGATGGGAAATTCAATATTGGCAATTTTTATACGCAAGGTCAGGTTTTTTTTACCTTTCTTTGGAATTTGATATTTTAGTAGCATGGAAATAATAATATCTACCGATGTACCGATGTCTCATGTCTACCCTCCATTCGCCCCCATTTCAAACTATCCCTTTTTTTTTTTTTGAGATCATCTCACAGCCCCCATTTCAAAATATCCATGTACTTGGCTATTGCTAAAAAAAAAAAGAAATTGAACAACTTCTCCTTTTAATTGCTTCCAGTGCTAATTGCCAAACACAATTAACCATGTATTCACAAAGCCACACCAGAGATTCCTCAGACAATCTGGAGTGCATAATTAACCTTATCCATCCATCAGACATAACTTAATGTAGACTTTTAGCTTAGGGAATTTGATTGTGAAAAAATGGAACCGTGTGGTGTCGACTAGCAGTTTGATTTAGTCCATGAATAGTATTTGTGGATACAAACATAAACGACTTAATATCTTGTTTTGTGAGCTCTCAAGCTTGCCACGTGGCTGGCTAGAGACACAAAATGTACGTCTGCCACATACGCTAAAAGTTATAATCAGCGAGAGGTCAATCATACCAAAACCAATCACATTATAATTAAGCCAATCAGACCAAAACCAATCACAATGATTATAGTTCAATTACTTACAAGGCATGCTCAATTAAATAAGAAGACATATTCTTTAATAGACGGAAACTTGTAGTAGGTGTTTTTGATGAGTCAAATAAAAAAAAAAAAAGAGAATTGCCTCCGGATTTGTCAGTGATATATAGTAGTGATATATATATTTACTATTTTGCAGATTCAAATTCAATTCTGGAAAAGATTTGAGTTTCGGGTTATTACAACAACATGGATTGAATTCCAGTGTGCTCACCAACTTTAGATTTTTAGAAAGGATTTTTTCTGAGGATATAAATCTCAATAAAATACTAGTATTTTGTACGATAAATCCTTTTTACTTTTGTCAGTGATGATGGATAAGAATTTGAAAAATCCAGTGTTTTTAAAACCGTACCGGCATCCCTACCGGTCAGGTAGCCGAAATCCGGTACTTTCTGGTATTTTCTGAAATTATCCGGTATTTCCTCTCACAATATCAGATACCGCCATTTCGGTCATTGTTCTGGTTCCCGGTATTATCGAAATTTTCCGGTATTTGGTACGGTTTTCAAAACACAGGAAAAATCACAAGTAGTTTTTTATGTTATCATCACAAGTTACAACATGTTTCTCAAATTAATTTGCAGTGTCCCAAAATTACAGTTTACAGATCTTAATTGAGAATAGTATTCTACTTCTAGTGACCTACGCGCATGTACAAATTGTAAAATCCTGAAAAGCCAGTTTCAAAAGCAACTGCATGGGGAACGTAAAGTATAACATGAAAGTCTACACATGACTGATTCAATGGATTGATTTTGAGCAACCGTATTTGTCATTTTGCATTGAATTTTATTACAACTAATGGTCTTTGCGGATTGGTCCTCAGGTGTCATGGCAGTTGTAAACCAGCTGTTTGGGTTATAACATTGGTTTATAAGGTATAAGATGATATAATTAGTGTGCAGCTGATAACTCTTGGAGTCGATGCATTGGACACAATTCATATGAGAGCTTCTAATTAGCAAACTAACAATGACATATCTCTAATTGTCTAATTTTGATAGTGGCATAAATCTAATTAATTCTTTTCAATTATGTTGATCCATTTATATTATAATATTATTGATATAGATACGTTCGATTTTTTACACAAATCAGTTACAACAGTTCATAAATTTGAAGAAAGTAATTACTTAAGAAAAAAAAAATCCAAAGAATTGGTCCACCGCATAATTTACCTAGAAATATAATATTATTGGAGGTTTTGTGTGGATTAGTGTTTTCGGTTCAATTAAGTCCTGATCAATCGTTGCCATTTATATTTTGAAGGAACGGTCAAATTTTCAGTTCATATTAAACAAATTGATATGCCGTAGAATTTGCTTAATATTATATATAATGATCAACCTAATCAATTTTCACTCTGAAGTAGTTTTGAGAGAGAAGAAATATTAGTAGGTTCTATCTAATAGTTTTTTTTCCCGAAGATAAGATGAGAGTCAAGTTTTTCAACTTATTTCGAAATTAAATGTCACAAAGAATCTCCAGTCGGGTTTCAAAAATACATTGTTCTTTGCCACTAGACCAGAGCTGATTCTCGATTCTATCTAATAGTTCTCTCTTTGATTAAAAAGAAATATGGTGTAATACAACAATATTTTATTTAAGTATTAATTAAATACGAGGACCAGCTCCCCGAGTTTGAAATCCGACTAGAGGTTGTTTGTGACATTTAATTTCAAAATAAGTTGGAGGTCGTAATGCCCATCTTATCTTGGTCTAGTGGAGCAGGAGGATGACCAATTAGTATCGACTATTTTCATGATTATTTGAGAACCAGTTCTTGGTCTAGTAGCAAAGAGCAACGCATCTCTAATGGAGTTTGTAGGTTCAAAACTCGGCTCGGGGTCCATTGTGACATTTAGTTTTGAAATGAGTTGGAGACTTGACCCACATCTTATCTTCAAAAAAAAGTATTAGTTTTATATATATATATATTCAGGGCCGGTAAAGATCATCTTCATCATCACGCACTAATAAGTTTCTGTTTTTGGAATGTGATCGCTCCCTATCTACTCAGTACTAACAACTTTCTATTTTTGTCTCTAATTTCCTACGATTGGCTTCCTCCTCCTATCCCTCAATCCCTGTTATCCAGTATGTACCCACCCCTCCCCACCTAATGCCTCTTAACACCACTACATGGACAATTGTTGTTATTAACTAGGACAATTAGTATAATAGTACAATTGATTTCATTAACCAGGACAATTAAATATATGAACCAGGACAATTAGACATATTAACTATGATAATTAAACATATCAACTAGGACAATTAACATTGTTATCATATCAACCATGACAATTAACATTTTAACCATAACAAATACTCATATTAACCACGACAATTAATTTTTTTCAGAATAATTAAATGTATTAACCAAGATAATTACACATACTAACTAGGACAATTACACATATCAACTAGGACAATTAACATTTTAACCAGGACAAAAAGTCATATTAACCACGATAATTAATTTCTTTTCCAGAACAATTAAATGTATTGACTAGGACTATTACACATATCAACCATGACAATTAACATTTTAACCAGGATAAATACTCATATTAACCACGGTAATTAATTTTTTTCAGAACAATTAAAAATATTAACTTGGACAATTACACATACTGACTAGGACAATTACACATATCAACTAGGACAATAAATATTTTTTTTCAGTGGGGGTTAGGGGATTGACATGAGGGGGGTTGCGGTGGTGAAGTGTATGTGTCGGGAGGGGGATGTGGTGTATACGCATTGGATGGTAGAGAGTTGGTTGGCAGGGGATGAGGATCAAAGACAAAAATGAAAAAAAAACACTGCATATAATAACATGGGATGAGAATCAGAGGCAAAAACGAAAAAGACGCTGGACAAATATTCCGAAAATAGAAAAAAATTAAATGAAGCTGAGAAGTGAATAATGGAATGACATCGAGGAATGAATGATCTTGAGTAATTCCGATTGTTTTTTTAATCACGTCTCCACCACCGTTTGATATTTACCGAAAAAAAAATTTAAAATTTTAATATATTTATAAAAATATTAGATGCGATTACATTATATTCTCTATTCACACCGTCACACGAAAAATAGCATGTAATTCCGGTTTCATTTTTATAAGGATCTTCGATATTGAGAAAGGATACCAATAAATTGTTCTCACAATAAATATTTAATAAATCTCTTGATGGGGCTTAATTAAAATCAAAACAATACATATTAGTCATGCAGCTAAAGAGGATATAATATTACAATTAGGAGTTATTTTTCGATTTGTGATCTCAAAATTTTAATTTCTTAAAAATATCAAAATGAAGCAGAGGGATGTGCAAGAAAGCTTGTGTCATTTCCGGTATGACCACCTACACGGATGACTACGATAATATTACCACAGTAAACCAAATTGAAACTCAATATAATTTTTGTTATTTTTTGGCAATCCACATTCCAGAAAACCCAAAATTACGGTATTCTGATAAAAAGTACACATCGGCATCTTTATCCACCATCTCGTCCCCATACGACACAGCACGAAAATTAAAAATTCTTCCTCAAAAAAGAAAAGAAAATTTAAAATTATCTACACCAGTTGCAAAATTTACAAGGCGCAATTTCGCCGATATTTCAGGCATGTAACGCATCAGTCCGTTAGAAGAGAGATATTATTCAAGCAACCATATAATAGTCTACAATTTAAGGCGTCACGCCATCACTTGAACACTTCAAACAGAACTTGAAAAAAAAAAAAAAAAAAAAAAAAAAAAAAAAACTCTTCAAACAGAATTCCAACAAAATTTGGGAATACTAGTTTAATAAATACACGACAACATCACTAATTATTATCCAAAATTTGCATTCGGATCTTCTATTGCCACCTCACGGATTAAACTGGCGGACCCATCCGATATGGGGTGAAATATCATTGCACACGAATCAATACCGTAGAAAGTGCAGATTCCCTCCATAAAAGCCGTTTGTTCGTTTTAATACGTGGCACTTGTGGTTCGAAAACGGCACAATCCAACATCTTTCAACTCGCTACACATAAAGATTCATCTAAACCGACACAGAAGAACTGAGAGTCTTGTGTTCTTAAAAGCCGCTTATAAACCGAAAGAAGAGAACACATGGCCATCGGTTCTGACAAGAGAGATAGAGTGAGAGAGAGAAAGAGAGAAAGCGCGCGCGTCGATTGCATCACTGAAATCCACTAACAATGTCGACTAGGGTTTTCGCCAGGCTCCTTCGCCATAGGCTGAGAGCAATTCAAACGCTTCCTCCAGTTCCGACGGCGGCGCTGGGTGAGAGGAGGTTAGCCACGGCCGCCGGAGCCGTAGCGGCGGAGGCGGAGGTGCACGACGGAGCGAGTCGATGGGATCTGACGGCGGCGAGGGAGTACGAGCAGTATAGGAGATCGATTTATGGCGAGATCACGCATCGTGCTTTGTTGGTTGATGCCGTTGGCACACTTGTCGTACCAGCACAGCCAATGGCTCAGGTTTGTTTTGATCTAATTTAGTTGTTGATGTTGGATTGCAATGTGAAGAAACTGTTTTTTAATTGATTTGGTTTTCGTCTTTGATTTGAATGTGCGAGCGTGTTTGTGTACGTTATGGATTCAACGAGAAAAGCAAGCACTATTACATTTTTATCACCTTTTTTTCTATTCAGGTTATATTTCTAGACTAGATATTTTAAGATGATTTTGTTTCAGAGTGTGGAGAACTGTGGCATCATATTTCATAAATGGTGAATTGTTCCGACCAAGGCTCATTCCGTCACAAACAGTGTATATCCCCATTTTAATAAATAATAAATCCATCAAATTTCCCAAGTTCCCACCGAATTTCTTCATGAGTTTTTAGATTACTGATTTTCGATGTAGTGTTTGCAATCCAAATCCTATAGCGGGATAAAATATTTTGCTTGTTCCATTTTTAAGTGAATATTAACTTTGTGTTTTGTTTCCTTCAATTTTCTTTGGTTGCAGATTTATAAGACAATAGGAGAGAAGTATGGCGTGTCTTATTCAGAGGATGAGATCTTGACAAGGTACCGGTGGGCATATGAGCAGCCTTGGGGTAGATCACGCCTAAGGTACACTCTTTTTGGGTTTTCCTTGATGCAAATAATTCTGTATTTCTCATTTGTTTGTTTTTATTTTTTTTTTTTAAGGAGCACTTCCTTGCATGTATTAGGAGGACAACATCTATAACTTCATAATCTATTAATCCCAAATATCACATTCTTCTATAAACACAGAAAAGACATTACATGCATGCCTTAAATATTTAGTTCTTACAAGGACACCCAAGCTACCTTTTGGAAGATGGCATTTACTAATAATAAGGCACTGGGTGATAATATGATGTTTTGTACAACAAGCATGGAAATTTTCCAGAAGAAATTAGGAATTCTAGAACTTTCAAATCTACCCAATTATCTAACTTGTTCTTAATCAGTTATTGATTTTTACCAAGTTGGTACAAATTAAATTCCAGTCTAATCTGCCAAACTCTCTTAAACTTATATGTGCAGAAAGTTTTCAGATTGAGAAAGTTTTATAGGTCTTTGGTTAGAAAATAGTATCTTCACCCAGTGAAATTGGGTTGGGTTGCTAACTTAGGACAAGTCTGTCTATCCCCCACTGACTACTGTGGGACAAAAGTTTCTTTGGAAATGAAACAGGTTCACAGTATCACCTTAATAACAGTGAGAAGTATTAGAGAATATTCAGACCTATGCGAGTACCACCTTAATAATATTAGATAATACTCTGATAAACCATATAGATGTTCTTTGCCTTATTAACACTTATGTTTTAATCAAGACCTTAGTACAATTATTGCCTGCCTGCCTTCCTACGTGGTTAAGTTCTCTTGCATAGCATAATGTATCCAAATTTATGAATTTCCAAATTATCTGAGACTTCGGCTTAGCTCAGTTAAGCCTCAATTGTTCAAGTTAGATGTTAAAAGTCTGTATAGCAATGAGTTACTTTTAAATATTGCAAGGTAGCATGTTAATTTTATAACTCAATTCAAAGTGCAAGAAAAACAAACTACTGTCAATTAGTCTTAATCTACCAAAGCAGCACTGTACACGCCTACTGTTATAAGCACCAATTAGTTTGGTATATTATATGCTGATCTCCCCTAAAAAAAAAGGAGGAGGAGATAAAAGAAAAACAACAAAGAAAAGAGATAGCAGTAGCTGTATCTTGGTCCTGTACCAAGCAACTTGATGCAATGCTGTTTTGTTTACTTCAGGTAGAATACACAATCACATCCTTCATTTTTATATGCAAGCAAGTGAAAGTATGTTATGACTTCTAGTACTAATTCCAGGTACGTAGATGACGGTAGGCCATTTTGGCAACACATTGTCAGCGCTTCAACAGGATGCTCTGATGCAAAATACTTTGAGGAGCTTTATCACTACTACACGACAGAAAAGGTAAGCTTAAGAGTTCTGTTATTGTTACTACTGTTTTGTAGTTGTTATTTTCTTGTAATTGGCTTCGCGATAATTTATTGATCTGAAATGAGAACTCTATTTTTTGGGTTCTATTATTGGTTCTTAACGAATAACTGCACAATTGAGGTTTGAGTGAGACATAATTAACTCAAAACTGAAGGTGAATTGCATTAACTGTACCTTAAAAGATGTGATTATTTATTTAAAGGTGTTAATAGACGTAATTCTTACTTCAATTCCAACTTTGACCTACCTAAGTTAGCGCGCAAAGTTGAACTGGTGAGGTGTTGAACTTGCTGTACATTTTATTGCTGAATTGCTTCCAGAAATTTCAAATTTTACCCCTTGATATACTAACCATATTTTTATTATGTTTATTTAGGCATGGCGGCTATGTGATCCAGATGCAGAGAAAGTTTTTAGTGCATTGAGAAAAGCTGGTGTCAAGATTGCTGTTGTGTCTAATTTTGACACCCGTCTTAGACCTGTTTTGCAAGCCCTCAATTGTGACCACTGGTTTGACGCCATTGCTGTTTCTGCTGAGGTAGTCCTAGCCCCTTTTTTTTGTCCTTTCTAAGTTAGGGATTACTACAATAGTAGATTGATCAGCATGTTGAGTGATATTAACCTTTATTATCTTTTTTCGATCTGAATCCAATAAAGCTAGATAGCTAGGTAAGTAACCCATTTTGTACTTGATTGTTTGGTATCATGCTTCTGTCAAAGGTCATCGAAACCCATGACATCTTAAAATGTTTTTTTTTTTTTAAGAAAAATGGTTGTCATAACTCATAAGTGTCAAGTGGAACAGACACTCTGCTCAGTTGTACTTGCTTCACATTGCTTGTAAAATTGTAACAGAAAATTTTGCCTCTTTATGTCTTTATTTTTGTAGTGTCGTTTCATTGGGTCTAAAGAGTCGTTTCTTAAAAGGCAAACTTTACCTCTTTTGGATTATTCCTTGGATTTCCAAATTTAAAAGAGTTCTTTCTAATATTTTTGTTCAGGTGGCAGCTGAAAAACCAAACCCGATGATATTTCTGAAGGCATGTGACTTTCTTGGCATAAAACCAGAAGAAGCAGTACACGTAGGAGATGATAGAAGGAATGACTTGTGGGGTGCGAGAGATGCTGGTTGTGATGCATGGCTCTGGGGCAGTGATGTTTGCTCCTTCAAGGAGGTATTATCGATTGCCTGTTTATATTTTAATGCTGTTGTTTAAGTCAAGGTGTTTTTACTATTTTTTTTTCACATTTAGTCTTTAGAGATCTCTGATTTAAGGTTATCTTAGTACTAGTAGGTAACACAGTAATGCCTAAAAGGACCCCATTATGTGCTGGTCTGTTTAGTAATAGTCTTGCCTGTGGATACTGTGCATGTGTAAGCACCTAGAATATTTTATGGGGTCTATCTCATGCCTTTTCCTTTCTGTAGGTTGCACGCAGAATTGGGGTTAAGGTCTGACGGGCGTCACTCTTTTTCCACCCCTAGAATAAATTGGATAAATATTGTACATATTTAGTTGTCTATTTATCTTTGCAATGGTTTTCATGGTGGTGAGCAGTTGTACATATTTGTGGAAATGATTTTCTTGTGCACGGAGACGTTTCTCTTTGTGTTGCTTTGGAAGAGTCAAGTGCTTTTTTTTTACAAAAACAAGCACCGGTACATCTCAAGCTTGGAGAAGATCAAACTGTCTAACGCGTTATAACTAAATTATCGTTGTTAATGGTTTCTTACTTTCTGGTACTAATTACTACAGTAATCCTCCATTCCTGCATCATGATTTTAGCATGTGGAAAAACGTAGGACCTCTGTCGATCAACGAACAGGAGTATCTTTCGTACTTGTATTTAATTTTAATTTCACGACAAATTGGTAAAAAAAATATTTTGTACTTGCAACTTTTTTTTTTTTTTTGAAGTCTTAAATAAGGAAAAAAAAATCATATTCTCGTGATTCATGAGGGATTCTCTCTGCAGCTCTGCTCTCTCTCAATCCACCCCTAATTTGCACAGTTGCACGTGATCTAGTGGTTTAGTAGCTGGTGTTAGAGAGGTCAAAGATTCAAGTTTCACATTCATTTTTACAATATAAAAAAAGTTAGATGACAAAATCTCCATTTTTATCATATATATATATATATATATAGAGAATGGATAAAATACACTGATGTGTACGGATCGTCCCCGTACACATCAGTCGTTTTTCAAGATCCGAAATTCAAACGGTCAATCCGAACTGTTCAACTTGTTCTTTATATTGAAAAACTCTTGCAGACCAAATTTTACATTTTTTCGAATTTTTTTGCTATATATTATGATATTTTCAAATTGGAGGGCCTGAAATACTCCAATTATAGTGTTTTTTGAAAATATCATAATAAATAGCAAAAAAATTCGAAAAAATGTAAAATTTGGTCTATCTAGGTTTTTCAATATAGCGAACAACTTGAACGGTTCGGATTGACCGTTTGAATTTCGGACCTTGAAAAATGACTCATGTGTACGGGGACGATCCGTACACATCAGTGTTCTATATCAACTCTCTCTCTCTCTATATATATATATGGAGATTGTATAGGGACTGTGTATTTATACCTCAGCTGATGTTGTACTGAACACAGTATACGAAATACAATTTACATTACATTCCATCAGAGACGTTTGCTAGCCAATTTTGTCAATTAGAATTTAGCTACTGTAAGACATTTGGTCATGTACGTGATATTACAAGTGAATTAGTGCTTGACATTCAAATCATTCTACATCTTTCTTACTTGAACCTTCTTTGCTTTGTTTTTCTTTTAGCAACTCAAATACTACTATACACACTTTATACATGTTACTCTTGTTACTCACAAGAATGATTAACAAAGCCAGTTATAGAGGTAAGAAAACACTAAAACAAGAAATGTTTGCCCATCAGGTCAATTGCAAACTTTATACACATAACCTGTACGTGAAATCGCTCAACAGCATACCTCTAGTCTTTCATGGCTCACATTAAATTGCAAAATGCCATCTTAATGACTATTTGGACAGAATTAAACTACTGACCACTTCCTCAACTGTGATTTGTGCGTACTTGAAGTATACTATACCACACGATTAACAATCATATCCATTCCCCAAATACCTATGGCATTCTGACATGGTTAGATTGGCCTAATACACTACTCACAAATAATTGTCACATTGTTATTATCCAGGGAAGGAAAAAGTATACTACAAAATTAGGAAATTTTTACAAATTCTTCGTAAGTACCTGGGATAGGGAAAAGAAAGAAGAAAAGAAAATTCAGCTAGTCAGAGAGGAAATTGCCTATTCTATTTGATATGCAATTCAATATCAGGATTCTGCAAGGAAGTCAAGTGCATTTCTTTGATTTAATAATACTGAAACATGCAATTTTTTCTTTGTCTTTGATGACCTATCCATCATTTTATCACAGCAGTATAGAAACCATATCCTAAAAACTAATTTGAGAACTCCAGGCCTAACTTAACTAAGAATGTGAATCTGCATAAATTCAAATACCGTGACCACTGCTTTTCTTTGTCTGATTCCCAAAATACCCTTGACAGTGCGCAAGCCTTAGAACAAGTTCAAACCATAGGTCACTAATTACTATCCAAGAAAGGGGTATTAACTATTAACATATTTATACAACCAGAATTAACTTTATCAAGTGTTGGCATCTGTTTCAAATAAGGGTTTCTACAACCATAAACAAATTGAAGTCTGGATTCTCCATAAAGAATAACTGCAAGACTAAACATTTCTAAAGAATTTCTCTGCCATCATCTATTTCTCATTGGTTGTTGAACAAAAAGCAGAAGAAACAACATTCTAAAACTTAGATTAAGTGCTAATCATTCAACACTCATTCTCAAACCCTTCACTGGAGCAATAAAATAGAAACACATATTCTCAGGATCTAACCTCTACGATAGAGGGAAGGAACAGAAAGTAAGGAAGAGAGGGGCTGCCCGAGCACTTTACTCGCTCCACAATGAATGGAATGGAGAGGAGAGTAAGGAGAATAGAGGTGAGATATAGACAGATTTAATGAAGAGTTTACTCTCCAATTGTACCCTCCGATTTTGAGGATAAACAAACTGGGGCAACCTTTCCTCTCCCACACCTTCCTTTCCTTTAATAAAGTCGTCCTGGAGCACAACCTCACTTGCCAAATCAGATATCAATCATGGAACACAACTCTATTAAATGACTCTAATTTCTTTCATACACAATCATGAGTAGTAAGGATAGATTATAATTTATACAAATAGCAACAAGGCTTAGATTACATCAGCATGTACATTAGACTTTATGAACTAATTTATTCACTGTTTCTTCTATCATAAATGATTTATGAGAAAATTTGACAGAGTTTTCCCTTGTTTCTCTGCAATGTTTGATCTAGATTGTATCAAATTCTAACTTTATGAGACGGCGTCTCAACTGGATTAGAGTAACCGAAGTTAGAGACGGCGTCACCAACATGTAGAATGAAGCAAAAAAGAGAAATCAAGATCAGATTTAGTAGAGAGATTAGAATTGAGGCCTAATATGTATTAGTTGTACAAGTTCTTCAATTGACATTATAACTAAGCAACCTAATTTTTGGGCAACTTCTTTGGACATTCTAAAAGCACCATAATTTTCCTTACCCTTTTCTGAATTTTAGGGTAATTTTCTATAATTTTTAGGCTCCATTTGATATTTTTCATGATTTTTTCGAACTCCTTGTATTTATACATCATGAAATTATTCCTTTATTTTTCATGAATTTAGCACCATATTTTAGGGTCAAACAATAGACATGACCTATATTATAATTTTTTTAAAAAATATTAAATTTTTTGCTTGGGTTAATTTTCTCCAATGTTCCATTGATATCTTCTGAGACAAAAAAAAAAAAAAAAAAACATTTAAGATTGAAATAAAAGAAGTCGATAAAGATATATGATCAACTTTTTTTTATAGTTATGCCAAACTTAATGCACATGTAGATGGTTTCGTGCATCCACAAAGTCCATGTGATAAAAAAATGTTAAAAATGTGAAATTCATGAGAAATTCATGAATTTTGTGTTACTAATTTACTGTCGAAGGTACAATGCCGTTTATTATTTAGCGGTCATACAGATGTCGTGGATATGAATTGATATTGAACTGCAATATTACTAGAATGAAATATTTGAAAACTAAAAAAATAGTCAACTTACTTTTTTCTTTTTTCTTTTTTTTTTCCTTTTTAGCATTCTAAAATGCTTTTCGTAGTATGATGAGATTCGTGCTATGTATTCGTTCTTGAATGTTCTCCAAACAATCAATTCAAATTGTTCAATGTCTTTTCAAATATTGTAATTTTAGGAAAACAAATTTTTATAATTCTTATTAGATTTTTAGAAAATCCATTATCTAACTAATTATGGACTCTCCAAAAATAGCGGCTTTAGAAAATGAAAATATAGTAATTTTTTTTAAAATATATAAATTTAATTTTTTTTTCCAATGAGATTTCAATATGGAGGACACATCGAACAATTTAGATCAACTATTTGAAGCATCAAAATTTCACAATTTGAATGCTTAGTAGATGGTCATCCAACCTACACGCATTTGAATGCGTAGTATGAGTAATGTATGCATCCTAAAAAAAAAAAATCATTCCCAAAAATTGGGGAAGGTCATGTGCCTGTTCTATTTCTAGCAAAATGCAATAGGAAGGTCCCATACTAATGACATGGTAATAATGTGATCGCTTAATAAAGGTTTAGGGGGGCGTGCTTTCGGCAACAAGATTTTAACTTGGAGCAACACCATTTTTCTCCGAATGACTAAACTACCCCTCCTGTCTAAATGAGGATTATATTTTATGAATCCAGATCCTGTGCCGCGCGGCACCGTCCAGCGCACAGGATCTGGACCGTTCGCGAAATCCTACGGTTGAGGATATTTCCTCTCCGCTCCCACGACTTATCGAATCGGATCTGCGTTATCTCCGTTTCCGTATTGGATCCGAAATGAAAAAAGTCCTCTGATGCGATTCGTAGGGAAAATCGGAGAGGGCCACACCTCCGTTCCGAAATCAAGAGAGAAAATTGCTGCGATTTCCTTTCAAAATTCTCCTCCGATATTAGCAAGGTGTGAAAAGAGCTTCTCCTCCGTTCCACAAACTTCTCCGCCCTTATGTCAATCCCAATCTTGACTATTTTTTACTGGTTTTGACTCTTGCTTGGTTTAGGAAACTACTGATTGGCGTTTCGTAATTGAATTCTTGTTGCCACCGTTCCTAGCCAAAGTGAACCCATCGCTTGTAAGAAAAGAAGTAAAGAACCGCTTTTCCTGAGTATAAAGGTAAGTGAAAAATACTCATCGCTTGTACATCTAATTGATAAGCGTATTCAAAGAGCACGCTATGAACAATTCCTATTAACTGTAGCTAGTTCTTATAGAAAGACAATAGCAATTTGACTTTCCAGCATGGGCGTATATCTCGAGCTATGGAAATTCTAGGGATTTCAAAAGTCTAGTCTGCTTTCACGCCAGTAGGATTTACTTAATTGTTTTTTATTAATCTTGTTTAACAGTTTCTCAAATTTTAGCCTATCAGTTAGTTTGTTTCTAATTTAGTATTTGCGGTTGAAATTAGGTTGATGAGGAAGATGCTGGATCTGACAAGTCAAAGTCTGAGGTTGAGGAAGATGGTGAACCTAGAAGTTCAAAGCATACCACGAGCAAGTACTTCAAATATGTAGCATCCAAATTCATTAAAAAGTAAAACAAAAAAAAAAATCTCAAAAAGAATTATCTGGATAAGTTCTCTGATTTTTTAATTTTTAATGGAATTCCCTTCTTGGCAAGTTTAATTGTGCTTAAAGCACAAGAGCCTTTTCTTTTTTATTTTCATAAAGTCAACAAGATCCAAATATCATATTCAGTCACCAGAGAAAAACTGAAATCTTACTTAATCATTTTGTCACATTACGACAAAATTTTATCTTCTCCAGCCAAGTTCTTCACAAACCTTTCTTCATAGCTGACAAAAACAATAAACTAAAAAAAAAAACTAATGCATAAACTATAAGAATAAACAATCATCAGAAAACTCTCCCACTTCTTGAGTCGCCAATGGAGCTTGAGTGAAGGGAGAGATGGTGAGGTCGAGAGCGAGAGAGGCAGAGAGAGGCTGGGGGTGGTGTGCGAGTGAGAGGAGGAGGAAGGAAGCGGAGGCTGGTCCTTCATCCTTCGATCTAGGGTTCATCTGAGCTAGAGAGACGGTGGTTCGGTTCATTTGCGAGAGAGAGGAGAAGAGTCGAAGAGAAGAAAACGGGTTAACTGATCGCAAATCCCACCCGATAATCGATAAGTGTGGGAACGGAGAGAAAAATATCTGAGCCGTCAGATTTCACAGACGGTCCGGATCCTGTGCGCTGGACGGTGCCGCGCGGCACAGGATTCGGATTCATATTTTATCGACTGTAAATCGTCGGAGAGCATGATAAACTGAAAAAAAAAATTAGAAATAAATTTCAAAATATCAATCTACCATTCAAAATAAAAAATAAAAAAGAATTAATTGTTATTCAATGGAGAGGACAAATGAGGTTTAGTCGGGAGATCGCATTTGTTTGGAGATATACTAGCAAATTTACGAAATTGTTAGAAGGGCAATTTAGTCATTAAGAAAGAAATTTCGTTGCTCCAAGAAAAAATTCCGCTGCCGAAAGCACCTCACTAATCTTCCTTCCCTCCCTTTGTTTATTGATTATTATAAAAAAAATTGGTTTTACAGAATTCTTACATGCAGGAATTTCTGTGTGTTACGCATACATCTTTCCCTTTTCTAATCTAACTAAAAAGATCTTTATATAATTGCTAAGAATGCAATATTACATCAAATCTGAATTAAAAATAAAATAAGAAAGTTCTTCACACGTATAGAAACCTCCAAGGAATTGCTTCCTACACTCTCCCAGTTTAAAGATCCACTCCCTTTTTCTTTGAAAATGACTTAAATGTCCTTGGTGGAAATGCAGTCACTACACGAAAAAAAAGCTTCTGTAACGGTTAATAAAATGCTTTAGTAACGGTTTACCTACCGTTACAGTAGCTCCCGTTACAAAAGCTTTAATAACCGTTACAGATTAATGCCATCTGTAACGGTTATTAAGCAATAACCGTTACAAATCAAAAAATATATTTTTTTATTACAAATGTTTATATAATTTTGTAACGGTTTTTAATTAATAACCGTTACAGATTCCCTCAATCTATAACGGTTAATAGATAAAAACCGTTACAGATGTTTCTTCCATTTTTTTTTTTGGTTTTCGATTTCCGCTATTACCCTAGGGCATCATCGTGCCTTTCTTATAATTCATTGCATAAATAATATTATTATTTAAATTAAAAATCATACACATCGCAATAACATACACGATTAACAATTCAATAAATATTCAATTAATTTTACAACATAAAGAATTCTTCTTACTCACAAAAAATCATTACATAATGTAATAGTATCGCTCATTGATGATGTTCTTTCTGCTTTTAAATTTATACCCTAATCTACCTAAATTAAGTCGCAAGCGCACGACAATCGTCTAAGTATTTCGGGGTCGAACCACAAGGACGGATTGGATTATTGGATTCTAACTCGATTTTATTCGCTAAATTGAACGATCAAGAATAAAAGTTGATTGGTCACAATAACAAATTAATAGGAACTGGCAATAAAATAAATCCTAAATTAACAGATAACCTTTGAAGAGGATTAAAACGCAATTAACTAAAACTAGGGGCTTAAGGCAAGCTAATCTTTCAGTTTACTCCAGTTCTAGCGGCCCGCTGACTCTCGTAGCGGCCCGCTGAAAGAACTCAGGTCGCTAATCCTATTGACTGGTCGCTGGCTACTTGGCGGGCATAGACCACCTCGCTGGTTCACTCAGCGGCCCGCCAGGATTTGTGCAGATTCAACAGTTTAGTTAATTTAGAAGTCGCTTTATGTAAGGAATAGGGTTTGGTCGATATTTAACAGATCAAACTCTCGTTTTAGGTCTGGTTGTCAATCAATTAACTCAAATCCCTTCAAATAAAACCCAGATTTCAACTCTCGTTTCGTGGTCTGGTTCCTATAAGTTTAAACCTTTCTAACCTAATGAATTCTTTGAGTTTTCACTCTTAGAAAGGACCTAACTCTCGTTATTAGTCCTGGTTTGAACCTCTCAGTTCAAATCTTCAAGTTGGTACAATTGCATCAAATATCTTAAGTTTGGTTTGGACTTAACCATTAAACGATCAAGCAAGGCCTATACTTGACGAATGTGAGCAAATCTAACTTAAGCAATTCAAGCAATCAAATCAGATATTAAAGAAAGGAAATAAAACACAACATGCAACAAAGAAATTAACTAAAAAGTATATTATCTAATCATAAACTAAAAAGGTTCACTGCCATGGCCCCTAATCAGTATCTACTCGCTACAACTCATCAAATAAAACCAAAAGGTATCAAAGATAAACAAAAACATAAGAAAGAATCAAGAGTTACAACAGACTGCAACTTGGACTCTATCTTTCTGCCTTCTGCTACTCTCCAGCGGTCCGCTGATGGTGTCGGCGACCCGCTGGCGATCCTGTTGGCTGTCTCGACTTAGCTGCAAATTAGCCTCCCAATTTCGTCCTCCTTGGCATCAAGGCTTCTCCCTTTTATAATAATCATTGGCGGTTCTCTAGAGGTCGAGGACGTGCAATTGGTGGCTCCAGGATTAGCTCATAACGCGGTTTGGAAGTTAACAAAACTGGCTGTCTAAATTTGGCAGTGGTTTCCTTCTTTCCAGCGGCCCGCTGTCGAACCTAGCGGCCCGCTGGAATCTTCTGAGTCGCCAGTCTTCTCTTCTACCCGCTGGTGCTCTTGGTGGGTCGCCAATCAAGCTGGTGGGTCGCCGATCGATGCAGATTTCGCCGCTTTGAGTAGTTTATCTTCAATCCTGTACAAAAACAGAGCAAACATGGCAGTACCTAGATTCTAACCTAAATTATCAGTTAAACAACAGAAATTACGATGAAATGCATGAAATTAAGTCCTATAAATGGCTGAAATACTATGTATGAAAACCATTTATCAAACCCCCCAAGCTTAACATTTGCTTGTCCCCAAGCAAGATCCTAAGTCTAAGTTATGGTTTCTGGGCTTAATTTCATTTATTTACATGTTATTTCTGCAAGTTAGAGAGTTAATTAACAAGTTAACTAATCAAGACTTGAGCAAATTCAACAACTTCAACTAAAATCATTTTTCAATTTCAAGTTCAAATTCAAAGTTTTGTTGTTGTGTAATTGGCTAACCTAACATGCAACCAGGATATTCGTAATTATTTTCCATGACTTATCTCATCAATACCTAAGTTTATTGACTTATCAAAGTTAATGCATTTGGACTAGCAATTGAGACGGGATCTAACCCTACCAACACAAACGTCCATGACATACTAATTCAATTCACAATTAGGTCTTTGGGTACTTAACCATTTATTTTCGAAAACGCATTGAAATTGGTCTAAAGTGAGGCGGAAAAAAAAGTACAACTCCTCACCCAACCAATTCCAAAGTTTTTGGGTTGGATTATTTATTAATTCTCCCGGGGCTAGGAGGGTTTTCCCGCGGCGGAGAGGTCAGCCAGAATAATGTGGGCGGACTTTCTGAGATGTTAAAACCGTAGGCATAAGAAAAGTGCGAACCAGGCGGCCCATCTCTTACTTGTCCTTTGATATGACACATTTTTATTTTTTTTTTTTACCACAAAGATCCTATAGCTTCCCGCAATGGTCAGTTCAGAGCACCGCTTTTTAGTTCCCCTATTTTTGTGTTTTTCTTCATTTTCATCATTTCATTTTTTTTTTTTTTTTTTTTTTTTTAATTACAAGTTGTGCTTTTGTACATCTTCGACTTTTAATTAAACTTGAAAACATGGTTAAATCCCCTAGACCTAATGATCATTCCTTAATTTGTCATGTCTTTGTGTTGCTAAAGTTGATCTCAACGAGATTTTGATTTGTGGTGGTTACCGTCTTAAATGTTTCGATCAATTCTTTTAACTTATCAGATCAAAAAGCTTAGGTTTAGTTGAGATATATCATGGAAAACTCAAACTCCTATCCTAATTACATTTCGGTTTTGACAATTAAATTCATGCAAATTTTGAAAAAAAATCAACAATTTTGTTCTTCAGTTATGCATCTTTTGTTTTTGCTCAAGTCAGCGTCAGTTAACTCACTAAACAACTCCTTAACTTATCTAAATGCTAAATGTCTTTAATTATGCAATTATTCACAAAACTAAATGATTATGCAAGAAAACCCTAAGTTCTGGATATTTTCAGCGGTCCGCTGGCTATATGAGCGACTCGCTGCCTTAGCAGCGACCCAGATGATGGGTTCAGCGGCCCACTGAAAATCTTCAGTACTTAGAATTTTCTAAGTTCTGCCAACCTGTTATCAGCGGCCCGCTGGTAGGGACTGCGGTCCGCTGGTAACAAGGCTGACAGAGCCTAAAATGCATGAAATGCAATTTCCTAACTTAATTAACCTAATTAACCTAATTAAATGCAAATTTTCTGATTTCTCTCTACCCCCCCCCCCCCAAGCTTAATTCATGGCACTGTCCCTAGGGCCATTAATTACACTAGAAAGATAAATAGAGGGAAATTAGAAAACTTACAAACTTGGCTCAATCCTCGGGTGGTGGCTGCGGTGGTTCATTCTCCGGTGGCGGTGGTGGGTAGAATGGCATGTTAGCAGGTGGTGGAGGAGGTGCCCCAAAGAACTGGTTCGCCCAATGGTCGAAGAGGGCGTCCCGTGTCTTGTTCCTTGCATCCTCCCGTTCGTACCACTCACGTTGGTACTCGCGGAAGGCTCGGGCCTCCTTCAGTTCCTCGGCCTGTCTCCTCTCGATCAGGTCCATGCGCTGCTCCAGGTTGGAGTAGCCATCTTGTAGCTCGGAGACATCTTGGCGGAGCATACGTTGGTACCCATGCACGTCAACAAGCATTTGGTAGTGTGCCATTGGGTCGTACGCTTGCTGGCCCCAGCCTGGCTGCATAAATGGCTGGTAGCTGCTGCCTGTACCATATTGGGGGACATCAGATGTGCCCGTCCCCGCAAAATCTCTTCCAGCAGCTTCTGGCTCAGCTCCTGGCCCAAACTGGCGGGCCGCTGGCTCCGACTGCGACCCGCTGGCATAAGTCTCTGTTGCAGCAGTCTGGCGGGTCGCTGGCCCTTCCTGCGGGCCGCCGGCTGCAGGCTGAGGACCTGCTGCTGGCGCTGGCAGCACAAGTTGGTCATTCCGGACGAGGAGATAGTCGCCGGTGCGCATCTGGCCAATCCTGAAGGTGATGGGGATCTCCAGCTTATAGTCCCCCACCACGTAGCGCGTCTCACGGGGCGTCTTCTTCACATGGCCCATCGTGACCAATAAATCCATGTTGAGTCGCTCGGGCCCCGCACTTTGCTTCATCCGGAAGCTTGAGACTCCCACATGCTTGGCCAGGTGTGTGATGTACCCACCTATCGTGATCTGCCCCGCTCCGGTCGCACGGCTAACGGCTATGTCATGCCAATGCTTGAGCATCCGCCAAGCGAGATTTTGATGCTCCGATTGGCCGCGGCGGAGCATTTGGGACAGCACACACATCTCCCCCACTATCACCTTGTTACCTGACTCACCACGGGCAAAAACTGAAAGAGATAATGCCCGTTGAATGAAACGGATCACGGGCATTTGTATGTCCACGCTCTTCTTCTCCTTTGGGGCCCGCAATCCCGTGAGTCTCTCCCATAGCCCCTCATCAACATCTCTCACGTCTAATCCGCCTCGCCTCAAGCCAAAGATATCGGCTATCTCGCTTACGGTCCTCGAGCACGGGACCCCATGGAATGTCCAAGACGCCTTGTGCTCTCATTCCTCTTTCAACCATTCGAGTTGCAATGTGCAGAGAAACTCGATGGTGAGGCGGGTGTAGGAGGGCTCAACTATCTCCCAAAATGCCCGTGTGATCCCGGCATTCTCAGTGAGAGCGTAGAAATCGGCCTCAATGCCAAGATCTGTCAAGACTTTCGGGTCGAGGCAGCGGCTGTTCTCAATCTTCTTCTTCTTTAGTCGCTCGTATCGGGCCTTTGCCTCGGCCTCCAAGAAACGGGGCTCGCTGCCCCTCAACTCCTCCTCTGCTGTCCTTGATTTCTTTGCTGCCCGGGTGGTTGTCTCCACCACGTCGGGCATCTCCTCTATTCTGTCCTCTTCCTCACTTTCGTCCTCCTCACCCCCGTCCTCGAATTCACTCCCGGTCTCACTACCGGATCCACTTCCATCCTCTCCTCCATTCTCCTCCTCACTGCTACTGTCCTCTTCCATTGGACCCTTTCCTCTGTCATCAGTCACAGGAGGATCAACCTCCATCTCTTCATTTCCCGAGTCGTCCCCAAAAACATCCCGACTCGCTTCTTCCAAGTTGAGAGGCGGCTCCTCAGCCCTACCAGAGGGTTGGCTAGAGGAACCCCCCCTTGTTAGTGCCTTCTTGGCAGCCCTGAGCCCTCTGCGGAAGACTTTAGGTGCCATGTCGAGGTTTCGGTTGGTTCGCGCTAGGTTTGGAATGGCTCTGGATCAGGTTTGCCTAGTATTAGCGGGTCGCTGGTGGTTTCGGCGGGTCGCTGATATGGGGTTTGCAGAGGTTTTTGCTTGTGTTCAGCGGGTCGCTGGGTTGACTAGCGGGCCGCTGAAACTGGTGTAGCAGGGGTAGGGGGTATCGGATTTGGGGTTTTCCGGTGGTGATGGTTTTGGTACCTGATTGGGTTGGTTTGTTGGTCTTTGTACCGTTTGAGTCCTGAAATTGAAGAGGGGTGATGGATTGGTTACCTTATATGCTCGGATTGGAGAATAGGCCGAGTATTGTCGTCGATTTGGTCAATCTGTGGTGGCGGGGTGATTTGGCGGCGGCGTGGGGAGAGTCGAGTAGGTCAGCGGCGATCGTGGCGACGCGTGAGGCAGTCGGAATCGCAGGCGTCGCTGGAGTCGATCTCGGGTCGCCAGAGAGTCAGATCGAGAGAGAGAGAGGGCAAAATAAAGGGGTGAATGGTGAAAAGACCATTCTGTCCTCTATTAACTGCCGCCTATATTTTTGAATTACAGTTATTCTCGGCGGGCCGCTAGCCATTACAGCGGGTCGCTGGTCCCTCCCCCAAGCTAGGCTTGGACAGCGGGTCGCAGAGCTTCTGGTGGGCCGCTGAAAGGCTTGGCGGGCCGCTGAATTAGGCGACAGAGCTGTTTTTCACCTGAAAATTAAGCCAATATTTACTTAAATTATACTACTCCTAATTTTTTTTTTTTTTTTGTATTTTTGTTTTCTATTTATTATTTTTTTTTTAGTTTTGTGGTTTTTCTGACTGAAAAATAAATCGCATAAAATTAAAATCTAATTTTTCCTAAATCCTTGGGTTGCCTCCCAAGAAGCGCTCGTTTAGGGTCCTGAGCTCGACCCCTCATGTCTACGTCTCGCTAGGTGTCGGAGCAGTAAGGTGCATGACTCCCGCATCTTCTCCCCTCGACACATTCTCCAAGTAAAGCTTGAGACGTTGGCCATTGACTTTGAAGCTTCCATGAGTTTCGCTCCAAATCTCGACCGCTCCGAATGGGAAGACCTTCGTGACCTCGAATGGTCCCGACCATCTTGACCTTAACTTGCCTGGAAATAGCCTTAGTCTTGAGTTGAACAAGAGCACCAAGTCTCCTTCCTTGAATTCACGCCTTAGGATGCGCTTGTCATGCCATTGCTTGGTTCGTTCCTTGTACATCCTTGCATTCTCATAGGCATTCAACCTAATCTCATCCAACTCATGCAACTCCAAAATCCTTTTCTCTCCCGCTTCCTTGTAGTCAAAGTTAATGGCACGAGTGGCCCAATATGCTTTGTGCTCCAATTCAACGGGTAGGTGGCATGCCTTTCCATAAATCAACTTGAACGGGCTCATGCCAATGGGCGTCTTGTATGCGGTGCGGTATGCCCATAGTGCATCATCTAACTTGAGGGCCCAATCCTTCCGTGACCTGCCAACCGTCTTTTGCAAAATGTTTTTAATCTCACGATTGGAAACCTCCACTTGCCCACTAGTTTGAGGATGATATGGTGTAGCCACTCTATGGTTGACTCCATGCTTCTTCAACAAGTTCTCGAATTGGCGGTTGATAAAGTGTTTCCCTCCATCGCTTATCACAACTTTAGGAACTCCAAACCTAGGAAATATGATTTTAGAGAACAACCTCCTTACCGCATCCGAATCGGCTTTCTTGCATGCCACGGCTTCAACCCACTTTGACACATAATCCACTGCTACAAGAATGTACTCAAGTCCACATGATGATGGGAAAGGACCCATGAAATCTATACCCCACACATCAAATACCTCCACTTCCAAAATAGGATTCAATGGCATCTCATGTCTACTTGAAATATTGCCCATCCTTTGGCATTGATCACATGTGAGCACAAAGGCACGGGCATCCTTGAAGATCGATGGCCAATAGAACCCTGCTTGCAGTATCTTTGTGGCTGTCTTTGAATGAGATGCATGTCCTCCATAGCTCGATGAATGGCAATGAGCTAGAATCGCATCAATCTCCTCGTGTGGAACACACCTCCGAAACATCCCGTCTACGCCCAGCCTCCACAAAATAGGGTCCTCCCAGAAGTAGAACTTGACATCTGAGAGGAACTTCTTCTTCTGTTGATAAGTCTGCTCTGGAGGCAGTACACCGGTAGCCAAATAGTTCGCGAAATCAGCAAACCATGGTGGCTGCCAAGTTCTGGCGGGTCGCTGGTGGTACTGGCGTGCCGCTGATATGTCAGCGGGCCGCGCCCATCCCTGGCGGGCCGCTGGTACTGAGTCGACTGCCAGCAGTTGTTCATCCGGGAAGCTTTCGTTGATCGGTGTCGGCTGTGGCTCATTCCATCTGAGTCTGGACAGGTGGTCTGCAACTGAGTTCTCTGTCCCCTTCTTGTCACGGATCTCCAAATCGAACTCTTGCAATAGAAGGACCCATCGGATGAGTCTTGGTTTGGCATCCTTCTTACTCATGAGATATTTGAGAGCCGAATGGTCCGTGTACACAATCACCTTGGATCCGACCAGGTAGGGTCGGAATTTGTCCAGAGCAAAGACAACAGCAAGAAGCTCCTTTTCGGTAGTGGTGTAGTTGATTTGAGCCTCGTCTAACACCTTACTCGCATAGTAGATCACACATGGCTTCTTGTCCTTGCGTTGGCCAAGCACCGCTCCTACGGCATAGTCGCTTGCGTCGCACATCAACTCGAAAGGTTGATTCCAATCCGGTGGTTGTAATATTGGTGCAGTGACCAAGGCTTCCTTCAACCTACAAAATGCATCAACACAATTTGAATCAAAATCAAAATCAACATCTTTCATTGTCAAATTTGTCAGAGGTTTTGCAATTTTAGAGAAGTCTTTAATGAATCGTCGATAAAACCCGGCATGTCCAAGGAAACTCCGCACATCCTTCACGCATGTTGGATTGCTCATCTTCTCAATGACTTCTACCTTCGCCTTGTCCACCGAAATTCCCTTGGATGAAACCTTGTGTCCAAGCACCACTCCATCTTGAACCATGAAATGGCATTTCTCCCAATTGAGCACTAGGTTGACCTCTTCGCATCTTTCCAAGATCTTCGATAAATTAGCCAAGCAATGGTCGAAAGTAGTGCCATATACCGAGAAATCATCCATGAAAACCTCCATGTCCTTCTCAATGAAATCCGAGAATATAGCCATCATAGCTCTTTGAAATGTGGCGGGGGCGTTGCATAGCCCAAATGGCATCCTCCTATATGCATAGGTTCCATACGGGCATGTGAACGTAGTCTTCTCTTGGTCGCTTGGGTGAATGGGAATTTGAAAGAATCCGGAATAGCCATCCAAGTAGCAAAAGTAAGAATGGTTGGCGAGACGCTCCAATAGTTGGTCCACAAAAGGTAATGGGAAGTGATCCTTGCGCGTGGCGGTGTTGAGCTTGCGGTAGTCAATACACATTCGCCACCCCGTTACCACCCTTGTTTGAATCAACTCATCATTCTCGGTCTTCATAACCGTAGTTCCTCCCTTCTTAGGCACAACATGGACCGGACTCACCCATTCACTATCGGAAATCGGGTAAATGATACCTGCATCCAACAACTTCAATACCTCCTTTTTGACAACTTCCCTCAGGTTCGGGTTCAGTCTCCTTTGATGTTCAACTGAGGGTTTGTATCCTTCTTCAAGCAAAATCCGATGTGTACAAATCGACGGGTCAAGTCCTTTTAGATCCTCAATTGAATAGCCAATCGCCCTTCTATGTGCTCTCAGTTCTTTCAAAAGCTTGTCAGTCTGGTCCTCATTTAGCTGGGCATTGACTATCACGGGATAGGTCTGATCAGGGTCCAGGTACTCGTACCTGAGGCTGCTCGGCAGCTGCTTCAGTTCCAGCTTAGGTGGCTCAGTCTCCCAGTTTTGGCGGGCCGCTGATGGATCCAGCGGGTCGCTGACTGTGTCGAGGCTGAACACTGTTTCAGCTGAAGTTCTGAGCTGAACTGAGACTGCCTGGCGGTCCGCTGCTGAGGCCTGCGGGCCGCCGACTTGTGGCCAGAAACGTGGTTGAGGCTCTATCGCTTGCATAATCTCGCTGAATATCCAGTCTGCCTCTACCATTTCTTCGTCGGTGTCGGAGAAAAAGTTATACACCTTGAGAATCTGACTAAAGATCGTCTCCTCCACCATTTCGTCGAGTTCTTCAACCATGAAGATTGAGTCATGTTGAGAGGGCATCTTCATGGCTTTGTAAATTTGAAACTCGACTTTCTCATCCCCGACCTCCAAAGACATCTTGCCATTCTTCACATCAATCAAAGCCCCGGCGGTGGCAAGGAAGGGTCGTCCAAGGATGATCGGCACCTCCAAATCCTCTTCCATGTCTACAACAACAAAATCACAAGGTACATAGATGTTACCTACTTGTGTCGGTATGTCCTCAACCACTCCGAGAGGGAAGCGTAAGGAACGGTCGGCCAATTGGAGAGACATCCTCGTGTGTTGCAATTCTCCAACTCCGATTTTGTCGAAAATCGACTTAGGCATAAGGCTTACACTAGCTCCCAAGTCACACAATGCCCTTCTAATGCTTGCTCGTCCAATCTTACATGGAATAGCGAACTTGCCCGGATCCTCCATTTTAGGTGGCAATTGGTTCAAGATCAATGCGCTGCATTCCTCCGTCAAGGCCACCGTTTGGCATTCGTCGATCTTCCTCTTATTGCTAAGTATGTCTTTTAGGAATTTAGCATAAGATGGCATTTGTGTCAAGGCATCCGTGAACGGGATTGTGATGGAGAGCTGCTTCAGGACCTGTAAAAACTTACCGAACTCTTTGTTCTGTTTGGCTTTGGCTAGTCGCTGAGGATAGGGCACAGTTGTACGAGAGATGGCTTGCTGGACTGATTTGCCCTTTTCCTTCTGCCTGTCAGGCTCAGGACTGGCGGGCCGCTGAGTGGCCTGGCGGTCCGCTGGTTCTGACTCGACCAGCACAAATCCACTGTCTTCTTCTGATACGAGCCTCATCTCAGGTTCAGCGGGTCGCTCGTCAGGCTGGCGGCCCGCTGATACTGGTCCAGAGGCTGGTTCTTCAGGCATTTCAGGTCCATCGTAGTTCGTGCCGCTCCTGAGTGTAATGGCATTGACGTCGGCCTTTGGATTGGGCTCTGGTTGGCTTGGAAACATGCCTGTCTTTGTCATCACGCCATTGCCTGGTTGGTTTACAACCGAATTTTGATTTTTGAGAATTTGGTCCAAGGCTTCGCCGATTCGGTTGATCTCCAAAAATATCTTATTGTTCCATATCCCTTGGTCGCGCATGAAGTTGTCGACCTGGGTGCGGTGCTGAGATGGTTGATTTTGTTGACTGCCTCCTTTGTTTGCATAGACACCGGGATTAGCCGCTCCATTGGGGTTCGAGTAGGAGAGCCCCGGATGGTTACGTCTATCCCGTTGCCCCACATTCGGAAAGAAGGAGGGTCCATTGCTGATGGCATTCACCACTTCCCCTTCGGTCTCATTTTGATTAAGGCGGGGGCATTGTGGAGCCAAATGCCCTTCCTCCTCACAAAGTTGGCATGCATGAATTTGAACTACGGCGGGTAGCTTCTTTTCATTCGTCTTCTTGAGCATAGTTGTGAGAGCATCAATTTGAGATTGGAGATGTGTATTCTTGTCCACTTCGAGCACTCCACGAGTTTGGCCTTGAGATCTTGTCGAGTAGTTTGTTTGTGCTCGTGCCATCCTATCAACCAAGTCAATCGCCGCTTGGCTTCCCAAGTTCAAGAGTGATCCACCTGCAGTATTGTCAACATTTTGACGAGTTAGATGAGTTAAACCGTCATAAAAGCAACTTATCAATTTAGATTCAGTTAGATCATGGTGTGGACAAATCCTTTGCAAATCCTTGAATCTCTCCCATGCCTCCCCAAGATTCTCATCATTCTCTTGCTTGAAGTTGTAGATCTTGCGAACAATTTGGACGGTTTTCTCCCTAGGGTAGAATTTCTCCAAAAATGCCTTGGCTAGCTCATCCCATGACTCAAATGGATGGGTCTTGTAACCGGCAAGCCAAGTCTTCGCACGTCCTCTTAGAGTGAAAGGGAAAAGGGTAAGGCGGATTGTGTCGTCTCGAACTTGGTCAAAGTTGAGGAGGATGCAGCATTGTAAGAACTCTTCTAAGTGTAGGTTGGCATCCTCATGCAAATCTCCTCCGAACATGTTTTGCTGCAGTAGATTGATTATCCCGGGGTTAAACGCAAAGTCCCTCGCACGCTGGGGATTAGGTGGGTTGACTCCAAGACCGATATTGTTTGCGGCGGGTGCTCCCATTTCGCGCAAAGGTCGGTTGCGGGCTGCAGCCTCCCTCATCTGAAGTTCCTCGAGCACCCTGCGCTCAAGTTCAAGAGCTTGGTCCCCATCGTCGTTTCCAGCCATGTTGTCGGTATCAGAAAGGTCGGGTCCTTCGATTTTAGGGTCCTCTATGGTGTCGGGACCCAAGTCAGCGGCCCGCTGAATGAGTGGGCGGTCCGCTGGTTCTGGTGTCGTCTGCTCTGGGTCGCTGGTCGACCCTCCCCCTCGTCTCTGGTATACGAGAAGAGGCGGTGGACTCGATGACGTCGCAACAGACTTCTCTCTGCCTTCTGTCGACTTCTTGGCGGCCCGCGGAGCTTGACGGCGGGTCGCTGAGATTGGTTGATTTTCAGGCTGAGAGACTCCTCCTTCGCAAAGTCTCGGTCTCCTCGCACCTGAGCTGCTTTCACTGGTGGTCTTCTTCTTTCCACGTCCACCTGCCAGTGTTCACACCTGAAATTTGAAGAGACAGAATCTTGTGAAGAAGGGTAAACGGAATTTAACAAACTAAAATTGAATTTAAACCCAATTTTCGCTACCGTCCCCGGCAACGGCGCCAAAAAGCTTGATGATGTTCTTTCTGCTTTTAAATTTATACCCTAATCTACCTAAATTAAGTCGCAAGCGCACGACAATCGTCTAAGTATTTCGGGGTCGAACCACAAGGACGGATTGGATTATTGGATTCTAACTCGATTTTATTCGCTAAATTGAACGATCAAGAATAAAAGTTGATTGGTCACAATAACAAATTAATAGGAACTGGCAATAAAATAAATCCTAAATTAACAGATAACCTTTGAAGAGGATTAAAACGCAATTAACTAAAACTAGGGGCTTAAGGCAAGCTAATCTTTCAGTTTACTCCAGTTCTAGCGGCCCGCTGACTCTCGTAGCGGCCCGCGGAAAGAACTCAGGTCGCTAATCCTATTGACTGGTCGCTGGCTACTTGGCGGGCATAGACCACCTCGCTGGTTCACTCAGCGGCCCGCCAGGATTAGTGCAGATTCAACAGTTTAGTTAATTTAGAAGTCGCTTTATGTAAGGAATAGGGTTTGGTCGATATTTAACAGATCAAACTCTCGTTTTAGGTCTGGTTGTCAATCAATTAACTCAAATCCCTTCAAATAAAACCCAGATTTCAACTCTCGTTTCGTGGTCTGGTTCCTATAAGTTTAAACCTTTCTAACCTAATGAATTCTTTGAGTTTTCACTCTTAGAAAGGACCTAACTCTCGTTATTAGTCCTGGTTTGAACCTCTCAGTTCAAATCTTCAAGTTGGTACAATTGCATCAAATATCTTAAGTTTGGTTTGGACTTAACCATTAAACGATCAAGCAAGGCCTATACTTGACGAATGTGAGCAAATCTAACTTAAGCAATTCAAGCAATCAAATCAGATATTAAAGAAAGGAAATAAAACACAACATGCAACAAAGAAATTAACTAAAAAGTATATTATCTAATCATAAACTAAAAAGGTTCACTGCCATGGCCCCTAATCAGTATCTACTCGCTACAACTCATCAAATAAAACCAAAAGGTATCAAAGATAAACAAAAACATAAGAAAGAATCAAGAGTTACAACAGACTGCAACTTGGACTCTATCTTTCTGCCTTCTGCTACTCTCCAGCGGTCCGCTGATGGTGTCGGCGACCCGCTGGCGATCCTGTTGGCTGTCTCGACTTAGCTGCAAATTAGCCTCCCAATTTCGTCCTCCTTGGCATCAAGGCTTCTCCCTTTTATAATAATCATTGGCGGTTCTCTAGAGGTCGAGGACGTGCAATTGGTGGCTCCAGGATTAGCTCATAACGCGGTTTGGAAGTTAACAAAACTGGCTGTCTAAATTTGGCAGTGGTTTCCTTCTTTCCAGCGGCCCGCTGTCGAACCTAGCGGCCCGCTGGAATCTTCTGAGTCGCCAGTCTTCTCTTCTACCCGCTGGTGCTCTTGGTGGGTCGCCAATCAAGCTGGTGGGTCGCCGATCGATGCAGATTTCGCCGCTTTGAGTAGTTTATCTTCAATCCTGTACAAAAACAGAGCAAACATGGCAGTACCTAGATTCTAACCTAAATTATCAGTTAAACAACAGAAATTACGATGAAATGCATGAAATTAAGTCCTATAAATGGCTGAAATACTATGTATGAAAACCATTTATCACTCATCTCATAACACAAAAAAAAAATCATCATAAACCTTTAAGAATTTTCATGCCACGGCTTTCGTTCGCTCGGTCACGGCTTTCGATCGCTCGGCCACGACTTTTGATCGCTCGGCCACAGCTTTCGTTCAATCGGCCACGGCTTTCGCCACGACTTTCATCCAACTCTTTCCATTTTCTTGATAAAGTGTATATGTCAATCTGCAAAACCAAAAGACCATACCATTAGCACTACAGTTAGTTACCCAGGTCACTTTGCAGAAGAAACAAACATCTCGCAAATAATATCTATCTAACTTAGTTTGTTGCTTTGAGAAGACTCAATTTGCCATCAATTATGCATAAAACACTGCATAAGTCCAATAATTTGCCATCAATTAGTTCACAGTGACTAGAAATTTTACCTTTTGAAAAACTGGATATCCTGCTTTGTACCTCGTGCAAGAAAATTCTTTCACCTCCTTACTATACCAGTGTCAACCTGTCATGCATATAATATATATAAGCACCAGTAATTCATTGGACACCATTTCTTTCATTTCATTTTTTGTTTGCTATTCGTTTTGCGCACCAGTAAGGGAAAATCAAAGCTTAATCGAGTTAAATTGAGGCCAAAAAATATATATAAGCATATAATGCTACTTTTATCATGTCCAATATCTGAAGCCATAACATTTATGGTAAAATTGAGCAGCCTTGAATGAATTTGCTCAGCAATCCAATTATCTAAAACATGTGCACTAAGAAAAAAGCAAATAGTTCGCACCTTGTCAATAGAAGCCTTGATTTCAAATTTTCAACATGTTTGCTCTTCTGTGCATATATTAAAGTATTGCGTGATTTCAGAGTATTGTGTGTTTCTTCAGAATTGCTAGATGCCGGCGTTACTGTGCAAATAAGCTGAAAAATTAAACAGTTCAATTATAATGAATGTATTTTAGTTATACCAATCAATGCTCTTCTGTAGCCTTTTATCTTGAATTTTCTAATTTATAGATCCCCATGCAAATCAACGAAAATGGAAAGATAAGAGATGTGAAACAAACCTTACCTGCTACAATATGGCGTTGTGGAGCAGAAACGAAGGTGGGAGGATCTCCAGTGACAACAATCAGTTTGACACTTCCATTGGTTTGTCAATTTTGATCTGGAAGCGGCGTGAATTTGCTCAAAATTGTGTGCAAAAGCAGCCATACGCGGTCGTGCTTTCTTCCCCAAAAAATTGATTCTGCCCCAAATCATTTTTAAAAATATCTTGGGTTTGTGGAGGCGAAGAATTCGAGGGTGGTCGGAGCTAGACTGCTAGAGAGAGAGCAGCGGGGAGAGTGAGGTCGAGCGGGGAGGCAAGTTGGCGACTGAGAGAGAGATGCCGCGAAACCCTAGCAGCGCCAGCTATCTCTCGTCGTTGGACGTGGTGAAGAGGAGTGGAACACGCAGTGAGGCGCAAGAAAGGCGGCGATCGAGGCGGAGTTGGGGGCAAAGAGGAGTTGGCGGCGGAGAGATCGAGGGAGGTGGGAGAACAAAAATGAAATGAAGTGAAGTGGGAGAGGGGCTCTATCGGGAGAATAAAAGAAATAGGAAAGGAATCCGTAGACTTAATTTCGAACCAAAATTGTAACAGGTTTTAAAAAAAACCGTTACAGATTTGAAAATTATGTTCTGTAACGGTCTTTTTATAAAAACCGTTACAGATCACAATAGATTCTGTAACGGTTATTACATAAAAACCGTTACAGAATTCTTGACGGCTTTTTTTAAATTTTTTTGACGGAAAAATTGTAACTGTTATTTAAAAAAAACCGTTACAGATTACATTTGCCTTTTTTCTCCGGAGTTTTTGTAACGGGTTTTGATAAAACCGTTACAGATGATCCGTTACAGAAAGTCTTTTTTCTAGTAGTGAGTGCAAAAGACTAAATAAAAAAGAATGAATGACATTTTAGTCTAAATAGGAGTGGATCTCCAAGTTTGAACGTGAGGAAAGCAATTGTTTTCCAAATAGTCCAGGTGTCCTTGTGCTCCATTCAAGAAAAATATCAACACTAACAAAGAAGAAAATTGTTTTCTTCTTAAAATCAACAGTGAAGGTGCGTAGTCTACTAGATCTGGCCAGCAATTTATACCGAACTAGAAATATCACATATCTGCACTTCAGAATTCGCTTGAAAATAATAGCTAAAATTGGGTACGCACCCTCTAAACTTGTTTATTGGGAAATTGATCCCTTAAATCAATTTTATACTTTTTTGACCAAATTACTTGCCCCGCCTGCCGCCTGCTTATATATAATAATCAAAACCAAGCACTGGACTCTGACAAGCACACGCCGTGCAGATTCTGTTTTACTTTTATCCCATTCTCAGCTCAAATCCAACACTTCGAGCCTTCGACTCTGACAAGCACAAGCCGTACCCTCTCTTCCCTACCAAGTTCAATTTTCTTTTCGTTTCATCTCCTTAAGAGTCCCCTATTGTCCCCTGAGTGACACCCATAACCTGCTCGACGAATTGCTCCAGAGAGATACTGTCCCATTTTCTCATTCTTCCGTTTGATCGGGCAATATCGATGCAGCCTGTGAGCTATTTTCGCTCGTGCCATGTCCCAATGAAGTAATTAAGTTGGTCCGCTGTGTTATGTTATGTATCTAGGAAATTGCTGTGTGGTGGTGTACAACTTATTGGTACAAATGCCTCAGACCATCTCTGAGGCACTAGTTTCATTTTCCATAAATCATGTCATTATCTATTCTGTTAGTTTTGTTTCTGATTTCATGTCATTCTATCCAGTAAATGGTCAACTCGGCTAGGGCAAGATGTGCAGTGTCATCAAAACAAACAAAGTAAAATTGATTCAAGCAGAATTGCATGAAATGTAGAAGAAAGATAATTGCTGCTCCCTGGTGTCCTGCCCAGCTGAGTTAAGGAGAGAAGGTAATTGAGGCTTTTATTTCAGATTGGAGTCCAAATTTATTAAGAAATTCTCCCCATTAAATCTAATTCTTAACTTGTAATATTAATTTGTATTTTGTAACTGAAAAACTGTTTCCTCATAGAAAGTAACTTGTTTAATGTTTTATTTTCACCACATGAATAATTGTCGGCGGCTGCAATCTGAGCTGTCCATTCCATTTCTTATATAATTTTAGACCTTTGATAATTTTCCTAGGGTTCCATGGCTATAGAAGCCCATTGGAGCGCCGCTTCCATTGAAACTATTCATTAGGAGATTTCTTTTGCAATCGGTAGATTTCAGTGTCTATTGAAGTGTTACCATGGCGAAAAATCGCTAATGGTGTTTATGGTAGTGAAATCTGAGGCTTGATTCTTCTCTATGGTTATTCTCTCCTTTTGGTTTCTTTTTTTTTTCTTTTTTTTTAAGTGATAGGCAACAACCTACTAACGTTTCATTGGAAGGAAAAACTTGCTACTTCCATTAAATAAATTGCCTGCAGTTATGCCTGTTTATTGACCAAAAAGTGCCATTGCTGACATTTTCTTTCCTTTTTTTTTTTTTAATAAGATTTCAGTATTATATCGAGGCAGGCAAACAATCCAGATCACCAATAGAGAGTTCCGCTGCCTTGGATTAGATGGTGGTCCTATGCCGAATGAGAAATACAGTTCTCCAAAAGCAAAGGTGTTAGGTGAGTAGCAAACTTCAATATTATTATTCTCATAGTAAAGCATATTTTTTTTGATTGAATAGTAAAGCATATTTTGGTTCCATTTAAAAGCATACATGCTTCTGCAGAAATTTCTATTCAGTAATTCAGATGTTATATTTATTATTGTTGTTGTGCTTTTATCAGTTCAGTGATGTGAGCTCGAGCAATAAAAAGAGAGCAAGAAATGAAAGGAAGGCATAAAGACGGATATCAATGGCGAAGAAAATAAAAAAGCAAAATACAAAATGGTAAAATAGATGGAGGGAAAGTGCAAAAAGAACAGAAGAGGCATGAGGTTGAACATAAAGGGTTGAGATTTTTATTGTTAGGCAACAGGAGCTTGGTAGAACTTAAATAGGTTGAGTAAGACATCCTTTTTGTCAAAATTCTTTTGTGTATTATATGCTTTTGCCTTCTTATAGACACCGTCCCTGTAACTTTGTGGTGACTGGTGACAGAGAGGAATTAGTAGAGCATGGTTTTTAGTTGGCTATGTGGCAATTTTAGTTGAAATATAATTGTATTCTTATTTACGGAATATCTGAAATGCAATTTAATTTGAAAGTATGAGATAGGCTAAAATCAGCCACGACTGACCGATGGACCCGTCAGCTGCGATTATATCTCAACTTTTGAGATTTTAATGGCTAATCTGAACCGTTCAATGTGTTCTCCATATTGAAATCTCATTGGAGACCAAATTTTATATTTTTCTGATTTTATTTACTATTTTTTTGAGATTTTTAAAAATCATAGTTATTGAAGGGTCCAGAATTGTTTAGATTAAGAATTTTGTTAAATACCAAAAAAATACTAAAAAATTTCAGAAAAATATAAAATTTTGTCTCCAACGAAATTTCAATATGGAGAACACATTGAACGGTTCGGATCGACTGTTAGAATCTCGAAAATTGAGATTTGATCGTAGCTGTGGATAGTTTATATTCTTCTGTTAGAATTCTTTTTATCTCTGTCATCGCCTCATTGGTGTGTATCAAGAGTATATGTGTACAACTAATATTCGGTTAGCTCAATGCTTATAACTGTTATCATTCCTATCGTGCATCAACAGAAATAATTATGTTCCCCTTTTATTCGTCTCTGATGCCCTTTTAGTAGAACCTTGATGATTTCTTAATTGAACCTAGTATACAACATAATTGGTGCAAGGCTAAGCACATGCGCATATGTTTTCCTAAAATTACTACATATATAAGAAATTTATCTACCATCTCTTCGCGCGTCATCCCTTACATGCCATCCCGTTTATATTTGTTCACTTTATTTATTTATGTCTATTTTGTTTATTTATATGTTCACTTTATTCAATTATTGTGATATGTGCGCTTCAGAAATATCCTCCAATCCACTCTTTATTATTACTTTTTATTGTAATTTTCCTCCTGAAAGTTATGTACCCTTCAAAAAACTTTCCGTTTATTAAAACACTGATAACGATAATGACTCGAACTTGATAATTAACTCGGTTATTGATTTGGATAAGCTATTTATATGTAAACAAAATTAAACTAACAAATCATAAGTCAAGAACTTCTTTTATAATCCTAATCGATAGAAGGAAGATAAAGACCAGTACAAAGTTTTCAGAAAAGAAATGAATAACTTAATTTACTTACCTCGGTAGTCTCAACTCTCAACGTATGCAAATAAAAAATTAAAATAAGAACTGATACTTTCTTCTACAATATTTGTCAAACAATAATTAATTAACGTTTATGCAGTGTCGTTACTTGTTTGTCTCGAACTCTTGATCACAAATTCTCAAAAAATTCATTTCCATTGTTCGATTCTTCATTCGATAAAGACTTCCGATCACAAGGTTAACGTGTTGGTAGCTATCGATAGACGTCTCTCTTTTGACAAGATTAACGTAAAAACAAAACAAAATCATTGTGTATTTATTCATCTATTTATTTATTTTTCATAAGATCACACTAGGGATGGCTTCTTTGTATTATCTTGTTCAGTCAATCTATGGAAAAAGAGCAACTAAACCAAGAAAAATGGACTTTCATCCCTCCAACTTGTACGGCAGGGCTATAATTTTTTTCTTCCTTTTTTTTTGTGAATATAATATATATAGTCGAATTAAATTCAAGACAGCGTGTCAATTATAAATATTAATTAACTAATTGTTCTAAACTTAGTTAAAAGTTCCATTATCGGACTATTCCAATAAACTCTTAATTATTATGATCCACTACGCTACAAAATATTTTTAGAACCGCCATAATAAGACCGGTTTTTCCAAAATCCGGTTCTAAAAATATTCAGTGGCATTTTTTATATTGTCAGAATTTTTTTTAAGACCGGTTTTTTATAAAAACCGGTCCTATAGAGTTCTCAAAAATCAACCGAAAATTCAGTTTTTTTTCAGACCGATGTTTTATAAAAATTGGTCCGAAAAAAAACTGAATTTTTTTCTTTTTTCCGGTAACTGTTTAAGACCGGTTTTTTATAAAAAAATGGTCTTAAAAATCAGCAGAATTTTTCCTTTTATCTCCTTCCCTCATTGATTGTTCTGGCCGCACATTCAACGTTCATGGCTGTTTGTTTCCTCTAAAAATCGAGATCTTATTTTCTCTCTAAAACCAAAAGAAAAAAAAAGCTAAAAATCTAGAAAAATTCTGAAAATTTAAAAAAATCAAGAGGGAAAAGCAAAGGAGATAAAAAAGAAGCTAAAAAAAATTCATTTTTGAGGTATATTCTTTAATTATTCAGTATTTCATTTTATTATTTATTAATTATGCAATTTTTGGTCTTTTTGATTAATTTTTTTCATTTTGATTTGATGAAATAGAAAGAGGAAGAGGAAGAGAAGACAATTTCGGTAATTTTTTATTTTAACCCTCAATAATTTCAATTCGGTAATTTACCAATTTGTATGTGCATATATATATATATATATATATATATATATATAGAGAAAGTTTAATATGCACCATAGTGCATAGAGCGTTCTATGCACCACGGACTTTTTCGGGAGTATTTTTGTAAATTGACAAATCTAATTTAACCAATCTAATCTACATATTGAAATCTCTTAGCAAACCAAATTTTACAATTTTTGAGATTTTATTACTATTTTTTTCGAATTTTTTAAAACCTGCCATTTTTGGAAACAAACTACTATTTACAAATTCCAAAAATAGCAGGTTTTAAAAAAATCGAGAAAAATAGTAATAAAATCTCAAAAATTGTAAATTTTGGTTTGCTATGAGATTTCAATATGTAGATTAGATTGGTTAAATTAGATTTGTCAATTTACAAAAATATCCCCGAAAAAGTCCGCGGTGCATAGAACGCTCTATGCACTATGGTGCATATTAAACTTTCTCTCTCTCTCTCTATATATATATATATATATATATATATCATTTGGCATTTGCATATATTAGTTGTATTGCCATATAGGACCAAATTACCGGAATTTGTACTATTTTAGGTCGTGCCCGTCCGAAATTAATCCATTAGGGATTAATCTCGGATAGTACTCCCGGTCGGGAGTACTGCTCTTTGGAATGATGTCTTGACATCTGCTCTTGGGACCCCAAAGCACTCAGGACGGTTGAGAGGATACTCGATATATTCCGGCGTGAAGCGGGTGTATGGAAGGGGTACGAGGAAATCCAAGGGGTTTACCCAAGATGAAATCGACAGAAGAGTGGAGGAGGGAATAAAACGGCGATTGCCGGAGGAAGTGAGCAAAGAAGTGAGCAAGGAAGTAGCTAGACAAGTTGAGGAAAGTTTGTCGCGGTTGTGAATTGCAAAAATGGGGCTAGCCAAAAAATAAAAAAAAATTTGTGAATTGTATGAATATTATGTGGCTACTGGCTAGCGAAAATGGGGCTAGCTAAAAAATAAAATTTTTTTAGATAATTAACAATTAAGACCGGTTATTAAGCTAAAAACCGGTCTTAAAGATATTGGTAAGACCGGTTTTTAAGCTAAAAACCGGTCTTAATAATACTAAAATATGAAAAACAGCTCAAACACAGCACATCATTAAGACCGATTTTTAATCTAAAAACCGGTCTTAATGATTTATTTTGTAAAATCGGTTTTTCTTAAAAACCTGTCTTAAAGATGCGCTACTTTTTTGGTTTCAATTTCTGGCTAGTTTTTAACACTGCATTTTTAAGACCGGTTTCTTATTTGTTTTTAGCACCACATATTATTAGCACCACATCCCAACCGGTGCTAAAGGCCTCTATTTAACCGGTTTTAATGCTCAAATATGACGTAGTGATCCAATATTACTTGATAGTCAGGGAAAAAAAGAAAAAAGGAAAAAAAAAACTAATGTAGTTCAATGGTGTTTATATCCACATACTCTTGTGAATAATTTGTGAATGTTTTTCCCCCGATCTTTTATAACATCTTACCTATTTTGGGGGGCTTTATGAGAATCACGTTTTTATTTCTTCGTTTTTTCCAGAGCCGACTTGAAGTCGACGTCATGAATTAATGGATCGATAGACACAAAATGACTCGTTCTCGCCTACCCAATTAAATATTCTTGCCTATGAGCCTTGCAAGGAAAATAAAACGAGGTCTTGCTGAAGTTTGACCACTCTCCCTTTTCTGACTTTCTCTGATGATCAAATTTTATTTGAGTCAGACGTACAATAATAATTAAAACTAATCTCTGATTTCTAAAAGTGTAATAGACGGGGCCATTTCATGTCATATATTAATCCATTGTGTTCCTAAAGACATTTATGAGCAGCGAATTTAAACCTGGATAGGCTATATTGTAAAAAATAATCTTGTATAGACTATATTGTTAATAATTTTATTTCACAACTGTAACATGCATCTAACAAATATTTGTTAATGTAAAAAATAATCTTGTATTTATTTTTTTACAAAATTTGATAAATTGCATAATAAATACCGTGCAAATCATCCATTGAACGATTTGAAAAATTAACGAGTTAATTTTATCGGCAATTGATCAATGATAATATGATATATTCTCAAAAAATACTATGTTTACTACAAAATCTCTATAAAAATATTTTATTTATAATTTTACTATTTTAATTTTGACACTATTTTGTGAATATATTATCAGAACTGTTAAGAAAATGTGACTATAGATGCGAGATATAAGACAGTTGACTCTCAACATCAAACTTAGAAAATAAAAGGTTTGACTTTTATTTATTCCGTAAAAAGTCCACTAGCATAATCTGTATTAACACTTAAAAAGTGAAAAGTAAGATAAATAGAATACGCCTCCCTATAATGGATATAAATATTTTGAAAATCTTAATTTGGACCTTCGTAGTACTTAAAAAGATCAAAACCTATGCTTCCTAGAGCTACTTGATGGTAAAACAAAATAACTTTTATACTTTTTGATGCAATATATATATGCGAGATATATAGTCTACTAAACTGAGATTTTGCAAAACTTAAAAGTTGGTGGCGTAATAAGCAGCGGCTACGAATCAATTTTGCACAATAATATAGTTAGATGTTGGAGTTTGGGGATAATATCTTGAAATTAATAAAGTTATTCACAATCATTGAAACCTTTCCAATTTAAATTTTTTTCTCATTATAATTCTTTCTTTTTGTCACTTTATAAATACAAAAAATCTCTTATCTTAGTCAGTATTGGTTAATTTCTATGTTGTTAACCTATATATATATTTAGTTAGGCACATTTTCAAAAAGGACTGAGCTAGCTAGACTTTGATGACAAGAAATCATGAAATGTTGATATTTTATGATTGAGATGCTGCGGTATTTTACAAAAAGATATAAAAGTTTTAGTTCACTTTTTTTTTTTTGCTCCAAATTCGAGTTTGTTACGACTGATCCAAAATATTCAATATTGAAATCTTATTAAAAATTATATTTAAAATTTTCAAATTCTTTTACTTTTTATTTATTTAAAAAAAAACGTTATTATTGTAGAATTACATACTTCCTATTTGAATTTTGAGTATTAATATGCTATATGAGTAAACTATGTTATATCTATGTTGTAAATTAAAATTTTTCATGAAATTAACAAACCATGTCATTTTCGATAATAAAGTCCTTGTGACTTTAGTACCTTACAGACGATATAAATATTGACTAGATTATTCGTATCAGCAGGTCAGAGAAAAGGTCCCACCTGCATTTATTCTTGGATCTACTTCACTCAGAAATTTTTTGGTACAGTACTTGATTTTGTGAAATAAAAGTACAAGCGAACTGTCCAATATATTATTAAAAAATTCTGCTAATGGAATCAATTTGAGTTGTGTTAATTCTTTCTTGTCAGCCCAAGGTAACATGATCAGTACTTGTTATTAATTATCTAAAAGTCCAAAAATGTGCCTAATGATTTGATAATTATGAAGTTGATTTCCTGGTTTATTTTACTGATATATGATAATAACTAAGTATTTAATTCTTCCACGAGTAGAGCAATGGAAATACAGAGAATTGAATTTTTAAACAGCTGTTAATCATTTTAAAAGCTCAAATAAAACAAAACTCCATAAAAGAAAATCTGAAGGAATACGGCTGTGCATGTACAATGAATGGGTGTGTCACGATATTATATAATGCAATCAATTATTGAACTTACTAGTATATTCGTGGAAATAAAATAACTCAATAAAGTCAAAACGCCGAAAATTTATATGAAAAATAGTACAAGTGGGAGTTAATTATGGTCAACATTTTCATTTAAAAAAAAATTCATAGTCAGCATTTGCAAATATTATTTCAAAAGGAGTTCAACAATGGAGCCGTAAAGATTAATATATTACTTCCAACTCCCAACTCCCAACTCAGACAAAAAAATAAAATAAAATAAAATGAAAGCACTACGGGAGCGCATGGCTTATAATAAGGCGAGAAAACCTTGGCTACAGACTACCAAATCTAACATTAATTAATTTAGCATTATCCCGTTGAATAGTCTAAATCCGTTCGCCGGAATACTATTGTTGGAAGCTAAGAATTATATAATGAGCGGGAGCAATTCATGCATCTAAGTTTAAAGACCAAAATAAATGATCAGTCAAAGGCTGATTTGTTCTTCTTTAAAAAAAGTTTCGATTTGGAATTTTCTCCTCGTGGCCAATTAGGAATCGAGAGATACACCAACGCCACGACTTTGACCACCGACCTATCGGATCCAAATCAAACTAGATCGTTGTTATCAAACCCGATAACCTCACCCAACCGCTAAAATTTTATCATGAACAATGGTTACAATATAAGTATATATATATAAGTATATTCTGGGAACATCCATACTACTTATATATATATACTCACCTTGATGGCATCCGAAGAAGGTTTTTTTGGAAAGGTAAGGACAAATGTCTGGAGGGACATTGTCTGATGAATTGGAAAAGATGTTGTCTCCCTAAGCGGGCGGGAGGTTTAGGGATCCTTGACCTCTCTGTTCAAAACCAAGTGCTCCTCCTTAGATGGCTGTGGAAACTAACCTCAGAGTCCGAAGCCACGTGGTCCACAACTGTCCAAACCCTTTATGGTTCCCTGAAATGCGGCCACTCTAGCAATTGTGTCTCACAGCCTTCAAGGCGTTGATTGCTCTCCACGCGAACTCTAACATCCCCTACTGGCGCTGGACAACTTCCGAAAGGTACTCCTCTGCCAGCGCCTATACCATCATGGTTGACCCAGGCCTCAGATCTTACTTCCAAGGCATTTTGTGGAAAATGAAAGCACCTCCAAAGGTCAAAATCTTTCTTTGGTTGCTGTTGCTTGATAGGCTACTAACCCAACAGAACCCGCTCACACGGAACTGGCCTGCCAACGATGGTTGCCCTTGTTGCATCGGAAACATCCTTGAAACTTCTTATTACCTGTTCTTGCATTGCCCCTTCGCCAAGAATGTCTGGGACCTCGCTCAAAAGCACTTCAACCTGCCAATTGTTCACTTCACCTTGGACCTTCATTCCTTCTGGCTCACTAACAGGGACAAATTAGAAGACTTTTGGGACATTATTTGGGCGGCTGTGTCTTGGTCAATCTGGAAGGAGCGTAATAGCAGGATTTTTTCACATAAAGCTAAGCCTCCCAACATTCTTATTCGTGAGATTTCGTCTCTAGTGCGCTCTTGGAAGACCATGGCGTAGTAACTTTTTTATGGCGGGTTTTGAATAGTTTTTTTTATTTACTTTCTTTCTTTGTAAAGCTGTTTTCTCTTTTTTTGTTGGTTTTAGTTTAGTTTACTTTTCTTCCTACCTTGTACATGTAACTCTTTTTCTTTATTAATGAAATCATGTCGGTGTGGTTTTTTGCGACCTGACCCTCAAAAAAAAAGTATATATATAAGTAGTCTAATCTTAGCATTTTATACAAAACGTTTAGTAGTGTAACCTTAGCAAGTTATAACTTTCCCTACTAGAGAGATTCAATGTGACTTGCATCGAACAAACTTTGTGAAATTTTTATTCTATAAGCGAAATGACCAATTGCAATTAATTGGACGTACATATTAGGACCTTTTTAATAGTGGCCTTATAGATTTTTTATTTTCTGTAAAAGGGCCTATACTATTTCCCTTTTTTATACCAACATTAATTTAAAGTTTTCTAAATTGAATCTTTTTTTTATAGTTATCTTTGAAACAATATTTTTTTTTAAGAAATAGAAGTCCCTTAAATCATCTAAATTAATTTTCTTTATGCGTCAATTAAACTAATATCATACAACTAAGTTACTTGTAACTTCGTGCATACGAACTACCTAGAATATTAATTTTGTTGTAAGTTATTTTTTAAAATAATTTTTAAGGATTAGCCTTAAAAATAGTTAAGGGCTGCGCTTTTTAAGTGGAGAATTAATTCATGTTATAAATTTGATTGGAAAATCTTTTGTAAATATTTACAGCGCTGGATGCATATATAGTTTATCTAAAAGAAAAATGATTTTTGTTCTACCATAATACAATGTTTACATTACTAAACAAATAGATTAGCATTTCATGATTCCCATATATACACATCTATACTACAAGATACAATGCATATATAGATGCTATATATTAATAATTAATATACAATATCAAAAAGGAGAAAGAAAAGAAAAATGAACAGTAACCTATTCAGAGGTTTCTTGATCCGACCCGAATACCCGATGACATCGAAATCTTAAGTCGACTTTTCAAAGTCAAAAGCACTAGCTTATCCTATATAACAAAACGATACAATCTCTTCCATCAGAAATCTAATTAACCCGGCTACCTGTCCTCTCTTCTCATCCAGCTCTTCAGAGAAACCCTAATTTCGTTATGGGTAACGGGCCCTCTCAGTGCTTTCTTTCATCCTCACCGGGCACGGTCAAGCTGATCTTCTGGGGTGGCGCCACACAACTGATACCAGCTCAGCGTCCTGCCGGCGAAATCATGTTCAGTTTCCTAGACTGCGTCATATGCCACGCGGACTCATTCTTCATCGGCCGGCCGCTACCTATCCTCTCTCTAGAGGATGAGCTCCTTGCAGGCAATACTTACTTTGTTCTACCTGTTGATCGACTACCCTGCCAGGATAGCGCATTAACTGCCACCACTTTTGCATCGCTGTCCCCCTGTCCGAAGAAGCCGATATTTTCTGGGTCAGGACAAAACAATGCTTTTATGTACCTAAAAGGTGCCGATGGAAGAGCGGTTATTAAGGTGCAACCCGAATTTATCATGAAACTTATTCAAGTGCAAGATACCGAGAGGACGAGTGTTTGCGGCGACAAAGAGGAGATATGTAGCACACCCGAGCTGAAGAAGCACTACGCACAGTTGGTGGGTCCGAGAGACAGGCCATGGTCGCCTCGGCTCGAGACCATCAAGGAGAAAAACAATAAGAATAGGTTAAAAATTAGCCCAGCCCGGCTTCCACCAATAAAAGCCTTTAGACCGGAGAAGAAGTAGCTGATGTGCATGGCTAGATATTATTACAACTTTTGGTTTCCTTAAGTTAAGGTCAGTTCAAGCTGTAGGGCTATGAAATTAATTTGTACATAGATTTTCAGATCAAAAACCTATAATTTGTGCTTTAACTTTTTAAGGTCATCTCTGGCTTTTATTTCTTTCTCCAATTTTGTCTAAATCATCTAGAGCGATGATCTTAACCAGAGGTTATGAACTCTTCAGAGCTAATCTTTTATACGAGAGAGTTTGTCAATCATGTCAAAAGTTTGAAAAGATTAATTTGTTAATTTCCCCATTTTGAAGAAATGTAATGTACGTAGGCGCCATCTTCTAGTCATTTAATCGCTTAATTAGTTAAAGGGATTTAATCTCCACTTGTTTACACTTTACAGATGGAGAATATATAAGCGTACTAACATTAATTAATTTCAAATTTTCTCTACATTTGTACTAATTTACTAGCTAATAATCTAGCTTATGTTAATTTCTAGAGCATATAGTTTGAACTTTTAATCATTGAAATTCTCCCATGGTTACTTCGATTTTGGTCCTGTAAAAGAAGTTCAAATTAAGGCCCATGATCAAGACAATAATTTCGATTTTATTAACACATGGGAAATTTTGTGCCAGTCGTATACAGTTTTTTTTTTTTTTTTTGACGCATTTAATTGCCCAACATGGGCATAAAGCAAAATCATGTGTCATGTCATAGAAATCCTTAAGTTATTATTTGTGCAATGAATAACAAATTTTTTTTTTTCATATATGATATAGTACAATAAAAGATGAAACTGATACTTCAATTATCCTAGCTATTTAATTATTGTCAATGTAAAATTCCTAATTAAATTCGCGAGACTGTACTTTAATATTTTCAAATAAATCTTGTTCAGATTGCCTTTCATGCATGAAGAAAATTAAAAATTAAATGCTACGATTTTTGTCCAACAAGAAACGTAATAGTTAGATATTTACATAAAATGAATGCTTTTCGCTCCCCGTGACCTAGGTGCCTTTTGCACTAAATTTTTTATACGACCTCTTTGTGTATGTATAACGAGATCAGCTCTGCATTTAATAATCAGCTGGTTTTAGCTGTACTGCTCCGTGCAAGTCACTAAACCATTTATTGGCAGATATAATTGTACGCGATCTATAATATTCAATAAAGTTTTTTTGAAGATAAGATGCGCCAAGCCCTTCAATTTATTTTGAAACTAAATGTCACAAACCATTCTGTGTACTTTCATATACTTCTACTAGTACTTGGGCTGTGGTTTTGTAAAAGGATTTGAGCTGTGGTTTATAATATAAAATGAAAAGGAGAAACAAAACATTGTTGAGTGATAAATAAGTAATATATCTGATTCTGAATGGTTTATACTTTCGAGTTTTAAGTTTTAACAATTAATAATAATTAGTCTGCAACATTAGTTTGTCGTTTTAGTAACTAAAAAAATGTAATTCGGTTAGAGGATTACTTGTGGATATATAAAGTTAAGAGGGTTGTACTTTATCTTTATTCCAAAAAATATAAATAGTAATTAACTTGACAATATATGGGGCTGAATAGACAAAGAAAATTAATTCATATTTTGAAATTTTATTATACTTGTCCGAATTAATTTAGAATGTGGTTATCAAGCATTAATGACTACGATTGCACGCTACTGCATAGTCAATATATATAACAGTAATACTTATTCGTTGTCGATGTCGCTTTTCTAAATTAAATGAGTTGTCATATCTTTTATTTTATCATGACAGTATTTTGAGGTGAATCGTGAGTCGTGACTCGTGACAGTAATCGCTTTGATACGGCTAAACCTTGATGGAACGATCGATATTGATGGCATTTAATTAATGGAACGATCGATCTTGATGGCATTTATAATTAATTCCATATTGCAACAAAAGCTATATATACCAGATCAAATTTCAATTTGGATGGTGAGAGTATGGCTTAACCTCGAGTTGGATGACCTTCCAATTCTGTTTTTAGTCAGTTACATGGAGTACCTTTTTTTTTTTTGGAGAACAATAGGGATCAAGTCCCTAACTTTTCATTAAAAACATGTAGTACGTACATTTATGTTCAGTTTTTAGTGTGTAAATTATTATTTTTAATCAAAGAGATTATAACTCAAGTAATAGTCAAAATGAACAAATTTAAAAATAGAAGGCACTCGGCATAAATTAATCCATGTTACAAATGTAAAGAAGTATATTAAAAGTTATATAAATTATTGTGCAAAACTCCATTGTGTTTACTCATATTTTTACCATTAGGGCCACATTTCAGTCGTTCCTAATAAATTGTGATATTAACAAGTATATTTTAGAATATCATCAAGCACTTAAACATAAGTCTATGCGAGGTGTCACCACTCACCAGAGATTCATCTAATATTTTAGAATTTAGAAAAGAATAGCTATTAATTAGCTAAAGAAGAACCTCTGGGATGTAGAAAATAACAAAAACAACAAAGAGACACACGATTTTAACGAGGTTCAGCACCAACTTGGTGCCTACGTCCTCACGCACACACGCCTCTCACTTTTTTATTGATTTTCTGGTTGAATATTACATGGAGAAGATGAAACATAAATAGGAAAACTATCCTATAGAGACACACATCTCTTTCCAATTATTCCCCATTTATTTCTTTACAATTTTTATACCCTCACACAAGGAAACATATCAAATACACCCAGGGACGTGCTAGGCACCTCTTTCCAAGTTTGAGCTGCCAAGACCTTTCCTTTTTTTCACAAAACGCGTCCAGATTGGAGCCCGTTCGGCTGGCCATTCGGCTGTACACCTGGCCGAATGCCTGGCCGAATGGTCATATTCTGACACTCCCCCTCAAGTTGGTATGTACAGGTCTGTCATACCCAACTTGCTAATCACATTCTTGAATGCAGTGCTTGTAACTCCCTTAGTCAAAATATCAGCCAGCTGATTTTCAGATTTCACAAACTTCAACTGGATGATTTTAAGATCTATATTCTGCTTGAGAAAATGTCTATTGACTCCAATGTGTTTGGTCCTGTCATGTTGAACTGGATTGTGAGACATGTCAATTGCTGCCTTATTGTCCACGCATAAGGTCATAGCTCCCCCTGACTCAAAACCAAGTTCTCTCATAAGTTTTCTAATCCATAACAATTCACACACGCCCTTAACAACACCAATGAGTTCTGCTTCTGCACTTGAGAGAGCCACTACCCCTTGCTTCTTACTTCGCCATGTAACAAGATTTCCTCCTACAAATGCGAAGTATCCTGAAGTTGACTTCCTGTCAGAAATACTACCTGCCCAATCAGCATCAGTGTAACCCATGATATCAAGGTGTCCATTCCTTTTGAAGTGTATTCCTTTTCCAGGAGTTCCCTTCAGATATCTGATAATCCTCATTACTGCTTCCATGTGTGCTTCACTTGGATTGTGCATGAACTGGCTTACGAGACTCACGGCAAAGGCTATATCAGGTCGTGTGTGAGACAAGTAGATCAGCTTTCCTACCAATCTCTGATATCTTTCCTTATTGGCTGGTACTTGATCAGGAAACTCTCCCAATTTCTCATTTTGCACCACTGGTGTGTCTGCAGGACGACAGTCTAACATACCCACTTCTGCCAACAAATCTAGGATGTATTTCCTCTGAGATAAAACTATACCTTCACTAGATCGAGCCACCTCAATTCCAAGAAAGTATTTCAGTCCCCCCAGATTCTTCATCTCAAATTCCTTTGAAAGTTTTCCTTCAAGTCGTTGGATCTCCTCTGTGTCATCACATGTTATTATCATGTCATCAACATAGATAATTAATACAGTTAATTTTTCATATCTTCTTTTATAAAACAGAGTGTGATCCGATTCTCCTTGAGTGAAACCATATTTTCTCATTGCTTGACAAAACCTGCCAAACCAGGCACGTGGAGATTGTTTCAGCCCATACAGGGCCTTTCTCAACTTGCAGACCTTAGCTTCTGGACCATTTTCCTTGCTGTTCGGCTGGCCATTCGGCTTGTCCCTGGCCGAACAGTGAGCCGAACAGAGGCTCTGTCCGCCTTGTTTTTCCATGTTGAATGCCCTCAGCTCATCAAACCCTGGTGGTAGCTCCATATAGATTTCTTCTTCCAAGTCTCCATGTAAGAATGCATTCTTCACATCAAATTGGTGGAGGGGCCAGTCTAAATTAGCTGCAAGAGACAACAATACTCGAATCGTGTTTAGTTTTGCAACAGGAGAAAAAGTCTCCTGATAATCAATCCCATACGTTTGAGTGTACCCTTTAGCAACTAACCTAGCCTTATACCTTTCGATGTTACCATCTGCACCATACTTGATTGTGAATACCCACCTGCATCCTACTGGTTTCTTACCATTGGGCAGTTTTTCTAGAGTCCAAGTTTCATTCTTATGGAGTGCTTTCATCTCTTCATTCATGGCTCCTATCCATTTAGGATCACTAAGAGCCTCATTCACATTTCCAGGTGTAGGTATATTCAACATTTGGTCACTAAACTTCCTTAGTGGTTCTGGTAGTTCTTTTGTGGTGACAAAATTTGCAATTGGGTATATGACCTCTTTACTCGTACCATCTTCAGGTACATACCTTTTTGGTGGTTTACCACGGTTGTGTCTCGGTGGAAGAACATATCTTGGGTTAGAAACACTTACCTCAGGAGTGCCCTCAGGAGACGCATGGGATTGTGGACTTGGATCAGTCTGTATCACTTCTTCATCCAGTTCCTCTTCCTGTGGGTCCCAATTGTCTTGATATACTTCTGGTATTTCGTGCTCCTCCCTTAGATCTAGTTCTCTTAGTTGTTCAGCCAAAAATTCAACTGATTGATGCTGTTCCCCTCTCTGTTCGGCCAGGTGTTCGGCCGAATGGGTGCCCGAATGGTCGGCCGAATGGCCAATTTCTGGCTGCTCACTGCTGTTTGAACTACCATATGCTCCAAATGTTTCTTCCCCCTGGTGATGCCACTGATTTATCTCATTTTCTTTCTCCCCCTGAGATGAAACAGTGGTGTCTTGATAGAAACTTTCATTTTCCAAGAAGGTAACATCCCTTGTGACATACCATTTCTGAGATTTTGGGTCAAAGCACCTATACCCCTTCTGGTTGGTTCCAACGCCTAGGGATACACATTTGACTGCACATGGGTCTAACTTGGTCCTATTGCTTTTCTGAACATGTACATATGCCACACACCCAAATGTTTTTGGTGGCAAACTTAATATAGATGGGATAGAGGTAAATGTGCTAAGTTTCTTCAAGGGTGTTTGGAATTTATTGATCACTGAGGGTAACCGATTTATCACATATACTGCCATCATGACAGCACAGTCCCAGAATTTTTGTGGTACATTATTTTCAATTAACAATGCCCTAGCAGTTTCAAGAACATGTCTGTTTTTTCTTTCAGCTATCCCATTTTGTTGTGGTGTTGCCACACAAGTTGTTTCATGAATAATCCCTTTTTCCTTGAAAAATTTTCTTAGGTTTCTATTCACAAACTCGCCTCCATTGTCACTTCTAAACATTTTTATGTTTATCCCAAATTGAGTTTGCACCATAACATGAAAATTCTTAAATACTTCTTCCACTTCATCTTTTCTTTTTAATAAAAAGGACCAAGTCATTCGAGTGCAATCATCAACAAACAGGACAAAGTACTTATACCCAAAAATTGATTCAACCGGGGAAGGCCCCCAAACATCAGAATGGATTAAATCAAAAGGTTTATCACATTTATTCAAACTAATATGGTATGTCACACGGTGACTTTTAGCTCTTACACAAGTTTCACAATTAAATTTAGATAAATCCATTCCACAAAATAAATCAGGCAAAATTTTTCTCATGTAACCAAAAGATGGGTGTCCTAACCGCCTGTGCCATGTCCAAATCCTTTCTTCCAAGTTCGAACTTCTCCTAGCTAAGTTAGTTTTTCCAATCTTGAGGTCTTCTAAGTGATACAGACGACCCCTTTTAGTACCACGCCCAATGATCTCCTTCGTGAGGACATCCTGGAAAATGAAAAAATCAGGGAACATGAGAACCACACAGTTCAATTCTTCTGTTATTTGTCCAATTGAAATCAACCGATTTGTCAAGGAAGGTACATGAAGTGTATTATGAAGAATTAAAGAAGGTGAAATTTCTACATCTCCTGCCCCTTTTACTGGATACTCAAAACCATTTGCATTGTAGATATTTTTCACCCTTGGTTCCCTGGATCTTTTGAAATCTTTTATGTCAAAGGTCATATGGTCTGTAGCCCCAGAATCAATTACCCAATCCAAATTATGACTTGTGAGAAGAGACATACCTTGAATAGATGTGTTACCTACCGAACCTGTTTCTTGTTCACTGGAGGTGGATTCTCGGGCTGCACACAGCTGCGCCCGACCCGCACCGCCTTCTGCCCCCTCTGTTTGGCTGTCTGAACTGGCCGTTCGGGGATCTGTTCGGCTCTGACCAGCCGAATGGTCAGCCGAATGGTACCCATTCGCCTCGCTGCCCGTGCCGGTGGCTGCCATATTCACCTGAGACCTCCTTTGTTGCTTCTCCTTCCTTCCCTTGAACCAGTCGGGATAGCCCACAATCTCAAAGCACGTGTCACGCACATGCCCGTTCCTCCCACACTGGATACACTTCAGTTTTGACTTGTCCTGATAATTGCCACTAGAAACCCCTTTAGTATACATAACCACAGAGTTTTGATGTGTACCTTCCTCGCTTTTCAGCATGACAGTTTGCCTTGAAACTTCCCTTCTTACTAACCCATAAGCTTGCTCGACTGTGGGAAACGGTGTTAGTCGCAACACTTGGGCTCTAAGACTGTCCAGGCGATCGTCAAGTCCATCAAGAAAGGTATACACCCTTGACTTCTCCAGATATTCATTGAACTTCTCGATATCAGGCGCACTAGTCATGGGATTTGGGCGCCGATAATCAATCTCCCTCCACAATCCCTGCAATCCATTATAGTAATCCTCCAATTTACCAGTATGTTTAAGACGAGATACCTGACGGTTGAGGTCAAAGACTTGTGACTCATCATTTCCATCATAGTAGGTCGTTGCCAGTGCCCTCCACATCTCGCCCGCCGTCTTATAGCGCAGGTATGTGGGCAAGAGGGTTGAATCGAGTGAGCTGATCAACCAGCTCTTAACCACAGAGTCATCTGCACTCCACTTGGGGTATGTGGGGTGATCTGTCGGTGGAGAAGGAGGATCACCTGTGAGATGATGCATCTTGTGTCGAGCCTGGACATGTATGTTCACTACTTCTGACCAGATCGAGTAGTTGAGGCCATCTAGCTTTATAGAAATTGGTGTGGCTGAAATTTCAGAGTTTTGGATCACCGGAGTTGCAGGTGGTGGTGTTTGAGTCTGGACTGTCATGAGTTGGGTCATTTGGGCTTGTTGGGCAATCACAAGTTCGGTTAGCTTCTCAAGGATGGTCTTGGTCTCAGTGTCGTTGGCCATGGCTGAATTTTGTTCTGTTTTTTGGTTCTGTTCGGCTCTGTGTTCGGCCGAACAGTAGGTCGAACGGGTGATTTTTGGTAGATTTTGTTGATTTTTCTCTTGGTTCTTGGTTTGGTTTGGGTCTTAGAACGAACCTGGCTCTGATACCATGTAGAAAATAACAAAAACAACAAAGAGACACACGATTTTAACGAGGTTCAGCACCAACTTGGTGCCTACGTCCTCACGCACACACGCCTCTCACTTTTTTATTGATTTTCTGGTTGAATATTACATGGAGAAGATGAAACATAAATAGGAAAACTATCCTATAGAGACACACATCTCTTTCCAATTATTCCCCATTTATTTCTTTACAATTTTTATACCCTCACACAAGGAAACATATCAAATACACCCAGGGACGTGCTAGGCACCTCTTTCCAAGTTTGAGCTGCCAAGACCTTTCCTTTTTTTCACAAAACGCGTCCAGATTGGAGCCCGTTCGGCTGGCCATTCGGCTGTACACCTGGCCGAATGCCTGGCCGAATGGTCATATTCTGACATGGGAAACCTGCAGAACCAGCGCTGTGTATCTAACATGAGATAATTTGCTAATATTCTATATCTGCCACAAAAATAAATAGCGGAACAATAAAGTGCAGAAGAAGGTTTTCTAATTTTTTGAATACCTTATTTGTTTGTTGCACAATGTTATCAATATAATCGCAAATAATGGGCTTTTTAAGGCCTTGGGCTTAGGCCAGCTCACCTTTCTTTTTATTTGTGTCTTTTTAAAAATTTGTTTTCAGCAGGCTTTTCTGGAGAAACAGAATGACATGTCGAAATTTCAAAGAGGAAAAAAAGGCACACATATTTTCTAAAGAAAATAATTTGTTAATTAATGAATTTCAGTAATTATAACTGCCATCGGCAGAATAACCATCGCGTGCCATCGCTGAACAGTCAGCGCGTGCATGAGTTTCTCTCTTGACTGGCAGGTGTCTGTTACAAATGTTCAGTTTAATAATCAAATGTGTTCAGTTCAATATTCAAAAGTGTTCAGTTAAATGCGTCAACTAATGGGCAGAGTCGCGGATGGCCACATGGGTCAAAGTCGCGCGTCAGAGAGAGGTGCGCCAAGGGCAAAGTTGGAAAAAATTTAATTTGAACCGGATCGGTTTATGACCCCTTCTAATTTTTTCATGTGGTTTTTTTCCGGTTCGTGACCCTTTCGCTTGACATGCACTTATTTAAAAAAACTGAAAGTAATACTTAATAAATTGAATATTTATATGTAATAACCTGAACATTTGTACTTACGAAGCTGAACATTTGTTCTTACGAAACTGAACACTTATACTTATCCAAATGAACATTTTTGCTGATAACATTTATATTTTTTATTGCAACTAACTGACCATTTATACTCAATTAACAGAACATTTGTACTTATCCAACTGAAAATTTACGTACGAGATAAAATGCGCTGGATGAGAAAAGGATGCGCTGGGTGAGAGGATCGCTGGCTTAGCGATGGCGCGGATGATTTTTTTAGCGATGACACTAATCAATTTTCAATGAATTTGTTGCCTAATTCATTGTCTTTGGTATGAGAGAACGTACATTATAATTGAATGGCTGTATTGGAGATGATTTGAAACCTCTAACCCTCATTTCATACTTCAATTATTGCATATATAATTATGCGCTAAGCTCGTGCTTTAGAGAAATCTTATTTGATAGGTTTCAATGCTTCTTTAAGCTTTCCACTATCTCAATTCTTCCATCCAAGTAATTAATTATCAGAATTTATAACGCATAATATATTAATATTTCAAAAGTCGGCTACCAAACTACCAATCCAAATAATCATCTAAATACTAACGACTTTAGCTCGACAGGTGTCCCATAACACACACGAGGTAGGCTAAACCTGACAAACTATTAATCACTTGTTATTATTATTATTATTTTTTTCTTTTTCTTTTTGACTTGACAAGCACTCCTTCAAGCATCATCTCCACCATTACCAGAGCGGCCAAGCTTAATCTTTTCGGTGGCTTTTTTTTTTTTTTTTTTTTTTTTTTTTTTTTTTTTTGTTCACAACACTGCACGTTTGCACCTGAAGGGTGTACCGTGTACTGGAGCAAGAAAGCCGAAGACAATTTTTTTTGTTATTTTCATCGAAGACAGGTGTTACCTCCAAATTGATTTGATTATTTTGGAAGGATATCAAAATATACAAGGTGACGGCGTATTATTGAAGACATCCATCTCACTATTATATAATTGTTGCCATGGTACAATTACAGTACAAATTTTAAAAGTTCTATTAAGAAATTACAATGTAATCAGATATGTATAGTTCTAATTCGTCGGTCATGATTATATACACCATCGATAGTGACATCTGATGTGGACCCCTCGTAAATTTATATACTAGTCAAAGAAAAATTTTATTTGTTTATCTCTATTTTTAGGAGAACAACGTTTTTGTATATTGTATAAGATATGCTGGGTCAATCTTTTCGTTTTTTTTTTAATGTTTACCTAATTTTTTCAAATACATAAAAAAGATTAGATTATTGGCTATTATAGAAAACAAAATGCAAGAGTTATTAAAGTATAGAGTTGATTGTTATTTGATAGCTTAGAAAACAATTATTAAACAAGTCAATATTGTTTTAAAGAGCATCGGCCAGTCAGAAAAAAGTAGAAAAAAATAAAAAGTCCAATTGCCAGTTTTCTGCGCTTATTCAATTCGAAGTTTTAGAGAGGCTTACCGAAATTCATATCGTCAAAATTTTATCAATACTATCCATGAGTAACAGGCAATTAGGGAAAAAAATAAAGTCAGTCATAGATAAGTCATAAGTGATTTTAACAAACTAGTTAAAAGCCCAGAAGTAGATTTTGATCTACTTTTTAATAACAAAACAACAATTTTTTTATTTTCTTGACAAGCCTTTCTAAAAAATTAAATGAAAACACTTTTCAAGAGGACATTGCGAATCTGAAACCGAGTTGAAGAATTTCTTATGAATATAAAAGTTTGAGAGACTTGACCTTATTTTATCTTATGAAAAACAAATTTTTAAAAGTCCCATATTATAGAGGAAATACCTAATTTTTAAACAGATGGCAATAACAATCAAATACTAAATCTCTTGAATAGTTATATATAAATTCGAACTTTGTGAATACCATATTTGAATGTGAGATACATGAGTTTCCTAATTAAAAAAATGAATTAAGAGCGATGGGTTTGACGACTTAATTTAAAAGTATGGTTTTGATCCCTCTTAAATTACAAACAAATAAAATTGACAGATTAAATTTAAAATTCGACGCTCCGAGCCTCCAACTAGCCATGATACAGCTCCTGAAGGTAAACAAACACTATCAGTTTCAGCTCCAATCATAAATAAACTATTTCAAATTCAACGACGATTTTTGCTTAAATTGACTAAGGCTACTTCTATTAATTAGAGAAATGGTGAAGAGATTGATGCGAACCTTTTGCGCTCTAAAGCATTTTCTTCTTTAATACCACTGTGACAGTTTTAGTTAGCCGATTGTCCCAAGTTGACCTAGAATATCAAAATCAAAGAGGTCCCACTTTTTATAAAATGCAAAATATTATTGATAGCCTAAGAAGCTTACATGCTGCCAACCTTATATTATTTTTCAATTTTCTTCCATGCAAATTTTTTAGTACCAATTCGTGCAACCATGCTCATCCTTGCCTCCTGGGAGCAACTCCACTCCTGTTCGTGCACACCACTCACACAAAATTAACCGAAAATCCTGTACCTTTCATCTTAGCTTTCACATTCAAATATTTTAATTTCTTGAACTAATTGGTGCAACGATAATATCTTTAATAATAAACTATGTCATTTATATAGTAGTATATTCTAGGCCAATTCTTGTTGCACCAGCATTCCGGCACCCCTAGAAACTTATTGAAACAACTTATTGATTGCAGCAAATAAGAAATATTTTTTTCATGTACTTTTAAGCAAATGTACCGTATAAATACATGAATAATGTAGCGTCATAACAAATGAGCAACCTTTGCCTGTTGCATTATTGCATGTACTGTTATATAATTTTGTCAAAAAATAATAAATAAATAATCTGTTACGAGAATCAGGTTGAGGTTTTAGCATGGACATGTATTTATTAAAGAAACATGCCATGTGATGATGATATATAAAAGTAGGGCTGTACAACGGGCGGATTTGCAATTTTTTATCAATATTTCAACCCAACTCAATTATACCGGGTTAAAAAATTTTGTTAGATGACCCACTCGTAATCCAACCCAACCCATATAAATTTGTATATACAGATTTTTACGGATTTCTGGATTAAATGAGTTATGATTTATATGGTACATAAATAAACCCGACAATATCTAACTACACGATATTTAAATAAATGTGACAAGTATCTAACTACACAGTATTTTAAATGCTCGTCTTGATTTTTTCATGTCCTAACTTTTTATCAATTATATTGCTTTATCAAACTTGACTTCAAATTTCACACAAAAAATTCATGTATACCATGTCAGAGAAAAATTAAATAACATGTCATGAGTATATCAAATTTGCACACTGGCCTTATGTAGTTCCTACTTTATCATACAATTAGAAGGCTTGATTTAAGTGAGTACACAGCTAAAATAATTAGATTACAGCAATGCAAAAAAAAAACTTAGCTAATCAAATGACAACAAAGTAAAGAAAATTGCAGCGAACAATTTAGGAAGGCAAAATAAGAGAGCATGATTTAGTTAACACAACCGGGTCTAAACAAGTTATAGCGAACAATAATAATAAAATAAATTAGACTGTACTAATTATTATACCCTCGTCAACTTGCAAGAAAATTTGGGGAAATATTTAGTTAAACAACCGGGTCGGGTCCAAAGCGGGTTATCAAAAATAATTATACTACCCGACCCAATACAAACGGGTTGTCAAAAGTAAAACCCAAACCAACCCGATAATGTCTAAATCCGCTTAAAACGGGTCGGGTCGGACGGGTAAAACGGGTTGGGCGGGTTCTTTTTTCTGTACAGCCCTATATGCAAGTACGATGTCAAATCCTTGTTGTGGATTCAACAAATAAGAGGTCGAAAGCTAATCAAAGAGTTTGTAAGGGAGAATTTCGAGAGGGCAATCATTTTTGCTTATCTTCTTATCCATGTTTATGTTACTGTTTATCTGATTAATTTCATTACGAACTTGGTATAAACAAGTTAAAGACTTTTACTTCACAGAAAGAAAGGTAAAAAAAAGTGGCAGTTGGTCATAAAATTTAAACAAATGAATTTTCAATTTCTTAACAAAACTCAGACAATTATCCTGTACAGTGTTCTGTTTGTTTAATGTTTCTCAGGAGATGAAGAATTTCCTCCTGGTGCCTTAAAAACGAGAACAAAACTGGTTACAAAATAGTGAGGGGAAAGTAATAAAAAGGGGAAAAGAAAACTTATTTGTCTCTGTTACATATTTGCCCTCAGCCATATCCAGTCATATCCCAATTTACAACTTATACCGATTTTGCACTCACTTGTTTACAAAACTCTATCTATGAGTCCAAGCATGTTAAAAAAATTTCACCTATATCAGTTAATCACAAAATAAGTTAGCCATATATGTATACGTATTTCTTATCTACTTATATTTACGGTAACCGGCCCCGTTCTGCAACAAAATCTGCACACTAGCCTGCTGATGCACCTCCCATAACCTAAACGATCTTCAGATCCACTTGCATGCAACCACACTTTCATGTGTCTTCCGAGAAGGCCTTGAAGATGAAGTCACGGAACCTTCTAGAATACTGCCGTGGATCAACGGCTGAGATAGAGGTAGAGTCATACTGCATGGATTTGTATGCATGCTCAAGCTTCTTGCTGATGTCATAATCTTGTAAAATATCGATTATGCCAAAATATAAAATCACGTCGTAATACTCGCCAGTTGGTTCACCAATTAGCTGTGAGTCAGATTCGTTTCGCCTCAATGTCAGCTCAGCTCGAGCAGGCATGTTTGCACCCAGCCTGATCTTAGCCCACCTAAAAATGTTATATCATGATGGAAACAAGTGAGGGCCAAAATAATAATAGGAAAGCTATCTTATTATAAATGGCAGCTACAACAGGTCGATACTCACTACAAATTCCTGACCTTTTGCTTCCTTTAATTTGCTTTTTTGTTTTTAGATTATTGTAATCATGAATGAAATATTCTGTAGAATGAGGGATTAATTGAACCTTTAATGCTTATTTCACTAATTAATTCCAATGCAAACTAACATTATTGGAATAAGGGCTTCCAAAACCACAATTATTACTGGTGAAATCATATAATGTATCCCAAAATAGTGCTTTAGAAATACAAGGGGTATTCTACAAATTTGATTCTTGTGTGGTTTTTGTTAGCACTCCCCCTCAAGTGGGCGGTTTGTTCACAGGCCCATATTGGTAAAAGATATACATAGATCAACCTAAATATCAAAATTTTCCTTTTTTAGATTATTTGAGGTCATATGCAAAATTTGAAAAACATCACAGAAACAAAAAAGCTTATCCTGACAACTATTTACCTATTTGGGTCTACAATTAGTTGATCCATGCTTGCTCTTGAGAGTCGGGGAGTTGTTGGTCTCTGTAGCTGATCCATGTCAACTGAACCTTTAATCAGATATAATTATATAATCAGTTAATATAGTTTTTGAAAATTTCCAGATTTTTAGTTAACTTGAAGGTGTTCCTATTGCCAACACGAACCTTCCATTAGGTAATGTGCTCGTGTGTCTCTGAAATGCACACCAACTAAAAGACTGTAATCCATTATTCTCTCTTGCTCAAGAAACTCACAATCCCTTTCCACTTGCCTATGAAATAAAAATGAGATATCAATGAGTAATAAAATTTATGGCAGGGATGAGATCTTTGACTGTCTATTTATTGAGATGTAATCGAAAAAACAATCAAGTGCACAAACCTCACAAGTTCTTGGAACCAATGTTTTCTCAGCCTAAATATAAAATTAAGGTCGAGATCTTTCAAAGTTGTGTATTCATCAATTTCAGAATGTGGCTTGGCAGTCATACGACCGAGCGATGATCCTTTCAAGTCAAATCTTCTGTGAATTGCATACTCAGAACAGAACAGATTCCCCATTATAACAAAGCGAACCTGTATTTTTAATAACATATGTAGTTACATAAGAAAATTGTCATGTGAATCTCTCTTAATGCATGTGCAAAACCCTAATGGTCGCTAATCTATAGAGCATAACTTTGGTCCTTGGGATTTGTAAGTCTTCTAACATGACAAGAAATTGCAGTTAGATGTTGCCTCGTTATTATTTTTATTTAAAATTTTTTTTTTTGGGACATATTCGGTCTATCTCAGCTTACAAGATGACACTTTTGTAAAGCAGTCACATAATTCATAATTTAATATTTACTTATAAAGGCATTTGGATTCTAAGTTTTTCAGTTCAGCTTTTCCTTTCCTCTAACCTTCTTTTGGTTTGTGCCCGTCAATTTTACACAATGGAGCCCAAAAAATTTGGTCACCAAGGTATTCTCATGGGCTCTCACATGGCTGTAATATGCAGGAAGCATCCGCAAAAGCACCTACATAAAAATCAAGCAAAAGATGAACATAAGAAAATGTTGTCCATGAAACCTTGATTTATTAATTAATTAAAAAATGATAACAAGCATTTTGCCTACTAATACCAACTGAAGTTGCAAAGAATGAGTTGTCACTGTTAGTCTTATAGCAAACAAACTTCTTTTTCATAGCCTCATGTCCACTACTAATTAGCACTACTTGAAAAATACGTGCAACTTCAAATTTGAACTTTAAAAGTGCTAGTTGGATTATCAACAGCTTAGTTCGAACAATAGTGACTCAAAAAGGTAAAACTGTTAAGTAGGCCAGTACCTTCACTTCAGCCTTCTTCATGGTTTTAATCATGTACCGGTCATCATTTGTCAGGTAAAAGAAACTACCACTCTTTCCTGGAGAAGAAAGCTCTCTAAGTGCATCATTTCCACATAGAGAAAGCATATAATCAGCTGGGTCTACCTTGAAAAGTTTTCGTAATGTCCTGGATATTAAAGTTGAAGACAAAAAAGGAAAGCATATCTGGTTAAATAATATTTATAAAGAGGTAGTCTCTGATGGATCTATTATCCAGGGGCAATAGTCTAGCATTTTCGATATCATACAACTTATAATCATGGTACCCGCACGAGCATAAACTAACATGATGGTGCCAAAGTTAGAATACAAAATGGTACTACTATTTACAAACCAAAACTTTCGCCATCCAAAAGTAATGTGTGGTAATGGACAATTTCTTTCTCACCTGAAAACATGAGGGCAGTAGTCTTTCCATCGGAAGTCGCACGATTGGTGAGGTGGTGTGTGCTTGCTCCCTTCGGGAGGAAATTTGGTCCACACCTTTTCTTTTGGATCGAATGCTGCTGGCTTCAGATCAAATGTAATTGGTCCCTGCTTGCCTACAGCATGCCTATGTCACACACCAGCAAAACAGGTTAAAAATTAAATAAAGTAGGCTTTTGGGTGTCAAATTATATTTATACTTGAATATGGAAGTTGTTCTATCCCTGGAACTGATACTGTGAATCCTGTCTGCATCATGTGGTGGAGCCTTCAGGTCAGTGATGATGTATGACATACCACATGCAATTCATTGGACAGGCAATTATAGGACTTGAAAAGGAAATGTATCGAATGAAACAAATATAGACGAGAAGATAGAAAGAGGGCATGCCAACAAATTTTCCACCTAGTAATTCTCTAATTGCATGGAAGTCAATGTACCACTTTTGGGTCTGATTAGAGACATAAAATGAGACCTAACACTTGCCAAAAGGAAGATGGAAGTTCACATCATGTTCAGCCCACTAAATTGTCCCAAATATTCCACACTAAGTGGAAATGCTAATTATACCAGAAATTAATTAAAGGACTTAATACAGATGACATCACTATCAAGGAAATACCATGGTTGAAAAATGAATACCATTTACCTCCAAGAAAGCAGAAATTGTGCTTTAAAACCTTTCGAAACTGAGCAGTTTTGGAAATTGATCTTGATTCCAGCAACTCCTTAATTTTTAAGAGGCTATTTAGGAAATCAGCTCATGGTTTTGTAGGTTAATAGAACTTTTTGATGAAAAGACAAAAAGAAACAAATTGTTCATTAATTAATCTTGCTCATCCATGACAACCTATTAATTAGCTTAACCAAGAAATGGAACAAATCAATTGACTGAAACTTAAACCAGTAAAACTCAACCAGTACAAAATTATTGAACTCTACATTGACATAATTTCAAAAAATAAAAAACAGATGCAGACCATAATGTACCTTATACCGAGCTGCAAATTGAGCATGAGATCATAATTCTTGTGCCCTTTAGAAATAGTCTCCCCCTGTCGCTTCTGGACCCTTTGCGGGCCCCACCTCAAATCAGGCGTACCTGTTCGGCTTGGCACTGTGCTAGCCACGCCTGATGCCGCCTCATCCAACCCAAACCCTGAAAGCAAATCCTCAATACCACCCCCAACCGGACTCGATAACCTGCTATTACCATTTCCATCCCCATCAGCCACCCAAACTGTCAACCCATCCAGAGTTGAGCCGGACAGCCCGTTTGGTCGTCTGATAAAGTCTGGTGAACGCTGGAACAATTGTGGGTCAGGTTGCAACCGGGGTGACCTCCAATTACCCGAATCTGTCCCGCTGCTGCCTGACCAATTCAACTGCTTTTGTGATGGTAAAACTGAGACCAATTCACCAGAGCTGCTAATTTTGCACTCTGGTAAATTCATGGCAAAGAAATCTCTTGGATCACGTGCAGTTGGCGATGATGCAGCCGGTGATGGGTAGTACTTTCCCTTCTGCTGCACACCTGGACTGGCACCAGCCAAATCACGGGTCCAAAGACCGACATACACACTACCATCAGCCCACCTAAAGCTCCCATTGCCACATGGCGACCCATCCTCCCAGCCGCCTTCGTACCGGTTCCCATTGGCCCATGTCAGGGTCCCACGGCCATGTATCAACCCACCACGCCATTCACCATTATACTCTGTGCCATTGCGCCATACATACCGGCCCTTACCGTCTTGGAGCCCCTGCCGCCATTCCCCGTCATAGAAATCACCATTAGCATAGTACTTACGCCCAGGTCCATGCTTTATATTCATCGACCAAAGGCCCCGGTACGTGTCACCGGCTGCTCCAGTGTATGTACCGGTACCGTCCATGTACCCTTCTTTGAAATCGCCTTCATACGTGGCACCACTGGGCCAAGAGAATTTCCCCTTACCAGTTGCTTTGCCAAGGCGCCATTCTCCCTCATACATACACCCATCAGTCCATAAATACTTGCCAATACCGTGTGGTGTACCGCTGCGCCATTGACCGGTATAGAAATCGCCATTTGGCAATAGCTTCTCTACATGGTACGATGAATTGCTATTCTCTTGGTCATCAGAGGAGGTTGATGATGTGGATGAGGTGGTGGCAGTGTCAGTCTCGTCGGTGGTTGGGGTTACTGACATGGAGGAGAAGATGGACACGCGGCGCCGCGTCATTGGTTGAGATTGAGGAGGTGGGTCCCAGCCCTTGGAGCGGCTCTGCTCGTGCATTGTATGTAAAGGTTATAATGTAAGTAATGGATATAGAAGAGAGGTTTATGATTGGAGGTGTAGTCGAAGAAGAGACGACATTGAAGGAAGGAAGGAAGGAAGGAAGGAAAGGAAACGAAGGGAAGAGACGAAGGTCAAGGAAGAGAGAGAAAGCGAGGGAGAGAGGTGGTGGGGGTGTTGTTGTTTTTGTTACTTTTTTTCTTTTTTTGGATTTTGGGTTTCGGTTTATTATTTTATGTACTCTTATTATTTTTGTTATTGATTTGTTTTAGATTTTTGGAACCCCTCTACATTGTGATTTTTACATTTTTTTTTTCTTTTTTTTTTCTCCTGAAGTTGCTTTTGCGTGTACTCCCCCAGAGCTCTTTTTTATTGGACACGTGTCATTCAATGTGCCAGTGCATTGATGAAACTAATTATTCATGAAAAAACCAACTCCGTTGGATTGGGACAATGTAGAATTATTCTTACTGATAAAACATTTGTTCCGAGAAGGCAGTTTTATAGGGGAAAAACATGCTAAATTGGATAATAAAGGGGTGTATTTGTAAAAATTCATTTTGGGTTTTGGTTTGTGTGAAAGTGGTGGTCAACATAAAGCAGAAAAAACAAAGAAAGAAGGGAAAAAAGGTCTATTTCTCTGTTACAAACTATCCTGTGTAACCCTATCACAGGTCTCTGACAATGTGACTAATTGAGAATATATATAACTGTCATTTATTCAAGTGACTTGCAACAGTGTGCACAAGAGAATTTACAACACAGAAACAGGATTCAGTTGTGTTGGAACAAGACTGGCTTTAGTTAATACCTCTTTGGTTTCTACAGCTTTTTTTCATTAGTAGGTGAATTTAACCGAGGAGACCTACTAGGTGGTTGTCTATTTGTCCCTTTTTGTGTCTTGTGATTGTGGGTCCCACTAGCAGTTCCAAGCGCAACTTCCCCAACCAATTAGAAGAGAGAAAATGGAAAATAATTAAATAGTTGTTAGCTGTAAATGGACGAGCAAAAAATTTCACAAGGCCCAACAAAATTATTTTGATGCATGTTCAATTAATTTCTGCTTAGTTTTCTGTTCCTCACATTCATTATAGTTTCTATTTGCTAATATCAACTTTTCAACTGTTTCTGCAATTAATATTGATAGAAACCTACGATAGAAACTGATGCAAAGAAAAAAGAAAAAAAATACTGTTTGTTAGTTTCCAGGCTACTGTTATTAACAAAATTGAGTTGATGCAGGCGCACTTGTTATTGTTAACTAATTTTGTTTTATTTTATATTTTGTTGTTTTCTCTCTCTGGAGATGAGTTGTGTAACTTGTGTTAGAACTTAGAAATTAAGATGGGTGGAACGCAAATTTTTCTTTTTTTTTCCTGCAAATTTTAAGTCATAGGATAGTTTTACTATTATTATTTTTTAAAATAAGTATTTGCCACTATATATTTATCAAATTGTCTACAGTTTAATTTGTATATTTTGGACAAGAATGTACGTGCATTGCATATCTCAGCTCCTGTCTATTTTGGAAAAGATTTTACGTGCAAATAGGCCTCTTCTTTCTGGAGTTAATGCTAACAGCTGTGTACTTTTGGATCCTCACATAATATAAAGGATATTTAACGGTGAAATGTGCAAATTTCCAGAAAAATAATTGTTATGCAGGACAAAAACTTATTATTGTTTTCTAAAACCTAATGTTAGTAATTGGATGTTGGTCTGTTGAATATTAAGAAATGTAGATTTATCATAATTAAAATTTAATAGTTTTCTCCATGACAAGGAAATCTTTTAGATAACTAAAAACGGCCTGCCTCCATGTTAGATCTCATGTTACAACTGTCTTTGCCTTTTTCTCTGTGTAGCTGTTTTCCTTTTGTTAGTATTTTTCAACCGTGTCAGTATCTTTCAACCGTGCTGCAATGCATGTGAGAATTCTCTCTCAAGAAATACATAATTATGTATTTCACATCAGATGTATAGTGAGCAAGTCAAACACGTTTTGACATTCGAGTATATAAAACGCAATTGAATCTTAATTTTCAAAATTTTAAATAGTTTATTGGTTACTATATATATAATTTTTAAATAACGAAAACATTATTGGAGGGTGATGCAATATAATGCGTCGTCGATTCCTTAAAGCAACCAATGTTTTAAAATCCGGATCATATTGATCGGTTGGACTGGTTCAACCACAAATCGTGAGCCAGTACGGTCCAAATTGGCCCAAAAACCGCTTTGTTTTCTAACTAGTGAGAACCGGCTGGTCCGGTCTAATTTTTGCTGAAACTGTTGAACCAAATTAATCAATTTATATTTTCAAATTATTTTTCAGTTGGTTTATAAATTTCTCACAAAAATGGAGTGATATAGGGATCGAAATGGAAAAATTGGGATAACAAAGAGTTGTTTCACCACTGGACTACTAGACTTCTTGCTTTACGTCATCTAATTCTTTCCACCGGTTCGACCGATCCAATCGATTGGCCCATCTAATCAATAGTTTAAGCGGTTTGATGTTCGGTCCGGTTTCAAAACATTGGAAGCAACCAGTCAACCACCGCTCTTGATTCTAAAAAATACATAAAAAATGAAATGCTACATAGAATGCTACAAAGAAGCAGCCTCAAGTTCATCATACCAGCCTTGTGCGTGCCACCCTCTACCCATTTTGACTCGATGTTTATTTTATTTTATTTTTCATTTTTTGGTTGACGCTATGACATCCATTTTTACAATTGTTTTTAGAGGCCGTTGCGCGCAATTGGCGAATTTTTCTTTGGCATGTACATGTATTAATTATATATTATAAGCTTTGGAGTTTGGGATTCGCGGTGTGGTGGTGTATAATGATAAGGGGTAATCATCAAAACAAAAATAATTAAGGGGGTACTTTATAAAGCAAAATGAATGTTGTTTTTGTTCTTTATAATTATGTTTTGGATATTTCACGTTCATTGCGGGCCTTCTTCATATGTCAACTTTTAGCTTCTCTTTAACCTTTAGTTTTGGATAACACAATTACACAATGTCACGTCCATCCTCTATTTTCGTTCTCCAACAATTTTTATAAAAAAATAGTTCCCACATTTTTAAAAACGAAATACGCTGACGTCATACTTACAGAGAGAATATTTTAACTACTTTAGAATTCCTTAATTAAAGTTGATTAAATATTAAACATAATTTAAAAATAAATGTGATGCATATAATTAGCTGCTTTTTATTGATCTCAAATAATTTGTTTGGTTGTTGTCTCCTTTGCAATTTTCGTTTACTAGTGAACAAACTAATTTGATTTTGCAATTTAACGAATATTAGATTATAAAAGAAGCCAACCTTTAATGTTTTAGTTAATGTTTATTTTCTTCATATTATCTTTCGTTATTAATCCAAGGAAATTTATCTAAAATTTATTTTAAGTCCTTTGTGACTTTTCATCATTTTTGAACTAATTAAAGTGGACCCTTGTTTCCTTTTCTTGCTTCCATTGGATTCTATAGAGACTTGCTTTAGAAAAATAGGACGTCTAATTCCGGTGTTCACTGCAGGAGATGAGTTGGTGATATACATATTGACTTGACCCAGCGTGACATCAGTGACAGTCAATTTTCCCATGATTGCTTCAGATTTTTCTTGCAAATGAAAACCTTCCGTGAAGATCTAACAAGTGTCAGACAGACTCCAAACATTTTTAAAATACGGATGCAATGATGCATCATGAATCCTGATGCCATCAACAACTTATGCATAGAATAATATACGGCTGCTCGTATGCAAATTTGGAAAATACAGAACGAGTCTCAAAGAATTAAAATCCTCAATTTGTATAGAAATATATTTCTAAATAAAATTTAGTTTTTAACTGCCAACCCGTTAATTAATTAGTAAAGCATCGACTCTGTTATTAGAAAGCGCAACTAAACTTTAATAAAGTGTGCAACATGCCAACATGGATAATTTTTAGATTGAATGGAATGAGTGAAGCTCTTGGATGCTTGGTCTGAAGTGAGTTCTACGAAAAATTATAAATTCATTTAATTTCGAAATTTTTGTGCAACATAACATAATAGTGAGAAATTACATAAGTGCCACAAAGAATCTGAATGATTCTAAGATGGGCTATTTTTTTGGGTAACTGTTAGCAAACCTCTTTAATTATTTGCTACTTAGTCTAAAGCTATCGTCTATAAAACCAATTCCTTGAAAAAAGAAATTATTAAAGCTAGCTGTAAATCAAGTACCATTGAAAAGAAGAGGCGTATAACAGGAACCGAGAGAAATGAGAGATTCAAGACAGAAGATAAAACCTCTTGAAAAGTTAAATAGCTAAGTAGCTCTTAACCTATTCTATCATATAGAGCACAAAAATTAAAAGCCCACGTATCCATCGCTGACAATCCATCAATCTCAAATATAAGAAATTAATGCAGGAGGGGAATTTGGTGAGAAGGAGAGTGAAAAGGAATGAAGCGTTAAGAGGGGAACAAGCAAGAGACAAAGCACAAAAGTGTGGAGCCACCACTAATAACACATGTTGGGTGTACCAATGGCAAGTGCCCCTATTCATGGTGCATTTTTCTCCTTTTCAATGGAGAACCGACTTTATTAGGGATTGGAAATTCCAACAAGCGCCACACCTAAACAAACGGGCGGTCTATCTTTTGTCCCCATAATATTTTTGTGTATAATTCCCATGCATGATGTTAGGTCATTTCTTATGTTTGTATATATTATTTTATATATTTATTTTAATAGAAACAGCCATGTCATCTTATTCTTTGATCTTAGTAAGTATAAGATAAATTGAATGATAAAGTTCCAATTGTATCATGAATGAGATACATATCAAAATAGTTAAATAAGTATGGATTAAGGGCATGCATGTAGATATTGCAAGTTGGTAGAACTGTACGTGCAGATAAAAATATTTGTAAGAACGTTCTAAAGCAGATTTGGTTTCAAAAAGTTCAAATTGTATGACAACACTAATTCATTTAGCAAGGGTAATGTTGGTTAAGATGATCTTCAGTATCACAAAAGCGAGCAACTTGTTATTTTAAAATAAATTAAGCATCTATCTTAATTGGAAATGTTTTAAATCACCCACTGAAAAGTCATGTTGGCGTGCTAAATGGCGGCTAATCCTTACTGGTATTTGTGTTAACATTTTGATATATATATTTTTTTAAATCAAGATGACTTCATCTAATTGAAAATTTTAAGATGAACTATTAAAAATTGTTGACGTCAGTTTGTAATTATTTGGTTGTTTAAATGGTAAGATATATATCACAACAAAATATAAAAAATAAATCTTAGGTTTTTCATGATCACAAGATGGTAAGGTTGTAGTAAAAGTCGGAATAATGAAGACAATATTAGTTCATCTTTAGATGAATTAACAAAATAGGCATAATTTCGATTGCTTTTTTGCATTTGCCTACCGAATACTAACTGAAAAATTATAGCTAAAAAAAATTAGCGACTACATTCTCAGTTTCTCACCCATCCAAAAATAACCAATATGTTTAAATATGCATCTAAACATAACCGTTATGTTTGAAAATGAATATAGAATTTGTGAATCTTATAACAACATAATTAAGAACATCAGCACAAGCTAACTAATTCTTATGATTTGATAGTTGATGATTGATATGCAAATATGATTTTGCCTTTTCTACAGAATTGATTGGAAACCTCTTAATTGAAACTCATGGCTCTGAATTTGTTTGTGGAAACATGGTGGCAAGGGAAGATATTAAAAGGGGTCCCATTTGTAGCGTCTCCTGCCATACAACTTAACATGGCAACGAAAGATATATTTGTGGTCCACCACTCCACAATGTTCCATGTCTACAAACTGTACCTCATAACTTGTGTCAGCTGGGTCCACAAACCAGAGCTTCCAAGTGAGAGCATCTGTATCCTGCCTCTCCGGTCGAACACACACATAGATTTAATTTGTTAATAAATCTTATAAAATCAACTCTTAAGCTCAATTGGTTTGCAACTTTGCACAAAAGTCTTCAGTTTGCGGTGTTACTTCGATACAAGTATGTAGTCTTATTATTCCGTCGGTAAAAGGAATGAATTATATTCATATATAAAAGATCTCTCTTGAATGATGTAAGCGGTTCAGCCCGGTTCATATGTAGAATTTCATATTGAAGGCTCAAACAGAACAAGCAAGAATCTACACCAGAAATCCGATCCGATCCCCGTCGTAATATTCAATATAACTTGTAATTTGTTTAATAAATTTTTTAAGAATCGATTAATAATATTAGAGGTAGATTAAAATCAGCCACGATTGATAGATGAACCCATCAACCGCAATTATAATTCAATTTTCAAGATTCTAACAGCCTATCTGAACCGTTTTGTGTGTTCTTCATATTGATATCTCATTGGACATCAAATTTTATATATTTCTAAATATTTTTACTCTTTTTTTTTTGAATTTTAAAAGATCGTTGTTATTGGATGGTCCATAATTATTTAGATTAAGAATTTATAAAATACTAGAAAATTTTTAAATTATAATATCTGGTGTCCAATGAGATTTTAATTTTAAGAATACATTGAACAGTTTGGATTGTCCGTTGGAACATTGAAAGTTGAGATATAATCGCAGCTGACGGGATCATCCATCAATCGCGGCTGATTTTAGTTTATCTCATAATATTAAATTAATTGTTTGAAAATATAATAAAAATTTATTTCAAATTTTTATGCTCATGATTGTCACAATTTCTGAATTCGCAAATAGAATTAATACCGGATATGGTTTGCCTGCACTGGATGCTGAAAATGCACATGGAAGGATCCTCATTTTGTTTTTCCACCAATGAGGCATAAAACTTTCTAAATGTAACATGCTTTGTCAATACTCTGGAGTTTGGGATTATGATCCAAAACCCTAAACTGACAAACTGTGGCAAGAATGAATATCTATCCTGGTAGGGGCACTGGTGGGTTTCTAAAGTAAACAACTCTTTTGTTTATATTGTTATTTTAAGGAAGAGCAAAAAATATTAATGCTGTTGTCCCTAGAGTATGGGTTATTTACTTTGGATTATTCATTTAAAGGAATATCCAAGGCTGAAATCTCTCCCCATTTTACACCAAAGTTACTTGATTTCCAGGAATAACATTATAGGAAACTGACAACTTATGAAATGTCGAGAGAGACCTTAAACGACAAAGTTAGAGAAATATTCACATAAGAAGCAGATAGAGAGAGATTGATAACGAGAGACCTTAAACGAAAGCCTAAGGCAGCACAATTTAAAAAAAAACAAAGAAACCTTGAACGACAAAGTTGGAGAAATATTCACATAAGATGCAGATAGAGAGAGATTGATAACTTCTTTGCCTAGCCATGATGGAACCATGTTATTTTCCATCAGATATCTGCGGGTGTTAGCGAAAAACAACTGAATTTTTTTTTTTTAAATATTGCCATATCTTCACTTCATGTCATTGTTTTGAAATTTGAAGCAGACAAAATCAATCATTACAATTGGTTTTATCTCTCATACAGTGAATTTTACAAGATGTAACAGTTGTCATAAAACGCAAATTTTATAAAAACTTTATGAGAATGATATTGTGCTCTAAAAAAACATAGATCGATCAACACTTTGATGTCAGTTCGAAATTTCAAATTTCAAACAGTCATTCTAAACAGTGATAAGTTCTTCATATTGAAATATTGTCGAAAATCATTTTTGTTTTGTTTTATTTTAGAAAACTTATTTGAAAATTCAAAATCCCTTGATCAAACGATTTTTAAAAGTCATTAACAATAATAACAAAATATAAAATTTAGTTTTCATTAATATTTCAATACGAAGAACACATTGAGGTGTTCTTATTGGCCGTTAAAAATTTGAAATTCGAGCTACAAGACAGAAGCATACATCAATTTGTGTTTTATAAAGCACGATACCCATTTGAAACTTTTTTCTACAAGATTAAGACCTTGATCAAAATATTTTTTACACGGGATATTTCATTTCATTTCAATTCAACTGATTTTATTAGATTTCGTTAGATCTAATTACATGGGAATTCTAACCAAATGACACCAAATCCGTTCATTTTAATCACAAAATTTTCAATGAAATGAAATCCCATATTAAAAAAAATGGGATTTTGATTAGGGCCTAAGAGATATAAATTGAACGGGGCAACTTGATTATAATGGATGATTCATGCATTTACCTTTTGATTCCTTGAACTCGTATGAAGCATCCCAAAAAGTAATGCTTGTAATAGAGGAGTAAGAAACTATGACACAGAACTACAGAAGTCATTGTTATGGTGGAACCCTCTACTTATAATGTTGTGGACTTCAGTAATTTCGCCTTCCTAGATGATAGCATGTCAACCATAAGCAATTGTCAAGAACTTGACGGTTGATTCAATTACTATCTTACGAAGAAACAGAGCTTGCATCTGATCAGCAAATGTAACTGTCAAATGAAAAAGACCCAATTCTGTGGTATCGGATAAGAAAATAACCATTTATCAATCTTTAACTAGCATGCGCGCGCACATCCACACTCTCTAGAAAATCATTATTATATCAAATAACCCTTTAATATTATAATTAGATGCAGCACTGTTTCAAGCACATGTTTAGTGCTATTTCATACATGAGGCGCCCATAAACAAGAACCTAACACCAAAATTGTACTTCCAAGAATCAAGTGCAAATCCTATCTTTCTAAAGCTAATTTCCCATGTGAAATCGAAAGACACGAAGCAAGTTCCTCTAGATCTATAACAACCTGGTCATCATTATCACGATGTCATAAAAAGAGAAATAACATAAAGACCTCCCACTGAATCATTTATATACTCTACTAATCTACTAGCAAAATACAAAGGAACAACCTAAGAAACAGTTACTCCCTCGAGTTCTGCTTGCACAACTGCTGCATTTATTGCATCCACTACCTCCAATTTTCCTCTACATACTACTTCATCCACAGGAGTTTTCTCATGGCTGAAAGATAACCAAATTTCTTTTAATTAACTAAATAAAATATATTTTACAGGGGAAAGAAGATTATCTGTTTACTAGAACTGTCGTGCTTTTGGTTGCATCTTTGGTTGATACATCAACTGTTTGGCTAAAACCCTCAAATCAAATATTTATTTATAAAACCATATTTACCTTTCCTGTCAGTTAAAACCACAAAAATAATGTAAACTGAATACAAAAACCATGCAATTTGGTACGCCGACTGGAAATCCTATGTTGCAATGCTTGATTTAGGACTTCTGATACCTCAATTATAACATGATCAAATTTGGTCATGTGAAAATCCCTCAAGAGTATATACTAAACACAAATCATTTTTCCATGTACAATACATAGATTGGGAACAAGAACTCAGAATATAACATTTTCTACCTGTTTAGTGCACTGACACTGGCTCCAGACATGATTAAGGACTTGATCACCTGAGCAATATTTTTTTATCACCAATATTATACACACAAAACAAACACTAGTAGATAAAAAAACCAAATCAAACTAAATTGATAAAAGAGTATAATACCTCCAGGTGTCCATTGAGGCAAGCCCAGTGAAGCGGGGTGTTCTTTTCCAAGTTGGTTACATTTACATCCTGCATTTAATATATGACATAGATAGATTGATAATATGTTAGGCAACACTTCCATGCTCCTAATACAGTCAAAGCTTTCAGTTATTCTGAGAACATTGAGGTACATTAAATAATACTTATTCCATTCTCTGCATTAATTCTTAGTACATAAAAAGCATGAAATTTAGCGTAGCACATGGTCTAGTGCATAGTAGTTTGCATCTATAGACACACCCTAAATAATTCCTATTCAGGGGTAAAGTAATAGATAAACAAGCACAAATTGGCAATGATCACCTTTTTGCAATTGTTCTACAGTGTAGTAAAATATAATCAATATGTAATTCCAGTGCAGAAGAGAGCAGAATGAAGAAAAGATGCTAACTATTGTAATTTAAAAATATATAATGTTAAACCTAATTTTTACACTTCGCCATGGTTACTGTTACGAGCTTTGGTTGGGTCTAGAAGAGAGATAAGGGAGAAGAGAGATAGAGATAAAGAGAAGACTATTTTTATTGATTTATCTTCTTAATCCTAATACAATCATCAGCTCATATTATATAGAGCTTTTCTTTAATATGGCAATATATCACCCACATACTTTCCATCTATCCATCAGCCAATTAAGGAAATGAAAAGATACATAGTATATTTAAAATAAAATAGAATCTAGTATATCTGATTTTGATGCAAACTATAATCTAATTATATCCTAATATATTATTTCCTTTAAGGACATGTAATAGTTACAAGTAGAAAGAACGTCTTTTGTGAACACAGATATGGAACCATCTGTTTTAGGCTAACAAAAGTTTTAATAAAGTTTACAACAAATCATCAATCGTTCATTTAGCTCTACAACTTTAGTATCCTCAAAATATGATTTTGCTAGATGGTGTTACCTGCTCTTGTCCAGTATCAAGTCTTATGGAACCATTCTTAATATGCTCTCACAACACAAATATGTTACTATATTGGAAGATATATTTGCAATGAAGGTGTAGCAAGAAAATGAAAAAGAGATACATACCGCTCCATTTTGTATCAAATAGTCGACTATAACCAAATGTCCATTAGCAGCAGCCATATGAAGAGCTAATAGATTGAAAGAGTTAGAAAATTAATGACATACACAGCAAAGAATAAACTTAAAAAACCAGGTAAACTTACAAAACAAACCATTCGAAAAGAACACAGAAATATTTCATAAACCAACAGTGATGCAGTACTCAACCATCACCTCACCCCTGGTACCCCTACTATCTATGCGCAACAGCTGCCAGACAACGGTGGGCCTGTGCCGGCCCATCCAGCACAGATTGAGGGGGGCACGTGAGGTATTTATAGGGCACCTTATAAACTTTTCTATATGAATGTCCCTTGAGGAGTAAGGACACCAAACCTTCACAGTTTCACTTCTTTGTTTCATGTCTCTTTGCTTTTCTCATGTCAAATTACAAAACTGAGATTTAATACCAGGTTTTTTATTGCCGGTCTATTTTTTGGCTAAGACAATTTTACTTTGATCTCCTGCAAACTTTACTGATTATATTTTATACGTGAAAATGGCACCAAACAAATTAGGTTGTGATAATTCAAAGGTTATATATTCATATTCCTAGGCTGCTGACAATTTAGCACCATATCCCCAGAAACTCTTCTTTTTTGTGAAGCTGAATTGAACTGAATTATAAATGTAGGTATCAGGAACAAATTAGTTGTCCGGGGAGAATTTTGCCATTTCTACCGAAATTGAATTTACGATTGGAAAATTTGATGATCGGGAGGCAATCTGGTTGTTTCTGCCTAGATTAAATTTACAATTGGAAATTTCTGCAAACCAATATGAATTTGCTGATGCTGTGTAATATGAAGGACTTCAGATATTATTTACACTTTTGCAGTACAATCCTTGGCATGGTTTGCAAAAGAAGCTAACATTAAAGTGCCAAAATCAGCTTAAAATTAATCTGAATTTAAACACCAATTTGCTAATGAAGCAAAATGACAAATTTATAGAACATGCTTTTGCTAGTAAAAGCCAGCACTACTTTGTTGCTCTTTTTTATTGGAAAAGATTAGATAGAACTAAAATAGAGTAACTGCAGAACAACATTGAAAAACTGCATCGAGTACCAGCCCCGAATATGATCCGGACATCATCCAAATTGGTCCAAACAACATTTTTGTGATATGTTTGGGATAAAAATAACCTTGTAAATCTGAGGAGGAAAAGAACAGCTGTTGTTTAAATACAAGGGTATTTATGTCACAATTTCGATGTTGTCCAGGGGTCATTTCCCATAAATACCAGACTAGCAGGCCACCGAATGTACTTATCATGATTACAACAGTGTAATTTAGCTTGAGAAGAAACCAATTCTTCTGCACAGAAGTCATACTCCTAAAGATATCAACAGACCTAAAGATGGTATAATTTATAACGTATGTAACAATGATTACTAATAGCAAATACCATAATAAAAAGAAAAAGGAAATCCTTTGTAAAAATGTTAGAAAGAAGAAAACCTGTCCGTCCTTGGGAATCTTTTGAATCAAGGGGAACACCAATTGAGAATAAGCGAACAATATCTTCAAGCTCATCATACCTCGCTGCCTGTTACAGAAGAAGGGAAAATAACAGTCAGCATCAATCTATGAAGCACTCTCAGAATGAACAATATTGAAAAAGCAAAGGCACAAAACCAAAAAATAAATTACTAACTTTTCAATTTTCAGTCCTAGATACTATAACATGAAATAATTATTTCTTCTTTTTGGGTCTCCAGAGTCTGACCTCTTTTTGGTTTTTAATTGAGGTTTAAATGCAGCATTATTGTTACTCGCAGGTTCCATTAACAAAAGGAAAACTAATTTGTTGTAAGAAGTCTTGGGTTTACTTAGAAAGTGACAAAAGGTATGTAAAATTCAATTTTGGAGAAACAACATTACATTGCATATCATAGTAACTTGCGTATAACAAAAAAACAAAGAAGTGTTGAAAGGTACCTCCACAAGCTCTTCGATTTGATCGGGAGTGGGCGCGGGCGCCGCGTGGTTACTTTCCGACGAAGCTCCCATTGGAGAGATTTTTGTTCTTGCTTTGTTCAGTTTAGTGAGATGGAAATCGAAAGAGAGAAATAGTAATTAGGTTTTAAATTGGGCCACCATTTTTTAATGGGCTGCTATTTTTGTTTTGTACTAAAAAGCGACCTTTTGTTTTACTACTTGAATGCTTGAGACAGCCCATTAATTGGGCCGAGAATAAATTGGATTGTGCCGGCATTTCAAAAAAAAAAGTGCACTCATTAACTCATATAATGCTCATCGCTGGACACGTGTTGTCCAAAGCACCATGTGACATGTGTCATGTGTGTCTTTATTTCCATGGTTGTGTATTTTTGACCTATAAATTTAGACGTTTTTTTTTGTCATGTACATATCATGTGCAGACCAATAGTGGGTGATTCCTAGTTTTACGTACAAACTTATACATTTTACTGTAATACTGTCATGTATTTATCATGTGCAACCCAACAGAATAGTAGGTGATTTGATTTCTAGCGTTGAATGCAAGGTCAAATATATATTCGACAAAAATGTTCATAGACAATCCAATTTTCTATTAAAAAAATTTATTATTATAGTTGGTCATTATTGTTGAACTAGATCATCTTGCTTTGTGCTTTGGTGAGTTGCTGAAACCATAGAAAATCAAATTCGAATTGGTACAGAAGGTTTCAATCAAATGCACAACGAATTAATATATGTTCATATATTAGAGGAAGCTGAATAAAAAATATAAAAAAAGGAAAGAAACATTACCAATCGTAGTAATTAGTAAAAAATTAGTCAAAAGATCTCAGAAATAATGCATTGACAAATATCTTAAAAAATTTTGCAACTTGATCACAAATTTTTGTATTTTGCTTTGTTTGGTTTAAGGCTATTTTATCAATATCGATTTGTGACTTCTCTTCGATTCTAAAAGATAAATTTTAAAAATAGATTTGTGACTTCTCTTCGATTCTGAAAGATAAATTTTAAAAATAATATGCGATGACAACCAAGAAGATAAAAATCTTGCTCTAACCGATATCAATAAGTTTCTGAGAGATGACGTCAGCAAGAATGACACTTATACAAGAGCCAAGGCCTATAAATACACATGCCCTACCCACGAAAAGGGAGTTTCATCTTCTTCCTTCTTTTCATAGTTAGCAAGAAGTAGACAAGATATTTTCTTTTACCACTTTTGTAAACAACTTTGAGAATCAATAATGATGAATTTCATATTATTATTTGGCTGTGATTGTGTCTTTGACGGTTTGCCTTGTTAGCCAAGTATTGTTAGTCGGTAACAACAATCATTAATAATTATTAAGCATTGTGGTAGATGTAATCATGTAATAGTAAATTAATATTCTTGTTAGAAAATTTTATATATCATTAAAAAACAGTTATCTGAATAAATTATTGTCCATAAAATTTTTAATTTATTGAAGACTCTTCCTTAAAAATAAAATGCCAGTCACTATTGATACTCGATCTTGAGCGTCTCACTATTAGAAATTATATCATTACCGTTACAACAATAGCATAAAAACTCGTATTAAGAACTATATATAAGTATTATGTTGATTTGCATTAATATTCGAACTACAAAATCAATTACGTTCATGAAGAATCCCAAATCGAAATTATTCTAGTTACCAGAAAACAAAATAAAAATATAGTATGCTCATTGACCATCGCACTTTTACATGTACTCAGTTGCATCCAGCTTGAAATCACGTATTTATTTTTGCTAAGATTTTTGCATCTCAGCTTGGAGTCGGAGAGGAGAAAAAGAAAACAAATTGTTGTCAGAAACACAGAACACTTTACAGTGCTGTTCGGACATGGACTCACAGAAGCAGACTATTATTAGTGAATGAACTTTTTTCATCCGACGTGTAAGAAACTAAGAACACATATTATATAATTATGTGGAGTAGAAATTATTTGACATAACTTATTGATATAATTTTGAAAATATTTCAAATTTAAGTTATTAAAAAATAATTTAAATAAGACTGAAAATTATAAAATAAACTTATATGTCGTGGATATATATATAGAATGCTAATTAAGTTTTATGTAGCTTGAATATTGTACACTAATGCATAATAAGCTGTTAATTTCAATCAGTTGAAAAATCCAAATTTTTATTGAACACTTGAACAGTAAAACTTGCACCAATCTCCTTCAGCTTTAAACGACATATTATTTGTACTAGACAAATTATTTTTGTAATATCAAATTTTAAATTCAACTTTATTTTTAATAAGTATTTATCTCATATAGTAACATAATGTATGTTTATTCTAGAGATGAGAATATCTCGAAAAAGCCACTTCTTTCGCCTCTTCTCTGTGTACACTTCCCCTCTCATTTGCCTCCACATGTGCACCGATCCAAAAATCCCACAACCCAACAAGTAACACTACAAAACACCCCCACCTTAAATTCCACACAATTCCAAGATCCATTCCGCGGCGCCCATTCCCGCAACACGCAACACAGAGATCCTCCAATCACAACGCTCCAAGAACACCCTGGCATGACGCGGCTCTTTTCTATTGGTTGAGAAAAGAGACAGTGTGAGTGGGGAATAGTGGGTCAAAGGGGCACTAGGTATGCACGATTCCCTGCCTCCTTCCTACAGCAGTACAACACTCTCTCACGGGTGCACCATGAGTCCATGACAGACACGGAGCAAGACGCAGATACAGTCTGTGCTTCAACATTTTGCTTTTTAATTTTGCTTGTTTGTTTATTCCCTTTTTAATTTATCAACGCTGGAGTCCTCCATTTTGTACTTCTAGTTCAAATATTATATGTCATCTTATCTTATTTATTAAAATAAACACCTACTTTTCAGTGACGTTGTCGTTTGTTTAAAATCATTTCATTGACACTACTGCAATGTATGTGTCAGTGGTTTTTTGTAATTAATTACCTTTCTCAAGTAGATGAACTATTAGCATATCTTTATAAGCTGCTATATTAGGGGAAAACATTAGTGGGAGTTAAATTGAGATTTAGTGAGCTAGTTACGGAGCTCCTTAATTATATTAAGTGCAACATTACATTTTAGAGAATCATACAAGTTGTTCAATATTGAAGCCACATTTGTCTAGCTAACATGTTTTATTTTGACATAGTTTTCGGAGAATGAGAAGCTTCGTTTGAGGTATTTGTAACGCTATTCAATGTTATGATTATTATTCAAAGTTGTCCACAAGTAGCAAATCGAATCTTGACATCATCTAATATATATTTATACGGGGCTGATAAGGATCATCCCCTAGATTCATCATTCCTATCATCTCCCCATCAGTTAGATTAGTTGCATTCCGAAAAAGAAAAAAGAGGATGAGGATGATGTGATGATTTTCCTGGACACGTTTTCCTGATTCGCTCTATCCCTCTCTGTTATTAACTCATCCCCTCTCCCTCTCTGTTTCTCCCTCCCCCTCCTTCTTCTCAGATTCAAAATAACAGCACAATTATTTTTTTCATAATAACTAGAACAATTAGTGACATTAACTAGAACAGTTAGTTATTTTTTTAGAACATTAATTAGAACAATTAGCATTTTTTTTCCAGCACAATTATTTTTTTCCAGAACAACTAGAACAATTAGTAACATTAACTAGAAAATATTACTAACCGTTCTATTTGATATATCTAACTGTTCTAGTTAATATATATATTAAATATATAACTAAAATAGTTATATATATTAACTGTTATAGTTAGATATATAACTAGAACAGTTATATACATCTCTGTTCACTGCCTCCCCCTCCCTCGCCCCTCCTCATTCTCTAGACTTTCAAATATAGAATTAACACATTTTTTAAAAATATAATTACTCGTCTATTATTAACGAGTTCACATGGGAATGAGGGGATGATAGAATCTTAGAGATGATCTTAAGCAATTTCGTATATTTATATGTTCTTCAAGCGTTTGTATTAATTCAAATTGAAATAGAAATTACTTAGTACCATCATCATTTTTCATCATCATCGCCGTTGCCTTTACTTACTCTCACTCTACTTTCTACGCTTGCCTCCTCTTCCATTTGATGCCACACGTTCGATGACCGCATTTTCTAGTAAGTCTTTAAAGTATGCAACTTTATTGCGATTTCTTAAATAAATTATGGCACGATTATTATATAATTATATATATCATTATGTTTCGATAAATATACTTATTCATATCCAACTCTTACTTAATACAAAAAAAATTACAGAACTTGTCTTATCCATAGAATCTAATTTAATTTCTCTTATAGACATCATTTTCTAATTAAAACGAGAAGAACGATTAAATTTGATATAGTTTATGTTGTACTAAACGTCTCTAGGTTTGTCGATTACAAAACAATATCATTTGACATTTAACAATCTTCTTTGAGTTTTATAGGAAAAAATTGCAAATTATGAAGACTTGGATAAGAGCTATGAGCAAGATAAAGATCAAGTCTTTAGAGAGTTTGTGGGCTAGGTTAGACTAGAATAAAAGGTATAATTTAGTTTTTATTTATCTTTGAAATGATCTAGGTAGAAGAAAAGCTCAAGAAACCAGCAAAATCCAATTTTCTGTGTTCAAGCGTTACATAACGCTTGATAGCGTTACACAACTCTTCATAGCGTCACACAACGTTTTGAATCAAGACAACCTTCTTTTGATACTTTTCTAACAAAACGTTGTGCAACGCTTTCTAACGTTGTGTAGCGATACAAAAATCAAATGTTACAAGACGTTTGTTTAGAAAATTCTAACGCTTTGATTTTCTGGCCATTTTTGAGGAAGTTCTGGCATATGGTCGGGTGCAAACCTAGTCAAAATAACCTCGTTTTACCTGATTTAATCTATCGTAGTAAAGCTAAGGGTCGAATCACAGGGACGGTGTTGGAATATCGGTCTTTTACTTTAATTAATTAGCTAGACGAGTTCAACTCTTTTTGGTGTTTAAAGAATTGAAGGTGAATACAAATTCTAAATCTACTATTAAGGCTAGAACAAGAATAAACAAGAGAAAATCAACAGGTCAAATAATTCTAAGGTTTCTGGTTCCAAACGATTCTACCTCTGTCAAAGTTGGAACGGTCCGTTCCATCTCTGGAACGGTCCGTTTCAGCCTCTGTCAACGATTGGAACAGGCCGTCCTGGATCAGACTCCCCCTTCCGGGCGGTCCGTTCTGATCTTGGGACGGTCCGTTCCAATGGTTGATACTTGTTTTGTCATGAATTTTAGCTATTAATTAAGTGTTTTTATGCAAGTTTAAACAATACTTAACCTATAAACTTGTACTCTAACTTCCGTTCAGGTCAAGCTACTAAGTTCTATTGTTTAACTCCTAAAACGCCTAAATTTCAACTTTCGTTTCTTGGTTTAGATGTTTTAGTCTATCTCTTGGGTCTCGGTACACTTTTAATCTTCCGATCTCAAGTAAAACCCTAATTTCTTAAGGTCTGGTTCATCCTTCCGAATATCACCTACCAAATAGTTTCATTACCATACTATAATTCAGGTTAATCAATATTGCTACCTACTATCAAACGTGGCCATCGCTTAACAGGTATATCAATTAACAATTCAAAACAAGCATGACAATAGAATAAAGCAATCGAATCACAAGAGATAAAACATAACTTAACTTAATTAATTAACTAAATATTCAAATCAAAACAAGCAACTAAGTAGAAAGGTTTACAACCATAGCCCTAGAACAATCAACTCAACAACTAAAAGGCATCATGCAAAACAAAGATAAATAGGAAATAAAGGAAGAATAAAACCCAATATGTCCCTGCTTCCTCTTGTATGTCGAAGCCTCCTATCGAAACGTCCTGTTTCTGCCACAAACCGGTCGATTCGGCGCTGCCACGATCTTGACCTGAGACTATTCTCTCAAATAGAACTATATCTAACCCTAACTTGGATCTGGAATTGAACTTCCCTCTTGTATATCTCAAAATCCCCTCAAACTCTGTTTTAATAGGCATTAGAAATGTGTAGAGATGATGAAAATAGCAGAAGACACGTTCTGGAAGTGCCAGAGATAGATTAGAACCGCCATGACATAATAGAACTCTAAATTTGGCAATCCTGGACTATTTCTGGGAATTCTGGCGGTTTCTGTCGGGGCGGACCGTTCTAATCTGGGACGGGTCGTCCCAAGCATCTAAAACGGACAATCCTGCTGTTTCTAGCAGTTTCGGCTGGGGCGGACCGTTCTGATTTGGAACGGTCCGTTTCAGAAATTTCAGCACTGCGTCCAGTCAGTATTTTGCCCATATCTCCTTCATCCGAACTCCGATTGAGGTGATTCAAGAACCGTTAGAAAGTTTACAACGAGCTCTACATCATTATTGATTCATCCAAGTTATATTTTTGTCCAAAATCTGCATTAAAATAGGAACTATGGCAGTAACTCATTCTTGACTCAAACTTAATTAAAACAAACCTAAATATATCAAAATCTAACTAAAACACAGATATTTAGTTGTAATTTGGGGCCTAAAAGAATTGAAATATCTATATGAAATCCGCCGATCAAATCTCCCCAAGTTTAAACATTGTTTGTCCCCAAGCAACAATCTAATCCTAAGAAGATCGTTTAGGACCTAAATTACAATTAAATAGCTGGTATCTACAAGTTAAGGGAGATTTCTCAACAATTACCAATATCATAACTCAAGTAATTTTGGATTTGGACATATCAAAAGATTTTTTCAAATTCATTTTCAAAATCAGATTTACTTCATGACCATTGACTTTCTACAAGTAAAACCTTAAAACAATTGCAGTCTATTGTCCATAACTTATCTCGTTTAATTTCTAATCCAATCGGTTTTCATGTTTCACAATTGACTTGGCAACAAGATACGGGATCTAACCCTTCCAACACAAATAATAAGTAACTTATTCATTTCACAAACAAGAGTCAAGTAAAACACCGCAAAAATTTTCGAAAACGCATTGAAGAATGACTAAAGTGGGGCGGAAAAAAGGGTACAACTCCCCACCCATCGTCTCCAAAGTTTTAGGGTTGGAACTTATTATTTCTCCCGGGGCTAGGAGGATTTTCCGCGGCGGAGAAGTCGGCTAGATTAATGTGGATTTATTTTCGAGTTTTTCCTCGTTTTTTTTATTATGGGTTTTTTCTATTTTTACCCATAATTTATGGATGTTATTTTATCCACAAGAACCTATAGCTTTCCGCAATGTTCATGGCAAAGCACCGCTTTTTAGTTCCCCTTTTTATTTTTTTATTTTTTTTTCTTTTTTTTATTTTTTTTATTTACATCTTCGACTTTTAGTAAACTTGAAAACAACGGTGTAATTACTAACTTTTGCAGCTCATTCCTAAGTTTAACTTGTTTTCGGGTCGGAAGAATTGATCTATTGGCATTTGAGGGATTTTCTATTTGATTGGTGGATGCCTTTGGTTTACCGATTTCTTAATTGGTCAAGTCATTCATTTAACTCAAAAACTTTCTTGAATCAAAACTAATCGAGATAACTTATGCACAATACTTACTCCTACTTTAAATTTTTACATGTGTTGGTCGGCCAAATTCAAATTCATTTTCAAAAACGGGTTTTTGTGGCATGTCCATTACTTCGTTGCTTAAGACTATGACCTTGATTATTGTCAATAGACTCCCAAAACTTACCTAAATGCAAACTATATGAGATTAACATGCAAATCCTACGTGAATGCAAATTAATAAACCTAAATGCCATGATGCAAATCCTATATACAAATTTCTATTCTCTCCCCAAGTTTAAAACTTTGCATCACCTTAATGTAAAGAAAACAAAACTTAAAAGAGAAAAAAGAATAAAGAAACTTATCGGATCTTTGTAGAGGCTATGAAGGGTCAAGTCACGCAACATGAGCCTTGCTTGCTTTGATATATCATTGTACTCCAAGGTGTCTCTAGGTTCGTCTCGTTGGAGAAGGTGTGTCTTGCAAGTAGTGGAGATGGATGGTTTTGGTTGAGGATAGAAATCGCATAGGAGTTGGTACGATTCTATCCTTGGGTTAGGGTTTGGTAAAGGCTTGGTGAATGATAAGATTGAGCAAAAATTTGGTTCGTCGACTAACCAATTAAAACTCAAAATCTAACCATTGGTATGGATTGGTTTAGGTTAGGTTTAGGCTGTCGGGTTTTGGTCTTAGGTTGATTTCAGGCGGGGTCGTCTTGTTTCTGGCGGCCTCGTTTGGAACAGGTCTGGGTTTAGGTGGTCTTGGGATAGTTTCTGGCGGGGTCACCAGAATTCAGGCGGGGTAGTCTGAATTCAGGTCAGGTATGGAACGAGATGGTTTCTCCGCTATCTTGAGACTTGTTGGGTTGAGTCGACTCGTATGCTCCTTCGTGGTGTATTCCCCAAGCTTGAGTTCTTGCATATGGTATGACTTTTTCAATAACCCGCAACCTTCTTCCATGTGTTGTAATGTTGCGTTGAAGTTCAATTGTCCTTTTGACACTTGCATGACTCAAACGGTTGTGCTTCAAAAAGCTTGTATTCTCACTTAAAATCTGAAACCAATCAACAAAGATCAATGAGTTATACCTAAATTAACCTTACTGAACTAAACATAAACTAAACTAAATTAGAGTAACGAAAATTTTGGCCTTGGGTTGCCTCCCAAGAAGCGCTTGTTTTAGGTCATTAGCTCGACCCCTTGTATTTGCTTATCTTATCTTCACTTTTCTCCCTCTCAACGCATCATAGTTCTTCCAAAAATGCTTGAACGGACGCCTTAAAACATGCTTGGTGTGTTCTTCTTTAGATGTCATCTTCCTTGGCTTGATTTCGATGCGATATTTGAGTTGAGGTTTGTTGCCTTCCATCACATCAAATTCCTCCAAGCATTGTTTAAGTGTGCTCAAGTCGATTTGGTTGAACTCTTCATGTGTTTTATCGGATGCGACGATCTTCTTTGCATCACCACCTTCCAATTCTTGTTCACAGAAACCGCCAGAATTCCCAGAAATAGTCCAGGATTGCCAAATTTAGAGTTCTATTATGTCATGGCGGTTCTAATCTATCTCTGGCACTTCCAGAACGTGTCTTCTGCTATTTTCATCATCTCTACACATTTCTAATGCCTATTAAAACAGAGTTTGAGGGGATTTTGAGATATACAAGAGGGAAGTTCAATTCCAGATCCAAGTTAGGGTTAGATATAGTTCTATTTGAGAGAATAGTCTCAGGTCAAGATCGTGGCAGCGCCGAATCGACCGGTTTGTGGCAGAAACAGGACGTTTCGATAGGAGGCTTCGACATACAAGAGGAAGCAGGGACATATTGGGTTTTATTCTTCCTTTATTTCCTATTTATCTTTGTTTTGCATGATGCCTTTTAGTTGTTGAGTTGATTGTTCTAGGGCTATGGTTGTAAACCTTTCTACTTAGTTGCTTGTTTTGATTTGAATATTTAGTTAATTAATTAAGTTAAGTTATGTTTTATCTCTTGTGATTCGATTGCTTTATTCTATTGTCATGCTTGTTTTGAATTGTTAATTGATATACCTGTTAAGCGATGGCCACGTTTGATAGTAGGTAGCAATATTGATTAACCTGAATTATAGTATGGTAATGAAACTATTTGGTAGGTGATATTCGGAAGGATGAACCAGACCTTAAGAAATTAGGGTTTTACTTGAGATCGGAAGATTAAAAGTGTACCGAGACCCAAGAGATAGACTAAAACATCTAAACCAAGAAACGAAAGTTGAAATTTAGGCGTTTTAGGAGTTAAACAATAGAACTTAGTAGCTTGACCTGAACGGAAGTTAGAGTACAAGTTTATAGGTTAAGTATTGTTTAAACTCGCATAAAAACACTTAATTAATAGCTAAAATTCATGACAAAACAAGTATCAACCATTGGAACGGACCGTTCCAAGATCAGAACGGACCGCCCGGAAGGGGGAGTCTGATCCAGGACGGCCTGTTCCAATCGTTGACAGAGGCTGAAACGGACCGTTCCAGAGATGGAACGGACCGTTCCAACTTTGACAGAGGTAGAATCGTTTGGAACCAGAAACCTTAGAATTATTTGACCTGTTGATTTTCTCTTGTTTATTCTTGTTCTAGCCTTAATAGTAGATTTAGAATTTGTATTCACCTTCAATTCTTTAAACACCAAAAAGAGTTGAACTCATCTAGCTAATTAATTAAAGTAAAAGACCGATATTCCAACACCGTCCCTGTGATTCGACCCTTAGCTTTACTATGATAGATTAAATCAGGTAAAACGAGGTTATTTTGACTAGGTTTGCACCCGATCAAAATTGGCGCCGTTGCCTGATTTAATCTATCGTAGTAAAGCTAAGGGTCGAATCACAGGGACGGTGTTGGAATATCGGTCTTTTACTTTAATTAATTAGCTAGACGAGTTCAACTCTTTTTGGTGTTTAAAGAATTGAAGGTGAATACAAATTCTAAATCTACTATTAAGGCTAGAACAAGAATAAACAAGAGAAAATCAACATGTCAAATAATTCTAAGGTTTCTGGTTCCAAACGATTCTACCTCTGTCAAAGTTGGAACGGTCCGTTCCATCTCTGGAACGGTCCGTTTCAGCCTCTGTCAACGATTGGAACAGGCCGTCCTGGATCAGACTCCCCCTTCCGGGCGGTCCGTTCTGATCTTGGGACGGTCCGTTCCAATGGTTGATACTTGTTTTGTCATGAATTTTAGCTATTAATTAAGTGTTTTTATGCGAGTTTAAACAATACTTAACCTATAAATTTGTACTCTAACTTCCGTTCAGGTCAAGCTACTAAGTTCTATTGTTTAACTCCTAAAACGCCTAAATTTCAACTTTCGTTTCTTGGTTTAGATGTTTTAGTCTATCTCTTGGGTCTCGGTACACTTTTAATCTTCCGATCTCAAGTAAAATCCTAATTTCTTAAGGTCTGGTTCATCCTTCCGAATATCACCTACCAAATAGTTTCATTACCATACTATAATTCAGGTTAATCAATATTGCTACCTACTATCAAACGTGGCCATCGCTTAACAGGTATATCAATTAACAATTCAAAACAAGCATGACAATAGAATAAAGCAATCGAATCACAAGAGATAAAACATAACTTAACTTAATTAATTAACTAAATATTCAAATCAAAACAAGCAACTAAGTAGAAAGGTTTACAACCATAGCCCTAGAACAATCAACTCAACAACTAAAAGGCATCATGCAAAACAAAGATAAATAGGAAATAAAGGAAGAATAAAACCCAATATGTCCCTGCTTCCTCTTGTATGTCGAAGCCTCCTATCGAAACGTCCTGTTTCTGCCACAAACCGGTCGATTCGGCGCTGCCACGATCTTGACCTGAGACTATTCTCTCAAATAGAACTATATCTAACCCTAACTTGGATCTGGAATTGAACTTCCCTCTTGTATATCTCAAAATCCCCTCAAACTCTGTTTTAATAGGCATTAGAAATGTGTAGAGATGATGAAAATAGCAGAAGACACGTTCTGGAAGTGCCAGAGATAGATTAGAACCGCCATGACATAATAGAACTCTAAATTTGGCAATCCTGGACTATTTCTGGGAATTCTGGCGGTTTCTGTCGGGGCGGACCGTTCTAATCTGGGACGGGTCGTCCCAAGCATCTAAAACGGACAATCCTGCTGTTTCTAGCAGTTTCGGCTGGGGCGGACCGTTCTGATTTGGAACGGTCCGTTCCAGAAATTTCAGCACTGCGTTCAGTCAGTATTTTGCCCATATCTCCTTCATCCGAACTCCGATTGAGGTGATTCAAGAACCGTTAGAAAGTTTACAACGAGCTCTACATCATTATTGATTCATACAAGTTATATTTTTGTCCAAAATCTGCATTAAAATAGGAACTATGGCAGTAACTCATTCTTGACTCAAACTTAATTAAAACAAACCTAAATATATCAAAATCTAACTAAAACACAGATATTTAGTTGTAATTTGGGGCCTAAAAGGATTGAAATATCTATATGAAATCCGCCGATCAGCATACGTCGTGTAACGCTTGATAGCGTTGTGTAACGTTTTGACTCTTGTTAATGACCGTTTGACTTTCACTGCTCAAGCGTCGTGTAACGCTTGATAACGTTGTGTAACGTTTCAGACAAATTTCAACGGCTAGTTTGATTTTGTCTTTTTATAACGGCTATATTCAAGCGTTGTGTAACGCTATGTAGCTTTGTGTAACGCTTGACAGCTTTTTCACTGGGCTGAAGCTCTTGGCGCTCTCTATATATATCCACAATTTGTTCTCTCTCTTTAGAGAGTTTTGCCTTGCAAAATTAGACCAGAATTAAGCCTTTCAGCACAGGGATACTCTCCCACTTGAGCTTTTCTTATCTAGATCATTTTTTAGAGATAAAGTAGCCTCAAACACCACCGCTCCGACATTGTCGTTAGGTGTAGGTTGGAATAGGTTGAGAGCTCATCTCCATTGGAGGCCTTGGTGCCATTTGTCTTTCGAGTTAGGGCGATCCGCCTCGAGTTTCATTGTGACGAGATGATTCGGTTTAAAGTTGTAGTTCCGTTCGTATTGGAATTGAACGAAGCGCGCCCTTTCGTGGTAGCGAAACTCCCGGAGACGTATGACTAAAGCTAGCCTTTCCTAGCGGATCGGAACTCCGTAATCACATCGAGTGTTCAATCTCTCTTTTTCTCTTTCTCTCTTTATTTTCTTGCTACTTGAATTGCTTGTGTGCTTGTCAATTGTTGGGTACCAATTGAATTGTGTTAGGGTAGTTCATACCAAACCGGTCTAAAACCTTAATTGCTTCCGCTAAATCTTGTTTAAGCCGCCTCCTTTAGGGACAACAGTTTAAATAAATCTCGGTGTTATATATATAGTTTAAATAAATGTTCTGATAGATGAAGTGATAGTTAAAATAATGATTTTTTTTCTTAGAAAAATCATGTACCCAAACTCTTATGTTTAAAATCAAACATGGTCGTTAAACTTATTATTGTCAATTAATCGACATTACTATTTCAAAAAAATAAAAAAATAAAAAAATTAGGAATGTCAAATAGTTTAAACCAGATGAGGTCAAGGATATTTCAGAATTTCATTAATTTGTCAGATGACCCGACCTATCAACACTGAGATGTTCAAAATTTCCTGTGATCTGACCCAGCCCGACGAGTCATGACTCACGAGTGTTCTTTATTGAGAAAAAGGGAGTAGAGTTACAAAATTTTAGCTAGGGTTTAAAAATAAAATTAAGTCATTTAAAAACCAAAGTACAATGAAAAGTAGTTAAATAAATCATGCATAGAGCACTGTCTGTCTAAAGTGAAGATCATTTTTAAAGACGCTAATCCAGCCTCCCAACATATATAGCCGATCCGTAGAATTGCTTGACACGTTATATGGTGCAGTTAATTAGTGTACCAGTTAAATTTTATATATCTTGCACAAACTAAAAATTCTATTAATAATATACATCAAGAAAAATTTGCTACAATATACTATGTTCACAGTTCTTTAACTCGTAGAATTTTGTAAAAACAAGCGATTGTTCTTAGACTGTGAATGTAGCAATTAACGGTCGTTATGCCAAAATTTCTTATTAGACTCAATAAAAGTGTCGGTTTGGAAATTTAGATCACAGAATCTTTCTCAAATAAAGACAAGAAAAACTTTCTTTTTCCTTGCAAACTGGAGAGAATCTGAAGCTAAAATCCATCAAATTATGCTGCGTCCATCTATAAAGCCCCTCTTAAACCATCAAAACCTCATACACAAACCACACTGAAATGGCTACTTCTTCACTCCCTCTTCTCTCTCTGTTCTTATTCTTCACTCTACTCCATACCACCTCTTGTACCACAAGTACCGGTTCCGGTGGATGTGCAACTTCACCAGACACCGGATCCACCCTGAGCATAATCCATGCATTCGGTCCCTGCTCACCTCTTCGCCTGGCCGTACCATTTCCATCATGGGCAGATTTCCTAACCGACCAAACTGAACGTGACACAACCCGCCTTCTCTTCTTGAACTCCCTTGCCTCCACCGGAACCGGAAAATCATTTGTACCAGTTGCCTCAGGGAAGCAACTACTCCAAATCCCTAACTACATTGTCCGTGGCCGCCTTGGAACACCGGCTCAAAACCTCCTGTTAGCTTTTGACACTAGCAATGATGCTGCATGGATACCATGCAACGGCTGTACTGGTTGTCCCGGGGGTTCACCTTGGTTCAACCCTGCCACTTCAACTTCATACCACCCAGTGCCATGTGGTTCATATCAATGCAACCAAGTTCCAAATCCAACATGTTACCCTCGCGCAAAGTCTTGTTCCTTTAATTTCTCATATACTGCATCATCTTTTGAAGCTGGCCTTGGCCAGGACTCTCTATCACTGGCATCTGACACTGTCAGTTCATACACTTTTGGTTGTCTTCAGAAGGTTGCTGGCAACTCAATACCACCTCAAGGCCTACTCGGTCTCGGTCGGGGCCCATTATCCTTCTTAACCCAAACGAAAGCCATCTACGGATCAACATTCTCGTACTGTCTTCCAAGCTTCAAATCCTTAAACTTCTCAGGCACACTCCGGCTCGGTACGAGTGGCCAACCAAAGCGTATCAAAACAACACCTCTCCTTATGAACCCCCACCGTTCTTCTCTCTACTATGTCAACATGACCGGCATCAAGGTCGGACGACGCACCGTAGCTATACCACCATCCTCCCTTGCCTTTGACCCTGCGACTGGTGCTGGTACCGTCATCGATTCAGGCACCATGTTCACACAGCTCGTGCGTCCAGCCTACGAGGCAATGCGCGACGAGTTCAGACGCCAGGTTAAAGCACCAGTCACATCTCTCGGTGGTTTCGATACATGTTACAATGGGCCTGTAACAATACCAGCAATTACCCTCCTTTTTGATGGAATGCAAGTTACATTACCAGAAGATAATGTGATAATACACAGCACATATGGAACTTTAAGTTGTCTGGCCATGGCAGCAGCACCTGAAGGAATGAATGCTGTGTTGAATGTAATAGCAAACATGCAGCAACAGAACCATAGAATTTTGTTTGATGTGCCAAATTCACGGGTCGGGTTTGCCCGTGAGCTGTGTACCTGATGAGGAAGAAAACAAGGGATTAAAGATGCTATATTTAGGCTATTTTTGTTTGTCCCTTGGCATTGTTGTAGGGTAGGGATTGGTTATTTTCTTGTCTTTTTGTAGTTTTGCTACTGTTATGTGTCAGGAAGACTTTGAGTTCACTTTCAGAAACCAAATTAATGAAGTGTAATAAGAATTTAGTTACCTTGTATTATTATTTCAATTACACTACTAAGTTGATATTTTGGCTTTATCAGTTGATGTTATTGCTCAAATCTCAATTCCTATGACTAATTTCAATCATTATATTTTATTACACTTTCTAATCAAGATTACTCTTTAATGACCTTTATTGAGGTTATTTCTGCAAAAGGACATCTGTGATTTTTTCTTTTCCCTTATTTTTTTCCACTTGGAAACTCAAAATGAAAAAGCCTAATATTATTGTATCTGTGCTCCGGTCCTTCTGATCTGAAAAAGGGTGGATCGAACCCATGCCAAGCTTTCACAACAAATTTGCATAAGGATAAGTGGCACGGATCAGATCTGTAGATTCAAAAAGCGGATCAGCTGCATCTCGAGGCAGCGATGAAACCGATGACCCTAACTCCCTAACTGCTATAGTTGCTATAGTTGAGGAATATATTTTTTTTTTCCTTTTTTTTTTTGTAAGTAAATAACAAATTGTCCAATTGAATATAGCGAGAAATCATTGCAACGTTTACACCAAGAATCCAAGTTGCTTTCTTTCCTTCTTTTTTTTTTTTTCTCTTTTTAATTATCAGCGTGACAGTGTCGCCTTGACTTTGAGGAAATCACATCCTCTGGACCTCAAAAGATCTGCAGAGGGCAGACCTTCGATACGAACCAATCTAATGTCGACAGGCAGATTTTTATGGATTACACGAAATCTAATCTTGACGGACAGCACTAAATATTAATCATGGACATCCATTATTAATCGGACGGGTTGGTTTGGATCAAAATCTGCCCTCTCCAGGATACTGGGCTGAGTGATGAGTCTTAACCAATAAAAAAGGTAAAAGTTGGGCCCGGACCAAATTCGTAAGGTCACTTCTTTTCTTTCCTTCCGTTATTTGTGTGTTGGACTAAGTTGGTACGGTCTTTGGGCATCACTGTTAGGATTTCTTATTCGGCTGAGGTAATGAGAAGCTAAGTTTGTTTTTCTTTTCATTTTTTTTTAATTTATAAAGGCCTAATTTAAGCCTACCGCCAACAACTTGTTTGGGATAAAAGACTTAGTTGTTGTATATAGACCTAACTAAGTTTCTTAAGAACAGGCTTGGTATACCTGATCTAAGTATTCAGATAAAACAGAAGCCAATGAATAAAAACCAACATAATAAAGCAGAAATAAGCAAAACAATCAGAACTGTAACTCAATAATATACACTGGTACAGTATGTTTAAAAAACAATAGCAATTAAGTGGCGACACATTATTATACCATTGAAGAAAAAAATTAGAGAATGAACACTAATGTTTATTATGCAAAATAAAAAACAGCAGCTAAACTTCGTCATAATTTATTATGATCTCATCTCTAATTTCCCTAGAGACTTTGCCACGATAAGTTGATCCAGACTTTTTTTATTTTCCAATTAAGGTAAGCAATGTATCCTTGTAGTGGCCATGGGTGTTTTTAGTTATCATATCTTCCAGCTTAACCCCGAATTGCTTATGATAAGTCTCCTTGATCTCCTCCATGTCCACATCAGCACGTGATATGATCACACGTGTCAGAGAGAGCTTTGATGGTTTATCTGCTCCTTCCTTGAAAGCAATATTTATTGCCTGAAATTAACATAAATACTAATTAATGACCACTGTTGGTTCATTACTAAGGTTTATTTTTGCAAAATTTAAGTTAAACAAATGCAATATATATTGCTAGTCTTTTAATTTAGGCAAAGTTTTGTTTGCCCTTTAATCTTATCCAAATACAATGTCAAGGAACGATAAAAACCAATCAAGATTTACCAAACAAAATTGCAGCACTATTGAAAAGTTATATTACCTCACTGAAGTACTTCGCAGGCTTGTCAATGCATTTTACAGTCTCTTGCAAGCACAGATTGGCTCCCAAATCCTGATGAACAAATCAAAGGAAATCAGCAAAATAAATAGCAAATACAATTATATTAGCACTCGTCACTATGAACCAAAACTTGTGCAATCAAGTGTTCTGGTATTAATCCAGGCCAGTTTGAAGTCAAAAAATTGTACAATCAACTCCAAACACTGCAAGGTTGCTTCGTAATTCCATTTAATATCTGCTATGGTGAACAGATATTAAACTGTACTAATATCCATGTGGTATGCACTAAAAGTTCACAACTTGTCTCCAAATTAGTTAGGCTTCTTAAATATTGCCAGTTAAATGATGCTGATAGTATGTGTGAAGCTGATCAATGAAATAATTCCCAGACTACCAAGCTTTGCACCAATACCTACTGTAAAAGTGTATATCAATGTATAACAGCAGTCTTGAGTAACCTGTATTGACATTTGATATACATCAAACTTGCAACCTTGATAAGGACAACAGTATTATGCTGGAGTGAAACCTGTTATATTTTCACAAATGATGCATCTAAGTAAGCCGTAAGGGTCCATACTGTGTACCATTACACTAACGACATACATGCATACCTCTTCAATGGGCTTGCCATGCAATTCTTTGTAATGTTTGAAAGTTGCCTTTAGGTGACGCTTGCTTCTAGTAGTAAGTATCCTGATAACCTCCTCATTTTGAATTAGCTTTCCTGATCCTGCAGATTTTATTACATTTCCAAGTGCTTTTGCTTCCCACTTTGCCATGTCGTTGTCGACTTGGGGGCCCTCATACCGGAATGAGCTTACCAGGCCAACAAGAAGCTGTTCATGACAATTGTTAGCATCATCTTTAATAAAAAATGAGATCTGAAATAAGTAAAAGAATGAGAAAGGGAGAAAGCAGTTGAAAAGGTCTGCATAATAAATTTAACTTTTTTAACTATAAGATTCAAAAACTGCACATTTCAAATTTAATTTCAAATCATATTCATGTAATTAAATTCAACTAGTACATAAATCCTATTTGAATTCACGTCCTAACAGAATGGCTACATCTGGCAACTGAGAATTGTGTTTTTATATCATTACAATTACAATTTTTCTCTTCTACAAAAGCTAAATTAGCCTACCTTTGAGTAGCTTTCTTTGATGTGGTACGCTACATCCTCCTCAACAGAATGGTTGAAGAGAGCCTGGTATGCTCGCTTTGCACCAAGCAGCTCTTCTGACGTGCGGGTACATGCAATCTCAACTATGACGGTGAATGGATATGATTTGTGCATAACGTGATGCATCCAGCGTGCATCTCTCTCCCAAGGATGCATCAACCACAGCACCATAATGTTCTTTAAAAGGAAGGAAATACTTTATCAGATTGGTGCGTATAAAATTTTAGACAAAAACATTCACAGTCGCAGAGACACACAAAAGTCATGTATAATAAAATCTCTTGCCTATTTTTTCTTGTGGATGGTACAAGAATCAATTTACAGGCACATTGTAAATTTTTTGTGAATTATTTTTGAAATGTACATCATCCTAATGATTTAAGGAAATTATGAATTACGTCCTGAGCTATTATAGCCATCTGTTCCATAGACAAGCATCAGTTACTAACACATCATAAAAGTAAAACGAAAATTTATGAGGCTATTTAACAAGAGCAATATGATTTGATAATCCTTGCAATGCTTACCTTGAACCGAGAAAACTCTGTTTTCAGACGGAGCAAATAGTCATCCTCGCACTTCTCAATGCTGCCAATTTTGGTGAAAAATCCCGAGAAATCACTCCTAAAACGAGATTTTTGATCAGGTTGTTTGCGCCATTTAGTGACCATTGCTGCCATTGTCGTCTCATCCACCCCAAATCCTCCATGACCTTTTGAACAAATTGCAATATTAAAATTAATTAAATAAACGGTACTTTAATTTGCTTGGTTTTTGTAGTTATGCCCAAAATCTAAGAATGTGGAATTTCATGATTGCATAATGAAAAGCATGGGTACACAAGAAAGTTAATTGTTCATATCAAGATGATCAGACCTGAGAAAGCCTTTTTCAGTGAAAGAGTCTCGTCAGCCATTTTTGGGCTCTTCGATTAAGTTGAATCCCCTTGTACTTTCTCCCTCTCCAAAGAAGGAGAATTGAGCAGTATATATGCATGAAAGCAGGAAGGTATGGGAGCACAAATTTTGGCATAACGGGGAAGAGATATGAAACTGCTATTTTTTAATTCCGTATTTGTCTGTGACCCTGTGTTATAAATGACATTTAAACGTTCAGAATTTCAGATGGAAGAAGCGACTGATTTATTTGGGTTACTTCTCCTTACTCAATGCAAGGATTCAAGTAAGATTTATAAAAAAGAAAAAGAATTTTTGGAATTAATAGTGCAGGTAGTAGTAAAATTATTCTTGGGACAGTATATTTTAATGAGGGCCTCATTTTTTATTTATTTATTTATGGGGATGGATAGCTAAGGATGCTGCAGATAGAAAGAAATAAGATAAAATCAATGAATAGTAAGGAGAAACTTTCCCTTCTTCTGTGGGAGTAATTAAGTTTCATGCAATATTTTGTTGGATCACATAGTGTTATGATTTTGAAGAGACCTCAAAATTTTTTATGTTTATTTTTTTATTAAAGGTGAAATAAATAGGATATAAATATTTCTTTAAGTAATAATAATGATGATGATAAAATTTAGGCAATAAAGATATTTACTTATTTACTGGAAACGGATCAAAGCAGAGGAGTTAAACAATGTTATAAATCTAGGGATACGTGCAGATTCCAAGCTGTCCATAATAATTGAAAAGAAAACCCTACTACAACATAACTCTCCGCCGTTAATTCTTTTTATTACTGGTAAAATGGCATCACTAATAGCAAAGAGAAATGATATATATCTGCAGCATCCTAATAATAAGGATTTAGTTATTCTGCGTGAATATATTCTGATGCATCAAGGAAATAATGCACCAAAGCAGATTTCGGTGTGCCAAACATGCAGTCAAAAGTATATATTTTGTACAAATTAAAATTTGTAGATCCATTCATCCATATTTGGCATGAGAGATAAATTATGATTTTCTATAAATTTTTTCTTTTGTTAACTGTGAATTATGTAAATTAAAATTGTGCAGTATTTACAATCTTATATTTGTTCACCGCTGATTTGTAACGCTTGATGTACATTAAGCGTGAACTCCATATAATCCTTCTATTAAACATTAACTTTTTATAAAATTAAATTTCGTATAAAGTTCACACTTCTGACTATTTCACGCATTGAAAATTTTAAATCTATAATGTTGGCAAGTTCAACAAGTAAAGTTTGAAGGATTATGAGCAAGGTCAATAACTAAATCATCATTTTGGCTTAACATATTGGTACGTCTAAATAATGTTTATACACACAGAAGCTACAAAAGTGTCATATATATATAATGGATATAATATAGTGCAATTTAGCGGTTCTAAAAGCACTTCTCCTGATACACGAGATACCTTGGCAGCTAGCGGGGAGGTGCTCCGGACAACACTCAAAATGGTCCGAACAATCTCCTCCATGCTTTTTCTGAGCACCAAAATCCAATTAGAAGGAATTTGTTCGGTCAAAATGTGGTGGGGCCAGCACCTAATGATGACATTATTATTATTTTTTCAATCCCCAACCAACCTTACCCCCCCCCCCCCCTCCCCCCCCCAAAAAAAATAAAGACATTATTTTTTTTTCAGTGTATGACTCATTAGGTTGATGATAATGTATAAGTTTAGTGACTGACCCGATGAAAGACAGTATTGGTGATTGGATTTCAATGAACTGAGATGTTATCTCCCTTCAGATAATGTCTCCATGTGCTGCAATGGCCTACACAACACAAGACAGATCAGCTTATCTAACCTTAATTACAGATTATTGATTTTTGGTGGACTGGTCTTATCAATATAATTTTTTTTTTTTACTTATTTTTGTTTTTGCTCTGTGTTGAATGAAGTTTTGTTATCAGCAGTCAAATTGTGATATGATAGAAGGTCAAGTTGTGAGATATCGATGCTGTGTAATTAAACAGTTATACTGATGCACATAGTGATACTGAATCTCTAATGCTTGCCTTTTTATCTGAGATATTTTTCTTTTTTTAGTGCTTTGAACTCCAGATCAGAGTGTAGTATAGTATAATATAATGAGTTTAGTCTTGTTGTTGTCTGTTAAAAACTTTGTACTTGTTTCATATCAAACGGGTGGTACCAAATCCGCCTTTTTAGTTAATTAATTTTTTCTCGGAGCAAAAATGGGGTCAAGCCCCCATGAATCTTTCATTAATTAAATTTTTTTTAAGAAGTTATATTAAAATGTAACAAAACAAAAATAGGATACTATTATATAATTAAAATGAACTTGTCCCTGTAACGTGCCTCACGTTTTCTATTATTCTATAGCGCCAATCGTCTAAAGTTGACACTCTTTGACAAGTGGCACCAATGTCCTGCTGGGCATTCACATCACACGGCGTGTGAAACCCCTTAAGGTTTGTTGATGTTGATATACTTAATTAAGAGGACATAATACACATCATATCGCTTAATTTATGATTTTTTTTCCTTAGAAAATTAAAATGACAAAATTTAATGCAAAAAATGCTGAAAACATAGTTTTATAACACCAATATTTTAATGTAAATGATTTATAGTTAGCGTAATTAATTTCATTTGCTTTTATACTAGTACAATTTTTTTATTGTGTCAAAGTGAACTTGAGGACACGAGTTTCCCACTTTTGAGAAAGACTTGTACATGACTTAACGTTGTTAGGCCTTAACCTTGCTTATTTTTTGTTTAATTAGGTGTCACAAGATGAATATTTTTTTTCGCTAAGATCAAATATGTACAAATTATAATTAATACAACATTGTTGCTTGACATAACAGATTTTTATAATGATTATATGTTGGTAATTAACATTGTATTGTTTAGTTGAATCGTAGAAAAAAATTTAATTTATGAATGGTTAACAGTTGTTGCAATATTTATATTATTGACGTTTTTAAGTCTAAAATATGTTTTTATATTTTTCTATTGGCCTTGCTAACTATTACGTATCGAATTTCGCCCATATTTCGTCTAATGCATAATTAGTATTTTTTTTTATGAAAAAAAAGTAAAAAATGTATAATTTTTTTTAAAGAACATAATTCATTATTTCTGTATATGAAAATTAGTGAAGTATGCAACAAGTGGATTTCCTTGCACAAAAAAAAAAAAAAATTCTATCTTTTATATTAAGTTTGAATCTAATTTGTACTCGTGTGGAACTTTTTGCACAATGAACGTGCGTCATAGTTGCACAAAGCGAGAGCAAAAAAATACATAGATGATTGTTGGTATACCAATAGTAAAAAGGTATTGTTGTCACCACGTTCCAATAGGAAACACAATTTTCATATAGATTAAAATTGAAATTGCTATATAACAAATTAAACAAATGATGGAAACCCATTAGAGCCAAGAAAGATAGTTAATTCTGTTATGTAGTTCACTGGTCATTATCAATATGAAATTGGATAAATAACAAAATACTCTCATGTGTATCACGTTAATACCTGGAAAACGTGGATTTGACAGATCCATCTACCTTTCCTAATCAATTATAAGATAAGAGACCCCCCAACCCATTGACAGGCCCTTTATTATATTTAATGCTTACAACATAATTGGGGGGGGGGGGGGGGGTTGTACTAATTTGGTCCTAATTTCACAATTTTATGGTATGGAATAATTACATGACAATAAGAAGAAAAAAAATTTAATCATACTTTTGCTTTCTGTTAATAGAAAGTTACGGGGTTTATGACCTACTTATTTAAAAAAAAAGGGAATAATAATATCAATTTTATTATATTTTAGTGGTCATAATTTTCTAATAAAAATTAAATTAATGATAATATTAGGGATCTCGTTGAAATTTACTTAACAGAGTCAAAAGTATTATAGAATTATATAGTCATATATATAATATAGTGCTTCAGAGCCTTCACTTTTTTTTAAAAAAAAAAAAAATGGAATTATATTGGGAGTCATGCGCTCAAACGCTTATGATTAATATAAGAAGCCATAATCCTTTTCAGTGTAACGCTTCCTTTCAGCTTTACAGAGAAATAATTTCAGCTTCAACAGCAGAAAGAGGAAATAACAAATGTCTTCCATTGATGTCCCAAACCCTCTTCCTTCCCCAAAAGAAGACGCTCAGGAACTCAGAAAGGCTTTTGAAGGTACTATACTTCCTCAGCTTTCTATCTGTTGTCTTTTTATTTTGAGGTAATTTTCCAATTTCTTTCCAAGAGGGAGGATCTACAATGCATGCTTGTGCATGATAAAGACTGGAGCTAAAGCTTAGTTTGCTGGGTAATAGCTACAATTCAATTGCTTAACTAATATTCAACCTAATTTAATTCCAATTTTCCTTTTTGGGGCTAGACAGCGTTTAGATGGTGTCCTCAATTTTTGGTCTATGACTTCCCCCCCTTTAATACTCATCCATAAATAGCTTGGTTCAAAAGATCTGAACTTTTTGTTTTAAAAAAAGTAAAAAACTGTGAAATGCTGCAAAGTTGTTACCCAATTACCCAGCACTGGTATAGGAAACCTGAATATCTTTGATTAATCTTTGTTTTTTTATCAGTGAAGAACTGACGGTTACAATCTGGGTTGGAACTATACAATTTATCTGAGTGTAGTTTTTGTATTGTTACCACAAGAGCAAGCAGTAATTATTGGTTAAAAAACCTGGCAAGAGGCTGAAGTATTATCTGTAACTGATACTGCAACAGTTTAATAGAACCTTATATTTCATTTACTCTAACTTAATGTGATACTCACACAGGATGGGGAACAAACGAAAAGTCAGCTATAAAAATTCTTGGCCGACGAACAGCTGTGCAGCGTGCAGAGATACGCCGTACCTACGCCGAGCTCTACAAGGAATCCCTTCTCGATCGACTTCACTTAGAGCTTTCTGGAGATTTTAGGGTACTAATTTTCTCTGACCAATACTCATTGTATACAAAAGTAGAATCTAACAGACACCCTGTGTTTTTGCTTTTCTTAATGAAAAGTGGTGGGGTTAAAACGTTAAAGCCCACTATTTTCCAAAAAAAAAAAAAACAGATATCCTGTGAATTTGCAGCGATATTCAAAATTATAGGGTCATTTGTATTTTGCATATGTCACCCAACTGTTAAAATAATGGTTGAATCGAATGAAAAAGAAAATCAAATTATCCTTATATTAATTTTTTTGTTCAGCCAACTTTGTTGTTAATAACAAAAACCTAGAAGGGGAGAAACTAAATTACTCAGTTCTCAAAGGAGGCACCACATTTTCTGGCACTTAACCAAATGCACCTTTGTATTACTTAAAGAGGTGGGTGCTTGTGAAGAAAGTGAGACAAACATTGGGCATAGTTTGGAGTTCAGACAGAAAACCACATATAATTACCATCTCCAGTGGAAGCTACCAGTATTCAGTTTGTTTTTCCCCCATTGTTGTTCTGAAGAGGTTCTATACATTTAAATGTGAAATTGACAAATTATCTTCTATGATCTACACAGAAAGCAATGATCCTATGGACAATGGATCCAGCAGAACGGGATGCAAAGCTTGTGCATGAGGCATTAAAAAAGAAAGGTGAGAAGGCAATCTGGGTTGTAATTGAAGTATCATGTGCTTCAACTCCCGACCATCTGATAGCTGTTAGACGCATCTACCGTTCTCTTTTCTTCTCTTCACTTGAAGAGGATATTGCTTCATCTTCCATGTACAAAGAGCCTTTAAGAAGGGTATGTATGAATTCTTTGCAAAACCGAAACGGGCTTGCACATTATTTGAATGTATCCAATTAAAATAGTAGTAGAGCACATGAACCAAACAGTGTTGAAATGCAGACATGTCGAGCAACTAAGATAAATTAGAGGCACATATATGTTGATTTTATCTGAGTAATTAAATTGTTTTTTATGTGCAGTTTTTGGCGAGGCTAGTGAGCAGCTACAGATACACAGATGAATATGTAATGAGAGAATTGGCAAAATTTGAGGCTTCAGTGCTTCACAATGCTATAAAAAAGAATGACCTCCATGATGAAGATGTTCTTCGCATAATCACCACAAGGAACAAATCTCAGCTCAAGGCAACTTTTCTCCACTACAAACAACTCACTGGAAAATCCATTGATGAGGTAAAATTGTCCACCCTACCCTTAGTACTTGGATTAAAACTTAAAAATCTTTTTTTTTTTTTTGCTGAAAAGATTTTGTTTGATTTATTTGACTGCATTTTTTATACATATAGCCAAGGATTTTAATTTGGTGGTATGCAACAGTTCCTGAGCTTATTTGTATGGTAAAGAACACCCATATCCTCATACCCTAGTGACTAATTCTGGCCTCAAATAAGCCAAAATTGTATCATGTTTTGCTGTAAATACTAAATTAAACAAAATAAACCTCATGCCTCTGTTGTTCAATTAACATGTCAAAAGTTACAAGCAGCAGTGACAGACTAAATTGTCTGAACCAATTCTCTTAATACTCACTGGTTTATTTAGGGAGGGATTATTCAGTATGGCATTAAAATCCAGTGTTCCTGTATTTTGCTCCTGCCATGTGGATTGTGGGCTATAAATGTGGAAGTGGCTCCTGAAAAGATGAAAAATTGGCCTCTTACTGAGTTTATTCAGTCATTGTACCATAAAATGTTTAAGTGCCTACAACAAATTTGGTATCAGTGCAATATATTTATGATGTAGCTGGGCGAATGTTTGATCATTCATTTTTAAATCGGCAGGATATTGAATCTCATAGTAGCAGTCAATTTGCCAATATGATGATCAGAGCCATTTGGTGCTTGGCTTTTCCAGAGAAACACTTTGCAGAGGTAATTAGCTGAGCGTAACAATTCTCAAATTTAAATCCTATACTGATTAGGTCAGTTACTGTTTGCATATGATTTCAGACCTATGGTACCCGATGCAAGGTCTCCAGCGCCCTACAACCTTATGTTTTCCCATTAATGTGTAATCTGTGGGTTCTTTTGGTATATATGAGAACAGCACAATTTCAGCATCACACATTTTTCAGGCTGTTAACATGCGTCGATACTTATAACCTTTAATTTAATCTCTTGCTTACACTAACTTTCCTCCCCCAATCCACCCTTCTCCACCCGTCTCTCTCTCTCTCTCTCTCTCCAGGTGATTAGGTATTCTATTGAAGGACTAGGTACTGACGAGGATACACTGACAAGAGCAATTGTTTGCCGGGCTGAAATTGACATGAAAATGATCAAAGAAGAATACAAAAGTGCCTTCAAAACTACAGTGACCCGTGATGTTATTGGTGACACATCTGGTGATTACAAGGAAATATTGCTAACACTAGTAGGCAGTGAGGAACCATGACAATTGCAATACTTCTACACAAGTGAGCAAAATTATAGTTTAAGCGTGTTTGGTGTGAAGTTGTTTGGTGTGTGCCTTGTATATTAATATTGTTATACATAGAGCCATTTATAAATTGCATTTGTGTTCAATTCTACTAAATAAAAAAAAGGCTTAAATAAAAGAATTTTCTACTTGAAATGCAGGCTCATACACTGGAAGTGTATTATGTCAGACTATTTGAAAGGTTTTTGTAAACATTAATATTTTGGAAGGTTTGCCAGAATTTGTACATTTGATGATAAACACCCAGAACGTACCAGTACTAGAGCCTGGTCTTAGTCCTTTGTATAGGAGGTAAAAAAGGCTTGATCCATACGCATTGATAGGACCCAGAAAGTCATTTCTTCGGGCCTCCCTTGTGAACCATTTTTTATTAACTGGCCCCGAAATTAGACACTGACAGGAACGGAGGAACCACTCACCAATAGAACTGTGGCATGTAGGATAGCGGATAACATTATTTAACCTATCACTGTCAAAATGATCTTTGCAGGAAGAAAAATAGTAAATTTATTTATCTTTACTTATTGATGATCAAATTATTTGGGAACTTTTACTGTAACAGAACATAAGCAGCTTCCAGTAATTATAAATATCAGTTTACCAATATAAAAACAACAGGCTACAAGGAAAATGCTGAGGAAGTTCAAAGCTGTGCCAGCAACAAGTCAAAAAACAGCAGCAGAAAAATCTACAGTAATACCTTCAATAAAACCACCAAAAATATATATGCAGGTGCTAACCTAACTCCAATTTAGGCAACTATAACTTATTACTTGCAACAACACCCACCTAGTTTTATGTTGTGTTAATTGTTAATTTCTCCTCTCAAACAAAGCAAGATATTTGTCAAAACAGAAGCTTAAAATTCTTTAGTACGAGTCGTAGGATATTCCTAGGATTCTAAGAATGAAACAATTAAACTAAAAAATGATTATAACCTTTTCCTTTTTATTTTCTTACAGATAAAAGAAATAAGGGTCCCAAAAAAGAAAACAGAAAATGGGGGTAAAAACCTAATGGTTTAGCTCTACTACAATTTAGCCAAACAGGAATATACAAAACGATAAAAAAAAAATTAACCACTAATCATTCATACAATTACTTCATAAAACCAATTCTTTCCTGCTGATTCTCCTTGCAATCATATTAGAAAACTACTTCTTTTCAGTTGATTTTCTCTTAGATGAAGTAGCCGCAGCAACAATTCCACCAATTGCAAGCCCCGCCGCTCCAAAGGCCCCAGCAACTAATCCCATGCCAATTAATCCATCTATTTTAAAAAGTTCAAATCAATTAGATTCTACTACCAGCCTTTCAGTCTGTGTGATGGTGTTGAACAACATCAATTAGATGCATTCTTAAAGAAATGAGTACTGGTGATTAGAACTGCAACAATTATTACCAGTAACACTTCAGATGCAGATGCATTCTTAAAAGAACATTAAAGTTTAAATGATGCCATTTGTCCAAGACAAAAAACTACAGGATAAATATAAAGGACCTTATTTGTTTATTCATTCACTTATTTTTAATTCAGTTTGGATAAACATAAACATTAACAAAGAAAGCTTTTAATTCCATTTTAATCACAAATCCCAACCCTGCCCACAGCAGGATGCATACAGTCCTTTCTTCCTTACTAACAGAAAAATGCTTTCTGAACTTGTCGAACTCTTCATATTCACAGGCAAAAACTTCCAAATGAATGTTAATGAACAGGGTATAAAAATTGGTTCAGTTGTTTGGAAAGCACAACAAGGAAAGTTAAATGTTCTCACCTCGAGCAATTTTGTCTTCCACCACTTTTGACAAATTTTGTGCCTGTCTCCAATCAGGTTGGATCTTTAAAGCAAAAATGAGCAGTGTTAAACAATCATGTTAAGGCTGCAAAACCATAATACCTTCTAGAATAAGTACAAACCAAACCTCCAAACAACGATCCACAAGATGCCGGCTCTTAGCATAATTACCAGTCCGATAGAACGCTACAGCTAACAGATAAATCTTTTCCTTTGTTTGAAGTGGGCTATTGGAGTTCTCCAGTGATGCTGCCAAAATTCAATATTTATAAGTAAACAGGTAATAAATAATAAAATATGATTCAGTAATTATTAAGTCATTGAACCTAGTACTTATCAGCTAAAAACGTGTAAAAGAAACATATGAAAGCTGAATATCTAAATTAAATTAAAAAATAAAAACAACCAATAATTTCATGAACCTGTCAAGATCTATGCCTCAACCAATGGTAAATTTAGTATTAATGCATAATTTCAACAATTCTGCACTTACAACCCCATTAAGCTCACTGACCAACCCTAGATCAAATATATTCATTTGAAATCAATAAACACTTAGATTATTTGGCCCAGTACTATAAAGTTTAACAGTATGCATCCTGAATTGAGAAATTAAGATCCCAATTTACCCAGCATAATGTAAAATTACACTCAATTAAGTCTATTCTCAGTAGTTTCAGATGTATATTTGGGCCTAAGTTGTTCTCAATCATATAATGGACACATCACAAATCAATAATAAGAAAACAAAAGGAGCAAAATGAAAAATCTGCAGTGCAGAGCTCTCAGCTGGGTAATTACCTTCAATCATTCCAATACCACGATTAACATCATCAGGCTGCCTGGAATGAACAAGAGCCCAAGCTAGACGCATCAGACTCTCATTCTTCTGCTCTTCATTTCCCGCCTCAGCAACCTCTCTCTCACAACCCTGATTTCAAAAAAGAAGAATACATCAATCAATACACGGAGAAATTTGAAGCACTCCGATTAGGATAGCAAGATCAATGGAATTGGAAGTAGAGAGAAAAGGTTAGGTTAGGTTAGGGTTTTGTAGTACCGCGATGATGTCAGGCTCGCACCAGGGAAGGTTATCGCCTCCCTTGAAGAAGGTTCCGACGGAGTCGAGGAACTTACCCACCCCCTCCATGGAACAGGATCTGTCGATGCTCTCTGTCTCTCTCCTAGGGTTTTTTCTCGAGCTAGTTGAGAAGGTTAGATGATAGTGATAGAGGTCGATAAGTCTTGGAAGGGAACTAGGTGATGTCTGAATTGATACGATTTGCCGAGTCGTTCGTTTGTACAAGCTTCTATTATATTAAGCGAGAAAAAGCTTCGTTGCTAAGAAATTAAATTTCGGGTTGTCTGTAGCAAGTGCGTGTAATGTGTAATTTATGTAGGCCCTGAACGGGAATCGCTTCCTACACCCTCCAGTTTGGAGATTCACTCCTTCTTGACTAAAATATCCCTCACGTTCTAAATGGAGTGTGAATTAAAAGTCGTAAATTAAAAGAATGCAAGGGACATTATCGTTCACAAAGGAGTGAATCTCCTAATTGAGACCGTGCATAAAGCAATTCCCGCCGTGAATAATGACAAACTAGCGAGTTAAGATCCGATATGCCAATAAATAAGCAAGCTCTTCAACCACCACACAGTTTGCTTAATGAAGGACCGTATACTGGGCTCCACCCTGCTGTGTAGCCGTGTAGGTTGATAAATGATAATGATTAATTAATTAATAAAATTATGTATGTTGACTTAGCATGTATGACTTTTGTTTTTTGTTTTGTTGCTTACGGTAGAGGATCTCTGATTTATGCAGGGCCGATTTCTTGATTTAATGTATCCATATTAGTGTTCTTCAGGGCATGGCTTTTTCCAGATAGGAAAAAAAGGCTCTCTTTTTAATACTCTATCGGTTACTGAAAAATTCTGATAATATCGGTTACTGAAACAGTGACCGAAACGGAGATATCCGTTTTCAAGAGAGGAAAAACCGAAAAAATTCGGAAAAATATTAGATTTCCACTACTAGCCTGTATGGATGCCGGTTGGGTATTGAAAAAAGGTGCTGTTTTCTTTTGTCGGGAGGCGACCAGATGGCAAATCTGTATTTTTTTCATTATAATGTAAGGACTGTTTAATCTAATTACTCAAATGATGTGAAAAATGGTACGATTAAATTGATTTGATGGATTGCTCTATCAAACTTTTTTAGATTTCAATTTAAAGAAATTAAAATGACCAATTCAAGCCGATTGATATTTAAAAAGAAAATCTAAATTTAAAAAAAAATAAAATAAATTTTGACATTTGGAAATTTTAAAATTTGAAGTTTAGAAATTTTAAAAACAAATTAGCAACACTAACACTAACTCACTAAATTATCAAATTAAAAAAAATTAGTGCTAACTTCGTAAATCTAAATTTGTTTGACAATTTCGCTAATTATTCACGCCAAACGCAACCTAATTATAACGTCACCAATTCGGAGTTTGGACTAGAGAAAGCAAACCTATCCACTAGTTCACAGTGCCTCCTCGCCTCAGCAGTCGAACCATGGCGACAACAGAAACTACTACCACTCAGACACCGATCTCACCAACGAAGCAAACCCACCACCATTCCCTTTCCCACTCGATCTCTCTCCGGCTTCCCTTAAGAGAGGCATCCGCATTCGACCTAGAGAAAGCCGTGTGCAGCCATGGTCTCTTCATGATGGCCCCCAACCGCTGGGACCCAGTTTCTAGAACCTTCCACCGTCCCCTCCGCCTCTCTTCCTCCCCTTCTACCTCTCTCCCTGTCTCCATTTCTCAGTCCCCATCCTCCGATGTTCTCGAGATTTGTGTTTCTGGTACAGATTGTCTTTGCACCCAGGATCAAGAGGCTATTTTGGTAGCTCCTTTCATTGTTTCTCTTCTTTGATTTGATTGTTGTAAGTTGTACAAGGTGTGAAAGATACCAAATGCTTCGTCTTGACCTGACTAAACTAAACCACCTCAAAAGGGAAACAATAGAGCACTGGCACAACCAATACATGGGACAAAATGTATATTGAGTCAAAATGTTTAACTAATAGTAGTATTTTAATTCCAATTTGAAAATTGGTTGCTTTTTTAAAGGGTCAAGTCAGAAGGATGCTTCGAATCTCAGAAGGCGATGATAGAGCGGTATGGGAATTTCACAAGCTCCATGACATGGCTAAGAAGAAAGGCTTCGGCCGAATATTCCGGTCTCCTAGTCTTTTCGAAGACATGGTCAAGTGCATTCTTCTCTGCAATTGCACGTCCGACACTAACAAGCTTAAGATTGTTTTATTTTCTTCTTAGTTGGCTTTTTGGAATGATTGATATAAAACAACAACAATCAGGTTATGCTGGTAAATTGCAACGTTACATCTTAATAGTCCCGACCACCACCTGTTCACCTGAAGTTTCCTTTTGTGAGGGACTACTCTTGTGCTTGATTGTTCAAAGGCTGAGGTTTAATGCTTTAATTGTGCAACGTTTGGTTTGTTGAGTCAAAAGTTGATTATAAGCATGAAACCTTTTATTATTTGATAGGTATTGGCTTCATTCATGGTCATACTCACACACCGAAATCAAGATTTTCAAACAACTATATAAACAAAGAATCCTTCTTGTTCCATAATAATTTGCATCGTGCATAAAATTTGATATCTTCTAGTTCATAATATCTTATTTCAGATTCTCAAGAACTTTGGCGATGGCAGAAGCTCTCTGTGCCCTCCAACTAGAGCTAAAAGCAGGCATCCTTTCTGAAGATTTCACACCAAAGACCCCTCAAACCAAGGAGCTGAAAAGGAAGCGTGCAAAACAGAAAAGGAAATCAAAGGCTGTCACTAAATTGGAAACTAAGTTTGAAAAGTCTATAGAAGAGCCAACAGATGACCTGAGAGAGGTGACAAATGATTCTAATGATCATATTGACAAAGTTGAAATTGGAGATTTTCCTACAGCAGATGAGCTGGCGGCTCTGGATGCTGAGTACTTGGGTGCACGATGTAAGATGGGCTACCGTGCACAGAGAATCGTGTCTCTGGCACAAAGTGTAGTAAGAGGAGATGTGCAAGTGAAAAAGATGGAAGAGTTCTGTAATGATAGTAATATGTTCTCATTCTATGATACTTTGTACTCGCAGCTTCTGGGTATTCCTGGTTTTGGCCCATTTACGTGTGCGAATGTATTGATGTGCTTGGGGTACTTTCATAAAATACCAGCTGATACCGAGACAATACGGCATTTGAAATCGGTAATGTGTTTCTTTTTGTTGTTATTATTCTCTTCAAAATATCACAGTAATACAGCAAGAACAAGAATATGCTAGTAGATTTTTAGCTGGCACTCTGCTGATCTCATTGTTTTAATGCATTATTTTGTCTGAGTTTAACATATGAGTGCCACTTAAACAATTAAACAATACACAATGAAAATAACTGCAAAATAAAAAGCATCTCAACTCCCAACAAAAGAAAAATTAGTTGACAAGACAGTGGCTGTTTGAACTTGGTGAATCCGTGAATGTATCTCAATATCAAAACTGACTAAATCAAAGTTTATTTTCTTGCTTAAACATTGTGACAATATTTTAATTTAACTTGTTGACCTTAACATGACATTCTTTCAGAAATGTTTAAGAGTTTTTCTCTATTCAGATTAGCTGAAAATAAGGATAGCTACTCAGCTAATGCATTTTTTTTTCTGACTTGACAGGTCCATAAAATTAATTGTACAATTACCACTATTGAGAAGAAGATTGTAGCAGTATATGGAAAATATGCACCTTTCCAATTCTTGGCTTATTGGTACGTAATACAAAATATTTGTCCTTTACTCATGGTTTTGTTTTGTTGAGCAATTTCATTATACTCTAAAAATCACAAATCATTGCACAAGTCCATTGGAAAATGAGAATATCACTACAAGTTCTACTACAGATGAAATTTTTTTATTTTTAAATGATGCTCAAACTATATTTTTTTAACATTGCATTTTTTTTCCCATCATAAACTGGGAGTGGTGGGTTTGAACATCTTTGAGCTCATACAGAGAGCTGGGACCCAGTTGATATTTCTCCTATTTTATGTGTGTATGAGAATTTTAGTGATATATATGAATTCCTTTTTCAGTGAAATCTGATATTTTGTTTTTTTTTTTTTGCTTTCGGATAACATTTTCATCCTTACAAATGACAAACCTTTCTTCAATTTAGGTTTGAGTTATGGGAATATTATGAAGAGACATTTGGCAAGACAAGCGATATGACCCCTTCTGACTATATGCGAATTACTGCTACCAATATGAAGACAACGAAAAAAAAAAAGAAAACAAATCAGTAAATTATTTTAAAGGTGATTGTTCCACGTTTCTTGATTTCTAACATCCTGTTGCATTGATTAATCTTAATGCGTGAACTTGTACCAGTACCAGTATGACTATTGACTGAAATGCATCTGTTTTAAAGTTGGAAATCACTAGTATTTTACTTATTGGTTTAAATTACCCGAATCTTTGTTCAATCTTCTTTAGTTTGCACATGCTTTAGAATTCAAAAAGATATAAAAAAAAAAACAAAATAAAATAAATTAGTCTGCAGCTTGAGTCAATAGGGCTTAAACGGTATTTCTTTTGAGGACTTAAAACTAATGTAATACATCAGATGAGCACTTTTATGTATTGGTTATTTTGATGGAACAATTTCAATGAAGTGACACGATTATCTTTGCCTCTTGACAGTGGCTGCCTCTTACGAGTTTTGTCGCTGTTATCACTCGAAGATGGCTTATGCAGTTATGCCTTAACAGATCAAAATTGCATAAGTTGGGAAATATAAAAGGTCGAAATGAGTACGCTGAAATAGGACCAAAACACAAGCTGGCTAGTTCTTTGAGGCCCAAAGCATCTTATAGTTTACTTATTTGCGAACCCCAATTGATTTATTTATAGTAACAACAATGTTCAAGTTTTTTGTGCATACAGGACCAACTAGCATTCTTCTGCTTAAATGCTATCAACAAAAACAACAACTAAGCCTTTGTTTGGGATGTCTTTTATCCCAAACAAATTGGATAGGCTAAAAAAGAAATCCAACAAAAAGTTATAAAAAAAAAATGCTAATAATACTACTAATAATAATAAGGAAAGTTCTGCCATGAGAACCAATTTTGAATCGGGCTTTAATCATAACCGTTCATGAGTGCTAATGAATTAATCTTTTTTGAAAATGTGTGGTTGAATAATGATAAAACTTACAACCTCAACAGTAATTTAATATCGTGACCTACAAACCTATGACATCACTCCTACCTTAGATTCCTATGTCATGGCTCCGGTATGTGAATTGCTAACTTCATGCGCTCTTATCGAATGCCAACTCTTTGGAGACACTCCATTCTGTAAGGCCTATTTTTACTGCTTCCTTCAGTGTCAATCTTGGTCTTCCTCTGTCTCTCCTTGTGTTTTTGAAACGATTGAGAATTTCACTATGTACCGGTGCCTCAGGTGGCCTACGTTGGATATGTCCAAACAATGTTTGATCAACTTCTCTATGGGTGCAACTCCAACCATATCCCTTATGTTATCCTTTTTAATACGGTCCCTTCTCATATGACCACAGATCCACCGCAATATACGCATCTTTGCTACACTCATCTTCTGGACATGTCATCTTTTAGTAGTCCAACATTTTGCGCCATACGACATCGCAGGTCTAATCGCCATCCTATAAAACTTACTTTTAGGTTCTGTGGAACTTTCTTATCACATAAGACGGTTGATGATTGCCGTCATTTCACCCACCCTACTCTTATTCTATGACTAATATCTTCATACATCTCGCCATCACTATGTAGCATCGATCCTAAATATCGAAAAGTGTCTTTTATATGCACTACCTGCTCGTCTAAATGGACATTCCCATCTTCTGGTCTTATCCCACTGAACTCACACCTTATATACTCCATCTTAGTTCTACTAAGTCTAAACCCTTTCGACTCTAAAATTTATATGAAAACACATCGCTCGTAAAATTGAACAAGATCAACGGTTTGGATTCAGCATTTAAATTTTAAAATTTGTAAATATTAATAAAATTGTGAGGGACAACAGACCTCTATTGTCGTTTACGACAGCAGAGGATTTGAGTACGACATATTACATATAGGAAATTGATCATTACCATTCACCCAGCGCGTCATTTACATCATCCAGACGCATCTTTTTCTCCTTTTAGCGTCTCTCCCTCCCTTCCCTCTCTTTTTCCCTTCCTTCGCGAGTTTTCTCTCTCTCCCTCCGCTCTCTTCTTCTTTCTTCCTTCTCCTTTCCTTCGTGCTGCCTTTTATTCCCTCTCTATTTATTTCTTTTTTCCTTTCTCACTAGTCCTTCATTTCTTTTTTCTCTCTTCCTTCTATCTCATGTTATGTATGTTCATTTTATTTTTTTTATATCTATTTTATATATGTTCACTTCTATTTTTTTGTATGAGTTCAAATTGTTTGTAATATCTGTTCAATTTATTTGTTATATATGTTCGATTTATTTATGTATACTTTTTTTTATGGGTTCATGATATTTGTTATATATGTTCATTTTATTTTGTTATATTTGTTTTATATATATTCACTTTTTATTTATTTTTTTGTATGAGTTCAAATTGTTTGTTATATCTGTTCAATTTTGTTTGTTATATGTGTTTAATTTATTTGTGTTATATATTCACTTTGTTTATGTATATATGTTCACTTTTATATTTTGTCTGAATTCACATTGTTTGTTATATCTGTTCAATTAGTTGTTATATCTGTTTAATTTATTTGTTGTATATATTCATTTTGTTTCTTTATTTAACCAATATTTGTGTTTCTTCGTTTTGTTGTTATAAGTGCTCGCTTTGTTGTAAGAATTCATCTTAAAAAAAATAGATGTAGGAGAAAAAAAATTAGGAAAGAGGAGAGGCACAGGAGAGGAGAAAAAAATGTGGAGAGGGCGCACTAGGGAAAGGGAAGGAGAGGGGAGCGGAGATTGAGAGAAGAGGGGAGGGAAACGGAAGGAGAGTGCGCGGAAAAAGAATGGTGCGGAAAATCGTTTGGATGACGTGGATGATTTTTTTTTTGAATGATTGTTAGTTATAATATACACATAAAACGTTTCCCTGTAAAGGAGTCAAGATCCGATATGCCATGCCAATAAGCAAGCTTTTTTTTTTTTTTTTTTTCCCCTAGATTGATTAGCAAGTCTTCATGCACCTCACAGTTTGCTTAATGAAGGACCATCCACTAGCTGCAACCTGCAGCCTGTAGAGGAAGTTCGGAAAAGAGAGAAGATTCATAAAATCAGCAACACTAACTCAATAACACCGAACTAACGGGTTAGTTAAAATTAATGATAACCTCGATGATCTAAATTTGTTTGACAATTTCACTAATCATACATTCGAAACGAGCATCTTGATCCTCTGGACTTCTTAAAAGAAGTCTAATGATTTTCCTCCTATCGGAGCCGTCCGATTGAATCTCAACGGTTAAAATTTTTCGGATCTATCAATCTGGTACTATTCACAGAGCCTCCATCATCGTCTGATCTAATTTCGACGGTTCAGATGCGAATAAGATGACTGGACTTTCTTTTACAACTCCTCGCTTACAACCGCACCCATTCGGACTAGAACTAAACCCAAATTCGCAACCAAACTGACAAGAGTCACTCAACTCCGCCTCACAGTTCCTCCTCGCCAGTCGCCGGTCGCCGCCAGCACTCAATCACCGTGAAACAAACCATGACTACGCCGGAACCAGAAGCTAACCCACAAACACCAATCTCACCAACGAAGCAAACCCACCACCATTCCCTCTCCCTCTCCCACTCCATCTCTCTCCGGCTTCCCTTGAGCGAGGCATCTGCATTCGACCTAGAGAAAGCTGTGTGCAGTCATGTTCTCTTCATGATGGCCCCAAACCGCTGGGACCCAGTTTCTAGAACCTTCCACCGTCCCCTCCGCCTCTCTTCCTCCCCTTCCACCTCCCTCCCTGTCTCCATTTCTCAATCCTCGTCCTCCGATGTTCTCGAGATTTGTGTTTCTGGTACAGATTGTCTTTGCACCCAGGATCAAGAGGCTATTTTGGTAGCTCCCTGCCTTGTTTCTCTTCTTTGATTTGATTGTTGTAAGTTGTACATGGTGTAAAAGATACCAAATGCTTCGAGAACCTTGGGTGAAAATGTATATTGAGTCAAAATTTTTTTAATTAATAATAGTATTTTAATTCCAAATTAAAACCTTGGGAATTTGAGAGCCTTATTTTGAAAAATGGTTGTTTGCTCTTTTACAGGGTCAAGTCAGAAGGATGCTTCGAATCTCAGAAGGCGATGATAGAGTTGTATTGGAATTTCACAAGCTCCATGACATGGCTAAGAAGAAAGGTTTTGGTCGAATATTCCGGTCTCCTAGTCTTTTTGAAGACATGGTCAAGTGCATTCTTCTCTGCAATTGCACGTCAGACACTAACAAGCTTAAGATTGTTTTATTTTCTTCTTAGCTGGCTTTTTGGAATGATTTGTATAAAACAATAACAATCAAGTAATGCTGGTAAATTGCAATGTTACATCATATTGGTCCTGACCACTACCTGTTTAGTTCAAATTTCCTTTTTTGAGGGACAACTCTTGTGCTTGATTGTTCAAGGGCTGAGGTTTAATGCTTTAATTGTGCAATGTTTGGTTTGTTGAGTCAAAAGTTAATTATAAAAATGAGGTTTTTTAGTACCACAGTTTTATTTAATAGGTATTGGCTTTATTTAGGGTCATACTGACACACCAAAATCAAGGTTTCAAATAACTATATAGACAAAGAATCCTTGTCATTCCATAATAATTTGCATGATGCATAAATTTGATATCTTCTAGTTCATGATATGATTTCAGATTCTCGAGAACTTTGGCGATGGCAAAAGCTCTCTGTGCCCTTCAACTAGAGCTAAAAGCAGGCAACTTTTCTGAAGATTTCACACCAAAGGCCCCTCATACCAAGGAGCTAAAAAGGAAGCGTGCAAAACAGAAAAGGAAATCAAAGGTGGCCACTAAATTGGAAACTAAATTTGAAAAGTGCATAGAAGAGCCAACAGATGACCTCACAGAAATGGCTAATGATTCTAATGATCAGGATGATGAAGTTGAAATTGGAGATTTTCCTACGGCAGATGAGCTGGCGGCCCTGGATGCAGAATACTTGGGTCGACGATGTTTGCTTGGCTTCCGTGCAGAGAGAATTGTGTATCTGGCACAAAGTGTAGTAAGAGGAGATGTACAAGTAAAAAAGATGGAAGAGTTATGTAATGATAGTAATATGTTTTCATTCTACGATACTTTGTACTCACAGATTTTCAGTATTCCTGGTTTTGGTCCATTTACGTGTGCGAATGTATTGATGTGCTTGGGTTACTTCCATAAAATACCAGTTGATAGCGAGGCAATAAGGCATTTGAAATCGGTAATGTGCTTCTCTTTCTTGTTATAATCTTCTTCAAAATAGCACAGTAAATACAGCAAGAACAAGAATATTCTGGTAAAGGGCCTGATTGACACAGTATAGATTTTTAGCTGGCACTTGCTGATCTCATTATTTTAATGCATTATTTTGTCTGAATTTAAGAGTTTTTCTCTATTCAGATTAGCTGAAAATAAGGATAGCTACTCAGCTAATGTATTTTTCTGACTTGACAGGTCCATAAAATTAATTGTGCAATTGCCACTATCGAGAAGGAGATTGAAGCAATATATGGGAAATATGCTCCTTTCCAATTCTTGGCTTATTGGTATGTAATACAAAATATTTGTCCTTTACTCATCTGAGTATCTATTATACATGTTATTCATCGTTTTGTTTTGTTGAGCAATTTCATTATACTCTAAAAATCACAAATCATTGCACAAGTCCATTGGAAAATGAGAATATCACTACAAGTTCTACTACAGATGAAATTTTTTTTATTTTTAAATGATGCTCAAACTATATTTTTTTAACATTGCATTTTTTTCCTTCATAAACTGGGAGTGGTGGTTTTGAACATCTTTGAGCACATACAGAGAACTGGGACCCAGTTGATATTTCACCTATTTTCTATGTGTGTATGAGAATTTTAGGGATATATATAAATTCCATTTTCAGTGATACCTGATATTTTGTTTTTTCTTTTCACTTTCGGATAACATTTTCATCTTACAAATGAGAAATCTTTCTTCAATTTAGGTTTGAGTTGTGGGAATATTATGAAGAGACATTTGGCAAGATGAGTGATATGGCTCCTTCTGACTATGTGCGAATTACTTCTACCGATATGAGGAAGAAAATAAATTAGTAGATTATATTTAAGGTGATTGTTCCACGTTTCTTGATTTCTAACATCCCTGTTGCATTGATTAATCTTAATGCATCAACTTGTACCAGTATGACTATTGACTGAAATGCATCTGTTTTAAAGCTGGTAAGCACTAGTATTTTACTTATTGGTTTAAATTACCCGAATCTTTGTTCAATCTTCTTTAGTTTGCACATGCTTTAGAAGCTTCAAAAAGATTAAAAAAAAAAAACAAAATAAAATAAATAACACTGCAGCTTCAGTCAATAGGGCTTAAACAATATTTCTTTTGAGAACTTAAAACTAATGTAATACATCAGACGAGCACTTCTATGTATTGATTATTTTGATGGAACAATTTCAATGAAGCAAATGACACGATTATCTTTGCCTCTTACAAGTTTTGTCGCTGTTATCACTCAAAGATGGCTTATTGGCGTATGCAGTTATGCCTAAACAGATCAAAATTGCATAAGTTGGGAAATGTAAAGGCCGAAATGAGTACCCTGAAATAGGACCAAAACACAAGCTGGCTACTTCTTTGACGCCCAAAATGTCTTATAATTTACCGAAAAAATTAAAACTAACGTTACTGTTCACACGAATTTCGAGAATAACAGTTAAAAATTCGGAATTTTAAAAGTAACGTTGTTGGATCGGCGTTTCAATCGCCGAAAATACAGAACCCTTGGATCGGCATTCCAATCGCCGATCCAAGGAATTCCCCTCCTATATAAGCGAGACAGCGACCCCTCATCCCCACCCCTTCTCTCTCTCTCTCTCTCTCTCGCGCGCGAGACAGAACTCTCCTCTCCTCAGGTTAGTTTTTTTTTTTTAATATTTATTTTATTTATTTAATTTAATTAATTTAATTAGGTAAGTAATTAAAAAAATAGATTAAATAATGAAAAAATAATTAAAAAATCAGAATAAATATAAATAATTATAATATGTAATTTGGGAATTTTTTTATTGAATTTAATTAGTTTATTTATTTAATTTAAGTAGTTTAATTAGATAAGTAATTAAAAATAGGTTAAATATTGAAAAAATAATGAAAAAATTAGTAAAAAATCAGAATAATTATAAATAATTATAATATGTAATTACAAAATTTTTTTGAATTATTTTGTACATTTTATAATTGTGGATAAGTTAATTACAAATTAGAAAAAGTAAATAAAATAATAAAAAATTGATAGATTAATTTTTTAAATGTAGGAAAATTTTCTAAAAAGAGACAAGCATTGCTTCTAGTCGAGGTGGGTTTTTTTTAATATTTATACATTTAATTAATTTATTTTATAGAGGTAAATAAATGAAAAATTAGAATAATTATTCTAAAAAAATTTTAAAATATGTAAAAAAATAGAAAATTGGAAATGTTGTTGTATGAGATTGGAAATGTTGTTGTATGAGATTGGAAATTTTGTTGTATGAGATTTGGGTTTGTAATTAGGAGGGATTTGGGTGTTTTTTTTTTCGAAAACACTCCAGGTACAGGGGAGATGCTGCCGAAATTTTATTAGATTATTTACATTGATAATTTTTATTGTAGTGTAGTAAAAATGTCACCGAAAAGACGAGTACTAGAGGCACCACCTCGTAGATCTACGAGGCTTCGTGGAGATCCTGGCGCTTCTACATCTACCGCTTATGTTGATGCCAAGGCTTCTACATCAGCGGATCCTGTTGTTCCCCCCGGTCCTGTTAATGCAGATCGTCTCTTGCATTTGGATGAGTCGAAAGTTCGTGGCACTGGTGTAAGTTATTATTGTTCTTTTACTTTTTTTTACTTATATATTTCTATTTTGATAGTATTTTTTAAAATAATTAAAAAAGAAATATATACAGCATTGGAGGACAGTACTACATAGGGCTAAGATGTCACGAACTTCTGAGGTGGATGAGCGTTTGATGACACTTGGACTGATACATTTCGTTCAGTTAGGTCATATGCAGCTCGATCATTCGCTTTTGCAGGATCTAGCCATGTTCTGGAGGCCACAGACCCACACTTTCTTTTTTCCGCACGTTGGCGAGATGACGGTCACTCTAGAGGTAAGGATCAATACCTATTTGTAATATTTTTTTTTGTAACTATATATGTATAAAATTTGAACTATTTGCAGGATGTGGCCTTCTTATACGGTTTACCTACGGCTGGCAGAACCGTTACTGGACGGACCGATTACGACGCCATACAGTTACTTCAGAATTTGGCGTTGCCGGAGGATACAGACACGGCGATAGTTGAGAAGTGCTTCAGGGAAAAAGAATGGAAGTAAGAAGGTTTTAAAAAATTTATTTTTATGTTAATTTTAAATATATATATAGTTCTTACAATCAAATTACATTAATAATGTAATGCAGGAAATCTCATTCCGTTAGGTTAAAGGAACTACGTAAGATTTGGAATCAGATTGGGAGCCCTGGCACGAATAACGCAGCGATGATCGACAGATACACACGCGCTTGCGTGTTGGAGATTTTTGGGTGCGAGTTATTTCCTGACGGCATGGGTGACTCGGTTCCATGTTTTTATTTGCAATTATTGGAGGTTAGCCAAGAAATAAATATCTCACATTTATTGCACTTTAATAAGAAATTAAATATATGAAAGAGTTGATGATATTTCTTAAGAAAATAATTCCTATTTGCAGGATCTTCATTCTAGTAACTCGGTGCGGTACAATTGGGGTGGTGCCACTTTTGCCATGCTATACCGAGGCTTGGACACTGTCTTCATTAATAACAATATAAATATTGGTGCTCCTTGGTTGCTTTTGCAGTTGTGGTCGTATGCAAGATTACTACTTAGTCGGCCGTCGATCACGAAGGATTTTGATGGTTGGGGTCTACCAAGTATTGACTCGTGTCCGCCTTATGGGAGTATGTTGATTTGATTTTAATTGTAATATTTAAAATATGTTTTATTTGACTTTAACAAACAACAAAATGAAAATGCAGGAAGTGAACGACGAGACATAAATCGAAAAAGTTCACCGGCCCTACTCGCAGTGGGATAGAATATGCGAGGGATGTCAGCATGAAAATGAAGCTTTAGCATGTCGTGTGGAGGCCTTATGATCACATCAGGGACCGCATGTCTCGTTGTGCCCAGGTTGAGCAGAGAATGTTCCTTCTACGCATCCCATGCATTCATTATTGGGTCGTGATGTGGCACCACGTAGATCGTGTCATGCATCAGTTTATGCTCTATCAAACAGTTCCTCCACCGCCACCTGAGGTATATTTAACTGTTCACATTATTAATTTCATTATTTAATTCTCGCAATTATATTTTGTTGATTAACTGTGATTTGAATAAAACAGCCTTGGTCGAGAATGGAAGAATTGATGGGATACCAGCATAATACCTATCGAGGTATTGACTGGCATTAACTATTTGTGAATGAGGTGAACAAGTGGGCGAACACTAATGAGGCTAGGGTGATAGATGATCAGCCATGGAGCGAAGATATTTGGAGCGACTACCGACGCTGGTTGAGCGTACATAGAAGTGCGTATCTTGTGCGAATTCCTGAAGGGGCATCGTCTGGTCCGGCTCGCAACTTGTCATACCTTCGCGAGACGCCTGGTCACATGAATTTGGTAAGTTACATTACGCAGAATTTTGTGCCTAATAAATAATTCAGTGGCTAACAAAAATTGAACAGGTCAAGCATACTTTGCGGGAGGCGTTGCGAGGATGTGCATGGGTTGTCAAGAAGGGATTTCATCGTGCTGGGAAGCAATTGCTGAGGGAGTGCAGCACGTCCTTGGATATTGTTGGCGAGTCTGATCGATTACCTCGACTCTTAGAGTCGAAGGGTCTTCATTCAGACATCGACTCTATCCCTGATACGGATGATGATGATGATGCGCCAGAGCCGGAATCTGTTGACGAGCAGCTTTTCATGCGGGTATAATACATTTTTCAATCACTTTTATTAATATTATTGTTTCTTTCATGCTTAATATTCTATAATTATTTAAAATATTTTTATTATTTTTATAATATTATCTGTAACAGGATGATTTTAGTCTGCATGATTGGGATTCATATTTTGATGCTTCACGACCCAGTCAGCCTCTGGTTCGGAACAGACGGTCACATTCCGGTGTTTTTGAGCCTCACTCCGGATCCACAAGACCTCATTCTCAGCCTCAGACCACAGAGCCGCAGGCCCCACCCTATTCGCAGCCCCGGAGCACACAGCCGCAGCCTCCATCCCGTCCGCAGCCCCAGACCATACAGCCGCGGCCTCCACCGCACAGCACACAGTACACATACGGGAGTACTTACCCTCCACCTCCACCATATACTCAGACTCAGAACGGAGGAGGGTACAGTCAGCCCTTTGTGCCTACCCCCGCACCTATCTCTCAGGCTGATGCATATTATCAGGCATACGGTACCCCACTGCAGGACCCATTCACACCTATGTCGAACCATCCATTCGGCGATTCTGGGGCCTCATCTAGCAGACCGCATCGTCATTCCACTCCATTTTCTACGACTTATCATCCCCCCCTTCTCCCCCAGGACTTGCTCCCAGTCGAGAGCCTCGAAACTTGCCTGGTGCTGCATGGGATTTATCTCTTTCTCAGGGATGGTTCCGTCGTGATGGACATCAGTAGGATAGTGTGATATTTATTGTGATATTTATATTTTTGTACGAGTGTGATATTTATTATGATATTTATATTTCGTATTTGGCTTTGATTCCGTCACTTGTTAGGATTGCAAAATTACGCGAAAAAATTCTAACAAATTCATAAAATATCACATTAGGTAATAAAGGCGCTGCACTCTCATGCCTGTAAGTTTCATACCATAAGGTCAAACGCATATAAAACATAAAATCGGCAAAATACCTAAGATATCATTTTCTAGCAATCCGAATGCCGATCCAAGCTTGGATCGGCGATTGGAACGACGATCCAACTGATTTCTCGCTAAAAGTGACTTTTTTTAATACTTTTACTGTTTTATCTTTTATTATTATTTTCTATTATTACATTTACTTATTAATATTATTATTAATTGCTATTATTATTGCATTATTATTAATATTAATTTGGTAATTGTTATTAGTTATTATATTAGTAATAATTTAATTGAGAGTTGATATAGAACACTGATGTGTACGGATCGTCCCCGTACACATCAGTCGTTTTTCAAGGTCCGAAATTCAAACGGTCAATCCGAACCGTTCAAGTTGTTCGCTATATTGAAAAACCTAGATAGACCAAATTTTACATTTTTTCGAATTTTTTTGCTATTTATTATGATATTTTCAAAAAACACTATAATTGGAGTATTTCAGGCCCTCCAATTTGAAAATATCATAATATATAGCAATAAAATTCGAAAAAATATAAAATTTGGTCTGCAAGAGTTTTTCATTATAAAGAACAAGTTGAACGGTTCGGATTGACCGTTTGAATTTCGGATCTTGAAAAACGACTGATGTGTACGGGGACGATCCGTACACATCAGTGTATTTTATCCATTCTCAATTTAATTATTAAATATTATGATTTATTATGTATTTTTGTGATTATTGCATGATTATTACTATTAAATTGGTAAGTGTTATTAGTAATAATTTAATTATTAAATATTATTATAAATTTGTTAATTATTGTTAGTTATTATATTAGTAATAATTTAATTATTAAATATTATTATAAATTTGGTAATTGTTGTTAGTTATTATATTAGTAATAATTTAATTATTAAATATTATGATTTATTATGTATTTTTGTGATTATTGAATGATTATTACTATTAAATTGGTAAGTGTTATTAGTTATTATATTAATAATAATTTAATTATTAAATATTATTATTTATTATGTATTTTTGTGATTGCTTATTAATATTATTATTAATTGTTAATAGTTAAAAAAATAAGACTAAGGTGAATTTGTTAGACTTTATTAATGGACTATTTATTATTATTGCACAATTTTATTAAAAATGCATGAGAAAAAAAATTAAGAATCTACCATTTATTATTAATGCAGCATTTATTGTTTAACCTAATAATTAGCTGCAAAAGGACAGGCGTGGTCTGATAAAGTCTGAAAAAGTATACTGATACCCATCTGTCCTCTGCAAAAAGACAGGCGTGGTCTGATAAAGTCTGAAAAAGTATACTGATGCCTATCTGCCCTCTGCAAAAGGACAGGCGTGGTCTGATAAAGTCTGAAAAAGTATACTGATCTGATAAAGTCTGAAAAAGTATACTGATCCCTATCTGCCCTCTGCAAAAGGACATGCGTGGTCTGATAAAGTCTGAAAAAGTATACTGATCCCTATTTGCCCTCTGCAAAAGGACAGGCGTGGTCTGAAAAAGAATCACGTGAAATTAATTTTTTATTGTGTGATTCTAAGTTTAAAATTGTCTATAAAACTACCTTTCATCAACCAGATTATGCAACACACACTCAATTCTTCTTCCTGAAAAATTCACTGTCGTGGACAAAGGAAATAGCTCTCACTCCAATAGTGATGTCCCAAATTGGCGAACAGTTACCCGAGATGAATACTGGCCAAATTACCAACATTCTCCTGTCAATACAAATGAAATAGAAAAAGAAGATTATCATGCAAGATGTCGCATATGTTTTCGCACTTTCAAATACAATATCTACGAAGATGACGGGATAAAGTTCGATTTAAAAATACACTACCAGTGACACATTAATGGTGGGGAAGAAAGAAATCGCAAGGAGCACCTCCAAAGAATGCTGAGCAAACCCAAACATAAGAATTGTGACTGGTATGAAGATTATTACAAAAAACCGCAACCAATTCCCCAACAAACACCAACAGAAAAACCATATTCAGCACCAAAAACACACTGCACCGTTTATGAAAGAATTTACAACTTTCGTGGAGACCACACAGTGACCTGTACAAAATGTGGTCAGGTTTTCAATTACAAAGAGACCATCTTGCGTGACCACTACGATGACCACGAAAAACAAGCTTGGTGGGATCAACAAGAAAAGAAATGGAAAGACAGAGATGAGACGGAAAAAAAGAGAAAAATTGCACAAAAGGCTGCCGAAGAGAGGCAAAAATTGAAAGAAGAAGAAATTGAAAAAAAAATCAGGGAGCGCCTGAGATGGCACAAGGAGAGAGATGAACAAAAATGTATTGCAGCAGCTAGAATGACAGAGATAGAACAACAAGAAGCCGATGCAGCTTTCTGGAACGAAACCGCTCAATTCGCTGATAATCCTGGTGTGAGCAACCAACAACAAAAGGAAGGCGAAGAAGAAGACTCATGATGGGATGAAATTCTACAATATGCGGACACCCAAAATATCTAAATATTTTGTTTTCTTAGGTAGTTATTTTTTAAGTAGCAACTGAATGGTTTGTTTTTTAAGTAGTTTTTTCTTTTTTTATTTTGGTGTGTTACTTTATATTATGGTTATAAAATTTAGCTCTTATTCTAATGGTGTGCATTTTTTAATTCTGAATTTCTTTGCATATTAATTTTCAATACATATCATAAAAAAATTTAATAAAAGTAAATAAACAAAACAACATATTTCAATAATATAAGGCAAACATTACAAGTGACGACTGTCACACAAATTTATTTCACTAATAATGACCATAATAAGATACCGATAACAGAAACAT